>CM035108.1:60457970-61657970 GCA_020205505.1 Panax japonicus | reverse complement strand
TAAGAATTTCTCTTTATTGGCGCGCAATTAGATAACCAAACCTCTCCTTGACAGAACTTCTAGACATTGTAAATATTGTAATTTAATAATATGAATAACTTTGTCGTCTCAATTATTGATTTAATAATATAACATATTATGCAAATGATATTGTGACAATAATTGAATCAATAATATGAGAGATATGATGCAGCAATTACTGTAGCAATAATTGAGTATAACTGAGTGACTTCTCACGTAAGCATCAATAATCAATACCGTGTGCTACTATGCAATCACGCGTATTATTGTACTTTTACTACCGGGTAGTTCAACAGTTTAACGGTAAAACTTCCACCGTTATTTTTATAAAAAGATAATTATGTCATTTTCTAACTACGACAATACTTCCGTTGTGGGGTCCACCAATAATTGTGTCGTCGGACGGATATTCCCCTACAAAAAGAATAATCTCCGACCAAACGAATATAATATAACAACTTGCATACTTTGCAAAATTTTCACATACCACCCTTAACTTTAACCTTTTATCAATTTAACCATTTACTAAATGGAATAATTATAAGAAAATTGAATACTTTCATTTCATAAAATTCGAGGTCTCACAACATACACATCCAACCAATTGATAGGTTGACCTTGAGACTGAGACTCCTACAGTTCATGTTCTCATATTAATATGTAAACATATGATATTTTAGCTACAAAACATGACTGTAAACATAAAAACAAATAACTAAGCCAATAAGCTTGCTATACATACGTAACCTGGCAGCAATATGTTGCAGTTGTGATATACTGCCGCCTTTATACGTGCCTTTTGCCTTTTTGCCTTCAGATACACCTGAGGATCTGTTCAAGGCGGCAGTCTTGTGTCTCTTGACCCAGCTCTCAGCTCTCCATTGGTCACACATCTGCACCCATATGGGCTGTGCGCAACACCAGGGGCTATGCTCATGCATATACTGCTCACCCTGTCCTGGATGGTCAATCTCAGCATTGTACATGGCTTTCTGTCATTTTTTATTCAGATTATCTTTAGCTCGGATGGCGCACTTCTGCCAGAACAGTGTCTGAATAACTGATGCATGTGTGTCATCCCATCTATACCGCTTCTGTAAATAAAACAACAACAATAATATTAAAACTATTATATTACCATAATCCAACATTACTAAACAATATTATTTGATTAACTATGTATTATCTATCAGAGTGATAAAAAAATATACCTGAAATTCAACCCAAACTGCATCCTTATAGGCGAGAGGTGTGCTCGCCCATGTAATCACTAGCGTAGGCCAGTTCTGTAAGCATAATTGTTAAATGCACTTCACAATTTTACTCTCTTTGAGAATCACTACAATATACAATAATTTACATTAAAATATATTTATAACAATGGAAATATTAAACCCTTATATATACACGATGTTTTAACTTGTGTGCTTTCTGGAGGAGAATAAATATGTATGAGAATGCGATCATCCGGATTAGCCGGGGCCTTTGGCACATGATTAGGGCCCCGACTCAACTCGCGCTTTCGTGCTGTTGGTGCAGAAGACACCTATAAATAAAAAATTTAGGATGTTAGTATGAGTTATAAATGAAAAGTACATAAACATGTCAAGGATATAGAGAACATGTACATATGTAATTGTATGTAATACAATTAAAACTAAACATACATTTTATAGAAAAGGACAATAATGACAATTAATTATATGAAATAGTTAGCCACATGCGCGATGGCATGCATATATGGTCATTTGTAGGCACCCAAGACACAAACCAAGAGAAATATACAAATTCGCAATATAATAAGACCAAAATAATAACGAATGAATGCAAATTAAAACAGTAAAAAGTTCAGGAGTATACTACAAATTCAGAGTTCCCATCTTTCTACATGTGGATCATTGTCCCCATCTTTTATTGATTTTCTTTACTCACACTATGATTTGTGGGGAGATTGCTTTATTTTCCTATCACATGTAGAAGTTTGTTGTTCTATATGTAGAAGTTTGTTGTTCTATATGTCAAGGATTGACATATTGTTAGTAGTCACAACCCCGTAGACTACAACATTAATTTAACCTAGTTAGGATCAAAGCTAGTGTGACGAACCTTGATGATTAGGTAAGGTAAATAAAGCTTTTGGCCACCAAGATGTATTTTAGTTGACAAAGCTTTTGATCAAAGGATAGCTATATTCAAGGCTCAATAGCTTTCATCTTTGGTAATGCCAAGTAAGAACATTATTTAAGCCTAAATCAGGGCTAATTGTGCATGACTTGAAAAGTCTGTTGTTTAGAATATTTGTCAATTTTTTCATCAATCTTACTAATATAATTGATTATTATTTATGGATTTCATCGACTTTTCTCTTTGAAGGTTGAATGTAGTTGGACTAGTTCATAGTTTATATAATTTATCAATTTATTTAATTCATTACATAAGGCTCCGTAAGAAACCTTGTATGCTTTTTCTGTTAGTGCCTTACTTCTATTAGCCATCAACATAATGTACAACATTATTTATTTTGTAATTGTTTGAGATATTTTATCAAATATCACCATCTTTAACAAAAGTTATAAATTTATTAATTATTCAATTTGTATTAAACATCCATATTATCCCCAAATAGATTCAATTTGAGTTATGATTATGTAAAAATAAATGTCGAGTACACTATCTGTATTACCCAAAATTTTGTAACAATCAAAGCTCAGTTTGTTACTTTCCTAGTTTCCTTGTATGAAACAGTCCCTAAAACCTTGATTATGAATGATTCCTAAAAGAGAGCACTCTATGGTTCGAAGTAAATAGAGTATTTCAGAGCGGAGAACAGAACCCCCCAAACTGAACACAAGTCAAAGACGTGACTAAAGCTTATGTGCAATATAACTATAATTCAATAGTGTACCAATTAGATAAACAATAAACAATAAACAATACCACAAAAATTAGAAAACATACCACACAATTAAATAAACAATAAACAAACAACTAAGAACAATTAGAAAACACACTGAGAAACAATAGATAAAGAATAAAGCAATACCACTGACAATTAATAGATAAATAATAAACAATATAAAACAATACAAACAATAGAAAACAACTAAAATACCACCAATTAGATAAAAAAAAATACCACCAATAGTGTCAAATTTCCAACAAATACCAAATAGAAAACAATACCAACAGTGTCAAATTAGATAAACAATAGTGTCAAATGTCCACCAATTAGATATACAAGAAGTAGAAAACACGCTGAGATAATACTATATAGATTTTGATAATACCTAAGTTGTCGAGATGGGCGGCGGCGGCGATCAATTTCTCCCTCCCTCTTCTCTTCTCCCCCTTCTCCCTCTTCTCCCTCTTTTTCTTTTTCGTCTGCTGAATGAACGAATGCCTGAGTCTGATTAAGTTAATTTAAGATGATCAGCGACCGCATGCGGTCGCTGATTTTTAATGACGTGGACGATTCAGCGACTAGCGGTCGCTGATATAGATTGGTCGTAAAAAACAAACACGCCAACTTTTTGCACCAATTTTTGGGAGGGAAATTCATGCCGGCGATCGTTCAGCGACTGTATGCGGTCGCTGATTTAAACTAGTGACTAGAATCAATTTCGGTCGCAGATGACGGTCGCTATTACTAATATCAGCGACCAGAAAGTGCGGTCGCTAAAATGTTTGGTCGCAGATAGAGATTTTTCCTGTAGTGCCCTACCCCCACCCCTACCCCACAGCCTATACCCTAAACACACCCCTACCCCCTACACCTTACCCCCCATCCCCTACCCCTATCCTTACCCCCTACCCCCACCCCCACCCCCTAAAATAATATTTATTAATTATGTATACACCTCCACTCCTGCCCAGCTGTGATGCCCCCAAAATAGGTCCACATAACACATTTTGAGTCGTCAAAATACATGCATGGTACAGAATCCAAATACAAATCTTCCAATTTATTACTATTAAATGACGTATAAATACAACACACACATTTTAAGTCCTCAATACAATTATATATTATCATGTCGTTTTATAATATATTGAGAAACTTCAACTGTCACAGACCATCACTATATTCCCCTATTATCCCCGCTCGACCCAGCTACACTCTTACTACTTAAAAGAAATTATGAAGCAAAAACGTGAGCACAAATAGCCCAGTAAAGAATATTATTACGAAAGATAATTAAATTATCAATAGCCATCATCAGTAATAAATCATATTTAGAACATATAGTGGATGATAAAGGTTTTTAACCATAATTATAGCGGAATCAACAATCCATTAGAAGAGTCAAGTAGAACATAATGTCTACTATCTCCTCTAAATTAAAACTCCATCACTAATATTTCATTCCTGTAATACCCATCAATAGTTCTTTGTTGTACCCAAGATAAAGAGAACTTTCATTACCTGTCTTTACCTGAACCACCAAAGATTATAGTTAAATTCAGAATTCATGTTTAGAATAATATAAATCAACAGTTTCTCCTTACCACAAATGTTTAATAGATCTTTCACTCAATGTCCTTGCCAAAAAGGCTAAAGACACTCAATAATCATATTGTCTTTACACCCTACACCAAAGACATTCAAATATAACAACAATGATCATGATCATACCAATCATTTGTCTATCTTTGCACTGCGGGCCAAAGATGTTCAACTGTAAAGACAATAATCAACAATCCATCTTTGCATTACGGGCCAAAGACATACAACTGTAAAATCAATAATCAACAATCATCTTTGTACTATGGGCCAAAAACATACAACTATAAAACCAATAATTAACAGTCCATCTTTGCACTACGGACCAAAGACATACAACTATAAAACCAATAATCAACAGTCTATCTTTGCATTACGGGCCAAAGACATACAACTGTAACACCAATAATTATGATTATACCAATACACAATTCGGTCATGATTACACTAATACACAATTCCTAGTCATAATCATACCAATCAACAGTTCATCTTTGCACTACGGGCCAAAGATTACTTTCCAACACAAATTTAAGTCTGAGAATTATAACAATGATATAAAGAATGAATCAAGTGAGATCAAGGATAAATATTAAATATTTATAATTTAATTTATCTAGAGTTCAAGAATGTCCAAATTGTCAACATGATAAATAATTGTGGAGTAAAATTCAAGAATGATATTCATGTATAAAAAATCATTTCGACAAAAAAGAAACCAATTTTATCGTGAATAGTACCCCGAGTGAATAGTACCCCTTGAATAATACCCCGAATGAAAATATTAAAATTTAATAAGAAGATTCAAACAAATATTTCAGTGAAACGATACTAGATGAAGCACAAAACTCAAGGATATTATACTAATTTCAGGAATTTTTACCATTTAATAATAAGGTTATAAAAACAAACAATAATTTTGTACCATAAATAGAGAAAAATATGAAAGAAAACGATATCCCCTGACGAGTACAAAAGAAATGATATCTCATACACAAGTATAAAAGAATATATGAAACTGCAAATGGATTTTCACCCATCATGCGATAATCCGCGTAGACAGATCATTTTCATATTAATTTAATAAAGAATGAATATGGAGGGTTATTCACCAGGCATGCGGTAGTCCGCGTAGATAGGTTATTTCCATATATTAATAAAGAATGAATACGAAAGGTTATTCATCAGGCATGCGGTAATCCGTATAGACAGATTATTCTCACAAATTAAAAAGGAATGTAATGACAACCCTTATGAGTATAAAGAAAATAACATCATTTACGAATACGAAAGAAATAATACCCCTTACCTTAGTAGGAGATTGGATATTGCATTAGTGTAGTAGCAAAATACTATTCTTCTTTCTCTCTTACCCCCTCTCTATATTTTCTCTCTCTATAGCTTTAGTGAATTGGTGAGAATGGAAGAATAAATGAACTTCTATTTATAGAAGAATTCTAGTTTGGCCCTTGCAATGTGAAGAGACAAGTTGCTTGACGCCTGCTAATGTGAAAAGGCAAGTGGTTTAACGCTTGTAATGTGAAAACGCAAGTGATTTGACGTCTGTCTATTGGCGAAAGTGACTCTTAGATGATAACTTATGGGTCCCATAGAATAAGCCAAATTTACAACAAACGCTTCATGACAAACCCCTCTATTTATAACAAAAATTGAATAAATATCTCCCACAAATTACTTATCATCAATCAACACATTTCTCATTTTTGAACAATTATTCGTCATTAATATTATAACTCACAATATTGAAAACCAGATCGTTCCTAGGAAAGAAAGGGCTTTCCGATAAGGATTTCTTCTTATTGGTGCGTAATTAAATAACCTAACCCTTTTCTTGACAAAACTTTCTAGACATTTTCAATAATGCAAATAATAATATGAATAACTGTGTCGTCTCAATTATTGATTTAATAATATAAAATATTGTGTAAATGATATTGTAACAATTATTGAATCAATAATATGAGATACTATGTAACAACTACTGTGACAATAATTAAATGAAACTGAGTGACTTATTACGTAAGCATCAATAATCAGAGATACTGTGTAATATCATGTGCTACTGTGCAACAACGCGTATTACTGTACTTTTATCACCGAGTATTTCAACAATTTAACGATAAAAGTCTTGCCATTATTTTTATAAAAAGGTTATTTCTGTCGCTTTCTATATTCGACAGTTATTCTGTTGTGGGGTCCACCAATGATTGTGTCGTCGTACAAATATTCCCCGACAAAAAGAATATTCTCCGACCAAATGAATATTCCCCGACACAACGAATATTTTATGATAACTTGCTTACTTTGTAAAATTTTCATATATCACCCTTAACTTTAACCTTTTATCAATTTAACCATTTACTGAATAGAATAATAATTATAAGAAAAATTGAATATTTTTATTTCATAAAATTCAGGGTATTACACCAGCCCCCCCCCCCCAAAAAAAAATATAATATTTACTGATTATGTATACATCCCCACCCGCACATCCTCCACCCCCACCCCCACCCCCACCCCACCCCACCCCACCCTTACCCTTACCATTCACCCTTCACTCTTCTAAAAAATAATAATATTCAGTGATTATGTATACACCTTCACCCCTCCACCCTCCACCCTCCTCACTCCTCAAAAAAATAATATTCAGTAATTATATAAACTCATCACAATTTAATTTATATAATTTTATGAATTCTTAAATTGACATTTAAATTTTAATTTTGGAACTAAAAAGAGTAATTATTAAAATCAATAAATTTAGTTGAGCAATGTTGTGTTCGATTCATTCAAAAAGGATACTAAGGCAGAATTGTTGATATTAATTAACTAAATCTGATTTTAATTTTTGTATTTTATTACAAAAAACTAATAAACTCAAGGTTAACTTGTTTTACTAGGGATGACAAAGGAGCAACAAGTGGCATTAATTTACCAACCATATCCGTTGGTATAGTGATAAATTGCACTACAAAAAATAGATCATAGCCGATGACACTATTGTCGACGTACTAAACATCGTTGTGAATGATGTCAATATAGACGGTTTCGTCATTGTTAATGAAGGTCGTTGATAGTGACTTCTTTATCCTCATCCGCACCAAACTTCTCGATGAGTTTCCGTCGATAATGAGTTTAATACCGTCACTAATGAGGTGTACATGACTGTCAAAAATTCGAGCGCGCAACAATGATATAGGTCGATGAACTTATTACATAAGCGACTGAATATGCCATCGATATTAATTTTATTCTTAACGGGGTTAATCTCGACGCCACTGCCGTCGAGAATGAGGTCTTATTTTAACCCCCAGTTTCATTTTAATTTTTCGTCTCCTTTTCTTCTCCTACGTTCAGCTCTGTTTATTCCCTCTCTTCATCATCGCCTGACCTCATCCTTTCCTCCTCCGTTTGCCTGGCCTCTTCACTATTATTAGTGACCCTCAATTAATCGGCCTACCCATTTTTCGTTCCCTCTCATCTCTCGTTCTCCATTTCTGTGACAACTCGAGAATTTGGACAATTTAATAAAATCTTGAAAGATTGAATAGAGGTTAAATAATAGACCTAGACAGAAAATAAATGTATGGATTTGACATTTTTGGGAAGAATTTTTGTGAATTTAAAATTCTTGGCGAAGGTTTACAGTGTTAAGGGTATAAGTGTATATGTTCTGTGTATATGGTCATATATGTGTACAGTATGTGGTTAAGGGTCAAGGGTTGACCAGATAAATTATATTAGTGAAAAACCCTAATAATATATTAAGAACCTCAACATTTAGTTAGAAAATCCTAATGATTGATAAGAAACCATAATACTGGCTCTAGAAACCCTAATTTCAATATCGGGAATTTGAAACCCTAATTTAAAATACCAAAACCCTAATTTGGGAGATCAAAAGATAAGTATAAGATTTTTATGTATTGATTATAAGTATAATTAGGAATAACCCTAATTTCTAAAGTTGAAAACCCTAATATATAATTAGGGAAAACCTAATTGGTAATTTATTAATTTTAATATTAATTAGGAAACATTAATCCTAATTGCAAGCCCTAATGTGATTAGGAAACCTTAATATAATTAGGAGACCCTAATTATAAATTAGAAATCTTAATTTTCTATTTTAAAACCTAATTAGAAAATGTTAAAAATTTAAATTTGTAAAACCTTATGGTTAAATCCTAAGGGTCAAACCCTAAGGGATAAAACCTAAGGGTTATGTTAGATTACACGATTACCATTAAAATGGGAAGTCAAATGACCAATGTGCCCTTTTTGCATTTTTTTTAATGAGATGAAGTATAGATCTTGCCCTATTTGTGGTTGGTGACCAACCCTAGCCTAGCCATGTGCCTACAAACCACAAATATCAGCCATTTACCAGCCAAATTCATTGCATTCAAGTTATATATATACATCAAGAGAGAGAAAAGTAACCACTTGGCCTCATTTGTCCACAAACACTCAACCAAGCCATCCTCCCCCTAGACCCATGAAATTCTTAAGTGATTCTGTCCTTAGTATGATCTATAGCAAGTCAAGATTAAACCATGATGATCAGATTGAAGATCAAAGCTAGAAAGAGGTATAAACCCTAAATTTTCAAAATCCTTAAAGATTTATGTTATTGTTATTATTTGTTGGTTAGATACGTGTTAGAGGATGTTATTGAGTGATCTGGGTTGTTATATCTTATATCCATAACATCTAGATGCACGAAATAGAAGCTTTCAAAAATTTGGAAAATTTTATAATATTGTCTGACAATTGAATGTCAGACCTCTTTGATCGATACCTGTTAATTGGTTTAGTGTTTTAAAGGATTGAACTTGTAGTATGTTATAAGGTCTTTGATATGGAACTGGAATCAGGCTAAGATCTTTTATAGATTTCAAGTTATTAATGGTCAAAGTCAGTTGTCCGACCATGACCAACTGGTTTCTGGGCAGCCCAGAAACCCAGAATGGTCTGACAGTGACTTTTGAGACCCTAGATCTTGTTGTGGTTAGATAGTTTGGCCAAGTTGTTGTATTGATCTTGTAAACTGATATTTGGACTACACATCCATCGCATTAGATGTGACACCCCCAAAACAGGTATACATCACCCATCTTGGGTCGCCAAAACATGGTACTGAACTCAACTACAAACTTAATTATACAACTGTCGTGCAAAATACGACAAAACATAATCTAAGAGTTTCAATAAGAATATTGTCATCTAGACAATATCCACACTCAATGGAGTTCTCATTACATTTATTGTCACACTATTTCACAGAATAGAGAGGACTACTAAAGCCACCATCTCGGACCATCACTCCATTCCCCGTCGTCCCAGCTATATTTTCATTTCTTGAAGAGAATCGTGAAAGAAAGGGTGAGCTCAACTAGCCCAGTAATAAATATTATGACTAAGATAATGAAGAATAAATTATCCTTAGCCTTCAACAGTATAACAACTGATAGAATACAATATACAATAATTTTTAGATTAACAACTGCAGCTGAATAAGCAATCCATTAGAAGAGTCAAGTAGAGCATGATATCTACTATCTTCTATGATTTAAAAGTTTATCATCAATTTTATCCATGTAATACTCATCAATAGTTCTTTATTATACTCAAGACAAATAGAACTTTCATCACCTGTCTTCACCTGAACCACCAAAGATGTTAGTTAAATTCACAATTCATGGTTATAATAATGTGAATCAACAATTTTTCCTTACCACAAAGGCTTTATAGAACATTTACTCAATATCCTTACCCCCAAAGGCTAAAGATATTCAAATGTAATAACAATGATCATACCAATCAATTGTATATCTTTGCACTACTGGACAAAGATATTCAACTATAAAACCAATAGTCATGATCATACCAATCAATTGCCTGTCACTACGGCCAAAGACATTCAACTGTTAACTAATGATCATGATCCTGCCAATCACATCATCGAATTATCCTTCCATACGACCAATGATATTCATTAGTATCACAAGTGGTCATGATCATGTCATACACCTGTCCATCTTTGCACTACGGGTCAAAGCTATCAATTAACAATTCATCTTTGCACTACGACCTAAGATATCAATCAACAGTTCATCTTAGCACGTAAACAAAAGATATACTACTGTAAAACCAATAATCAATAGTCCATCTTTGCACGTAAGTCAAAGATATACAACTGTAAAACCAATAATCAACAGTCCATCTTTGCACGTAAGCCAAAGATATACAACTATAAAATCAATAATCAACAATTCGTCTTTGCACGTAAGCCAAAGATATACAACTGTAAAACCAATAATTAATAGTTCATCTATGCACGTAAACCAAAGATGACTTTCATCACAATATAAGCATGAGGATGATGATAATGATATAAGAATTAATCAAACGAAATCAAAGATAAATATTAAAGACTTTAAATTTATCCAGAGTTTAAAAATATCCAAATTGTCAACATTATATTGTTTTGTGGAGTAAAATTCAAGAATAATATTCATGCACCAAAAATAATTTGGACAGAAAATTTTTTTTGGGTAAATAGTATCCCGTGAATAGTAACTCATAAATAGTACTCTGTATTCGTACATAGTACCGTATACATAAATAATGTCATATACGCAACTAGTGTCATATATATGAATGGTGTCGTATACGTGAATAGTAACCCCGACACAAAAAGATAAATTTTCACAATAAAATCTATATCAATATTTATAACACCTTAATCCAAATGTTATAAATCACTTAATAATCTCATAATCTAATATTATTAATATTACCACAATATTTTAATCATTTCTTAAACTTATAAATAATTTATTTTAATTGTTTACACTTTACTAATTAATACATTTAATCATCCTAAAATGTCTAACTCATAAGATTTCATCACCAATAACCAAAACTCTCATAAAAAATCTGCATATACCTTATATAGGATTCTCAAGCCATAAAATCCTATTTTCTAATTTTCTTACTTCACATAATATATTTAATTCATTTACTCATAACTAGTTCATTTTCATGGAAAATACCAAATTAGTACAAATAAATTTTTTTTTCTGAGATTTAACAGAATATAGTCTCATATTCAACATATATTTTTCCCAAAATTTTTAAAATTCATTTACTATTTTTCACATGGCTAAAACTGCTGAATATTTAGACATTTATCAAAATATGTACTTTTGTCCAAAAATTCCGAAACTTACAAGATATACTGATGTTATATAGATGTACTCCCAATAAAAATTTTACTAATTTTGGAGTTAACCATAAAGAGTTATAAGGGTTTACTTTTAAAATAGTTTTTTCTCATAAAATTCATAACTCCTAATCTATACATCCAAAAATCGTCATTTTTGGACACAATCTAGAAAACTCATCAAATTATCATTTTAAATTTTTCCAGAATTTTTGAGGGTCAGAAAATTATGAAACTGCCCTGGCAGAAATCTCTTACTTACAACGGTTGAACGAAAATAATATTCCTTACGAATATTGAACGGAAATAATATTCCTTATGAATATAATGAATATTGAACGATAATAATATTCATACGAATACGAAAAATAATATCTCTTCAGAACATAAAAAAATAATAACCCTTACCTCAGAAGAAGACTGGATACTGGAGTAGTGAAGTAGTAGACTACTCTTCTTCTTTCTCTCTATAGCTTCTCTCTCTATAGCTTCTATCTTTATAATTACTCTTGTGAGACTTAGTGAATTGGTGAAAAATGAAGGAAGAATGAGCTTCTATTTATAGAAAAATATAGATTCAATAATTGCACATTTTGGGGCTCAAAATATTACAGTATAATACATTCATCTTTTTTTTTTAAATTTAGTCCAGCAAGTATTATCAAACTTGCACCACCACTCCTAATAGTAAATCATGTGAATCAATAGTAAATCATGTGACTTAATAGTTCTAAACATGTGAAAAAATTAATTATAGTATAGTACCTTTAACTATACCTCCATTTTTAATTTAGTCATGCAAGTATTATCAATCTTGCACCAACTCCCCTAATAGTAAATCATGTGAATCAATAGTACATAAGTGTGAACACATAGTTATAAGCATGTGAATTATTAGCAATTAATTGCTCATTTATCCGATTAATTACTCGATTGGTCAATATAACTTCCAGACATTAATTATCATCGAAATAAATGTCGATTTTCACTAACACTAATAATTCTCACACAATGAAATTATCAATTTCATCTTTAATCAACACGAACTTATTCATCATTAATATTATAACTCATAATATTTAACAATCAGGTCGTTCCCAAGAAAGAGGGGGCTTTCCGATAAGGATTTCTCCTTATTGGCGCGCAATTAGGTGACCAAACCTCTCATCGACAAAACTTCTAGACATTGTCAATATTGTAAATAATAATATGAATAACTTTTTTGTCTCAATTATTGATTTAATAATATAAAATATTGATACTGTGACAATAATTGAATCAATAATATGAGAGATATGATGCAGCAATTACTGTAGCAATAATTGAGTATAACTGAGTGACCTCTTACGTAAGTATCAATAATCAATATCGTGTGCTACTATACAACCACACGTATTACTGTACTTTTACTACCGGGTAGTTTTATGACAACTTGCTTGCTTTGAAAAATTTTCACATATTACCCTTAACTTTAAACTCTTATCAATTTAACTATTTACCAAAATAAAAAAATTAAATACTTTTATTTCATAAAATTCGGGATCTCACATTAGATCACCTAGATCCTTAACAGATCAAATATAATGATAGTCAAACCTAGGTTGACCAACTGCTCGAGAACATTTCTGGAAAACCGAAAAATGTTCAAGAACATATTTTCTGACATACTTTGACCAGCCTTAATCTTTCATGTGTGATGATGTTAGAGTGATTTAGTGTGTTGTACATGTTCCTTGACACAAGAACTACATGAACGAACTATTAGATCATACAAAGTAAGCCCATAAAGCATAGATTCAAAGCTCCAAAATAAGACCCTTAGGCTATTCTTCATTTCTGGGTAACCCATAATCTGACAAGGTTTTTAATGGCCAATAACTTTCTGTTATGTGATAGAATTGCTATGAAATCAGTTTGTGTGTGTAGTATTACATAAATACTACATGTCTAACACTTTAATATGCTTAGAAACCTTATAATCATGAATCTATGGGTGGTCAAACTACCTACCATGCACACTGCCTATGAAGATCTGGGTTTGGCCAAGAACATCTATAGCGATGGTTCTGTCGCTATAGGCACCCTTTAGCGACAGTTTCTTTCTAAATTAATTATTTTATTTATTAAATAGAGAAAAATAGTTTTTAATTATTAAAAATTCATATTAAATTCCTAAAAATTATTTTAAAGCCTAAAAATGGGTTTTTGAAAATATTTCATTAATATTTAATATTTTTGGAATATCAATGGTATTTAATTTATTTAATTATAATATTAAATAAATTACTTAAAAAGGGTTTTAATACTTGAAAAATCATTTAAAATTATAGTATGGTATAAGAAAATATTTTAAGTTATTTTTATTGACTTTTAATATTTTGTGTTGAATTTCATTAATAAATTAGTATTAATGATAATTGATTTATTTAATGAATATATTAAATAAATTATGGAAAAATAGAATTATTGATTTAAAATTATATAAAAATAATTTAAAGGTTATAAAAATATTTTAAGTTATAAAATATAACTTTTGAAATTTTATCATGAAAAGTATTGATATTTTAATATTAATAATGGTTTTAATTACTTTAAAATCGTTTAATGGTAATAATAAGGTATTAAAAATACTTTGAGATATTATAAATATATTATAATATTATGTTAAGAATTTTAATAATATCTAATATTAAATAAATATTAATGATAATGGAATTAAGTGGTATTTAATTCATATAAATATGATATTTATGATTGAAAAATCATGATAAATGATAATAATTACTTAAAAAATTATTATGAGCATTTGAAAAATATTTTGAATGAATACTAAATTATCTAAGATAATTTTGAACCAATTTTAGTAGAGTCTTATGGATAATAGGCTCGTGAATTATCCGACTAGGCCGTTGGGATGTCAGAATTGTGTCGAATTCAACTAAGACTGCAATAGTTTGACTTTATACTATGTGTTGTATAGACAGATAAGATTATGTGATAATGTGTTTAGATAATTTTATACTGTGATGATATTATTCTAATATTTGGAGATCGGTATTACCTATATTAGGTATTCAGTCAAAGCTAAACAGAATGCGTAGCAGTAATCAACCGAACAAGCAAGTATCCTAAACCCTTGCATTACTTTATTCAACGAATATCGTAAGCAAGTCTCTAAACCTTATCTCTTTGAATGCAAGTTTCCCTTACTCAACTATTGTGCAAGTTTTCTTTAACTCGACTTCGAGTTGTTCATTCAAATATGGTTATGGATAATCATTGTCGATTACCATGTCTATGAATTATTGATTCGCACTCTGTATATATTGCATGTGTTCATCAGGTATGAAAGGCTGATCACCTTTCTTACCATTCGGTCCAGATATAGTTATTCATGTTAATTCCATGTTCGTTCAGCTATGAAAATTTATTTATGCTAGTTCACAATTATATTCTAGAATCTTAGCCAACTTATTGTTCAATTCTTTCCATCATGATATATCCTTAATTTATTGAACTTAAAACTTCCTGGGCAAACTTGTTGCTCACCATTGCTATATCATGATAAACATTGCAGATTAGGACAAATACGTCAGATACAGGAAAAGACAAAGACAAGTACATCTTGGGATTATATGTGCAGCTAAATCTGTAACAGCCGTATATAATAATAACATTGTATGTTAGATAGGATATCGATTCAGGTTTTAAGTGAAGGTTCTCGACCTTGGGAATAATGTGTAAACTTTAATGTATACACAATATATATATATATATATATATATATATGTGTGTGTGTGTGTGTGTGTATGTGTGTGTTTATATCTTCCGCAATAGTTATAGAATTAGTGTAACAGATTCGTGGTGATTTAGGACCCAAATTTGGGAACGCTATAATTTCTCTTTGCTAGGGCTTACATTAATAAGTTATAATTTTTTTCTTGTTAGGGTTTAATTTGTATTTTTTCCTAATTTGTAAATTTTTTATTTTTCTGTTTCAGGCTTTAGCAACGACAAAGACACTGCTCTTGTAAGACCCCGAATTTTACGAAATGAAAGTATTCAATTTTTATAATTATTATTCTATTCAGTTAATGGTTAAATTGATAAAAGTACAATAATACGCGAGGTTGCATAGTAGCACACGGTACTGATTATTGATGCTTATGTGAGAAGTCACTCAATTATACTCAATTATTTCTACAATAATTACTGCATCATATCTCTCATATTATTGATTTAATTATTGTCACAATATCATCTTCATAATATTTTATATATTATTAATTCAATAATTGAGACGACAAAATTATTCATATTATTATTTGCAATATTGATAATGTCTAGAAGTTCTGTCAAGGAGAGGTTTGGTCACCTAATTGCGCGCCAATAAGGAAAAATTCTTAACGGAAAGCCCCCTATTTCCTGGGAACGACCTGGTTTTTAAATATTATGAGTTATAATATTAATGATGAATGTTATTAAAAATCGAATTTGAGTTCGGAGTTGAATTTGGAGACGCGAACGTGATATTTGAGTCCAAAACGATGAAATTAGTAAAAGTAGACTATAAACACAAAATTTGTCGGGATTGACTTTTTAGTCAAAAAAATCAACAGTTGACTTTTTTGAAAAAAGTCCAACTTCAAAATTTCAAAAATGAAATTGCTAAGAAAAATATTTTCATTGTGTTGTGATTATTAGTGTTAGTGGAAATTAACATTTATTTCAATAGTAATTGATGTTTGAAAGTTATTTTGACCAACCGGGTAATTAATCGGGTAAATGAGCAATTAATTGCTATTAATTCACATGATTATAATTATTTATTCACATGTGTGTACTATTGATTCACATTCTTGTACTATTAGGGGAGTTAGTACACGATTAATAATACTTGCATGACTAAGTTAAAAATGGAGGTATAGATGGAGGTACTATACTGTAGTTCATATTTTCACATGATTATAACTATTGATTCACATGATTGTACTATTGATTCATACTATTTACTATTAGGGGAAGTGGTGCAAGTTTGATAATACTTGCAGGACTAAATTAAAAATGAAGGAAAAGAGGAAGATATTATACTGTAATATTTCGAGCCCCAAAACGTACAATTATCGAAACTATATTTTTTTATAAATTGATGCTCATTCCTTCATTAATTTTCACCAATTCACTAAGTCTCACAAGAGCAATTATTATAGAGAAATTATAGAGAGAAAGAAGAAGAGAAGTCTGTTACCTCACTATTTCAGTATCCAATTTTCTTCTAAGGAAAGGGATATTGTTATTATAGTAAGGGGTATTATTCTTTCGTATTCATAAAGAGAGTTATTTTCTTTCAATACTCGTAAGGGTTGTTATTCCATTCTTTATTATTCTGTTGGGAATAACCTGTCTGTGCGGTCTATCGCATGCACGGTGAATTCTTCTGTTATTTCATTCTTTATTATTCTGTTAGAATAACCTACCTGTGCGGTCTATCACATGCCTAGTGAATTCTGATGTTATTCCATTCTTTATTATTTTGTTGGGAATAACCTGTTTGTGCGGTCTATCGCATGCCTGGTGAATTCTAATGTTATTCCATTCTTTATTATTCTGTTTGAATATCCTGCTTGTGCGGATTATGCATGACCTGGTTCCATTCTTTATTATTCTGTTGGGAATAACCTATCTGTGCGGTCTATCGCATGCATAGTGAATTCTTCTGTTATTCCATTCTTTATTATTCTGTTGGAATAATCTGTCTATGTGGAATACCACAAGCATGGTGAATGATCCTTCGTATTCATTTCTTATTAAATTGTGAAAATGATCTGTCTACGTGAATTACCGCATAGCGGACAAAAATTCATTTGTAGTTTCGTAATTATTCTGACCCTCAAAAATTCTGAAAAAATTTAAAATGATAATTTGATGAGTTTTCTAGATTGTGTCCAAAAATGGCGATTTTTGGATGTATAGATTAGGAGTTATGAATTTTATGGGAAAAGACTATTTTAAAAGTAAACCCTTATAACTCCTTGTGGTTAACCCCAAAATTTTTGAAATTTTTATTGGGAGTACATATATATAACAGGAGTATACCCTGTAAATTTTGAATTTTTTGGACAAAAGTACAATTTATGATAAATGTCTAAATATTCGACAGTTTTAGCCATATGAAAAATAGTAAATGAATTTTAAAAATTTCAAGAAAAATATATGTTTAATATGGGACTATATTCTATTAAATCCCAGAAAAGAAATATTTTTGGGACTTATTTGGTATTTTTCATAAAAATGAACTAGTTATGAGTAAATGAATTAAATATGTTATGTGAAGTAACAAAATTGGAAAATATGATTTTATGACTTGGGAATCCTATATAGGGTATATGCAGATTTTTGATAAGAGATTTGATCATTGGTGATGAAATTTTATGAGTATGACATTTTGAATGATTAAATGCATTATTTGGTAAAGTGTAAACAATTAAAATAAATTGTTTATAAGTTTAAAAAGTGATTAAAATATTGTTATAATATTAATAATGTTAGATTATGATTTTATTAAATGATTGATAATATTTGGATAAATATAAAGTCTTTAATATTTATCCTTGTTTTCGTATGATTAATGTTTATATCATTGTCATCATCCTCATGTTTATATTATGATGAACGTCATCTTTGGCTTACATTCACAGATGGACTGTTAATTATTGGTTTTACGGTTGAATATCTTTGGTTTACGTTCAAAGATGAACTGTTGATTATTGGTTTTACAGTTGTATATCTTTGGCTTACGTGCAAAGATGGACTGTTGATTATTGGTTTTACAGTTGTATATCTTTGGCTTACGTGCAAAGATGAACTATTGATTGATGAATATCTTTGGCTTATGTGCATAGATGAACTGTTTATTGGTATAGTATTGACCAGGGATCATTCGGTATAATCATGACCCGTAATGTTATAGATGATGTGGTAAAAGTCCTCATTGACCCGTAGTGCATTGATGGACAGTTATTGGTATTATTATAACCAGGGATTATTCAGTATAATCATGATCATTGATGATTACATGAATATCCTTGGCCGTAGTGCAGGGATGATTCGATGATGTGGATTATTTATTAAGATGAGTCTCAGCGATAAAATATTGATTATACACTATTAATTCGTAAAAGATAGTAGATATCATGCTCTAATTGACTCTTCTAAAATACAATTGTATGTCTTTGGCCTGTAGTGAAAAGAATAAATTGTTAATGAATATCTTTGGTCGTAGTACAAAGATGAATTTATTAGTATGATTATGAGCAGGAATTGTGATTTTGTATAACCATGATTTTTTATGCTTCAGGTGAATAAAGGGGATGAAAATTATCTTCATCCTGGGTACGAAGAGGAATTTAGAATCACAATTATGATTATGAGTTATTCATATGATTGTGGACAGGAATTGTTGATTGATGTTACAGGGATAAAAAAAATTATTGGTGGACTTTTAACATGGAAAAGATAATAAACCTAATGGTCTATTTGACTCTTCTAATGGATTGCTCGTTCCGCTGTAACTATGGTTGAAAAGTTTTATCATCTATCATATGTTCTAAATCTCTGATTTATTATTGACGAAGGATATTGATAATTTAATTATCTTTAGTCATGATATTCTTTACTGTGCTATTTGTGCTCACCATTTGCTTCACAATTCCTTTCAAGTAATAAAAGTGTAGCTGGGTCGAGCAGGGTTAAAAAGAGAATATAACAGTGGTCTATAACTGTTGAGGTTCTCCCTAAACAGTATGAAAATAATTTTATTAAGAACTTTAGATAAGTGTGCCGTATTGTATACGTCATTTGATATTTAATTTTTGTGAACCGAGTAGGGTGAGGTGAACCCAACTTTGGAAGGGTGTTTTGCCACTATCAACCAAGATGTCTAATGACATACAATCTCGTGTTATCATAAGATTAGGTTGTGCACATCTACTTGCTGAGTATATCTACGAGTACTATCTATATGATCTTGGAGTTTGTTTGAAATATAATTCTCAATTGGAGAAAACGGAGATAATTATATGTCAAGAGAAGACTCACTATTGGAAAGAAGATGATAGTAATCTTCTTATTTTTCTTTGGGGACTATTAGGTCAACCAAGGATAATTCTGTGGACATATGATATCTATCATAACCTAGACGCATGGCCTCCCATGTACGAAGGTTTCCTTGAGTATTTTCCAAAGATTTTAATTTCTAAAATAGTTATTGACTGTACTTTTATGTAAAGTACCATTGTAAGGTTGTGGTCGAGCCACCATGAGAGTTACATACATTTGTACTAAAACTCACAGTTTAACTGTGGTCATATTCTGCACGACAGTTCAACAGTTGTATAAATGAAGTTTGTAAATGATTTTTATAGTGTGATATATGGCGACTCAGAAAGGGTCGTGTAGACCTATTTTGGGGGCGTCACAAATGGTATCAGAGCATAGAGATATGGTCGCTGGCGGAGATATTAGTCTAGAACTAGGAAGGGAGAGACGAATAATATACTTTGCTAGGGTGCGACTTACCTAAGCTGAAATTATTTATTTGATAAGTTGACAAATTGTGATCTATCAATTAACCTTTTTTTTGAAGATATATTCTAGAATGATATCTAAAATACAGGGGATGAGCAATGGAAAAATCATGATACAGAGAAAATAACCAGGAACGTACAACCCAAAAAGAAAGCAAGGTATTCTCATCTCTTCGAACTACCAGGTACGTAAATTTTGAGGGCAAAAATTCATAAGGAGGAGAGATTGTAAGAGACTGAATTTTACGAAATGAAAGTATTCAATTTTTATAATTATTATTCTATTTAGTAAATGGTTAAATTGATAAAAGTACAGTAATACGCGTGGTTGCATAGTAGCACACGGTATTGATTATTGATGCTTATGTGAGAAGTCACTCAGTTATACTCAATTATTGCTACAATAATTGCTGCATCATATCTCTCATATTATTGATTCAATTATTATCATAGTATCATCTCTATAATATTTTATATATTATTAATTAAATAATTAAGACGATAAATTTATTTATATTATTATTTACAATATTAACAATGTCTAGAAGTTCTGTCAAGCAGAGGTTTGTTCACCTAATTGCGCGCAAATAAGGAGAAATCCTTATCGGAAAGCCCGTTCTTTCCTGGGAATGACCTCATTGTTAAATATTATGAGTTATAATATTAATGATGAATGTTATTAAAAATTGAATTTAAGTTCGGAGTTGAATTTGGAGACGCGGACATGATATTTGAGTCCGGAACGATGAAATTAGTAGAAATAGACTATAAACATAAAATTTGTCGGGGTTGACTTTTTGGTCAAAAAAGTCAACAGTTGACTTTTCGGAATAAGTCAAACTTCAAAATTTCAAAAAATGAAATTGCTGAGAAAAATATTTCCATTGTGTTGGGATTATTACTGTTAATGGAAATCGACATTTATTTCGATAATAATTGATGTTTGAAAGTTATATTGACCAACCGGGTAATTAATCGGGTAAATGAGCAATTAATTGCTATTAATTCACATGATTATAACTATTTGTTCATATGTGTGTACTATTGATTCACATTCTTATACTATTAGGGGAGTTGGTACACGATTGATAATACTTGCATGACTAAGTTAAAAATGGAGGTATAGATGGAGGTACTATACTGTAGTTCGTATTTTCACATGATTATAACTATTGATTCACATGATTGTATTATTGATTCATATTATTTATTATTAGAGGAGGTGGTGCAAGTTTGATAATACTTGCAGGAGTAAATTAAAAATGAAGGAAAAGAGGAAGGTATTATACTGTAATAATTCGAGCCCCAAAACGTGTAATTATCAAAACTATATTTTTCTATAAATAGATGATCATTCCTTCATTATTTTTCACCAATTCACTAAGTCTCACAAGAAAAATTATTATAGAAAAAATATAGAGAGAAATTATAGAGAGAAAGAAGAAGAGAAGTCTGCTACCTCACTATTCCAGTATTCAATTTTCTTCTAAAGTAAGGGATATTGTTATTATAGTAAGGGTTATTATTCTTTTGTATTCATAAAGAGAGTTATTTTCTTTCAATACTCGTAAGGGTTGTTAATTCATTCTTTATTATTCTATTTGGAATAACCTGCCTGTGCGGTCTATCGCATGCATGGTGAATTCTTCTGTTATTCCATTCTTTATTATTCTGTTGGAATAACCTGCCTGTGCGGTCTATCGCATGCCTGGTGAATTCTTTTGTTATTTCATTCTTTATTATTCTGTTTGGAATAACCTGTCTGTGCGGTCTATCGCATGCACGGTGAATTCTTTTGTTATTTCATTCTTTATTATTCTGTTGGAATAACTTGTCTATGTGGATTACCACATGCATAGTGAATGATCTTTCGTATTCATTTCTTATTAAATTGCGAAAATGATCTGTCTACGTAGATTAATGCATGGCGGACGAAAATCCATTTGCAGTTTGGTAATTTTTCTGACCCTCAAAAATTCTGAAAAAATTTGAAATGATAATTTGATGAGTTTTCTAGATTGTGTCCAAAAATAGCGATTTTTGGATGTATAGATTAGGAGTTATGAATTTTATGGGAAAATACTATTTTAAAAGTAAACCCTTATAACTTCTTGTGGTTAACTCCAAAATTGGTAAAATTGTTATTGGGAGTACATATATATAATAGGAGTATACCCTGTAAATTTTGGAATTTTTGGACAAAAGTAATTTATGATAAATGTCTAAATATTCTGCAGTTTTGGCCATATGAAAAATAGTAAATGAATTTTAAAAATTTCGAGCAAAATATATGTTCAATATGTGACTATATTCTGTTAAATTCCAGAAAAGAAATATTTGTGGGACTGATTTGGTATTTTTCATGAAAATGAACAAGTTATGAGTAAATGAATTAAATATGTTATGTGAAGTAACAAAATTGGAAAATAGGATATTATGGCTTGGGAATCCTATATAGGGTATATGCAGATTTTTGATGAGGGATTTGATCATTGGTGATGAAATCTTATGAGTATGACATTTGTGAATGATTAAATGCATTATTTGGTAAAGTGTAAACAATTGAAATAAATTGTTTATAAGTTTAAGAAGTGATTAAAATATTGTTATAATATTAATAATATTAGATTATGAGTTTATTAAGTGGTTGATAATATTTGGATAAATTTAAAGTCTTTAATATTTATCCTTGTTTTCGTTTGATTAATGTTTATATCATTGTCATCATCATCATGCTTATATTATGATGAAAGTCATCTTTGGCTTACATGCAAAGATAGACTGTTAATTATTAATTTTTACAGTTGAACATCATTGACTTATGTGCAAAGATAGACTGTTGATTATTGGTTTTACAGTTGTATATCTTAGGCTTACGTGCAAAGATGGATTGTTGATTATTGGTTTTACAGTTGTATATCTTTGGCTTACTAGCAAAAATGAACTATTAATTGATGAGTATCTTTGGCTTATGTGCATAGATGAACTGTTTATTGGTATGATTATGACCAGTGATCATTCGGTATAATCATGACCCGTAATGTTATAGATGATATGGTAAAATTCCTCATTGGCCCGTAGTGCATTGATGGACAGTTATTGGTATGATTATAACTAGGGATTATTCGGTATAATCATGATCATTGATGATTTCATGAATATCTTTGGTCGTAGTGCAGGGATGATTTGATGATGTGGATTATTTATCAAGTTGAGTCTCATCGATAAAATATTGATTATACACTTTTAATTCGTAAAAGATAGTAGATATCATGCTCTACTTGACTCTTCTAAAATACAATTGTATGTCTTTGGCATGTAGTGCAAAGAATAAATTGTTAATGAATATATTTGGCCGTAATACAAAGATGAATTTATTAGTATGATTATGAACAGGAATTGTGATTTGGTATAACCATGATTTTTGATGTTTCAGGTGAAGATAGGTGATGAAAATTATCTTCATCCTGGGCGCGAAGAGGAATATAGAATCATAATTATGATTATGAGTTATTCATATGATTGTGGACAAGAATTATTGATTGATGTTACAGGTATAAAACATTATTGGTGGACTTTTAACATGGAGAAGATAATAGACCTGATGGTCTATTTGACTCTTCTAATGGATTGCTCGTTCCGTTGCAACTATGGTTGAAAAGTTTTATCATCTACCATATGTTCTAAATCTCTGATTTATTATTAACGAAGGCTATTGATAATTTAATTATCTTTAGTCATGATATTCTTTACTGGATTATTTGTGCTCACCCTTTGTTTCACAATTCCTTTCAGGTAATAAGAGTGTAGCTGGGTCGAGCGAGGGTAACAGGAGAATAGAACGGTGGTCTATAACTGTTGAGGTTCTCCCTAAATAGTATGGAAATAGTTTTATTGAGAACTTTAGATAATTGTGTAGTATTTTATACGTCATTTGATATTTAATTTTGCTGAACCGAGTAAGGTGAGGTGAACCCAACTTTGGAAGGGTGTTTTGCCACTATCATACAAGATGTCTAATGACATACAACCTCGTGTTATCATAAGACAGGGTTGTGCACATCCACTTGCTGAGTATATCTACGAGAACTACCTATATGATCTTGGAGTTTGTTTGAAATATAATTCTTAATTGGGGAAAACGGAGATAATTATATGTCAAGAGAAGACTCACCATTGGAAAGAA
The DNA here is from genome assembly GCA_020205505.1 of Panax japonicus. Lineage (NCBI taxonomy): Eukaryota > Viridiplantae > Streptophyta > Magnoliopsida > Apiales > Araliaceae > Panax > Panax japonicus. The sequence goes on along the minus strand of CM035108.1, from coordinate 61,633,428 downwards.
GATGATATTAATCTTTTTATTTTTTTGGGGACTATTGGGTCAACCAAGGATAATTCTGTGGACATATGATATATATCATAACCTAGACGCATAGCCTCCCATGTACGACGGTTTCCTTGAGTATTTTTCAAAGATTTTAATTTTTAAAACAGTTATTGATTGTACTTTTATGTAAAGTACCGTTGTAAGGTTGTGGTCGAGGCACCATAAGAGTTGCATATATTTTTATTAAAACTCACAGTTTAACTGTGGTCGTATTCTACACGACAGTTCAATAGTTGTATAAATGAAGTTTGTAAATGATTTTTCTAGTGTGATATCTGGCGACTCAAAAAGGGTCGTGTGGACCTATTTTGAGGACGTCACAGCTCTCCTCTCCTCCACTTCTCTAATCTCCCAATTTTTAAGTTTTTCTTATAATTTACCTATCAATTAACTAGACAGTATAGTCATATATATATATATATATACCAATGAACGTGGGATGTTATGTATCAAATATTCTATATATACATTTGGAATGATTTGTAGTTAATCGTGAACCATTTTTCAAGCAACATATGTTTATATCGTCTAATTTAGATGGAACACAATTGAGAAAAATTAATATTTTACAATTTACTAAGTATAAAATTACTTATGCAAACTTAGTTATATATAGACAGGGGGATTAATGATTCATAGCCATTAGTCTTGAATCAATACATTTATTTTAATTTATAATCTATCTATTAAATATACTAAATTGCAGTACATAACACCATTGCATGACATTTGTCCTTCCCAAATTGCAACACATGTCCTACCTAATTAATGTTCTCATCCGTTACTATAGTTTTTATATTATCGCTACTTAATTATTATCTCCCAAAATCACTACTTTTAAATCTCACATTAATATTTTGATTTTATAGTCCCATAAATCACTACAAATCTAAATTGTAGTGATAATATTAATTGTTCTAATATTATCATTAATTACTAATTTAATTATTATATCATAAAATCACTACTTTTTTAATCCCAAATTAATATTTTGAATTTATAATACCCTAAATTACTTCAAATCTAAATTATTTTGGTAATGTCAACTGTTCTGATATTATCCTTTCTAATTTAATTATTATATCCAAAAATCACTACTTTATGATATTATCATTACTGAGCTATTATCATTACTCTCCGTTATTTAACCTAATTTTCTCATAATAAATACAACATAATATATACCATTTATAATTATATTATAACATAATATTATAGAGTTTAAAACATTTAAAACAAAATTAAAATAACAAATAATATCAATCATAACTTACTATGTTGATTTTATAATCCCAAGAATCCACTGCTTTTCTAAACATAATTATTATATCATAAAATCCCTATTTTTCTAATATTATACCATTCATAATTTTATCATACATTATATCATATATGTATGGTATAATATTATAATACACATATGGTATAATATTATAATACATGTATATAACAAAATAACAAAATCACTATCTATCTAAACTATGCGGATATTATCATTACTAATTAAATTATATTACAACATAATAATATACTATTTATAATTATATTACAAAATAATATTATACAGTTTAAAACTTTTAAAACAAAATTAAAATAACAAATAATATCATTCATAACTTACTATGTTAATTTTATAATCCCTAATCGTTACTTAATTATTATCTCCTTTTTAATCTCGCATTAATATTTTAATTTTATAATATCATAAATCATTACAAATCTAATTTATTCTGATAATGTTAACTGTTATAATATTATCATTACTAATTTAATTATTATCTCCTAAAATCATTATTTTTTTAATCCCAAATTAATATTTTGAATTTATAATCCCCTAAATTACTACTAATCTAAATTATTTTGATATTGTCAACTGTTGTGATATTATCCTTTGTAATTTAATTATTATCTCTTAAAATCACTACTTTGTGATATTATCATTACTGAGCTATTATTATTACTCTCCATTATTTAACCTAATTTTTTTCCTATAAATACAACATAATATTATACCATTTATAATTATATTACAACATAATATTATATAGTTTAAAACATTTAAAATAAAATAGCAAATAATATAAATTATAACTTACTATGCTGATTTTATAATTCCCAAAATTCACTACTTTTCTAAACATAATTATTATATCCCAAAATCACTATTTTTTTAATATTATATCATTCATAATTATACCATACATTATATCATACATGTATGGTATAATATTATAATACACGTATATAATAAAATAACAAAATCACCACATATCTAAACTGTGCGGATATTATCATTACTAATTAAATTATATTACAACATAATATTATACAATTTAAAACATTTAAAACAAAATAAAAATAACAAATAATATCAATCATAATTTACTATGTTAATTTTATAATCCCCTAATTCACTACATTTTCAATCAAAACGGTTTTTATATTATCGTTACTTAATTATTATCTGCTAAAATTACTCTTTTTTAATCCCACATTAATATTTTAATTTTATAATCCCATAAACCACTACAAATCTAATTTGTTCTGATAATGGTAACCGTTCTAATATTATCATTATTAATTTAATTATTATCTCCTAAAATTACTATATTTTTAATCCCAAATTAATATTTTAAATTTATAATTCCCTAAATCACTACAAATCTAAACTGTTTTGGTAATGTCAACTGTTCTGATATTATTATTTTTAATTTAATTATTATCTCCTAAAATTACTACTTTATGATATTATTATTACAGTTGAATGACAACTCGATGACATTGTGCATTACACTTTCTAAATATTTGTTAGTGCTTTAGAATGAAAGAGGTACCCATTTTTAACCTTATTGGTTACATTATAAATATTTTAATCAAAAAATTAATATATATATATATATATATACACACACACACACACAAACACACGAACACACAAATAATTGTTATATAATATCATGGGGTTTAGTGATCAAATTAATTCTATACTTGGATATATGAATTTGCCTACAAAAATTTGATCATCGCACAATAATCTACAATCTTCTTATTATATTTTAATATATTAATTGCACTTATAAATTTATTATTAATAAAATAAATAATCCCGTCGCAACGCGCGAGTTTATAATTAATGGTGACTACATAATTTCTAATTTATTGCTTTAGAAGTAATCACGTGCAACAGTTATACGTGGCACACATGCAGGATTCATAAATACGTGTATGTGAATAACAACAGTTGTGTACGTATGGATGATATCAAATCCCTCATCAAAAATCTTCATATACCCTATATAGTATTTCCAAGCCATAAAATCCTATTTTTCAATTTTGTTACTTCACATAACATATTTAATTCATTTACTCATAACTAGTTCATTTTTATGAAAAATACCAAATAAGTCCCAAAAATATTTCTTTTCTGGGATTTAATAGAATATAGTCCCATATTAAACATATATTTTTCTTGAAATTTTTAAAATTCATTAACTATTTTTCATATGGCCAAAACTGTCGAATATTTAGACATTTATCATAAATTGTACTTTTGTCCAAAAATTTCGAAATTTACAGGGTATACTCCTGTTATATACATGTTCTCCCAATAAATATTTTACCAATTTTGGAGTTAACTACAAAGAGTTATAAGGGTTTACTTTTAAAATAGTCTTTTCTCATAAAATCCATAACTCTTAATCTATACATCCAAAAATTGCCATTTTTGGACACAATATAGAAAACTCATCAAATTATCATTTTAAATTTTTCCAAAATTTTTGAGGATCGAAAAAATTACAAAACTGCAAATAAATTTTCACCCGCCATGCGGTAATCTACGTAGACAAATCATTTCTACAATTTAATAAGGAATGAATACAAAGGATCATTCACCATGCATGCGGTAATCCACATAGACAGGTTATTCCAACAGAATAATAAAGAATGGAATAACAGAAGAATTCACCATGCATACGATAGACAGCACAGACAGGTTATTCCCAACAGAATAATAATGGATGGAACCAGGTCATGCGTAATCCTCATAGACAGGATATTTCAACAGAATAATAAAGAATGGAATAATAATAGAATTCACCAGGCATGCAATAAACCACACAGATAGATTATTCCAACAAAATAATAAAGAATGGAACTAGGTCATGCGTAATCCGCACAGACAGGATATTCCAACAGAATAATAAAGAATGGAATCAGGTCATGCGTAATCCGTACAGACCGGATATTCCAACAGAATAATAAAGAATGGAATAATAGAAAAATTTTACCATGTATGCAGTACTTCGTATAGACACGTTATTCCAACATAATAATAAGGAATGGAATAACAATATCTCTCTTCATGAATACGAAAGAAATAATACCCCTTACTATAATAATAATAATAATAATATCCCTTACTATAATAATAACACCCCTTACCTCAGAAGAAGACTGGATACTGAAATAGTGAAGTAGAAGACTTCACTTCTTCTTTCTCACTATAGCTTCTCTCTCTATAATTTCTCTATAATAATTGCTCTTGTGAGACTTAGTAAATTGGTGAAAAATAATAAAGGAATGAGCTTCTATTTATAGAAAAATATAGTTTCCATAATTGTACATTTTGGGACTCGAAATATTACAGTATAATACCTTCATCTTTTCTTTTATTTTTAATTTAGTCATCCAAGTATTATCAATCTTGCAACAACTCCCCTAATAGTAACTCATGTGAATCAATAGTAAATCATGTGACTCAATAGTTCTAAACATGTGAAAAAATTAATTATAGTATAGTACCTCCATCTATACCTCCATTTTTAATTTAGTCATGCAAGTATTATCAATCTTGCACCAACTCCCCTAATAGTAAATCATGTGAATCAATAGTACACACATGTGAACACATAGTTATAAGCATGTGAATTAATAGCAATTAATTGCTCATTTATCTGGTTAATTACCCAATTGGTCAATATAACCTCCAGACATCAATTATTATCGAAATAAATATCAATTTCCACTAACACTAATAATTTCAACACAATGGAACTATCAATTTCATCTTTAATCAACACGAACTTATTCATAATTAATAATATAATTCATAATATTTAACAACTAGGTCGTTCCCAGGAAAGAGAGGGCTTTACGATAAGGATTTCTCCTTATTAGCGCGCAATTAGGTGACCAAACCTCTCCTTCACAGAACTTCTAGACATTGTCAATATTACAAATAATAATATGAATAACTTTGTCATTTCAATTATTGATTTAATAATATAACATATTATACATATAATACTGTGATAATAATTGAATCAATAATATGAGAGATATGATGCATCAATTACTGTAGTAATAATTGAGTATAACAGAGTGACTTCTTACGTAAGCATCAATAATTAATACCGTGTGTTACTATGCAATCACGCGTATTGCTGTACTTTTACTACCTGGTAGTTCAACAGTTTTAACGGTAACACTTTCGCCGTTATTTTTAATAAAAGATAAATTTGTTGTTTTCTAAATACGACAATACTTCCACTGGGGGGGTCCATAAATGATTATGCCGTCGAAAAAATATTCTCTGTGAAAACGAATATTCCCCGACCAATTGAATATTTCCCGACACAATGAATAACAACTTGCTTACTTTGTAAAATTTTCAAATATCACCCTTAACTTTAACCCTTTCTCAATTTAACCATTTACTAAATAAAATAATAATTATAAGAAAATTAAATACTTTCATTTCATAAAATTTAGGATCTCACAAGAGGGGGTTGTTAATTTTCCTCCATTTCTCTCACTTTTTTGGCTGTCAAGTATACTTGGATTTTGACCAATTTGGGCATCCAATTAGGTTCCTCTAAGGAAATAACGTGTTTTGATCACCTTACTCATCAAGGAATTGGGTTCTGTAAATAAACGACATCCTTATTTACCTAGCATCGCAATATTGAACGCATGCAATTTACAAAATCCCATACCACCCCGATGTTTATTAACATAAAACTTATCCCACGCCATCCAATTGATACTTCTTCTTCCCAAACCGTGTTTACCCCAGTAAAAGGAGTTCATCACCCTCTCTAACTCAACACATAGTAAAAACAGAATCAAAAAAAACACTCATCACATATGAGGTAGCGACCTGTATAAATATTGTACTCTCTTCATTTCAAATTTTAAGATCATTTGATTTTTGAAAAGTCAAATTGTGATATTTTTAATTTAAAAGTCATTCAAATATTTTATACTTTTTAGTTACCAAACAAATTTTTAAGTTCAGAATTGATCTAATTTATTAAGATATACTAACCATTCAAATCTTAATTACTCAATTTTATCAAACACCACCTAAGCCTATATTTGAGAATATAAAATTATCTTTAAAAGTTGTAGTTTTATAAATATACGGCTACTTTTAGAACGAAGGGAGTAATATGTTTTCATGCAATATACCATATTCCAATTAGTTTTTGAAACTATTACAATAAATGATATATTATTATAATTTTAGAGAGAGCATAAGAAGATTATATATATGAAGTGAGATTTTCTAATATTCTTCAAGTCCACCAAATACATGGATAGTGAGCCTCTATTTATAGGCTACACAAATACATGAACAAAGATAGAAGATGAAAGAAATATAAACTTAAATAGGGAGAAGGAATAGCTCATCAATGTACTAATATGTAAGTTATGTAGGTTATAAAAAATGAATGGACATCCATATTATAACTATTCATAACACTCCCCCTTGGATGTCCATTACTGAAGAATATGCCTCGTTAAAACCATACTAGGAAAAACCCTGTGGGATAAAAACCTAATGAAAGAAAAAGAGTACATAATTCTTCAAAAAACTTATGAGATATTGCTTTATGAAAAACTTTAATTACTCCCCCTCATGATTATATCACTTGAGATCTCTGGGTCAACGTAATCCAACGTTGTGGACTAGCTTCCCAAATGTAGAAGTAGGAAGCGCCTTTGTTAATAAATCTGCCAAATTCTCACTTGAACGGATTTGTTGAACATTTATATCACCATTCTTCTGAAGGTCATGAGTAAAAAAGAACTTTGGTGAAATATGTCTTGTTCTATCACCTTTGATATATCCTTCTTTGAGTTGGACAATGCATGTTGTATTATCCTCATATAAGACCGTCGGTGTTTCGTCTCTTGAAGATAAACTGCAAGCTCCTCGCATGTATTGAATTACATACCTTAACCATACACATTCACGACTAGCCTCATGTATTGCCAAAATTTCAGCATGGTTAGAAGATGTAGCTACTATAGTTTGCTTCATCGAACGCCAAGAAATGGCGGTTCCACCACAAGTGAATACATATCCAGTTTGCGATCAAGCATTATGAGGATCGGATAGGTACCCTACATCTGCAAAACCAGTCAAATCTATTTTGGGTTGGTTAGGAAAATACAAACACATATCCTTTGTACCTTGTAGGTAACGAAGTATATGTTTAATCCCATTCCAATGCCTTCGGGTTGGACACGAGTTATATCCTTGTAGGTCGTGTATGACTAGCAAGATACATTAGTGCTCCAATTGCACTCAAGTATGGTACTTCAGGACCAAGAATCTCCTCATCATTTTCTCGAGGACGGAAAGGGTCTTTATTTACATCAAGTGACCTCACAACCATTGGGGTGCTCAACGGATATGCTTTGTCCATATAAAATTGTTTTAGCACCTTCTCTATATAAGATGTTTGATGCACAAGAATACCGTCCTTTAAAAGCTCTATATGTAACCCAAGACAAAATTTTATTTCAAATTCTCTTTTCAAGTACTCTACTACCTTTGAAATCTCTTCAGGAGTTCCAATGATATTTAGATCATCAACATATACTACAATAATAACAAACTCAAATCTAGATCTCTTTATAAAAATGCATGGGCTAATAGGATCATTCTTATATCCCTCCTTTAACAAATATTCACAAAGACGGTTATACCACATGCGACCGGATTTTTTTAATCCATATAGAGATCTATTTAATTTGATCGAGTACTGTTCTTGAGAACCGGATTTACATGCTTCTGGCAATTTAAATCCTTCTGGGAGTTTCATATAAATTTCATTATCAAGTGGGCCATACAAATATGTTGTAACGACATCCATTAGACGTAAGTGAAGTCCTTTTATTGCCAGACTGATTAGGAATCGAAAAGTAGTCACATTCATCACAGGAGAGTATGTCTCTTCATAATGAATACCAGGTCTTTATGAAAATCCTTGCATAACTAGTCGTGCTTTATGTCGTACAATTTCACCCTTTTCATTTCGTTTTAGAACAAAAACTCATTTGTACCCCACTGGTTTTACACCATCAGGTGTACGGACTACTGGTCCAAAAATATTGCTCTTTTCAAGAGATTTCAATTCTGCCTCAATTGCGTCTTTCCATTTTGGCCAATCAATTCTATGCATGCATTCCTCAATAGACCTTGGTTCAAGTTCCTCGTCATCTTTTATAACATCTAGCGCTATATTGTATGGAAAAAAAATTATCGACGTCAATTTCATTTCGGTTCCATATTTTTCTGGATATGACATAATTTATCGAGATCTCTTCATTTTCAATGATTTTAGGTACCTGATTGTCTTTTGGAACTGTAATATTAGTCATGTCTAGAGGTTTTTCTGTAGACTCTTCTAGAGTTACCATTTCCTCGTCATGACCATCTTGAATCTTTGTTCCTTTTCTCATACGAGGATTCTTATCTTTGGAATCGACTGGTCTACCATGCTTCAAGCGTGCTTTAGATTCATTGGCAACAAGAGGTTGTCCTGCTGGGACATCAATTTTAATTGGAGCATTAACAGCTGGTATATGTGACTTTGTTACACTCTTTGGGTCAGAAAATGCGTCTGGCAATTGATTTACTAAACTTTGTAAATGAATTATCTTCTGAACTTCTAGTTCACATTGTTGTGTACGAAGATCAAAATGAGACAATGATAATTCATTCTAGCTTATATCTTTTTCCAGCTGCCTATTTTCTCCCCCTAATATAGGGAAGACTGGTTCATCAAAATGACAATCAGCGAATCTAGCTGTAAATAAATCCCCTGTTGATGGTTCTAAATATTTAATTATAGATGGGGATTCATGTCCAACATATATTCCTAACCTCCTCTGAGATCCCATCTTAGTACGTTGTGGTGGAGGAATTGGCACATATACAGCACAACCAAAAATTCTTAGATGAGAAATATTTGGTTCCTGACCAAAAACCAATTGTAAAGGGGAGTACTTATGATAACTTTTTGGTCTGGTGTGAATTAGTGTTTTCGCATGTAAAATAGCATGACCCAAGCAGAAATTGGAAGTTTTGATCTCATTAGTAATGGTCTAGCAATCAATTGAAAACGCTTAATTAATCAATGATTCTTCAAGGCCATTTTGTGTGTGAACATGTGCTACAGGATGTTCAACACTTATCCCAATAGACATACAATAATCATTGAAAGTTTGGGAAGTAAATTCACCAGCATTGTCAATACGAATTATCTTGATAGGATAATCTGGAAAATGTGCTCGTAATCTGATTAATTGAGCAAGTAATCTCGCAAACACCAAGTTACGAGTTGATAATAGAGATACATGTGACCACCTTGTTGATGCATCAATTAAAACTATAAAATATCTAAAAGGTCCACATGGTGGATGAATTGGTCCACATATATCACCTTGTATTCGTTCCAGAAAAGTAAGGGATTCAGTCCCTGTCTTAGCCGGTGATGGCCGAACAATTAACTTGCCTTGAAAACAAGCAGCACATGGGAAATCATTCGATTAAAGAATCTGATGGTTCTCCAATGGATGTCCACATGAATTCTGAATTATTTTTCGCATCATTATCGATCCATGATGGCCTAACCGTTCATGCCAAACAACAAAGTTATTGTGATTCGTTAGTTTTTTATTAACAACCACATTTGTTTCAATTGTTCTAATTCTCGTGTAGTACAAATCAGAGGAAAAAGCTGATAATTTTTTTATTACACTTTTATTACCCGAGATTATACTCGTAATGTGAAGATACTCAATCTTTCCTTCACATGTTGTCTCAATATGATACCCATTTCGGCGGATATCCTTAAAACTCAATAAATTTCTTTGAGACCTGGGAGAGTATAATCCTTCATCAATTTCAAATTTTGTTCCTCCAGGCAAGAAAATATTAGCTCTTCCGGGGCCTTCTATCAATTTTGCACTACCCGATATAGTACTAACATTGGCCTTTTGCATTATTAAAGAAGAAAAATATTTCTTATTCTGTAATATAGTGTGCGTAGTGGCGCTGTCTGCGAGACATATATCTCCACCATTCATTGCAAATCGAATCAAGAGAGTATCTATGTTATTCAATGAAAATAAGAAATATATAATCAGATTAATAAAATATCCCATATATAACGAATCATAAGAAAACAGTTTAACATGATAAAAACATAATAATTAGAATTTTATTAATGCTTAAAATAAAGTCCAATAACATCAAAGCATAATCTAAAAATTTTATATTTGGACACTCTCATCACCAAACAAGAAGTCAATTTTTTTCTTCAAGATTTGAGAAAAATCAGTAACGTCTAGATGAGTGGTATCAACACAACCATAATTAAAATCATCATTTCCAGAATTAAGATTTGTCTCATCTTTTCCATCATCACTAGCAAAATTTGTCTCTATCTTCTTCCCGTGATTGTTGATAGAGCTCAACAAGATGTTTTGGTGTACGACAGGTACAAGACCAATGGCCTTTACCTCCACAACGATAACACAAATTCTCCATAGTATTTTTATCTTTATCACCTTTTTCGCGTTTTTCATCCTTATATTCCCTCTTCTGGTGGGTATATGTGTTTGAGAAATGACCACCACGATGATTATTTCGACCACGTCCACGTCCGCGTCCATGACCACGTCCACGACTACTGGCGTGACCTCTGTTTTTTTTCATTATATGTTACGACATTCACTGCAGGGAATGGAACAGATCCAGTTAGACGGGCCTCATGATTTTTCATCAATAGTTCATTGTTTTGCTTAGCCACAAGGAGGCATGAAATCAGTTCAGAGTATTTCTTAAAGCCCTTTTCACGATATTGGTGTTGCAGGAGCATATTAGATGCGTGAAAGGTGAAGAATGTTTTTTCTAACATATCTGCATCAGTGATCTTTTCTCCACATAATTATAATTTAGAACTGATTCTAAACATAGCTGAGTTATAATCACTTATAGATTTAAAATCTTGTAATCTTAGATGCATCCAATCATAACGAGCTTTAGAAAGTATTACAGTTTTCTGGTGGTCGTATCTTTCCTTTAGATTGTTCAAAAGGATAAGTGAATCTTTAACAGTCAAATATTCAATTTTAAGTCCCTCGTGGAGGTGATGACGAAGAAATATCATCGCTCTGGCCTTATCTTGACTAGATGTTTTGTTTCCTTCTTTGATAGTATCACCAAGACCATTTGCATCTAGATGAATTTCAGCATCTAACACCCATGATAAATAATTCTTTCCAGTGTTGTCAAAAGCCACAAATTCGATTTTAGCAATGTTTGACATTATGAACTATCACAAATATGATTAACAAGTTAGAAGAAAATATTCTAAAAATAAATTAAATACACAACATAATTAACATAATACTTTAAGCACGGTAATTTGTCGAATAGTTGTAACCTCTTTGATAATTAACATAGGTAAAGACTAATACTTGAAGCTAGTAAAAGCTTACACATGAGCTTTTTGTAACATAGCAGTGTGGTTAACAATAATATTAATTAGTAAACATTGTTGTACAGGCTATAATGCTTAACATTTAAATAGTAATAAACATAAAGATTAAATGAATGCATAGTAAATAATTATGTTGAATTTTCATAATAGTGACCGTGAAACAAAATGTAAAACCAAACAACGCATATAATACGCAGTTGAACCATAGGTAGTATCTAAAGTAATATTGTTGTGTAGAACAATAAGCAAGTGACAGAATACAACTAATGTGCGTGACCGTATGTATAAAGTGAACTATGTTGCCTATCACAGGTAAGAATTAATAACATCTGGAATTAATTTTTTTTTTCTTTTTCATAATGGAGAAAAATCTAGTAAAAAAAATAAATAATCCTCCAGAATGATGTGACTTGGATGACTTATTACTAATGATTTTCTCTACCATGCTAACATTTGTGCCAAAATAGCAGAAAGCATTGAAGAGTGTAGCACACAGTTCAACATACACCATAAAAAAATGTGAAGGTCAACATACACTGCAAAAAAAAATCGAGAGACAGTCAAGTTTCTAGGCAAATAAAAATATTCTTTTCCATTCTTCATGTTTGGTTCTGCCTGAAAAGGCTGAAATCATCTGCAAATGCTTCATGATTCACAAAAATAGAGCCTCAAATTGTAACACTACAATATAAAGTGGATTAAGTAGGATATGCTATTTATCAGAGAAACAAAATTATGCGTGAGCTTCACACATTCATTGTCATTATAAGAGACAAAACATATATTATATGTATAAAGAGACAAAGTTATACATTCTTCTGCTACAAACAAAATATGATTATCTTCAAGATAAAAATAAGGAGCAATTCGTGCTGATAACGTATTATAATTTTAGAGAGAGCATAAGAAGATTATATATATGAAGTGAAATTTTCTAATATTCTTCAAGTCCATCAAATACGTGGATAGTACTGAGCCTCTATTTATAGGCTACACAAATACATGAACAAAGATAGAAGATGAAAGAAATATAAACTTAAATAGGGAGAATGAATAGCTCATCAATGTATTAATATGTAAGTTATGTAGGTTATAGAAAATGAATGGACATCCATATTATAACTATTCATAACATATATATAAAATTTACTTGATAAGTCATTTTTAAACTTACCCGGCCGTACTTTTGAAGCTTGTTAGTTTTTGAAACTACTACAACAAATATGATTCTTCAAAACAAAAGAATAACATTATTACATGAAACATTCAATGCCACAAATTAAATCATCAATTTATCAAGCATTAATGTGAAAGAGAATGATGAAAGCCAGAAAGGGAGAATTGAATTAAGAGGCGATAGTTTGATAAATTATCACGGAAACATTACGGATGATTATGTATTTGTTAGCGAGAGTAAACTTAAATGACCTGTTACCCATATTAATCCGGAAATTTTAATTAATAGTACGTGATTGGAAGGGTAAATCTGATTATTTTTTGACGAGTTTTTGGTACGGATGATTTGATTGTTTACACTAAAAACAACAACCCAATTTCCTCCCTTTTTATAATATAAAAATATAAATTATATAATAAGTATTTATATATATATATATATATATGAGTATTGCTACAGTGACAAAAATCTTATAAAAACTAATTATACAAAATAACACGACAAAGTATAATTAATAGGTATTTCACCATTCATGGGTGGGTCCAGTGATAATAGTCGATCACAAATTGACACATTATTTTGTATGTAGCCATTCTTTTACCACCAAAGTACTATATATTGAAATTCAAGTAAACCTTTCATAAAATTATGACTGAAGCTCCTTCATCCCATATGTGCAACAAACAAGTCTTAACAAGCACAAAGTTTGAACACACACTATGAAACATATATCACAAAGACACAAACTGCTATTCAACATACATAAACAGCCACAAACACACCACTACTAAGCAAAATACACAGTAATCTGTAGCAAAGTCTCCACTCCATCAGTACTATGCTGATTTGCACCTGGAAATGTCTTAACTGTGGCATACCCCTTAGCATTCAAATACTTTCCAGTCCCACCCATAACTGCAATCTGCGACTGCGAAACAGCGCTTCTATGTACACCAAACAAACACAGGCTATCCGCATAGTTACCGCTCTCAAACATGACAGTAAAAGCCATTGTCTGACTAGTTCCATCTACCGCACTAGATACATAAAACCCTTGTGCCTTACCAATCAAACCCGACCCAAGTTCATGCCCTTCGGTCAGTTCATCATCGATAACTGTCATTGTCCCAAACATGAGCTTCTGTAGGGCGGCTCCAGCAGGGAGCTGGGCACCATTAAAGAGTGGGAAACCCGAATTTCCGTTGTTTCCATTGTTCTGAATTACGTTGGAGGTACTTCCGCCAAGGCCGGTGAGGAAGGGGATGTTGTTGTTGTTGATGAGTGCGCTGTTGGCGTCGTTTGTTGGGAGGACTACGCCGTTGGGCTTGGCGAAGGGGACTTGGCCGTTGACAGCCGGGTTGGTGACAATTCCGGTGACTGCTCGTGCCGAGGGGTTGGAGCCACCAAGTATGTCGTGCATGAAGAATGTGAGTGGATGGTCGTGGCTACCGGGGATTATTGCTGCCGCACCCGTGGCTGGGGTTACTGCTGCTGCACCTGTGACAGCAGCAGGTGGTCCAGTGGAGGTGGCAGGTGGCGGTTCGTCTTCGAGGATTCGAGATGAGGTTGTAGAGGTGATTGTGATGGCTAGGAAAAGAAGGGAGATGAAGCCCATGAATGCCATGTTTAAAGGGATAAATGGGAAGAGTTTAGGGTATATGATGTTTGAGGAGATTAGTTTTGAAGTGGCTATGGTGTGGGCTGATATATCTTGATTGTGTTTATATATATAGTGTGAATTTAGGAGTAATGTTTAGGAATATATGATGGAGTTGATGAGATGGAGTAAGTTGATTTTCCACCTCCTTGTGTGTTGGTTAGAGCTTGTAAACCAAGCCCTTATATATTTTAATTATAGTAGAATCGCACCAACTCAAATATAGAGTTATCTAAAAACAATTCTAACCGGCCTATAATTTATTTTGAGAACACTATTTTCATATCTGTTTTTGATATTTTTACATAATTCTCTCTCACGTAAAGATAAGACCACTTTATATTCATATGAAAATATCAATTCCCTCTATTTTTATTTTTATTTATTATCTTATTTTTATACTTAACTATGATTTTAGTGATTGTATCCATATTTTTATTTACTTAAATTATGTAATATAGTCATTTAATTGATTTTTTTATTATTATTATTAAAAAAACAAGTTGGGAATCTATTAATCAGGAAAATGAGTCAGCAAATAGTTTAAAGTATTAAAAGATCATCTTTTAAAGAGATATAAAAGAGAGAAAAGTATATACTGATAATAAAAGGGTTAAATATATTTTTGCCCACTCTACTCGAAGTCGGTTTACAAATGCATTACTGAACTGAATTTTTTTATGGTCAACTCATTAAATTATACATTATTAGCAAAAAGTCATTTTACCGTCTATGTCTATTAACCATTTAATAGAGAAAGGACGTGACAATACGTGGCAATACTGGCAAATGATTAAATATATTACGTGGATGTTGTGAGACCCCAAATTTTATGAATAAATAATTAAATTTCTCGAAATATTTTTTTTATATTATGGTGTGGATTTTAGATAATGTTATAGTTATGGGTAGTATTTATAAATTTTGCAAAGTACGCAAGTTGTTATATAATATTCAATTGGTCGGAGAATATTCGTTTTAACAGGGAATATTCCTACGACGGCACAATCATTGGTGGACCCCACAACGGAATTGTTATCGGATTGAGAAAACGACAAAAATATGTTATGAAAATAACGGTGGAAGTTTTATCGTTAACTGTTGAAACACCCGGTGTTAAAAGTACAAGAATACGCGTGGTTGCATAGTAGCACACGGTGTTGATTATTGATGCTTACGTGAGAAGTCACTCAGTTTTGTTCAATTATTGCTTCAGTAATTGTTGCATAGTATCTCACGTTATTTGATTCAATTATTGTCGATATTTTATAAATTATTAAATCAATAATTGAGATGACAAAGTTATTAATATTATTATTTGCAATATTAACGATGTCTAGAAGTTCTGTCAAGGAGAGGTTTGGTCACCTAATTGCGCGCCAATAGGGAGAAATCTTTATTGAAAAGCCCTCATCTTTCCTGGGAACGGTCTGGTCGATTAATATTGTGAATTATAATAATGATGATAAATGTTGTTAAATATATTGAGGTATCTTTTTATGAAGTCACAGAAGTTTATATATATATATATATATATATATATATATATATATATATATATATATATATATATATATATAAAATTTTATTTTATTAGTATTATTAATGTAATAAAACAAAAAAGTTTTTTACATAAAACAGAATACTTTTATAAAGTTATTTTTTTATTAGACTATAAATAGAATATATTATATTCTATTATGCATAGTATTTTGCATAGTAAAATCTTTTTATATAAAACAGAATACTTTTATAAAGTTATTTCTTTTATTAGACTATAAATAGAATATATAATATTCTATTATGCATAGTATTTGCATAGTGCATGGATAGTATTTTATATAGTAAAATATTTTTATATAAAACAGAATACTTTTATAAAGTTATTCGTTTTATTAGATTATAAATAGAATATATTATATTTTATTTAAAAGATTTTGTTTTATTAGAATATTTTATTAATACTGCATAGTAAATCAATATGAATCGTCCGTTTAAAAGTAAATCAATCTGGACCGTTCATGAATTAGTTACTATTCAGTCCATTCTCCTATAAATAGAAGTTCATTCCTTCATTATTTCTTACGAATTCACTGAAACTCTAGAGAGAGAAACTATAGAGAGAAAGAAGAAAAGTATTCTGCTACTTCACTACTCCTATATCCAGTTTCTTCTAAGGTAAGGGGTATTATTTCTTTCGTATTCATGAAGAGAACTTCTGTTATTCCATTCTTTATTATTCTGTTGGAATAACCTGTATACGCAGACTACCCTATACTTGGTGAAATTCTTCTGTTATTTCATTCTTTATTATTATGTTGGAATAACCTGCCTATGCGAAGTACCACATACATGGTGAAATTCTTCTGTTATTCCATTCTTTATTATTCTGTTGGAACATACTGTTGGTGTGAATTTCGCCTGACCTGGTTCCGTTATTTAGTATTCTGTTGGAATATCATGTCTGGTTTCGTTATTTATTATTCTGTTGGAACATCCTGTCGGTGCAAATTTCGCCTGAACTGGTTCCGTTATTTATTATTCTGTTGGAATATCCTCTCTGTGCGTTTACGCATGACCTGGTTCCGTTATTTATTATTCTGTTGGAATAACCTGTCTGTGCGCTCTATCGCATGCCGGGAATTTTTTTTGTTATTCTATTCTTTATTATACTCAGTTGGATAAAGTTTTGGCTTTTATACTCCATGAAATTAGTAGAATATCATTGATATTTGCGCTTCATCCAGTATCTTTTCATGAAAATATATTCTTCTGAGCATTCTTGAGTTTTAGCCCACAAAGCAGTATCATGTTGACAATTTGGACGTTATTGGTTCCTGGATAAATTAATTCTTGAACTTATTTTATTGAATTCTTATATCATTGTCATCATCCTCATGTTTATATTATGTTGAAAGTCATCTGTGGCCTGTAGTGCATAGATGGACTTGGTATGATTATGACCAGAGATTATTCGGTATAATCATGACTGTAATATTACAAATGATGTGGTAAAAGTCCTCATTGGCCCGTAGTGCATTGATGGACAGTTGTTGGCATGATCATGACCATTGATGAATACACGAATATCTTTGGCCAGTAGTGCATGGATAATTTGTGGTCGTGATACTAATGAATATCCTTGGTCGTAGTGCAGGGATGATGTGGACTATTTATTAAGCTGAGTCTCAGTGATAAAAGTAATGAAAAACCTTTTTAAATCATAAAAGATAGTAGATTTTATTCTCTACTTGACTCTTTCAATGGATTGCTTGTTCCGCTGCAGTTAAACTTGATGTTTGTTATATTTTATCAGTTTAACACTGTTGAAGGCTAACGATAATTTTTTCCTGTATTATCTTAGTCATAATATTTCTTACTGGGCTAGTTGAGCTCACCCTTTTGCTTTCATTGTTCTCTTCAGGAAATGAGAACGTAGTAGGGACTAGTCGGGGAACGGAGTGACGGTCCAGATGATAGCATTAGTAGTCCTCACTATTCTATGAAATAGTGTGATAATAATTGTAATGAGGACTTATTCTGAGAGTGGATATTGTCTAGAAGACAATATTTGTATTAAAACTAACAGCTCTTGTTGTATATTTATGATTGTATTTGTATTTTGTACAATGTATTTGGCGACTCAGAGTAGGTGATGTATACCTATTTTGGGGGCGTCACAGATGTTATCCCTAAATCTCTAAATCCCAAAATCAGACCCAAATCAATTGTTCGTCTTTTGAAGAGAGGAATCAAAACACTCTATCCCCAAAATCAAACCCAAATCGATTCCAACTCCTGCCTTCATCCACATAGATCGACGAAGAAAAAGAAGACAATTAAGAGTGGGACTAACATGAGCTCCAGCGAAAATAGTTTCACAAATTGCATCGAAGATTGGGAGATGCCCAGAACTCCAGCGACACGCCGATGTGGGATTGTGGCACCGATGTGGGTAGCTTGGAAAGAGGGAACTGTTAATCCGGGTCGAAGGTTCATCGGTTGTGCTCGTTTCAAGGTATGTGACCTAATTTCTTCTAATTGGGCTTCAGAGACCTAAGTTTTTTTGTAATATTTAACACCACCAAAAGTTGATCTGGTGTTGTTAAATATTTGAGTATTAGATGTTTGAGGAGTTATTTGAAGATTTCAAAAGCTGATGATTTCAAAGAGAGGATGGCTTTACTGTATATACTATGGGAGTCTATGATTTAATAACTTCAACTTATTCTATAAAAATTTACTGATATATAGAGTGAAATGGAAGATTGTTATGTTTTTACTTACCTAAATACCCAATTTCATGTTTGGTAAAACCATGAAATTTGTTGTATGTTATAAAAGCATATCTTTTATGTGTTTGATTGATGAATTTGTGTGCAACTGATTGCAGGATAACAAGTTGTGTTGTAGGTTCTTTAAATGGTGTAATCCTCCATTTACAGAGAGATCAAGGGAAGTGATATTGCAGCTAAAGGGAAAGATAGAAAAAAGCAATGAAAAATTGAGAGTTTGATGGAAGTAATAAAAAAGATGAAAACTAGGAACACATTGATGAGCAAAGGTGAGATAAATAATGAAGAAAAAGAGGTTTTGGAGCTGCAAATACAAGCGCAGCAGTTGAGGAAGAAAAGTGACAAGCAAAGTTCGATGGAGAAGAAATTATGGATTGGTTTAGTATTTTCTTGGATTTTGTTTTTCATTGTATTGCAACCAAATGTATAGATCTGTATATTTGAATGTATTAAAGGATTAAAGTATGTATTGAAGGTTATGTTGGCAAGTATGTATTGAATGCTTAATGTTGGTTTTGATGGTTGGCAAGTATGTATTGAATGTTGATTTGGTTTTGTTGAAGCATAGCATTGAATTGATGTTTGGTTCATTTATGACTCCATGTTTAATGTGACACTTTAATATTGTTGTGGTTGTTGGTATTAGGGGTGAGCATGGTGCGGTTTGGTGCGGTTTGAAATCCAAACCGCACCCGAAACCGCTTAGGTGCGGTTTGAAAAATTCAAAACCGCACACGTAACCGTTTGTGATTGGTGCGGTGCGGTTTTAATCGGTGCGGTTTCGGTTCCAAAACCAATTAAAACAACAAAAAAGTCTAAGCCTTCAATAAAATTTAACACAGAACTTACATCGAGCAATTAACTTAGTGACAAAGTCGGCAATGGGAATTATATCAAGCATAGAACCAAAGTTCCTTATGTCAAACATGTCAAATTCACCATCAAATCATAGAACAGTGAGACACGTAAAATAGTTTTAGTTTATAATAAAGGAATGATGCTTTAAAACCAAAACATACGTTATATAAAACAACGGAGATCGTATATTCGATAACAAGCAAAGAAGGTTTATCTAGTTCCCCAAAAATTAAAAGTATATACTGGAGATAGAATGAAATTCTATCTTATATATTGCAAGGAGGACTTGTAGAATAGAATCCTAACTATACCTAATTTGAAAAATAATCTATTAGACTATTACTATTATAGCATTGACCTTAATCAATGCATCAAGTGCTCAAACCAACGAATTTGGCCCCTCAGCTATAAGCCCCTCCAATAATGCATCAAACAAATTCGAAATTCCAAAATCCAATTACTTAATTTTTGACTCTATAACCTCTAACCATCTTCTTTCAATTGGTAAAAAAAATGACAATGCAAGACTGAGTTTTCTCTGAGCGTGTTCAAGTGAAAAGTAACTTTAGAATTTACTAGAGATGATACATACATACACACATAGTGCGGTTTCAGTTTTATGTGTGCGGTTTTGGCTAGTAACCAAACCGGAACCATAAATTTGGTTATTTAACCCACCTAAAACCGTCACATACACCGAAACCGTTGGTGCGATTTTAATTAGTGCGGTTCGTGCAGTTTTTGGTGCGGTTTCGTTTTCAATTTGGCTACTTGCTCAGCCCTAGTTGGTGTATTAAAGTGGAAGCAGTAATAACAAACAAGAAGTAAATTGGTAACAAACAAGAAGTAACCTGGCAATTCCATCCACACAATATTGCAGTCATATGTATATAATAAAGTAACACTACACAACATAACAATCTAAATAGAAGTAATGTAGAATTCACAAATCCACCATATCATAAATCTCATCACAATTCACAAGAAGTATATGCATATTCAGGTACTACAAAGAAGAAGTAGTACTAATATTTTGTATTATGAAAGATAAAGCATTAAGTTAATTATCCAGTTAACAGACCATTACATAACCAAAAATGCCCCAACCAGCATTACAGAACCATATTAATAATCATCCAGTTCAGTAGCATAATTACATACAAAATAGCATAATTAGTCCCAAAAGATAAGAAACCTAATAACTTAATATCCCAAAAATCATTCCCAAAAGATAAAAATCCTAATTTTTATCTAACTTTGTTCCATCCTTCTTCCTTGGAATTTTGTATCTCCCTCTTATAGATTCTTGGTTGCCAACATTGTTCTTCCTTCCCCCCCCCCCCCTCTTCTGGTTTGAAGTTTGGAAGAAACTGATCTTAGACTTGGTGTTTGGAAGCCCATTCCACTAAGGTATGCCTCATTTGGTGGGGTACTGACTGGAGGGGTATTATTGACAGGAAAATCAGTAGTACTAATCACATGTGGAGTTGGCATCTATAAAATATAAAAGCTCTCAAATTAATTAAGCAATTAAATGATAACATGGACAGTAGACCAATATAGGTTTGCTTTTACTTACAAACATAAATGCTTGTGGGGGTCTATCTTTCCCTTTTTCATTAGAGTATCCTACCTTTTCTTTACCTTTACATGTGTACTGTAACATATATCTCATAGTTAGCCTTTATCATTCTCAGTAAATATAATGAAATGCTAAATGAAAACTTACATTAGGTGTTGGTTCCTTTGCTTTGTTGAATTGGTCTCCCTCTCTAATTACTATACCAGGCAGAGCATTAGGATGTGCAGTGGGTTCTTGATTAAATATATCAGTTGGCTCTTCAATTTGATCTCTTGTGGGCTCTGCATTGGTCTCTTTAACTGGACATTGGTTCTTTCTATGATCAGACTTTCTACAAATGCTACAATGCATTTTTCTTCCTACTCTACTCACCCTCTTCACTTGACCATTATTTCCTTTGTCTTCCCAACCTTCTCTCCTTCTCAGCCTCTGTGGTCTGCCTCTCAGTTTCTTTGGTATTGGTGGAGGCCCCATAATGTCACAGTCTGTGAATTCTCAGAAATCTTTACAATTTAACACCTCTAGAGTATGACTATAAGTCTTGAGGTAAGTATATCTACTATACCAGTGAGCTACATAGTCTACTGAATTTTGATAAATCGACTGAATTGCTGAGACAGCATGACAACATGGGATGCCAGTAAGGTCCCACACTCTACAAGCACAAGTTCTATCATTAAGATTCACAGTAAATGCTCTACCTCTTTCCTTGACTTGGAATGAGATTTTTTCATCCCAAAGTGGATCACAATGAGCAGAGGCAATGATGGATGCATCAAGTTTCTTCTTAATTCTTAGACAAATTAAATCCTCTGACTTAAGCATATCATATCTTTTCTGATGCAAACCATGATTTGATCATGAATTTCCTGAAACATTGTTAGAACTGGCATGTACCTAGACAATATTGATATAAGAGTAAGTGTAACAATGCATTTGACTTGTAACAATATTGATACAATACAATAATACAATTTGTAGTAAGTTAGTAAAAATGTACCTAGCTTTGATAATCCAAGCATTGAAGCATTCTGACATGTTATTCTCAACATTATTAGCCTTTGAATGAGTGCCAAAATAAGCGTTAGACCAAACCTTTGGATCATGCTCCACAATCTTATCATGTGCAGGGCCAGAAAGCCTCTTAATCTCACTCACTGCTCTCTTATGTGCTTGATCATGAGTTGCACATGCAGCTTCCCAAAACAATCTCTTCAGTGCCTGTGAAGTGAACATTTTCCTCTAGTTAGCATAAATGTGTCTAGCACAATTTATATACTCAACATGAGGAAGCAGTTCACATATGGCATTCTTCAAACCCTGTACAACACAAACTCAGTTAGTAAAACATATGCAATTAGTAAAACAGAGGCATTTAGTAAAACAGAGACATTTATAGTACATATACCTTTTGTTGGTCACTGATTATACTAAATCCGTAGCCTTCACCAAGACAAAGGTCATCAGTCAATAACTCCAAAAACCATCTCCAACTGTCACCATTTTTAGTCTCTACAACAGCCATAGCTAGAGGGAACATTTGATTGTTCCCATCCCTTCCCACGACAGATAATAATTGACCCCTACATACAGTTTTTAAGAAACAACCATCCAATTCAAGAATTGGCCTACAACCCTCTCTCCAAGCTTTCTTTAAGCTGTCATAGCAAACATAAAATCTCTTGAACCTGACCTCATCTTCAGGATTAAACCTAGTGTTTTTGATGTTGACTGTATTCATTTTGTTACTTCTCATAATCTCTGTCCCAAAATCTCAAACCCTTGAATAATGTTCCTTCATAACTGCATGTATACTTGCCAAAGCTAAATTTCTTACCCTCATACACTTCACAAGTGTTACATCCAATTTCAACTTAATTTTAATCTCTTCTTGCATGTCCTTCAACCTCCAGTTTGAATTTTTCCTTATCATCTTTCCATAAAACTTTGCCAAAAATTTGGTGTTTGCCAACTTATTTTTAAAACTGTACACACAATTATGTGTGTCCAGTATTGACTTTATTTGCACATTCTCAGTCCCTTGAATATAACTGGCCCACAGTTTCCAAGGATAACCCTTATCACACTTAACCTATACCATTTCCTTGTCGTTTACGTTGTACCACAACTTCCTGTCATTAGCAATTGAATAGTCTCTAATGGCAGTCTTGAATTCCTTGAAATTGGTAAAAATCTGATAGTGTGCAAACTTTATGTGTTTTCTCTTTGTTTTTGGGTTAAAAATATCACATCGTTCTGCCTTTTTCTTTTTTACAAGGGGACCCACAAAACAAAGGTTCTCATCTTCACTGCTTTCTGAGAGGGACCTTAATACATCACTGTCCTCATATTCACTGTGCCAATCACTATCATCATTAGAGTCACTGAGATTATCTCCCTCACTATTTCTATCACCCTCAGCCTCAACACCTTCTGCAGCTTTATCACCCTCAGCCTCACCAACTTCTGCCCCTTCATCATCTCCCTCATTCCCAGTTTCTTCAGCCTCCTCACCTTGACCTACCCCCCCCCCCACATCACCCTCAGCTACATCACCCTCAACACCCTTAGTATTACCATCACCTACATCCCCATCAACAAAGTTTGTTTCATCACCTGCCTCTGTTTTAACTCTAGCCATATCTGCTTTGTACTTCTTGCAACTCCTCCTAGCCTCTAATAATTCTTCATCACTACTTAATATTTCACCATTACTTTGTGCATCACTACTATCCGAGTCCCCAATCACAATTGGTGTATCATCACTTTTTTTATTTGATTTCTGATTCATTTTAATTCTATTACTCTTCCTCCTCTGATTATTCATAGCATGTTTCTTCAAACCTGCCCTTTGCTTAGTCCTCTTTGCACTAGTACTCCCCTTGTTCTTATCTTCTGTATTGGGGGGTTGAGTAATAGATGTTGCAACTTGTTCATTCACATCAGGTGGTTCAATCACAACTCCTCCCTCATTCACAAATACATGATCAACAAAAAATTCAATCACACCAAAAGGGAGACACTTTTACCATGTCTTTAATACTGTCATCATCATGCACCAATCTATAACCACTTTCACTAGTTTGACCTTTATTCATAAAATAAACCTTAGCATTGTTATCATAATCTAAAGCTTCAGCAAATGACTTAATTGCAGTCATGCAGATGAAATCAACATCAACACGGGGATAAATTTCAACCTTACCTCCCTTATACTCAGTTTTAGGCTGATTCACAAATTTGCCCCCATAGTGAACATGCAACTGACAAATCTCACTCATTCTGTGAAAACGAAAACAATACAAAAATAAATAAATAATTATTATTTACAGCACATGGGGGGGCAGAAGAAGACAACAATGGCAAAAATAAAATCTCATGGACCACGTGACGGGTATATAAAGTCCAAAAAGATGGAGAAAACATCAAGACAAAACAAATGACTACAACAGATTAGAAACCCCTAATTTAATCGTACCCATTCCCAACCAACCCATGTTCACAAACCCTAAATTAAAGAAATCTAGCATACCTCACAGAAGATTCGCACTAGTAGATTCGTATTCAAGACCAATATTCGCATCAAAGACCAAGATTTGCCGACAAGAAAAGCTCTTCGCGCCTGAATCTTCTCTCTCCTTCACTCCTTCGCGCGCTTTACTTTTCTGTCTCTGTCTGGCCTTTAGTCAACCATTACCATTTTGGTTTTAACCACTGAGTTTCCACCATGGCTATGACTAGGACTAACCCACGTGAAGTAAATGATGTGTCATTAGAAGTAGGGTAGGTCATATCTGATGTCACAGATTTCTGTTAAAAGTCAACTCATTTAACGGAAATTATAACGATTTGATAAAATTTTGTAGTTTAATGAGTCGACTGTAAAAAAATTCAGTTCAGTGATGTATTTATAAACTGAGGTCGAGTAGAGTGGGAAAAAATGTATTTAATCCGATAATAAAAACAATGATTTACACAGTAGAGAGAATTCCAAGTAAGCCAAGGAGTTGGAAACAAAAAAAAATCTCAGCATCAGATTTCACAATACATAATAGTTTACAAAGAAAATAAATTGATTAAGAAAGAACTTCAAATTAAAATTAATAATACAGAAAACTTCACATCTTTTACCTATTCAACTACTTCTAATCCAAAATGGGCCCATCAAAAGATATTAAACTTCACAGCTTTACCGGTTGCCTGAGGAGGAAAAACCAAATGAAAGTTTTAACAGACCTGAAAGTTTGAATTTGCATAGTGAATTCAAATTAAGGAATCAAGCTTCAAAATCACAAAATTAAGGAAGGAGGGTCCAGACGGATGGAAAGAAGTAATGCAAAAATAGAAGCTGTAGTCATATTGGAATAAATTTCAAATAATTAAGCTCACTGCTTGGAAATTGTAACCGTATATATTATGTTCTGACGTCATAAATTTTAAAATTCTCATTAACTACTAAATTTAGTGCCAAGCAAATATCCTTAACTACTAACTTTGAATCCTCATATTCAAATGCAACCTATGATAGTGCTAAATAGCAATGATCGAAAACTTCAAAGTCTATATGCTCAACGGGAGAGTAGAAATGGACAAAGGAACTTACAATGTATGGGTGTCTAAGTATGGACATATTGCAGGTGTTGCTTTCACGATCACGGGAGAGATGAAGTCGAATATGTGGTATGTTCTTCCAACTATCTCCAAGTGCTGGCTTTAGATGACCTCCCTCCCCAGCCACCATGTGATTCGTCACCTTGAAAACATGTTTCCGAATTAGGCATTAAATTAGGACAGTTAATTTAATAATTTGACAGCAGCTATGTAATTATAGAGAATAAAGCTATTCATTTGAATTTTTTGCTCTTGTAGGAAAATATAAGAAAGCAATCATCAGGAGATGATGTAACAAACAATATAGCAACCGTATTTATTTTTAAGATACATTGTATTGGCTGAGCCATTTCAAAAAAATATTATAGTTAGAATTTTCACTGGAACTGTGGAAGCTTTTCAAAATGGAGCAAGGGGGAAACGGAAAAGACAAGTGCGGGTAAAAATTTGAAGTGCAAATCAACTCTTCATAAACCATGAATATAGCAAATAAAGAAGTCAAGAAGAAGCATGCATGCTCATGAAATGCAATCAAGCCTAGTAAAGAACAAGGAATTAGCAATTAATTAAGATGTACTTTTTCTTCTTAAGGTTAACTACAAGAAGTAGAGAGTGACGATGATAATGATGAATATCAAATTACTAATTTCAGATACAGTAGGTGTTTCAAACTCTGGAAACTGCGTTCTGAAATAGAGTACTCATGGAATTTCATCAAAATTCAAATATCAATTTCCTAGAAATGTTGAACATTCAGTCAACAACTACATTTATGAATTTCTGAAACATGGTCTTCTTCTTCTTTTTTTTCTTTTTTTTTGACTTGTTTCTGTAAATTAAATGAAACAGAATCCATTTTGAGCCGCCTGCATTGATTTAGGACAATGCTACTGAACCCCTCAATAAGACAAAGGGTTGCTATGTGCTCTGTTAAGTTAAAGGTGGCTCCATTCAGAAAATTCTAAATGAAATGCCATGGGAGAAGCGAGTGAGCCAATGCAAAATCAAGGGATCTGGAAACAAGCACTAGATATACCAAGGTAAAAGAAGGAACACACTAGATCCCGAGAGAAGAAGAGTATTATGTAGAAGATGCAAATTTGTTTAATTGCATCCACTTACCAACACAGATAGGTTATGCTCGTATGCTATCTCTTTTAGTAAGAAACCAACAGAAACCATCAAAGCATGTCCTGTAATATACCCATCAAGCATGAGCAGAATTGTTTCTAAACAAACATAAGTTCTACAGAAGATGTATGTACAGCTCTAAAATATGAAATAAAAAACCACATGCTCCTAATAAATATATCTCTCATGTATGATCAGATGCACTTTCTGTCTCAAATGCAGACGAACTTTTCCACCTGGTCAATACAAGTCTAAGTACAACTTTGACATAAAAAGCAATTTGGGCAAGGGACTTCTGTGCAAAGCCGGTGAACAGGTAACCCTGACTTGTGCAAGTGGAAAACATTTGAAAGATTCAATAGACTTTCCTGGTAGCAGTCACACACATTATAAGATAAAATATATTTCTCCATGTTAGTTAGAACATTGCAAATCATGAAGTCATAGTTTATGCAAAACTCCAACCAAATTCATTATATATGTGAAGTTCTCATCAAATATTTTTCATGTTTAAAATACAAGCATATTCATCTTAACAAACTTATAAAAGAGGTGTTACTTATTCATGAGAGTTCTACCTTAAACTTCTTTTATTAACCAGAAAGACAGTCAAGTAAATGTTGTTTACATTTAGTAATACCTAGAAACTAATAATATGCATACAAAAGTACATACCATGGGCACCACTGCCAAGAATTGGGGTGATGAGTGAAGATATAGAATCAACAATAAGCAGCCGTACCTGGCAACCTATCTGCATTTGAATATACATTTTTAAGTGTACAAGGACATAAAATTCAACAAGAAAATTGAACTAAAAATAAATAGCATGAATAGTGCTTCGTTTTGATAAAAACCTGAGATTTCAAAATGGACTTTAGCTGATGGAGCACATCCAACAGAATAAAGATGTCAAACACAGACTGACAGATGATGTTGTTCATCACCTGTTGAAGAATCTTGTTGGTCTGCAAGAAAGATCAGTTCAAGAGAGGTTTTCAGATAATTCTGGCAGGAATATGGAGGATGAATCTCATGCAACAAGGCAACATAACAGACTATAATCTAACAAATTGCACAACATGTCAAACCCTCCCACACCCTGTCAGACTCATGAACACATTTACCATGCTTGCAGATGTGTAAATGTGTTATCTTGTCTAAATGCTTCTACTAAAGGCCATCTATGATTTTCACGGCCTACTATGTCAAGCCCAATTCCTAAATATGATATATTAGTGATGTAACTGGATCAATGCAGCAAGAATTCAAAACATAAAAGACTAACTGAACAACCACCCGCAGCTAACAGTGACAGTAACATATCTGACCTCTATGTCAGCTGGATCTGAGATTTGACAGACAATTTGAGCAATGCGTTTAGGCGAAAATGAGTTTCCAGTGTCAAAGAATTTGACACTACCCAAATAATTCTTTGCAGCATTTGCGGCAGCTTGTAAACAAATCTGAACATTACAACATTGACAGTGATCCTGGGTTAGATTGGAAATGATTTAGTAACTAACAACCACAGAATTCATGGGTTAGAAACATAATGCATTAAGACTTTTAAGATACACCAACTCGGCCGTATAATCACTATAATGTATACCATTTGTCATGGGTTCTTACTTGCGTTTTACCAGATGATGATGGCCCAACTAACTCTATTAGATGTCCCCCACATAATCCCCCTTGAAGCAACATATCAATCCTAGTTCATAAAGAAAATCGAATTATATTTATTTTTCAAAAAAAAAAATCAAATTAATATTTTGATGACATTTGGTTAATAAAATAACCAATGCAAGTACTTGATCTTCAGGCTCAAGATACCTGTCACATCCTATAGGTAAAATGATTTTATTCTGTTGAGCCTCTTCCAATAACTCCATGCCGTTCGACCATTGTTGATGTTGTCCATCTATGATAGAGAGGACCTCGTTAATCCCCTGCTAACCCAAAAGAGGAAAGATCATATTAAATATCTCGAATACTAAGAATAATGATGCCTGGGAACAAAAGTTTTCCATAGCCAACCTGTTTCAATCGCTCTGAATTAGAGTGTTGTTCTGTCAAAGCTACTAACATATAAACATCATGAATCAGAAACTCTTCAACTGCATGAGAACAGGGTAGATGAATGTCAAAAAGATTAGAAACTTTTATTTGAGTCCATATAAAATGGTCAATCAGTTTCACGTTTGGTTGAAGCTATTTTAATATTTTTAACCTAATGCAATATAAGGCTAATGGAGAATATCGATGAAATTAAAACTATGCAACATAAACAAATTAAATGTGTGTAGATTCAGATCAGACACCCGCACAAGCGTAAGAATATGGGGTTTGTTCTATGTGTCTCATTGGGTAGACCACAGGCATTCAAAATTCCTCTTTTTTCTTCCATGGTTTCTCAAATAGGATCTTTTAGTTGTCTAGCTGAATCCTTGATTATGATGCTTACACATGTAACAGCGCCTATGTTCATATAACACAGTCCCCTTACATAAGTACATATCTCACCAACCGTAAGGTCTGAGATGACCCAGAAAGTAATTTCACTTCTTATGATGCTAGACAAGTAAACTTGATTACTTAGAAAATAGAAACTGAGACACCAAAGAGACAAATGACTATTTAAGGACAGTTTTTCTCTTCATACACCCAAAATTGTTTCTTTTCATATATGAACTGACTATAATGTACAATCCATGGTTTATTACTTTTGTTTACATGTTTGTGTTGTTGACATTTTGAAGTCGACTTAAGATATTTTCAAACTAAAAATTGACATGGATTCCTTTAATTTTAATCAATACAATGATTGAATATTGCAAACTATCTAAAAAGTACAACTCATTGTAAGATTTATTGTAATCATCCCAATTTTATGAAAATGTTTCTAAGTTGAGTCAATAATGATCTTTTAATTTGGAATGGAGGAACACAGTCCAAAAATCCAAGTTTTTTAATTTCTTGTCTTTTCTTTCAGAAGAAAACTTCAAGTCATCCCAAAGCCCAATTGTTATACTCACTTAATAGAAGATTTTTTTTTTGTTACCCACCTAATAGAGTTAAAATCTTTGCAATCAAACATTTTCCATTAAACCTAGAGAAACATCAAAGTTATTCCCATTAAACAGGAAGTGACACACGCATGAGTGGGTTAGAATTTTTTGACAATATTTCAAGTCGAGCTTCAAGGGTTCAACAAATGTTCTTAAGAGATTGGGCTCAAATCGACTCAAGGATGCTTACATTGGAGCTCAATTCAAGTGCATCACGAGGGGAGGACTGTTCATTTGTTTTGGGATTGATAGATACCATATATTTAGCAAGTCCAAAACAATGTAAGTTAAATCATTATGTTATGCACGGAACAAAAGAGAAGGATCGAGGATGCATGACAAAGCGTTTATCATGGGATATGTTTCTAAGTTCATTAACTTGGTCTAAACAAAACTTCAAGTTTGTCGGAGGAAACAAAATGGACAAGGATTCAAGTCTGGGACTTAAAAACACAGAAAAGGACATTCTGAGCAACCGGCGCACCCCACGCACCCCACGCCATATTTGTACTAGGGACGGCGCGCCCCGCGCTAGGGCGACAAAGTTTCAACTGAGTTTCTGTCAGGGTAGCGTGGCCTGCGCCAGTGTGACAGATTTTGGCCACATTTTTCAAGGCAACGCAGCTTTGACTATTTGACCAGACTTCTTTCCATATTTTTATGAGATCTTTTATGTCTTTCATAATTCTAATGTATCTAGGATATTTATTAGATGGGATATGATTTCTATATTGATTTGTTAGCTAAGATTTCTATCTCCATTCAAATTCTTATTCCTTATAAGAATTAGGATTTTGATGTCTTATTTATAGAATTAGGATTTCTTATTATTAGTATAAATAAGGGTTACATCTATTGTAAAATAGACAACTTTTGATAAATAAACTTGTGAGATTATTCTTCTTTTGGTTCTTTGAGAACTCCTGAATTGTTCATAGTTTTCTGTGAGATTCGTTATCGACTTATCATACAACAAAACAATACATTACATAGTTGTGTGTGGCATCTTCTACCATACATCAATCGTTGATTGTACCAAGGTTATCGCTTACATATAAACGAGGGGTCAAGGGGTCATTGATGTTCCATTCAACGCAACTTTCTTGCGTGATCGATTGTACCATGTTTTTCCTCTCAATATAGACATTGGGTTAAGGTGTCGTGAGCCTTCGACCCTACCACTTTGCTAAAAACGGGCTACGATCACTTGCGTACCGTGGAGTCTATCAGGAAGGGTGCCAAATTTATGCAAGGATCAGAACATGAAAATTTAACTTATTAGGTAGGCAAAGGTTACTATGTAATGAATAAATAGGAAATTCACAAGAACAGTACCTGATCAATGTGTAATTTCACTTTAGGGGTTAGAAATAAGTTAAAGCAAAAAAATGGCAACTAATATTAAGCTTGAAATTCACCAACGGGGGCGATTAACAAGAACAGTGGAGCCGAAATGGTGAGCAAAAAAGTAAAATTGAATTTTGTAGAAGAGAAAGGAAAAGGGACCTGTTGGGTCATGATATTTCTCCTACACTGGGCCGGGTACGTTGGATTCACTTATTAATTAAGATATTGGGCTCATTGGGCCCAATCACTATATTGACTTCATTTAATCCTATAGAAACCGGGCTGGGTCAATGGGTCAACCCATTGAGTCATTTAATATCTATTACTTTGACTTGTAATGATGATATAGTATGACAGTTGACCAAGATACCTGCCATACATTAATGTGGATGGGATTATAGCCGGCCGGCGAGGTGAACAGCAGCAAAAAGCAATGTACAGGTTTCATGCAGCCGGTAGAACCCATCAGATCATGGGGATATGTCAGATGGTGGTAGGTGGCACAATATTCCAGAAAAAGATATTATTTCCCACCGAGTAAGTCTTCACGGTAGAGGTATGTATTACACACACACGACCATAGA
Organism: Panax japonicus; assembly: GCA_020205505.1. Classification (NCBI taxonomy): domain Eukaryota; kingdom Viridiplantae; phylum Streptophyta; class Magnoliopsida; order Apiales; family Araliaceae; genus Panax; species Panax japonicus. The sequence goes on along the minus strand of CM035108.1, from coordinate 61,601,269 downwards.
TTAACACAATTCTCATTACACTAGACTTTATCATCCTCTTGAGTTAACCTTGTGAACAGATATACTTACTCTCACGCCTGAGCTATCCCCCGGCGGTCCAGCCGTCAAGCTTGTGGTGTTGTCGTGTTTACTGTGCAGGATCAGGACGTCTTTCGTGATTGGGACGTGAAGAAAGATCTTGGCGTTAACATTGGCGCTAGAAGGAGGGCTGAGTTCTAGTGTCCTGAGTATTTTTCAATCACTCACTCTGTTTTATTCTATCCAGTTTGCATGGGGAAGAGTAGAACATCTACACCCGAAGGACAGCCGATGGCTGTCAGTGATTCAGCACCGCGAATATCTGCCAAAGATCGTTTGGGACCAACTATAAGTGTCCATGCTAGCACAGCATCCAAACGTTCACCTGAAAATTCTCGACCAAGGGCGGTAGGCAAAGCAAAGCGTAAGCTTATATTCCCCACAGAGAGAGAGCCTGGTCATGGTCGGAAACGAGTAGAAGGCACCTCGCCTAGAACTCGAAACCGAGATGACCAAAACGCAAAAGCCTCCCGGTTGGCAAAGATGGCAGATGAAGCAGATAAGGCCATGGAAGCACTTATGAAACAACGTCAGGACATAGCCGAGCAAATGGCTCGAGTGGCAGAATTAAGGGACGAGGAGCTCAGTTATGTCCAATCCGAAGAGCAAGGGCATCGAAGCGGAAAAGAACCTGCTCACTCAGTACGGGAGTCTCTAGGTCGAACTAGAGAAAGAAGAAGATCTCGGAGCCCTACTCCTCAAAGATCGAAGAAGGTATATCTCCCCATCGAATCCGGGGAGCACAGACGAAGTTCACGAAGAGGTCGATCCAGAGATCGCACTCCGGAGCATGCAAAGAGAGCACTTGTCGTTGCACATTCTCGTCACAGTGCCCGAAGTCAAAGGCGGAGTATATCCAGAGGACATACTCCCGAGAGTCTACTGAGGGTACCCCGCCCTGTAGATACTCGTCGTAGGAAAAGCCCCTCTAGGATGGAAGGTTCTGTTGAAAAGATCCGATCTACTCACAAGAAGAAAGAATTGCCAGAGAAGGAGGCATCATCTCAACCAGAAGGTGTGGAATATCTGGTTAAAGAGTTGAAGGAGCTTCGGAAGCAACTTGCCGAAGTACAGAAAACCAAAGACACTCCGGGAAAGAAGGCATCCCCTTTTTCCGCGGAAATCCTTAGTGAAAAGGCTGATCCCACCAAGAAGTTGCCCCACATAGAGAGTTATGATGGATCAGGGGACCCTTACGACCATAGTCAGGCATTCGACCGACTTATGGATTATTATGACTTTAGCGATGCAGCTAAATGTCATACGTTTGTCACAACACTCAGAAAAGATGCCCGACAATGGATGGGGACCTTACCCTCGGATTCTATCTCGTCCTGGGAAGATATGTGCAGTAAGTTTCATGCTCGTTTTGGGAGCAACAGAAGAAGAGGAAAGCCAACTGGTTCATTGGCTCAAGTCCGACAGTCCTCTAACGAGTCTTTGGGCCAGTACGTGAAACGATTCCGTGAAGCAGTCGGCCAAGTGGCAGATCTGAATGATCTACAGGCTGTAGGACTGTTTCAGAATGGTTTAGATCTGGTCAAATCGGAAAAATTGGTGAAGAAACTTATGTTTAACCATCCGAAGAGTCTCGCCGAAGCCTTCGACAAAGCCGAAGGCTATATCGTGGTAGAAGAAGCCATGGACAGTCTCAAGCGTCCTTCGGATCGGTTCAAAGAGACAGATAGAGATAAGACCGATGCGGACCAGAAGAGACCTGAAGGGAATAAAGATCGCCACGAAGGCGGATCGAAGAGATACAACAATTGGAGACAGGGTGGAGGACGTTCGTCCGCTCCACCTCAAAGGGTAAACAGAGTTTACACAGCACTTAACACAGATAGGGCTGTTATCTTGGACCAAATCAAAAACCAACCGATCTTTGAACCACCTCGAGATAACATCAAGCCCGGAAAAGGTAACCCTCGCAAGTATTGTGATTATCATCAGGCCTCGGGTCACGATACGAACGATTGTGCCAGTTTAAAAGAGTTCATCGAAAGAAAGATACAAGGTGGATCTTTAGTTCAGTACATAGCTGCCAGAGATAATCAACAGCAGGGTCAGACACCCATCCAGGCGGCTCAACCAGTTCAGCTGACGTTACCGGCTACGGGACAACCAGCCAGGCATGTGATCGATGTCATCACCGGGGGTACTTCTGGAAAGCTAGTTGGGAGGAAGCGCCGAAGCCATTTGGATTCGGTCATGTCGGTGGCGGGTACCTTCCCGAAGATCGACAGACCTTATCCGAACACGGTAATCTCTTTTACTGATGAGGATTACCCTTCGGAACCCATCGAACCACACGAAGGATCATTGGTACTAACTGCACAGGTGGGTTCGGTGGATATGAAAAGAATGATGGTGGATAACGGGTCTTCTGTTGACATCCTATATGCTCATGCTTACCAAAGAATGAATCTGGAAGGACAGAAGATGGAAATAGGGCAGGAAGCTCCTCTTTATGGTTTCAGCAATGATCCGGTTAAGGTGGCCGGGACTATTGAGCTACCGGTCATATTTGGAACAGCCCCCCAACAGGTAAAAATTATCTGTAAATTTTATGTTGTGCACGTCGATTCTGCCTATAATGCTATCTTGGGGAGGCCCACTTTAATTGCTCTGCAAGCTATAACATCAATACCCCATTTCAAAATCAAATTTCCCACTGCTCATGGGGTCGGTGAGGTGAAAGGAGATCTGGACCTGGCCAGAAGATGTTATAGAAATGCCGTTATCACTTCGGGAGTGGGGGTATCAAAGCAGCAGCAGACCATGGCGATTGAGGTCGAACCCTTCACCGAAAGCAGTTCAGAACCGTCGGTCACACCAGCTGAAGAGACAGAAGAAATAGAGCTCATTCCTGGCAAAGAGAACAAAACAGTGAAAATAGGTTCGGGCTTGCCGGAACCTCTCCGGACGAACCTCATAGAGCTCCTGAGATGTTTTGTCGATATTTTTGCATGGGAACCTCAGGACATGCCAGGAGTAAGCAGGAACATTGCGGAGCATCGATTGGAGGTGGACCCGTCAAAGAAGCCAGTGCGGCAGAAGAGGAGGATTTTTGCACCAGAGCGTCAACGGATCATTGATGAGGAAATTGCAAAATTGTTGGCAGCTGATTTCATCTTTGAAATCGACTACCCGCAGTGGATGGCTAACGTAGTTCTGGTCCAGAAACATAATGGTAAATGGCGAGTCTGCATTGATTATAGCGATCTGAACAAGGCCTGTCCGAAGGATTTCTACCCATTGCCCCACATTGATCAGCTCATTGATGCCACTTCGGGGTATGCTCTATTAAGTTTTATGGACGCATTTTCTGGGTATCATCAAATCTCCATGTGCAAAGAGGATATACCGAAGACGGCGTTCATTACGCATCGTTCGGTATATGCCTATAAGAAAATGACTTTCGGCCTCATTAATGCCGGAGCAACATACCAGAGAATGATGAACCATATTTTCAGAAATCAGTTGGGTAGGAATATTGAGGTTTATGTAGATGACATGATTGTCAAGAGCATGTTGGTACATAAGCATTTGGACGATTTAGAAGAATGCTTCCAGACTATTCGTCATCACAACTTGAGGCTGAACCCTACTAAGTGCACTTTTGGTCTGGGTGCTGGCAAATTTTTGGGTTATCTCGTCAGTCGAAGAGGAATCGAAGCCAATCCGGAGAAGATTCAAGCGATCCTGGACATGAAGACTCCTCAGTCATTTAAAGATGTTCAACGTCTGACTGGAAGGATTGCAGCTTTGCGGAGGTTTATGTCCAAGTCAGCAGAAAGGTGTTTACCGTTCTTCAACACATTGAAGGGGCCGAAGAATTCAAAAACATTCCAATGGACTTCAGAATGTGAAGACGCCTTTCAAAGCATCAAGTCCTATTTATCTTCGGCGCCTTTGCTAGTGAAACCCGTCCCTGCCGAGCCTCTATATTTATACCTCGCAGCTAGTCCGATGGCAATAGGAGCTGTTTTGGTACGAGAGGTTGGAGGCAAACAACATCCGGTTTATTATGTGAGCCATGTCCTCCGAGATGCTGAAACCAGATACCCAAACATTGAGAAGTTTGCTTTCGCTTTAATAACTGCTAGTCGAAAGCTTAGGCAATACTTCCAGGGTAGACTGGTAATAGTATACACGGATCAGCCTTTGAAGAAGATTATGAGCAGACCAGAGGTATCAGGGAGATTAGCTGCATGGACGATGGAATTATCTCAATTCTTCATTGAATATCATCCCCGAACTGCCATCAAGGGTCAAGCTTTAGCTGATTTTATGATTGAATGTTCATTTTCTGAAGCTGATGAAGCCGTCGTCGAAGCTGAAGGGTCTGACAGGGCAGTTGTCGTTCTTCAACAGAAAGATAGTTCGTGGACGCTGTTTGCAGATGGGTCTTCAACTTCAGACGTCAGTGGAGCAGGGATTATTTTGACAAGCCCGGAGGGGTTCAAAGTACAGCAGGCTATCCGGTTTCAGTTCAAAGCTACAAATAATGAGGCAGAATACGAAGCAGTCTTGGCTGGTTTGCGATTAGCGAAGAGTCTTGAAGTACAAAGAATAGTCATTTTCAGTGATTCTCAGTTAGTCGTTAAACAGTTTTCTGGGGAATACGAAGCCCGAGGTCCAAGAATGATCAAATATCTGAAAGAATTAAAGGATCGGCTTCAATATTTCTCATCCTACGAATTTCAGGGGGTCGAACGTAGCAACAATTCCATTGCTGATGCACTCGCCAAACTAGCCACTACGGATGTTAATGTTTTTGAAGGATCAGTATACCTAGAAATTCTACAACATCCTAGTGTTCATCATGAAGTTGTAACGTGCATTGACCGAACCAACTGTTGGTTGACTCCCTACATAGAATATTTGGCTGATGGCGTCTTACCTTCGGATCGGATGCTCGCCAAGAAAGTCAAATATAAAAGTGCTAATTTTGTTCTGATTGATGGGGATCTTTTCCGAAGAGCCTTCTCTTCTCCATTATTGAAATGTCTGACTCCATCAGAAGCTGAATACGCTCTCCGAGAAGTGCATGAAGGAATCTGTGGCGACCATATGGCTGCTAAGTCATTAGCTTATAAAGTGCTTCGTCAGGGGTACTACTGGCCCACAATCTTCAAGGAGGCTACCGAATATGTGAAAAAATGCGAGAAATGCCAGCTCAACAGTCCAATACCACATCAGCCACCTGAAGAGTTATACTCGATCCTATCTCCTATACCCTTCGCTGTCTGGGGGGTTGATATATTGGGGCCGCTACCGAAAGCAAAAGGTCAGGTCAGTTTTGTTATAGTTGCCATAGACTACATGACCAAATGGGTAGAAGCAAAGCCACTTAGGTCAATAACGGAACAGGAATGTTTGAAATTCATGAAGGAATCAGTTGTATTCCGTTTCGGAATTCCTAAGGTGGTAATATCAGACAATGGCCGTCAGTTTGTTGGATCAAAGTTTGAAGCTTTTCTAGCAGAATTGGGGGTCCAGCACAGAAAGACTTCGGTGGCCCATCCTCAATCAAACGGACAAGTCGAGGTGACCAATAGAACGCTATTGAACGGGATCAAGCGCAGGCTGGACGAAGCTAAAGGCAGATGGCCAGAAGAATTATTAAGCGTATTATGGGCATATCGAACTACCCCGAGGACTACAACAGGAGATTCCCCTTTCAGATTGGCTTATGGTACTGATGCCTTAGTCCCAATTGAAATTGGATCTCCGAGTCTTCGAGTCAGTCAATTCAATGAGATCTACAACGAAGAAGGACTGAAGACCAATCTTGATCTGTTAGAAGAAGTCAGGGAAATAGCCTTAATCAGATTGGCAGCATATCAGCGAAGAGTGGCCAAGCATTACAATAAGGGGGTAAAACTTCGCAGATTTGAAGTAGGAGATTTTGTTCTCAGAGAAGTCGAAGCGTCTACACCTCAGAATTTGGGAAAGCTAATGCCAAATTGGGAAGGACCTTATGAAGTCACAGAGGTTCCGAAGCCAGGGACTTATCGTTTGAAAGCATTAGATGGCTCAGTAATCAAAAACACTTGGCACGCTGGCAGACTCAGAAAATATTTTCAGTAGATTTATTGTCAATACATCAAAAGTCTGTAAATATCTACATCATCATCAATAAAAGATCATCTTTTCCCTCAAAAGGTTTTGTCTTTGTTGCTGCTCAGTTCTAAGGAGTTAGGAGGTTCGGGAGGACTTGCTGACCATTCGATGGTAGCCTCTTCGGCAGGTGGTCACTATTTGGCAGTGTCAGGCCCTTCGGGGTAGGCATTTGTCGCCACTATTTGGCAGTGTCAGGCCCTTCGGGGTAGGCATTTGTCGCCACTATTTGGCGGTGTCAGGCCCTTCGGGGTAGGCATTTGTCGCCACTATTTGGCGGTGTCAGGCCCTTCGGGGTAGGCATTTGTCGCCACTATTTGGCGGTGTCAGGCCCTTCGGGGTAGGCATTTGTCGCCACTATTTGGCAGTGTCAGGCCCTTCGGGGTAGGCATTTGTCGCCACTATTTGGCAGTGTCAGGCCCTTCGGGGTAGGCAAGTGTCATCTTTTGGTTAAGTTAGGCCTTTCGGGGTAAACAAACTTTCAATGAAGCCAATCTGTCTCCCACTTCGGTAACTGATAAGTATCCCTTTACTTTATCACCTAAATTTTCTCTAAGTGTTGAGTTCAGAATGCATTGTTATATAACCTCATTTTATCTGATATATGACTTGCTCAATTGTTAATTGACGAGTTTGGATTCAACCCTCGAAAGAATTTTCTTTTACATACATTTATCCGTATTAATCCATATTGAAATGTTGACAGAAGGAAAACACGCTGAAGTCATAAGGAAGAAGATCATTTTTTCATTAATATTCTATTTAATTACAAAAGTAGGAAAATTACAAAGGATGTTATTTCAGGCAGCCCCCTCGTCATCTGAAGAGTCGAGCAAATGTGGATCTAAGTTGGCTTTGAACAACTTATCCTTGCCACGACTTCGACAGAGCGCATAGCTTTCCGAAAAGATCCTCATTATCTCTCCACTTATTTCGTCCGAATTCCGATACTCTTCACAGATTTCTTTGCGAAGAGCATCAGTCAAAGGAGGTCCTAAGTCCCGGAGAGCTTTGAGTTCTCGATTTTCTTGCTCGAGCTGCTGCCGAATGTTCATCTGACGGGTCCCTTCAGTTTCCAGATCATGGATCGTCTTAGTCAGAACCTTAGCGTCAGACTTCAGAGTACTGATCTCATTCATCCTTATCTCACTCCTCAGAACCAAATCGACATTCATCTTGGTGATCTCGGCATGTTGAATTTTAGTCGATTTCAGTTCTTCATTGGAGATCTTCAAATCTTCCTTGGCCCGGGCCAAATCTTTATGAAGACCTTCATTTGTATGAAGGATACCTTCGCGTTGAGTCCTTTCCCGAACCAAGGTTGATTTCAGTATGGCATTCTCTTTCTTCAGCCTTTCCTCTTCAGATTCGGCCTCAAGAGAACGTGGATACAGACGCCCGAATACAGCATTAGCCTACACATGTTCAGTGTTATTCAATCAGTTCCAGAGGCACAAGTACAAACGTAAGTACGAAAAGAAAAGAAAGATTCATTTACCTTCGCCAAATAGCTCATGCCTTCTTTGAGCAAGTCCCCATTCGAACTGTTGCCAAATCGATGGTCATCGGTCTCACGAACGAAGGCCTCGAACAGATGAAAGGGGAAGTTGGCATTGAATTGGGGCCATATGGTAGGCGAGCCTATGGCATCCTGCTGAAATTCGGTCGTCGTTTGAGGAGAAGGCGTAGGATGGCTACGAACCGGAGGCTGATTCACAGGTATCGCCTCTGGAGGTGGGGGTTGGATAGTTGAAGATTCGGGGGTCGAGGGAGGAGCAGAAGAGGCTTCAGGTGCCTGTGTTGTAGTTGGAAGGGTAGTTGATGTCGAAGGAGGAGGGACGCGAAGTTCTTCGGCCGTAAGAGGAGTTATTTTTGTCTTTATCCTCTTGGCACGAAGAACCTTTGCCCTATCTTGGGGAGGTATGTCAAGAAGACTCCTCTTTTTCGGGTTCGGGTTGGATGGTATGGTGATGGGCTCGGTTGAAGGAGTTGGTTGTGAAATTATTTCAGAAGGAATTGGTTGAGGGATTTCTTCAGGAGACACCATTTGTGGATTTGCTTCGGGAAGAATATCCTCGTCACTTTCAGGATCAACCTCGCGCGGGGTAGTCCTGGCCTTCTTGGCAGCTTTCTTCTTTCGGCGAGGTCTGAGAGCCTCTTCAGGATGGGTAGGCTCCTCAACTTCGGGTTCGACGTTTTGAAGGAGGATGATTGGTGGGTCGGAGGCAGGAGGATTTGTTTGAGAAGAGCCTTCAGCAGGAATCTCCTCGTTGGTTTCCGAAATCCTTCCTGCCAGAAAGTCTTCCAAACCTTTCACTTCCGAAGAAGTTGGTTTGATCAGAGATACTGCAAAAAGAAAAACCATGTGTTAAAACCCACATCATATAGATACCTCAAATTATGACACAAGATCAGTCGAACTTACATTTATGGTCGTACAGCCATGCTTGTTTGGTCAGAAGAGTAAAACTCCATTCCTTCGGAGGGATCTTCATCAAGAAATCTCCCATTTCCTTTATGCGTTCTCCGGGAATATCTCCGAAGTCAGCAGAAATTCGATCTGAAGTAGTCCAATCTGGAAGAGAAGAGATTTCTGGTCCATTGATGAAGAACCACTCTTTGTGCCATCCTTTGTTGCTTGAGGGAGTGCTCATCAGAGGCCTCCTCTCAAACTTGGAGTTCGGGCGAGGAGATTGTTTGCTTATCATCTTAAACCCTGGTTCTCGAGATTTGCCGGCCGAGAAGAGGGTGAAAAACATGTCCACCGAAGGGGTAATCCCTAATTCGTGGCAGAAGGCGATGAAAGCCAGTATGTGGATATAAGAGTTGGGCACCAGTTGTGCAAATCCCACCCCTATGAACCCTAATAGGGTGACGATGAAGGCGTGAAGGGGTAGACGAATTCCCTTTTCAAGAAGGGTAGCAGGCATGGCGACCCAACCATCCGGTCGCTGGTACATGCGTTCTTCAGAAGTGGGAGCCCTTACATCGTATGTCTCAGGGATCCGATAGTGAGTTCGGAGGAAGCATACCTCCGATTCAGTGATGATGGACTTAATGTTGGCATGAGGAAATTGTTCCTCATCTTTGAAAAAATCAACAGGATGGATAGGGTTGGCACTCGAACTCTCAGGATTGGGTTTCGATTGTGAGGAGCTTGAAGGGTTCTGGTGTGGGTTCACCATTGTTGAGATCTGGAGAGCTAGAGAGAATTTTCTGAGAAGCAAGAGAAAGCTCAAAGGTTCGAATTTCAAATTAGCAGGTAAAACCGTCAAATTGGTAAGGTTTACTTTTTTATACTGACGGTTACACGGGAATCAAGGCCGGCGCATTAATTATCAGTAATGATGAGAATTCGAATGAGGCGTGTTTGGATGACCTTTGGATATTTCACCCGGTTGGGCCTAACCATTGAGTTTCCTATGTCGGTCCATCTTGTTCAAATTAAAATCCTTTATCAGAATGGGCCTATTATCCTGGGCATCCTGCCATCTCTTAGCCTGTTTTACACATCAAAGTGGGTACGCTTCAACTACCTCTCACTTTTGGGCCTTTATTAAATTCTGTTATCATGGACCATTTATAGTTTTCTATTAAACATCATGTTTAACTAAAAAACTAGGGGGTAATGTTGGGTCATGATATTTCTCCTACACTGGGCCGGGTACGTTGGATTCACTTATTAATTAAGATATTGGGCTCATTGGGCCCAATCACTATATTGACTTCATTTAATCCTATAGAAACCGGGCTGGGTCAATGGGTCAACCCATTGAGTCATTTAATATCTATTACTTTGACTTGTAATGATGATATAGTATGACAGTTGACCAAGATACCTGCCATACATTAATGTGGATGGGATTATAGCCGGCCGGCGAGGTGAACAGCAGCAAAAAGCAATGTACAGGTTTCATGCAGCCGGTAGAACCCATCAGATCATGGGGATATGTCAGATGGTGGTAGGTGGCACAATATTCCAGAAAAAGATATTATTTCCCACCGAGTAAGTCTTCACGGTAGAGGTATGTATTACACACACACGACCATAGATTAACACAATTCTCATTACACTAGACTTTATCATCCTCTTGAGTTAACCTTGTGAACAGATATACTTACTCTCACGCCTGAGCTATCCCCCGGCGGTCCAGCCGTCAAGCTTGTGGTGTTGTCGTGTTTACTGTGCAGGATCAGGACGTCTTTCGTGATTGGGACGTGAAGAAAGATCTTGGCGTTAACAGGACCTGAGAAAATGCCGTGAGATGCACAGAATTGCTGAAAACTGGAGTCGATTATTGGGTACTCCCGCTCCAGAGATTTCAATGGCGCCATTTCTCTCTCCGTCTAAAAAATGTAGTGGAATCGTATTTGTGTACACGAGTACAGACTTCGTCAATGGCGTTCTAAATGGGGCGGGTACCGCTGGAACATACCAGACACAAATTTTTTAAGATTATTATTAAAATTTATTGTCATGCTATTATTTGTAAAGTAAAATTCAAAAAAAATTAATAAAAATATATACATGTACTTTAGCGACGGATAAAATCGTCGCTAAATCGGCCGACACAGAATCTGGAACAATAGCCCAGAACCGTCAGTTCAAACCTGAAGACGGGTTTACCGACAATTTTATCCGTTGTTAAAAGTGGTTCACATACAAGTACCCTTCTTTTTATGAAATATATAATTAGTGCTAAATTCTTGAATCAATAAAAAGCATTCCTCTTCCTCCCTTGTGAGATATGATAAATACTAAATGCAAATCAATTTTATAATTAAAATTTATTACTACTTTTAATTTTTTATGACAGTGGAACCTGTCGAAAATAAGTTTTAACTTTTATATTTAAAATAAATATATACAGTCTGAATTTTAAGTTCACCACTTATCTAACTCATCCGAACTCACCCCCTTTAGTGACGGACCCGACGACGGTTCGGTCATACAACCATCGTCTATATTTTTAGCGACGAACAACATATAGCGCCGCTAAAGTATAGACGACAGTTATATGACCGAACCGTCGTCGGGTCCGTTACTAAAGGGAGTGAGCTAGGGTGAGTTTGATAAGGGTTGAGCTTAAGATCCGGACTATATATATATATATATATATATATATATATATATATATATATATATATATATATATATATATGTGTGTGTGTGTGTGTGTGTGTGTGTGGCTTAAATATAATTTAGTATCTTAAACTATAGATCATATTCCACTTCGATGATTCATCTTTCAATTTTGTCAATTAGATAATTAAACTATTAATTTTTTTCACTTCAATCTATTTTTTCTTGACACATCAGAAATTGCTGACATGGCCACTTAAGTGGAGTCTAATGTGTATTTAAAAAATAATTTCTTTATCATTTTATTAATTCAACTTATCTATGCAAGGGTAAAATTGACAAAGAAAATGATTTTATTTTTGATTGTGTCGTCTCTCTCTTCTATCTCCTTGGAAGTTGGGAGGCGCCGACACTACACTACTTCTTTCTCATTAGCTTTAGCTTTAGCTTCAGATCTATATTTTCACACTCCCAATATATATTTATAGATATATTTATAATATTTATTCCCGATTTATTAAAAGCACTAACCTATAACCCTCTATGTTTTTACAGATTCAAGCACCTTAGACAAATTCGTCCAGATCTTCGTTGCCGGCCATCGGAGCCTGGTCGGATCTGCCATTGTCCGGAAGCTCCAACACCTAAGCTTCACAAACTTCCTCATCAGCACCCACTCCGAACTCGGTCTCACTCGCCAATCAGATGTTGAATCATTCTTCGTCGCCTCCAAACCCCAATATGTAATCCTTGCCGCTGCCAAAGTTGGGGGAATTCACGCCAAAAACACCTACCCTGCTGATTTCATCTCCATTAACCTCCAAATCTAAAACAATATTATCGATTTAGCTTACCGGCACGGCGTCAAGCAATTCATATTTCTAGGATCCTCCTGCAGTTACCCTAAATTCGCCCCTCAACCCATACCTGAGCACGCCCTTGCTAACCGGTCCATTAGAGCCACCGACGAATGGTATGCCATCGCCAAAATTGTTTGGCATTAAAATGTGCTAAACATATTAGATTCAGTAAGGTTGGCCGACGGATGGTGGTGTATGATGATGGATGATAATGGAATTAGCTAGATGGTGTTGTTGGTGGCGGATCTAATAATATGGTGGTAGATCTGGTATGGTGGTTGATCATGGTGGCGTAATATAGTAATGACGATGGTACTGTGGAAACAGTGGTGGTGGTGGTGGTGGCGGTGGCGGTGGCGGCGTCGATAGATTCCGCAACGGTGGACGCCGTGAAAATGGGTATCGTGGAAGTTAGGGGTGAGCATGGTGCGGTTTGGTGCGGTTTGAAGTCCAAACCGCACCCGAAACCGCTTAGGTGCGGTTTGAAAAATTTAAAACCGCACCCGAAACCGCTTGTAATTGGTGCGGTGCGGTTTTAATTGGTGCGGTTTCGGTTCCAAAATCAATTGAAACAACAAAAAAGTTTAAGCTTTCAATAAAATTTAACATAAAACTTACATCGAGCAATTAACTTAGTGACAAAGTCGACAATGAGAATTATATCAAGCATGTTTTAAAACTAAAATAATCGCTATATAAAACAACGGAGATCATATATTCGATAACAAACAAGAATGTTTATCTAGTTTCCCAAAAATTAAAAGTATATACTGAAGATAAAATAAAATATATTGCAGGGAGAACTAAAAATAATCTATTAGACTATTACAATTATAACATTGTCATTAACCAATGCATCAAGTGCTCGAGCCCCTCAACTATAAGCCCCTCCAATAACGCATCAAACAAATTCAAAATTCTAAAATTCAATTGCTTAATTTTTGACTCTATAACCTCTAACATCTTCTTTCAATTGGTGAAAAAATGACAATGCAAGACTGAGATTTTCTCTGAGCGTGTTCAAGTGAAAAGTAATTTTAGAATTTACTAGAGATAATACATACATACACACACATGGTGCGGTTTCGGTTTTATGCGGTTTGGTTTTGGCTAGTAACCAAACCGGAACCGTAAATTTGGTTATTCAACCCACCTAAAATCGCCACATACGCCGGAACCGTTGGTGCGATTTTAATTGGTGCGGTTTCGTGCGATTTTTGGTGCGGTTTCGGTTCCAATTTGGTTACTTGCTCAGCCTTAGTGGAAGTGGTGGAGGTGGAGGAGTCGTCGGCGATGGTTCATTAGCGACGGACAACATATAGCGTTGCTAAAAGTATAGACGACGGTTGTATGACTGAACCGTTGCCGGATTCGTCGCTAAAGGGGGTGAGCACGAGTGAGTAAGATAATGGGTATGTACTTGATCCGGACCTAGGAGTGATCATTCGGTTATAACCGAACCGAATAAGCTATTCGGTTATAACCGAAAACTGAATTAGTAACAATTTTACTATCCGAAATAATAATCGAAATTTAAAAATAACCGAATTACCGAATACCGAATTATAATTTCGATAATTCGGGTAAAAATCGAATTAGCATCCAAGTCCAGCAACAAAGTTAAAAACTTAAAATTACAGCAGCAAACCATGAATTTGTCTCCCCATTTCAAAATCTAAAGTGTGAACACATGCCTTAAGAATGGACACCAATATCCACGAATAAGGAAACAAAAGTATATTCTTGTTAGCATAATGGCGCTTTTGCATTTCTACAAACAAAATTTACAGCTTAACTATATTCACCATTGTTCATGTAATCAGCTATCATTGCTGCCCATGAATTAGAATCTTTCACGAGCATTTTATCAAACACTTGGCGGGCAAATTCCATAAACCCACAGATTCGGGAAGTCATCCATAGCTGCAGCTAGTGCCGGCATCACCCTTTGATGATACTGAACTTGCAAGTCTGGTCCAAATAAGTAGATAATTGTCCAATCGCATTAATAGCAGCCCATCGTACTCGAGCATGTGAAATTGATTTGAGATCTGAGACTTGAATCGGAGACAGTTCACACTTCACACCTCACAGTCGAGAGTCGGAGAGAAGCGGAGGCCGGAGCAGAGATTGAGTCGGAGAGTTCAGATCGGCGATATATGAAAACAAATCGTACTTATTGTGTGCTCAGAAAGAGGGAGAAGAAGCAAAAATCTTGATTATTCTACAAAGGTATTGAGGGAAGACATGATTGGCTCGGACATGGTGAGATGGCGAACGCCCTTTCGATACAGTGGGCAGCATCTCTTCTTCTTCTTCTTGCTCAACTAATTAAACAATCTGTGATTAATTTTCGATCGAAGAAGATCTCTTAATAACGACTCGCTGCTCTCTCTCTCAATCAGGCTGAGCTTTTGATTTGAGATCTGGGACTTGGGAGCGGCGACTAGTGTAGGGCAAAAAATGACTGAATCAAGTGAATACTCAGATAATAATAATAGTATAAAATTATTATTTTTGAAGTATTAAATTTTGGTTATTCGGATATCCGAATAACCTGTTTTTGAGAATCGGAACCGAAACCGAATATGAAATAATAATTCGGATATAGCCGAAATTCCAAAAAAAAACCGAAAAATCGAAATAATTCGGTTAAAATAATTTGATTCGGTTAGATAATTCAGTTTTATCTATTTTTTGCTCACTCCTATCCGGACCTTATATATATAGTCCGGATCAGGTCCGGACTCCTGGACCATAACAAAATTCGGACTTTTTTGGCTTTTTTTTAAAACAGCTAAAAATAAAAAATTATGAAACTTTAATTTTTACATAATACAGTATTTTGGGTGTGATTTGGATACATATATCAAAACATGTCTGTACAGACTGTACTTTGTTAAAATTCAAGTTCCGTAATTTTTTTTTAGTTGTTCTACAAAAAAATTAATTCGGTCCACATTTTAATAATCTATATTTAACAACTTGAACCTAAAAAAAAGGAAAATGAAATAGAAAAGAGAAAAATGTTTTGGGAGTGTGAGATAGGGAGCATGCAGCTAGGGGTGCTTATCGGTAAAAAACCAAATGGGTATCGAAAATACCGAACCGATACCGATTCAAAATTATCGGAAAAATAAGAACCGAAATCGGTACCGAATTACTGATTTTGGTACCAATTCGGTACAAAATTAGTATCGATTCTTTCGGTTCGATTTTCGGTTATACCGCATGTATATAATTATTAATGCTTTGGCATTAATTTTTCCATCCCTTTGGAGCTGATTTACTTTGTTAAGAAATCTGCAGTATTTCCGTATAAGTGGGTTTTCGTTCAGTTTGGTGCTTTTATAGTACTTTGTGGAGCAACACATCTGATTAACCTATGGACCTTTACTATCCATACTAAAATAGTGGATGTTGTCATGACCACTGCTAAGATTTTAACTGTTGTAGTGTCATGTGCAACAGCTTTTACCTTAGTGCACATCATTCCTGACATCTTAAGTGTTAAAACTAGGGAACTATTTTTGAAAAATAAGACTGCAGAGCTTGATCGATTTTTTTCGGTATTTCAGTTTTTACCGAATTCAAAAAGTTTCTTACCGGCTACCGCTACCGATACCGAAAAGTATAAAAAAACTAAAAAATCGGTACCCAAAAAAACTAATACCGCCGGTTTCGATATCAATCGATTCGGAAAAAAATCGAATTTTTTGAGCACCCCTGCATGCAGTCGAACAATGCCGAATGTCTCCCTATTTGATTATCGCCTTATAATTATTAATTATAAAGAGTACGTATGTGATTGAATTTATATTATATTTTTACTCACAAACAAATTACGTAATCAACTACTATTTTCAAATTATCTAGTTAAGTACTATTCCTTATATTAGTCTACTACTTATTTTATAATTTTTTATATTTGTGAATCAATTAACGAGTGAAGTATTAATTAGTTATATTTTTTTAATTTAAATTATAATTATTTTTTAGTTTCATGATTAATTTCTACGACCTTTCATGTCCGTTGTTATTCTCTCTTACGGTCAATTAAATTTTTTTATGTTGTTCGCTACGTTTTGAGTGGCCGCAAAAGAGATTAGCGGCCAACGTAAAAGAATTTGGCTAGTCGTGAGAGAGAGTAGTGACCGGCCCCAACTAAACTCTTAGATCTTTTGTTGGACGATAAGAGATGAATTAACTGGAATAATGTCTACAGTTAATGTTAACTATGTAACACCCCCTTCCCGAAAAAGAAAGGGAGGTCACGTGCAAACCACAACAAACCTCAAAATAAATAAACAGAGCACTAACAACCTCAAAATATTAATAGTGGTGATCCATCAATAAAGTAATAAGTATAATTCTCTAAACTGAGTCAAAATAATCAAAACTTAAAATTTGAATCAACCTAACTGGTCAAAGGCAAAACTCTCATCACATTAGCCCTGAATCACCCCTGCAAACCTGCCGGAAGAAAAACACAGCATGAGCCAATTGCCCAGTACAGATACAGATATACAAAAGATATACAACTGATATACAAAAATAACTGAGACAAAATACTGAACAAAGCCTCAAGTGTAAATACGGACGAAAATATAATCTCCAAAGATCTGAATGAAATATATCTGAATCAATATAATTGACGAAATCAATAAAAAATGAAGAAATAACGAACTGAAGTAACTAACTCAATGACTTGAATTGAACAGAAATCAACAAAGCTAATCCAATAAAATAATAGGCTGAAACAAATGGCTGGAGTTATTTCATACCGAATGAGCTAAGAAATATACCTTGCCACACAGGCAAGTCAAAATAATGCCACACAGGCAAGTCAAAATAATGCCACACAGGCAAGTCAAATGATGCCACATAGGCAAATCACACATTGGACCGCGAATCCAAATGTATGTAAATCGGATAGGTGTGTTTGGAACAACATCACCAACCCGCAGAACAGAAAACTAAGGTTAACCCATACGCCTCCCACAACAAAACACCAAATGGCCCATTTACTCCGGAGCCCAAAATGGAGACGCCGTGGACTAATCACACCGCCACGGAAAGTGTCATGTCTCTCGTGCCAAGACGACATGCCTGTGGTACCCCCACAGGTGGTTATAGCTCAGGTATACCCTACAGTATATTCTAACAAAATACCATGTCACAACACATGCGATATAATACCAACAAAAGGGGTTCTATATGTACATGTTGAACCAAATCAAATTATGGTCACAAGGTCTTAAAAGAAGGTAACAACATGTACCGCTCTACAATTATCAAAAATAAATACTGAACATGATATCCTAATTCAAAGAGTACAATTACGAATCCAATGTGTCAACTCCAAAATGAAACAATTATATGAATTTCACAAGAAACAATTATGTGAAATAATAATAGAATTTGAAACGAGAAATAAAACGAATAAATCAAATGTAACAAAAGTATCGCTGAAAGAGTACGGAATCCGTACCTGATACTTCCAAATTATTTATGGCACACTCCACAAAATCTTACCCTCAAATGTCAACGATATCAAATACAAATCGTTATTCGCAACCTAAACATATCCACCTCAAATTAAAAATAATCCAAACTAATAATTCTAAAATAATTCATAATCTATTTAATATGCCTTTAATCATCGCCTTTTATCAATTACTAATACTCCAAAATTTATATTCCAAAAAATAACTCCTTAATTAAATTCTCTCTGTTTGAACTAACTAAACAAAATAATAATAACTACAAGTACTCTTGTAAAAATATTCTCCCATCTTTAACCCGTTAATAAATTCATTTTATTATTATTATTATTATAAAATAATACGCAACTTCATGTTCCAAATACACAAATTAGGCTTTTGCATATTACATTCCGTTCCATATGATTGTTTCTAAAGAAACAAAATAGCAGTGTAGATAAGGCCCCTCTGCCTCAAACTATTTTTTCTATAAATATCTGAAATTAACAATAATTCATGCCATTCAATCAGTATATAGCTGGAAATACTTCTCCCCTTTATAACTCCATGATATGTTGTTGGTAAAAATTTTTTTTAAAAATAATAATAATAATAATAATTCGCATTGAGTGCAGAATTTGTTGTCAATTTCAGTTCTCAACATATTCATATATAAAAAAAATAATCTTAAATCAGAAAACTCTTCTCACACAGAGATTTTAATAATATTAAATAATTAATTCTTCCCACCCCATTATTCAATATGCTGCCCACAGTTAGCAAAATCGTGAGATGGGAGATTGTTCAAGTCATGCACTATACCGAAGAAAAGTACAAGGGAGAAAATAAAAAGATCGCATATTCTATTATTTATTCTATATTATTAGCAATTCAATTGAATATCACATACAATATATATTCATACCTTTGTAAATTCTGTACTTGTTGCCGCCACTTCTCTCTCTTCTTCGTCCCCCTTTTTTCTCAGACTAATGAATAGCGTAGGTTATGTAGGGTTGATGTTTTATTTATTTATTTATATGTATTATTAATTCTCCTAATTTTAATAGGATTTCACTATTACCCAAATACAAAATAGACCCAAGTATAAAAAACCCAAATTAATGTTATCACTTACTTATTATAATTCACACAATTTAAATACAATTTTACCCAACAAAACAAGGTCCAATTAATATGTTTTAAAACAAAAGAATTTTTTTATTAATCAATATTTATTTATTTATTATTAATTTTTTTACCGGGTATTACATCACCTACCCCTTAAAAAGGATTCCGTCCCCGGAATCAAAAGAATGAACGTACCTAATTATCAAAAGATGCAGATACTCCGCTCGAATAGACTTCTCTATCTCCCAGGTAGCTTCCCGCTCCGAATAATTTTTAGCACAAGACTTTAACAAAAGAAATTATCTTCCTCAATTTTAATTTAATCAGTTTTTTAATTACCAACTAAAAGAATTTAATTTTCCAAACAAAATAAGGAAGAAAAAAAGAAACAAAAAAAAATCATTTACCTCTTCCAATTTAAATATAATTGTATACAATAAAATTAATTAATATTTAATTTTTTTTTAAATATGGGTTATTACAAACTATGTATTCAAAGTAATAATGAGAATTGTCCACCTTCCTGCAGGTACTCAAAATATTAACAAAACATTATACATATATTTCTAGACCTTTGGTGTTCAATTTTAAAAAAATGAGAATTGTTTTACAGACCAAAGAAAAGAAAAACTTGCATTGGTAATAAATTAATAGAATGAAAACAAATACAACTCTATTTTGATACAACCATTTTACAGTTAAATTGTATACTTTCAATATTTTAGTTACGAGGTTTGTTATCTTTTTAATGCAAGTCGAGTTTACTGCAAGTTTTGTATTAAAAAATTATGATCATGCAAAAAATACTCAATAAAAAAATTATGAAATTCATCATTGTATAATGAAGTATCCTAGATTTATATCAATTTTAATTTTTAATTAATATCCGCGCAAGAAATTAATATAATTAAAAGTACAAACTTAATTTAATTTGGTTTCATTAATTTTTGATTCAGCTTTCCTAATTTATATTAGCATAAGTAATATCCAAATTTATATCAATTAAATTTTATCTATATTTAAAAATATTCCTATATATAAGAGGAATAGAAAAATAAAGATTTTTTTTCTTTTTTATTCAAATTAGTATAAGTACTATACAAATTTATAATAATGAATAATTAAATATATACTATCTAAATTTGTAAAGTATTCAAAAGAAACTCAACCATCTCTAATAGAAAAAAATAAGGGAAAAGGTTCAAAAATACCCCTGATGTTTACCCCGATATCTCACTTGCACCCTAAACTATTTTTTTTCAAAAGTACCCTTAACGTTACAAATTTAAGATCAATTATGCCCCTCCCGTTAAAAAAAATCCAACTAGACAAACGGACTTACTAGACGATTGACATGTGACAAAAATGTTTTTTTTATTCTTTTTTTCTTTCTTCTCCCTTTTCTCTTCCTTTCTTCTCCCTATTTTCTCTCTCTCTCTCTCACCGTTCTTCTTCCTCTGTTCTAAAATAAAAAAACAGATCTGGGTTCCTTTCTTCCTTTCGTATGCTCATTTCTCTCTCTAAACTCCCAGAACCACTGGTGGCGCCACCAGTAATTCCACCGGGCTCACCACACATCGCCGCCGTGTGAAACGGATAAAGCCACAGAAATAGATCTGGTTTCTCAGCAGCGTCAGTCACTGGCACCAGTATTCCCCCATCTAAGAACAAATTCAGGGAAAAGATGCAGAAAGAGCCTGGGATCCCATCTCAGGTGGTGGGTGGTAGTTTTGCTAGCCTAAACTTGGAGAAAACCATGGGGGGCATAGAAGCTGGGAGGAAGCTAGTTTGGGATGACTCTGCAACTGGTCTAGGTGAAGTTGAAGGAGACATCAGTAATGATGATGGTGTTTACAGGGGAGGTGAGTTCGCGGAGTCCCCAGATCTAAGCAGAATAATTGGCGGGGAGGGGACAGACGGCCGAAGTATTTTACATCCCAGGCGCTCTAGTTGGGGAAGGAGAAGTGGAAGTTTGGACATACCTCCTGATGTTGTCGCTATGGCATCTGGAGTGGGGGACTCGAATCGAATCAGTGGTAGGCTGGTAGCAGTAATGGCACCTTGACAGCAAGGAATTGGCAATGACAGACAAGTTCTGTGTCCATATATCGATTTTTTTTTGTTTAATTGGCCGAATTCTGTGATGTTTATGCTGTGAACTACCGGCGTTCATGGTGGTTCGATGACTGTTTGTTGCTACTGTGCGTATGCTGGTGCTGAAGATTGGTGAATAACAGAGGAAGAAGAAAGAACAAAGAGAGAGAGAAAAAGGGAGAAGAATGGAAGAGGAAAGAGAGAGAAGAAAGAAAAAAAATAATTTATTTTTGCTATGTCAGCAAATTTTGTCCATGTGTCTGCTCCGTTTGCCTTGGTGGCAAGTCTGTTAACGGGAGGGGCATAATTGGGTTGAATTTTGTAACGTTAAGAGTACTTTTGAAAAAAAAAAATTAGTTTAGGGTGAAAGTGGGACGTCCGTGTAAACATCAGGGGTATTTTTGTACCTTTGCCCGAAAAAATAACTTCTAAAAGAAATTTATTTTTGATTTTACTAATTTTATTAAAAAATTGGTAAAACACACTTCACTGAAAAAAATTACCTGCAAAACAATTAAACATACTAAATAGATATATCACACGATTTAATTATATTAATATTGCTCGTAAATTTTATTATTAAATTAATATCTTAACTAATTTAATTCATTTAAATTTGAAATTTTATCGAATCACGTGCTTAAGTGTATTAATAATATATGTGAATTCAAAACATAATGATTGTAACATATTGAAAAATTATAGTAGATTCAGTCTTAACTAATTGTCATAACTAAATTAAAATTTATTAAAAATTGAATTTCATAATTCTATTAGGATTAGAATTTCAAGAATTTTTTTCAATATAAACGATAATATAGAATTCTATTACAAACTTAAATAAAATAAAAATAATTATTTTCTCATAATCATAATTAAATAAATCTACAATAATCTATTCAAATGTTTAGTTTAATAATTGATCAAAAGAACCTACAATATATAATTTAGTTATTTGAATAAATATTTAAATATTTAATAATTATAATTATATTTGAACTCTTCTATGTGAACTTAAAAATTGAATATAAGTATATTTGAACTTTACCTATTTATATTTTTGTCCACCATTAGAGGTCAAAATATAATTAAATAAAATTCAAATACATTCATGTATAATTTTTATATCTAAGATAAAATTTTTGTACCCATAATCCATATAAAGAGTAACGTACTATGCGCAGCATATTTTGTTAAGACTTCAGTAGTCAACTTATGTCAGACGAATCTTAACATGCTACATATTTAAATAAAAATAGAAATAAAAAGAATCAAAAAATTTTAATGCTACACTGTCAATTTTTAGATTGAGGGAGTACAAAATACTAAAAGATAAAGACAGTGACATCTGTATTATTATCCAGAATTATTTATTATGATTACAAACCATAGAACAATCGAACAAATAACCACGATATGACAGTGGCATGGGCTACCATTTTTTCTTTTTTTGACATGCGAAGTATCTCGACTTGTGTCGAATTAATCTTTTAATTCGAATAAAGTTTTCGAAACAGATTTATGTTTACCGGCCATGAACTATACTGTTTCAAGTGAGAATCGATCAAGACTTTTGAATTTATGACTGAATTCAAGTTCACTCTTAAACCACTAAAAAAAACAGCTATTTTGTGATTGATATGCATGTGGCTTTAATTTCCCAATCTTTTTTATAACAACAATATGAAAATAGATTGAGTATAAACAAAAAACTCATCCAGAACTAGAGGTGCCCTTTTATTCTGAGAATGACACTGTCACAATAAAATTCTAACCAAAATTTATAAACCTTTTCTAACATATCCTTAAACAAATTCGAAAAAAGGGAAAAAACCATGAATTCCATTTTGCTTCAGCACCCATTATTCCCTCATATCTTTATGATCAGTTCAAGGTCTTTTAATGGCAGCAGAATTGGGTTGTACAAAAATAGGCTATGGAGTTCAACTTGCTGTGCTGTTGGGGTGTCTGGAAATCTGTTTGATGAAAGTTCTGTGAAAGGAAGTAATGAAAATGGATCACTTTTGGGTGCTTTGGAGGAGTCGGGTTCGGGCACACCTTTTGTGACAGTGGATGCTGAGATTACCCCTGAAACTATTGATTTCTTTGTTAGTGATGCCGAGGGTGATCCGGATTGCCCGTCTGAGGGGTTCTCTTCCATTGAACAGGCTCTCTCTACATTGAGCCAAGGGAAGGTTGTTATCCTTCTAACATGTTAAATTATAGTATAATCTTTCTGTCCCATAAAAAGAGTCTCACTTACAATTTTTAAGATATATTTTTGTTTCATGATTACTTTTACATTTATTGAGTGTTTAGTGATGAAAGAATAATAAAATATACGAGAACATTGTATCAATTAATACTACCATCAAACTAAAGGGACTCTTTTTGAAACAAAAAATTTAGCAAATGAGACGCTTTTTGTTGAACAAACGGATTACTGCTTTTGATTTTATCAGTTTTTTTAAATAGTCAATGTTTGAAATATATTAAAATTATGAAAAGGTTACAACAGTAAAATACCATTGAAAATCTTTTAAAGCAAATAACAGATACCAAAGAAGGAAGAATGTCAACAACTAGTGGAGTTTGTATTTGTAATAGAGGCACCGTATAGAAAACATGGAAAAAGGCATATGTAACTTTTTTGTATACATTTCATATAGAAAAAGATATAAAGTTGCATTCAGGGCCAAGATTTATTTATATTTACAAATACCCCATTTGATCCGGTGCTCGTAGTTTTAACCTTGTAATAATAAGGTGTCAGTTAGTGTAGCTTGTAAAGTTTATAGGTAGTCGTATGAGTGGATTGAGTACAGCATTTCATTCAAAAATTGAACTGGAGTACTCTATAAAAGTAGTAGTACTAATTATCTTGTTCTTTGTTTGTGTTCCCTATACATATATTGGAAATGACAACAATGATCTTTAAGTTATAAAGCTAGTGGAATTCAATTTTGTGTTAGCTCATTGTTGCAAATGGTTTAGTTTGTGATTGTTGTAGATGATGAAAATGGGGACATTGAAGGAAACCTTGTGATGGAAGCATCCTTGGCAAATCCACAGAGTGTGGCCTTTATGGTTAAGCAAGGTTCAGGAATTGTATCTGTTGGAATGAAAGAAGAAGATTTGGAGAGATTAAGCATCCCTTTAATGTCACCTGAAAATGAAGATGACTCTTCTGCTCCCTCCTTCACAATCACAGTGGTAATTTTCATTAAACTTTAGCATGTTTTCGACATTCTTGATATTAATCACAAACTTGCAAGAACGTTATGAATTATTCAACTTCCATCATATTTAGTGTTTGTTTCAGATTTTTCATGTTGCCGAGTACTTTAAGATATTCTTTGTTATCTGTAGCTTACAGATGACTAATAGCTAGTGAATTTAGGTGGGGTGGGTGGGGGGAATAAAATCTTAAGATGCTCACTTAACTTGTAGCATTATGAGGTGCTTCAATCAATGCAATAGTTTCATTGGAATCTTGGAAAAATTTGGTTGGTTATATGCTCTTGTTTAACTTGAATAGGATGCAAAATTTAGCACATCTACTGGGCTATCGGCTTCAGACAGAGCAAAAACAATCCTGGCTCTCTCATCTCCTTATTCGAGACCAGAAGATTTTAGAAGGCCGGGCCACGTGTTTCCTCTCAAGTACCGAAATGGTGGGGTTCTAAGGAGAGCTGATCATACTGAGGCATCAGTGGATTTGGTTATGCTGGCTGGGCTGCAGCCAATTTCTGTACTTTCGGCTATTGTTGATGCAGATGATGGTTCTATGTCTTCGTTGACTAATTTGCGAAAGTTAGCCTTGGAGCACAGCATACCACTTGTTTCAATCACTGATTTGATTAGGTAAGTTGTTATATAGTACACTATGTAACTTTTGTAAAATGTCGCTCTTCTCACATTTATATTGCCATTTTGGTTTCTCTAATGGTCAGATTCTGCAGTTGAGAATTACTCCAACAATTAGAATAATCAAACTACAAAATTACATTACTGCAGTCTATAGATAAATAGCTAAAATTTCCATTATAGTTTCCAGAACCAAAGTTTTACGACTATATATAGCATTTAATAAATAAATTATCTATGTCAAACCATGCATAAAATTTACAGCATCATTTCTATTTGAATGCCGTTACTCTCTTTTTCAAAAGCCACAATAAATGGTCTAGCATAAATAGGTCAATTTTGTAGATTACTTTCTCTGTTGACTTTATTCAGTTTCTGCTAAAGGATTTTGCTTTTTGTCAACTGATTGCATTGCACTTGATTGGTTGTAGGTATAGAAGAAAGAGGGAAAAACTGGTAGAAAGAAGTGCTATATCACGTTTGCCAACAAAATGGGGTTTGTTTCAGGCTTACTGTTATCGTTCAAAGCTAGATGGAACGGAGCACGTAGCTGTTATAAAGGTAATGTTCCATTTGCAGCAGAGTTTGAATTACCAGATTATCTGTTGACGTGTTCCTTTAAACATCTCAGGGGAACATTGGCAATGGACAAGATGCCCTGGTAAGGGTTCACTCAGAATGCTTGACTGGCGATATATTTGGTTCAGCTAGGTGTGATTGTGGCAACCAGCTAGAATTGGCAATGCATATAATTGAGCAAGCCGGTAGAGGAGTTCTTGTCTATCTACGAGGTCATGAAGGGCGCGGGATTGGCCTAGGGCACAAGCTGCAGGCCTATAATTTGCAGGATCAAGGTCATGATACTGTTGAGGCCAATCTACAGCTTGGATTTGCAGCTGATGCGCGTGATTATGGAATTGGCGCCCAGGTTTGTCTGAGATTTCATTCAGTTTCTTTCACGCCAAGTGTAGAGTCAAGGGACAAATGCAAGGAATTTTCATATAATGACAAAATTACTAGAGGCTGCGGGTAGTATATTTTACTAGTTTCCGCTACCGGGTGGATGGATCACTGGTCCAACTAGTGGTCGAACCGTTGTTGACCCAATGACATCATTAATATATAAAAATATATGAAGTATTATTAGTAATTAATAAAAAATTTAAAAATCTCGTTTTTCATTAACTAAAACATAATAAAGATGAGTTACAATATTAATAGAAGTGGTTAATTTTTATTTAAAATTTTTTTGGGTAAAAAAAGAAAATAAATAAAAAGCGGGTCAACTGGGTCAATTAATCGGGTTTACCGGTTGGACCGATGGTCAACGGGTCAACCCGGGTTTTGACCAAAACCAGGTCACTGGGCCAAACTGGCCCGGAAGGCGGACTGGTTCCGATTTTTAACGTCCGGTCCGGTCCGGGTTTTAAAACTTTGAACCAAATGATACCAATGAGTCCAAGAATGTTACTTTCACAATATTCAAACAGTAAGCACAAAACATTTACAATCATTTAAAAAAAAAGGATTAATCATACAATCATTTGTTGAAAAAAAATGCTTCCTTGGAAGCCAAAGCTTATCTACTTCATTTGTAGTCTTTGCATGTATATCAGTATATCCTATGTTATTAATTGCATTTACTTTAAAAAAATTGCTTCTGCTATGTGTTTACAGATGCTAAGGGACATTGGCGTTCGTACCATTCGCCTAATGACCAACAATCCGGCAAAGTTCACTGGTCTGAAAGGCTACGGCTTGGCAGTTGTTGGACGCATTCCAGTATTGACTTCCATTACAGAAGAAAACAAGAGGTATTTGGAAACGAAGCGAACAAAGATGGGGCATATATATGGATCTGACATACAAGGACCACTGATAAATCCAGATAAATATTAAACAGATAGAGGTCAAGTCTGAATGATATTTGATGAGGGAACTCTCGTCCGTGGCATATAGAGGTCAAGTCTTCCATTTATTTTTTCATTATTTGAAGTTGTTATATTTACAGCAAGCAAATATTTACAAGAACCTGATGTAGATAATACACTGCAATTCGAAATTAATACAAAGGCCTTCAACAAAGAAAATTGCATGCAACAAAGAAATTTATAGTGTTTATGATGTTATAATTTTCTTTAATAGTGTTAGTTTATAAACATTACTGTGAAGAGAATCTGTAGGTCAGTTGAAGCCCTCTTCTTCATTCGGAACTACCTACTGTAATCTTCAAGGCTTCATATTTGTCTCCTGAAGCTTCTTGTATGCTACAATTATATTGCTTACATTGCCTAAAACTTTTCAATTTCCTTGTTGGTATTGCCGTCTCCATGTTAGTTAACATAAAATGAACCTTTCAGTCTAGTTACTCTGTTAATTATATCTCCCTACAATGGCAAATAGTTCTGTCTGGAGCTCAAACAGTGTGATGATCTTTTGCTGTTAATTTGGATGAAATAAATCGATTTTCATGGCCCCTAAGAATTGTGGAGGACATGGGATCGAAGCATTTCATAAAGCGATGGTCGTTCTTGATCATGGAAGCGTTCCCTTGGCAGAGTCCCTAGCAAATTATACGAGTACTCAAGATCAAATATGTGTGCCCTGCAGAGAGGGCAGCTAGAGTGAGTCTGAAACCAAATGTCAATACAAGAAACATGGAACACATGAGAGCAGTTTGGCAGATGTTTTATCCATTCCCCTTCTTCAAATTCCCCCAAACAAACTGCACAATCCGTGTTGCTCCCGTTCATCTGGTCTTCACTCTTCTTCTTGAACTGGACGATTGGAAGTGATCGTGCAATGTAGGAGTCCAGGCCTAGGCTTTGGAACTGTCGAGAAGGATCATCAGCGTTGACCTCATTTAACCGCCTTCGCCTGTGACCTTGGTTTCTGGACAAGGCTGACACTTGAAATGCACAGCAGTGTCTATGTAATATCCGGTAGTAACTTAGTACTAGAAAGATGGTACAGATAGCTCCCACCGAGGCTATCACCAATGGATCCCAATGCGAAGGTTGAAAGCCAGGAGCCGGGGTTGGACTTGGAGGCATGATATGCTCAATCTGCAGACAAAGTGGCAGTGTAGGCGCCCAAAAAGCATTAAATCAATCTGGATATCAAGAAGAGGAATGTACTCAAAGCTCGCTCAAAGCCTCTAATGTCTGTCAAGAGTATCAAGGCATGGCAACGATGAAATCAAAGTAATCGGTTTTGGGGTGATAATTTTAAGGAGGACTTCTGTTTTCTCTATGAATTATGAATAGTTTTCTAGATTCGGATTTAAATAATCTGTTCTTTCTTGTATCTTTAGTTATGATCAAGAAGACAACTGCAAAAACTGATTTGGACCTGTGAAGGAGTTTTTGAAACCTTAGATTTTCTCTCATTGATGCTCATATATGAACTATATAGTTTAAAGATGTCGAAACAAAAAATGTATTTATATCTTATGATTATTTTCTTGATAATTATCGCCTTTTGGATTATTAAAGATGCTTCTTCTCTAATGACTGCACAATGGGACAGACACTAGAACCCAAAAAACTACATTCTTTATTGTGTACCTGGTTAGCGGGACAAGAGGAATTGCTTAATCATTGTTCTTTACCATTCCTCAATTTTGGAAAATTTAGGGGGAAATTTGTTGGGAAGTTGTCAGAGTTTTTCCGTCAGGGTGTTTTCTGTGCTGCAGTGAATCTGCGAAAGAGAAATGGTTTCTGGGCTGACCATGGTTACATTTATTCTCTGCACAAAGAAAGAAATAAAGAAAAACAAGGTATTTGATTCTGCCATCTTTTTGGAATGTATACCTACAGTGCTCAATTTGGTATGCAACTCAATAGAATAAAAACTTACATAAGGAGAATATTAACAATAATATCATCTATTATTTATTATGCTTATGCATAAAACAGCTTCGATTACGATGAAGTTGTCGCACACCTTTGACCATTATGAAGTTTATAACTTTTTGCTGCATTTTGTTATAGTAAATATTATATTTTAGCTCTAGCACCTGTTTGTGGGCCATCACGTATATAATATTTGCTATCAATGCAACAAAAAGCTCCGTCAAACTTTTTTTCCCTATCAAATATATATATATATATATATATATATATATATATATATATATATATATATATATATATATATATATATATAACTCTTGGGTTATATAATTAATAGCTAATATCAAATCTAGTAAAGGAGGGATGAGCTATCTAGATCATCCTTTAAAATACTCCATCAAAGATATTGACAAAATATAATAATCATAAGTAAATCAAGAACACTTAAAAGAAAATTTTGTGAAATGTTGACTAGTGTAGCCAAATGAGTGGTATGTGATTGTTAAGTAAGCAATGACATGACATATTGTGACACTACACTTGATTAAAGTAGTTTTAATTATATCTTCTTTATGAATTTTGTCCGTCTAGCCTATTGATTATTGAACTATAATTTATGTAACATTGGACCACTAGGGATTAAAATAGCATTTCAACTTAAAAAAAATTTTAAAAATACTACTACGTCATTCAAAACCCAAAACAGATATCCAATTTACAGCCTAATCCATCGAAACCAAACTCTTTTATACACACCCTAGAAAAGAAATAGGAAAAGGAGAATCTTCTTAATCATGATCTCAGTGGAACTTTTGTCTCTTGCCGGTTGGAACAAACTTGCCACCATTAGCCCCTTGAGATACCATCAACCTTCCATTCCCATTTGGCTTTTGGCTTACATTTTCCAAATCACTACCTTTGACAGAGACTGGTGGAATATTAAAGGCCTGAAGAGGGGGAGGGTTACGCCACCTTGGAAGCGGCCCGGCCACAAGAAGTGTCTGAATGAGTGGCCCTGCTTCAAGCACAGACTGCAAGAGATTTCCCTTCTCAGGCAGAGTTTTTCCTTTCACAAGATTGTCAATAATCAAAGAACATTCATCAATTGAAGAAACAAGACTAGTTGCATTTATGGCACTATAATCTTGAACAAAGGGCTGACTCAAATATCCCATTTTGTTACTTGAATCACCAATGTGGTTGTTAATGTTTGACAATTCAGGCGAAGAAACAGCGTCGAAAAAGGACTCACCCGGTGAGGAATTTTGTGAATGGTAATGGTATGGCTCAGACAAACTGTTGTTTGATTCAGTTATGTCTGAGTTTGCTGCCTTTATGGGATTCATGAGGGGGCTTTTAGGGGAAAGTTGAGGGACATTTGTATAGAATTCAGTACTTGGGATTGTGGAAGGAAGCATAAGCTTGTTGAGTAGCATGTGAAGTTGTTCTCTTGCTTCATCTCTTTCCAGGATGGCCATTTTTAGGAGTTGGAGTGATTGTTTCTCATATTCCTTGTGCATTTTCATTTCTTCATTTGCTTTTGCTCTTACTGATTCAAGTTCGAGAGTTGTGTGTGAAAGCTTCTGCTTCACCTCATCAATGATCTGAGCAAATTCAGATAAAGCAATGATCAGTTTGAGAGACAGAGTCAAAGAAAAACATTGCAATATAGTTGTTTCCATATCAATTTCAGTTATAGTGTACTTTAGGCACAAAATTGTGTTTTCGGTTTAATTTAAAATCCGCGCTAAAATAAACAAAAGAAATTTGTCACTTAAAATAATTTTAAGATGAAAGATAATACAAATGTTACTTATGTGCAGAGTTTAATGTCTGCAATTTGTAAATAACATACATAAACCATTAGTACCAAAAACTACTTCCATTAAATATTAAAAAAAACAGTACCAAAAACCATATGAACTTTGATGGACTAACTGAATCTTTATCATTCCATGCACAACTAATTGAAAGTTAGGAGGGCCAATAAAATCCCAGAATGGGCCCATCAGATCAAAAGACTTCACATTGAGAAAATGATCATAAAGTTTGGGACATATTTGTGTTCAAAGAAGGAACAACAAGTACACCACTTTATCAAACAAGACAAGGCAAATGCTCAGAAGTCAGGTCCTAATTATTTGTATACACATATCCATAGTCATATTCAAAACTAAATTTGGTTAGATACACAACACAATTATAGCCACAGAGTAGCATTCAAAACCCACAATTTTCACAGAAATCTATGGATGGAGGAATGCATTTATGTTTAAAAAAAATAAAAAGAAAATCCTCAAAATTCCATTCTTTTAACATACAAACACTTGTAAACAGTAATGAACACTATATAATGGAAGAATATTTAAACTAACACTTTATTAACCCCCAAAAAAACACATGATAATTCATTGAACTTCATAAAAGGAATCCAAATTTCAAATTTATAAGTAACCCAGGGAAAAAATAAAGTAAAAATACAAAAACATCTTTGGAGAATAACCATGAAAAAGCCTTTAAGTGCCAAAAATAGAAAGAAAAAAAGAAGAAATGAATATATATATATATATATATATATAACATAAAGAAAGAAGAATTGAAATAACAATTTAAAGAAGCATGAAATGGACTGAATTATTGTAAATAAAAGAATGAGAAAAGTAGAAATGAATGAATGACCCACCTCTTGATAACTCCATAAAGAAGCTATATTCTCCATTTTCTCTCTAAAGTTCTTGTGAAAAAACAGAGCAAAATGAAAACAGGGGAGTTTTGGGGGAGAGGTGGGTAGAAGCAAGTTGTGAATATGAGACAAGTTAGACAAAAATGGTTTTTTCACAAACTTCCAGAAACTCCAATCCACGTCACAGAAAAAAATAAAATTTCTCTCTGGAGTGATGGATGGAAAAATGAAAATATTTTTCTGTGGAATTTTCTTCCCACTTTTTAAGCTACCTTGTCTCTTGCTATTATAAGATTTTCCATATATATTCCTCCCTTTTGTGTGAGGGAAAAGGAAACGGTTGGGTTGCCCACCCCCCCCACCCACCCACCCACCCACCCCCCCACCCAGTAGGTGAATATAACAACATATATTTTTTTATTTTATTTTAAAATTAAAAATATATTTTATTTTTATTTTTACACTTTATGCTTCAAAATTAAAAATATATTTTAATTTTTTTAAATTAATTTGTAAAATTTTAAATTCAAAATTGATATGAAATTATTTAATTTTAATAAAAGTACCTTTTAAAATTTTTTTAGGAGCTAAACTTTTAGACTTACTAATTTATTCTCAAAATTTGGTGGGAATGTTTTTAGTTTGATATGGGTGACTGTCGACCGACCATTATCAGTAATGGTTCTGTCATGGGGGTCTGATTGGATGATCAGCACCGTCAAATAAATTATTCTCATTCAACATGCAGGTGAAGATAGATATTTAATTTGGCTATATATGCAAGTAATTGCTCCAAGCTAAAAATTCTTTTTACAAAATAATTGGTTTTAAACCCATACATATGTAGTCAAATACATCCACAAAATTAAATTATTATAATCAACAATAAACCTATTTTAAATTTCACTTTTAAAATTAACTCTGAAAAAGAGAGTTTTTATTGAAAAATAGAAATTACTATTTAGAATATCTTGAGGAGTCCAACTTATAATAACCAAATCATACTACTAGTCGTTAAAGAGTTTTGCACTGTATTGTGAAAGTTTTCTGTTAAATTACGATTGTGACACGTATATCACATGAGATTGGGTAAGATTATAAAATTGATGCACTATATTAAATACATTGTTAAGATATTATTAATTATAATTATTCACGTAACTCGCAACTAAAAAGTAAGACATATAAAATCACATGATATATTTTTATGCTTTGTTAAATAATTTTTCGGTTTTAGTTCATATGGGTTGTAATCATAAAAATATTGCCTTAAAAAATACAACTAGAATATTACATTTACTCAATTTAAGACCATCAATTTAGCTCCTTCCATAAATTACCCCTTTTTCTTAGGATAAATTAATGTCTTTGCCTTGGTTTGTTTGGGTCCAAATTTCGAATTTCATTTAGAAATTTATAAATTTAAATTTAGATTTGTAGAATCTTAAAATCTATGGAAAGGGCAAGATATTTATTAGATTATTTAAATTTTGAATTATGGATCTAGTGTTTAGATGTCAATATCATTATGGTAAAAGATGAGAGTATATATTTTCCTTCATTTTGAAAAATATTTTCCAAAAAAATAATTAATAAAAAAATATTTTAAGTATCTAAATTACTAGTATTAGTACTTGTCTTTCACTAATAAACCAACACAATTAACATGCGGCGCGACTGAATAAACTGGTTTTCATACATTATCTTCCTAGGGGGCGGTGTCATTATGAACTGCCCAAGAAAACTGTAATAAACCATATTATAGTTGGCTTATTTATTTATTTTATTTTATTTTATTTTATTTTTCATTATTTTAGTTAACGTGAGCATATCCTCTGTTCCTAAATTTTTTTTGCCCCTTGTGTCTTTTCACTTAAATTTTAACACATGTCTTTTTATTTAATTTTAGAATTAATTAATGTTAAATAAGAAACTAGATATTAAAATTTAAGTGGAGGGACACAAAGGGACAGAATTTAAAAACGGAGGATCTGCTCTCGTAGTTAACACCTTTAAAGCAGTTTTCTAACCCAACTGATCCATGGTTTTAAGTAGACATGGTTGTAAAAGCAATTAATATCGGGGAGTTTGAGCTGCACGTTTTAGGGCTTTTAGTGCATTTGAAGGTTCTAAATTAAGAATATTTATAAATAATTTATTTTGAACATAACTTATTTAACTAATAAATATTTGTTTTAAAAGTTCAAACGTAACGTTTCAAAAATAGTGTGGCGTGTTTGGACATTCAAACACTACCGCTACAAACGCTATAAACGTTGATAACCGAACATACCATTAGCAGTGAATTCAATTAACTTATAAAAATGAAAAATACTTGAATAAATTTTATCATGAGAAATAATATTACTTCAGAATCTGTTAATACGGCCAAACTTTCTTGATTTTATCTAAAAATATATATTTTTCAGATTCATATTTAATGGTACAAAAACACCAATTTATATGTAGTTAGTAATAATTGATTCTCATAAATATTTATAACTATATAAAAATACGAAATTGATATTTTCACAACACTTTTTAATATTTTCACATAAAAAGTGACGCCATAGATGTATAGCGTCGGTGAAAACTATAAAAATGATAGTTTCAAAAGATCAATTTCCACAAGTAAAAATAATAAATAAAAAGAATTGACATTTTCACAAGTAAAAATAATAATTTTACAAGATCAATTTCCACAAGTAAACTGTATAAATAAAGGTAATTGACATTTCCACAAGTAAAAATGACAATTTCACAAGATATCTCACATTAATAGTAAATGAGTCTCACACTCATATATATATATATATATATATATATATATATATATATATATATATATATATATATATATATATATATGAAACCTTATAAAAATATTAAATTTGATTTATAAAAATATCAATTCCCGAACTTTATAATCAACACTAAAAATCTTTGAATTACATTTCTTGTTTATATAAAAGAAACAATAACTTGGGGGTAGAATAATAAATTGTAGTGGCCTAAAGTTCTATTTGAGCCCACCGATGCTGCCATAAAAGTAAATCCTTTACCCTTTTTTGTTCTCCTTTTAGCCTTTCGGTTTCTATTCATAACAATTAACTACTTTACCTGTCCAACTAAATCCTAACCATCAGTACCCCTAAACATTTATATTAATATATACAACATAGGCATAGGGGAGAACCAACCAACATATATTACTGCACACATACTAATAATCTAATCAAAAGTAAGATCGTAAATGAGCCAAATAGTTTGAGTTCGATTTGGGTACGATTTAGAAAAATAAATAAATGAGACTCAGATTCGTTAATAATATGATTCAAATCTGAGTATAAAAAAAGTTTGAATAAAAATATGAGTAGAATATGAGCAAAGTTTACTCGACTCGTTTAAGATTTAAACTACTCAAATTCTCGATTGTGATTCAATACATACTCGATTGATACAGATTCGATTAGATATTCAATACATTCTCTTATAATATATTCAAAATTAAATCAAATTAGCATAATTGATTATTATTATTTTGTTTTGTTTTTAATTTTAATTGTAATTTTATATTTGTAAAGTGTAATAGTAAATATATTTTCTCATTTATAAGTAAAATAACAAATTGAACTTAAAATTATATTTATTATAAAGCTAGTTATTATGTGGAGACTCAAATTCGAACTTGAATTTGAAGCTCATGAGTAGTTTGAATATAATTTGATCGGAGTCGGACCAAATTCGAGTAATAAATATCCGAGTCGAGTATAATTTGAGTACAATTTTTGAAATACAATTCAAATTCGAGCCGAACAACTTTCTGTTCGCTTCGATTCGACTTGTTTACACCTTTAATCAAAAAACCATTAAAAAATCACAATTTTCAAAAATAATAATAATAACTTAAAACAATAAAAAAATAATGTCACATGTCATTTCATCATTCACGAATTTACTTATCTAATGTTGCGTTTGGATTGTAAAAATAAATATAAAAATAGAATGACTTATTTGAGTTAAAATAAAACTAATTATTAATTTTACATTTTATTCTATTCTCTTCTTTATTTTATTAATTTACCAATTTTATTGTTTCAATCTAAACGTGTCAGAAGAAAGTTAGTATTTTTAGTGAAATATTGTGATGTTATTAATTGAGTGACATATATCTCTATAATGAGCGGGGCTTAAGAGCTTAAGCACCTAAAGCTTTTAAGATTGTCCTTTTGCGCGGCGGCACATGTCGATTAGGTACAAGTCATATATGTTGCATGACATGACCCAAATGTGATTATCCTTATAATAGTTAATAGGTTCCACACCATCAAAGTTTGTCAAGTGTCTTTCCATTAGCAAAATTAATATAAAACCAACTAATGACTACTATTACTCTCTTTTTTCAAGGCTAAGCAAAGAGAAAATATATTTAATAAAAGAGCTAAGCATTGCTTAAAGGATTTAGAAAGTTACTAGTATTAGCTATAGTCAAAAGAACATTGAAATGAGAAGCTCCTTTTTTTTAGTTATAAAAAGGTTTTATAGGGACATTTTGAAATGAAATGAGTATCCAAAGGTTTGCTTGTTTAGAGTTTCACTTGCATTCATTTTGAGCCATGGTTTTGGGACAAATAGACAGGTTAAAACTTATTAATTTCTTACCTTTTCTCTTTTTAAGAAGTGGTTACATCAAGTTAATTTTGGTTAATTGAACAAAATAATATCGACACGCAAGCGAGATGTGATCTCTTCCTCTGCAAGTCAGCATTGTATCATGAAGTTAACTTCATGATAACCGAATCCGTGGACACCCTAATACAAACAAAAACCAATATTCGATCTGTTCTTTTGGTTTAGTTAATGAGAAATTATCATTTATACGTGATAATCGAGTTAGATTGTGATTAATATGAAACTTTAAGCTTAATAAAATATAAATTAATACATGACCCTACTTAATTCACTCATATTCCATGTATTTATATCGGTTGTATTTATTATCGATATAAATTTATAGTTCAATAATAGACATGCGTAAACATGGCAAAACCATCAGCCTATTCCACTCACAAAAGAGTGGGCTTTGGGTTTATATTTTGGGTCCTTAACACTAATATACAACAATTAAAAAAAATTTAAAAAATAATACATACACAATAATTACAAAAATAACGCAATTCATATTAATAAGAAAACTTAAAATTAAGGAGAAATAACTGTCATAATTAATAATTCAAATTCAAATATCTGGGATCTAACCACAAAAAAAATTCAAATTCAAAATAATAATTCAAATTAAATTATTCAAATTCAAATTTCATAGGAAAGACTACACAAAATTTGTACTTTGGAGGAGGTGGCGGAGGCAACTTCGGAGGAGGTGGAAGCTTCAGAGGATGTGACAGCTTCGGAGGAGGTGGTAGTGGTGGTTTCGGAGGCGGCGATGAAAGCTATAGAGGAGGTAGCAATGGCGGTGGTGGAGGTGGTGGTGGTGGCTCAGGTGGTGGTTACAGAGACGGTGGAGCTGGAGGCTGGGGCGGTGGTGGCGGGAGCAACCATTTTTCGATAATAAAAGGAAATTCTCGAGATACTGCAGAGGAGAAGATCATTAGTAATGTAATCAAGGTAACCAAACTTTTATACTAAGGTAACCAAACTTTTATACTAAGGTAACCAAACTTTTATATCAAGGTAACCAAACATTGGTAACCAAGGTAACCAAACTTTTATACTAAGGTAACCAAATTGTCATACCAAGGTAACCAAACTTTTATACTAAGGTAACCAAACTTTTATACCAAGATTACCTTGGTATGAAGGTTTGGTTACCTTGGTGTGAAGGTTTGGTTACCAACTGCACTATGAAAAAACTGATGGTGTGGAGGTGGATTGGTTATCTTGGTATGACAATTTAGTTACCTTGGTATGAAAGTTTGGTTACCAACTGCAATATAAAAAAACTGCAGGTGTGGAGGTGGATTGGTAACCTTGGTATGCATGTTTGGTAACCTTGGTATGAAAGTTTGGTTACTAATTGCACTATGAAAAAATAGCAGGTGTGGATTGGTTACCTTGGTATGAAGGTTTGACTACCTTAGTATGGAGGTTTGGTTACCAACTGCACTATGAAAAACTGAAGGTGTGGAGGTGGATTGGTAATCTTGGTATGAAAATTTGGTTACCAACTGCACTATGAAAAAACTGCATGGTTGGTAACCTTGAGATGAAAGTTTGGTTACGTACCAACTGCACTATGAAAAAAATGCAGGTGTGGATAGGTTACCTTGGTATGGAGGTTTGGTTACCTTGGTATGAAGGTTTAGTTACCAACTGCACTATGAAAAAAACTGAAGGTACAGGTGTGGAGGTGGATTTGCGATAACTTTGGTACAAAGGTTTGGTAACCTTAATAATAATACAAACTATACAACTAATCTTTCTCCTCCTCCTTGGCTCATTTGCGCACAGTGACAAAAGGGACAATCTGGGATAACAACAAATAAGGAGGAAAATAAAAAAAATACTAGTACGTCTTATTATAAATTACTAAACAAGAAGACGAGAAAAAAGTGGACATTTCACAACTCTAACAAAAACAAATCTCTTGTAAATCAAAAACTTCCTATATATTGATGACACAATTTTTTTTACTTTCTCTATATTTATGTTGTGAATCGAGGAGAGAGAAAATATAAAAGATCATAAGAATCGATCATCATGTCTTGTTCGTCTTCGTCGGCATCGGAGGAAGAGGATGAGGATGAGGATGAGGGCTTCGATTCCTACCGGAAATGTGGTTATCTCACGGTTAGAGTCGGCGATATGGGTCTGCTGTGTTTGAATGTGTTTGAATAAGAAAATAATAATTAACGGAAAGAGATAAAAGAGATTTGCCATGTCAGTCCATTAATACTAATCCTTTAAATTAAGGAATCCTAATTGCACTAATATTATAAATAAATATGAAAAAGTGTATTATTTTTGTAATTATTTTATCTATACACCATTATTGTAATTATTTCTAAAAATGTACAAAGATATGTAATTAATCCTTATATTTTTAAGCTCAAAAAAATGTAAACCTCTTTGGCCCAACCCAAATTAACCTAGTCCACACCCAGCTCATCCACATTTAAAAGTAAATTAGTGCACTTATTCATTGTACTATAGCACTATTCAAAAATAAGGGTGTAAATGAATCGAATCGAGTCAAGTATTGAGTTACTCATATTTGGTTTACAAAATTTATTAAATATAAAATAAAGTTTGATTGAGACTCATTTAGTTACGAGTCAAGTACGATCCTGGATCGAGCCCGAACAGTTTGAACTTTTGGAACGAATATAATCTGAGAAAATTATAATTTGAGGAGGTTCGAGTAATTTATTGAACTTTAAAATTTGCTCTATTTGACTCATTTATATTTCGAGTCGAGATCGAATTGAATTTTTAGTCGAGCAAGTACAAATCAAGCCCGAACTGTTTACTCATTTTATATTCTTATTCAAAAGAGTCAAAATCTAAAAGAATTTCATAAAAACAAAGAAAATAAAACATCACTTTTAATTCTGTTCGTCCAAACTTCCAATCTCACTCCCTCTGTCTCTCACGTCTTTTCAAATCAATTACTTCTATTCTTTTAATTCAATTTTTTTTTATCTCAAGATTGTTTATGTATATCTATTTGATCAAATTGAAGTTTTTGAAGTACATCAGCCATAATTATACATTACTTGTGATACTTGAATCGAAAAAACTTATTATATTTTATCATTATATTATATTACTTTTGGGATTATAACTGTTTTTCAAGAATATATCTGATGTACAATAGTTGTTTTATATGATTGACCCTTTTTTTGATTATCCGTTATTATAGTTGGATGGATTATCATTTCAATTTTGTTGTCTTGTAATCTTTTCATCGTTTATAAAAGTTTATAGTGCCAATATATTTCAGTTAATTTGACTGTTTTAAAAAAAAACACTATGAACTATTTGCAACTTATGACGTCGAGTTATTTAGTATTATTTTGTTAATTAAAAAAGAGAAAAATTATAAATAGTGTTTGAATTGTGTATAAATAAACATGATATTTAACAAGACAAAAAACAGAAAAATGAATAATAATTGTGAATTAGTCAAAATTGATTTTTTATTATCGATGTCATACTAATCCATTGAAACTACTTACTCGTTCCTTCTAATAAAAAAGACTAGTACTTAAAAAGTTTTTAGCTCTCTTGTTCACCATTTTTTCAAACGACTTACTTAAAATCAATAATTCATTTATACTAAATAAACTTATTTTTTTAATTTAAAAAAAAATATGAAAAACCCATGTGCCGACCTAGGCCATTTTACCTTGGGCTATGGGCCTCATTTTTGTAGCCCAATAAAAACCAGGTCCTTTTAGGCCAACCCTTTTTAACCCAAGTTAGCCATGGCTCAACCCGTTTGGTCCGACTCAGACCATTTGTCAGGTCTAATAGTGGTCAATGAATGACTTTAATGTGAAAAACAAATATTATTTTTGTTTTAAATTAATTTGAGGCATTTTTAAATTTAAAATTGATATAAATTTATTTAATTTTAATTAATACAATGATAAATATCGTAAAATATCAAAATAGTATTACTAATTATAAAATGCATTATTTCATAATTATTAATTAATTAAATCAATTTTAAGTTTAAAAATATTTTAAAAAGTAGATAATGAATTATAGAATGTAGAATGGAGAGGGTATAAATGATTAGAAACAGCCAACAAGCCAATTAAAGGGTAGATTTTGTGGGGTTCAATTCAAATCCTTGGATGCAAATGGGGAAATATTTGTATGTTTTTTTGGCCCACATGAGCAAAGGAGACCAAATTACAGTAGCAAACTAGCAGTGAGAGAATTGCATGTCTTGAAATCTAGAAAAAGATTTGGATAGTCAGCAAGAGTCAAATCACTATCCTTCCCATCAAACTCATTGGCCACAAAAAGTATGATGGAGGAAGCAAGTAGCCAACACCAAAATGAGTAATGCACGGATACTACAAGCATGATTCTAACCAGCAAAGCCTACTAATTAATCAAGAAGTGAAGTACCTGTTCCGTACTTGTTTTTTTTAATTACATGTCAAAATAGTGATATAATTTTTATAATAATGCTAGTACTTGATTATATTTCCTCCATCCATATTCCATCCATCACAAGAAATTATCAAAAGAATATTTTACAGAAATATATGGAATTACACAAAAGATTACTTCAACAAAAAATTTAATTTCTTGTTAAAGAATTCCCAGATATAAATAATATTTCTCATCATAATAGTTAATATGATAATAATTTTTGTTTTGTTTTGTTTTGGGTGATATCTATTATCTATTGTAATTCTATGTATATGCACACCTAGAGGGGGGTGAATAGGTGTTTAAGCTAAAAGTGATAAACGGTGAAAACTTTTTGAAATTTTCTGCAACAGGTTAAAATCAGACAGCTACGCCTATTTGCTTTAGTGTTTGGATTAGCGTGATGAACAAAAATGTGCAGAACGTGAATGGAAATTAAAGAGATAAACAGAAGTAAAAATCACACCAAGATTTTTACGTGGTTCAGCCCCTATCATCTAATCTAGTGGCCTAATCCACGTCCAATCCCAACTAGGATTGGAGACTCTTTTTATTAAACTTAATATTCAATTAAATACAATAAAAAGAACTCCCTGTTACAAAGAAGCTTTCCACTGATGGACACCTCTGTCCCCTTTGCACCTCTACAACCTTTCTCACCACTGAGACCTTTGCACCTCTGCAACCTTAAAAAACTCTCTTTGAACAGATCCTATATACTGCTAGATAGACCAAGCCAAACAAGACTTGAACTTTGAATATAATAGAAGAAATTACAATATACTTCTTATTTTCCAGCCACAACGAATTAAAGACAGTACAATGAATAGCTGGAAATAAACAATGAAAGCTCTAATAGGATTCTTCTCTGTATAGCAACGTGAATTAGCTTCTTGTATCCTATCCTACTTAGCCTTGAAAATAAGACTATATATAGAGAGAGACCCAACGACATAAAAGATGTTAGCTAAGAAAACTCAGTCCCGTTAAAAACCATCCATGATTTTAGCAGCTTTGTATCACCAGAAAGATAATAAACAATTTGCGCTAGCTATTTGATTTTGAAGAGCTGAAATAAAGGAGAGAGACTCTATACCCAGTCAACTGTTGAGTAACAAAAGAGATTAGATAAGATGAGACCCACCAACTCTAAATAGCTTCTGTAAGACTCATTTTTCAAATAGAATACAAAGTACCACTAACTGTTATGGGCCCCACTAAAGCAAGAGTATATCCTTAAATAAATTTAGCACCCACGAAATACTCTGTAGAATAGATGAAGGAAATATGGGCCAGCTGGAAAAACATTTAATAACATAAAACCATCTAATAATATTTGACAGCATTAAAAAAATTATAAATACCAACATTCTTTAATAAACTCCAATTCAAATCTTCCTTAATAAACTCCAATTCAAATATTCCTTAATAAACTCCAATTCAAATCTTCCTTAATAAACTCCAAATCAAATTTTCCTTAATAAACTCCATTTCAAATTTGAAATGATTTTAAAAGATTCCAACTTACCAACAAAGAAAATGAGCAACAAGTGTTCATGTAATAACCATAACCCATGCATATTAATTATAATATTGCATATT
Organism: Panax japonicus; assembly: GCA_020205505.1. Lineage (NCBI taxonomy): Eukaryota > Viridiplantae > Streptophyta > Magnoliopsida > Apiales > Araliaceae > Panax > Panax japonicus. Next base: position 61,559,285 of record CM035108.1, on the reverse strand, counting down.
AATTATAATATTATAAACCATAATCCATGCATATTAATTATAATATTATAAACCATATATAAACCATAATCCATGCATATTTAATAATATAATAACAAATCATGAACCATGCACACGTCTAATATACTTAAATTAGTCATCATTCAAAATATTATAAAATCAAAAACTAACATTCTCCCCCTTTTTGATGATGAAAGTTTATGCACCAACATGCTCCCCCTAAGTATATGGTTCCCCCTAAATTTATGCATATTAAGAAGCAAAAGAAAACGACTTTATCCAAATAACCATCATTGCATATTCCAGCATAATATAGTATCTCAATATCAACATGAATACCAATTCAAATCAATTTAAATATACCCAAATATCTCTCCCCCTTTGTCATTATCAAAAATAAATCATCAAGTTATATCTCTCCCCCTTTGTCATCAACAAAAAATAATTCATATCAATTTAGCTGAAGTTAGTTAACTCACCCCATTTGCTAAATTGAAAATAATAAGCATAAAGAATGACAATAGAACAAGGTTATAACAAAATCACATATAGCAAGTAAACAATATAATCATACCTTTGTAATTTGTTACCTATATATCATCATTTTGTTACCAGTAGAAAGCTTGATAGTTGTGCTCCTTAATGTAGATTTGGATTTTGTATTTTCAGAATCAAAAATCTCTTCAATAGCACTTCTTTTGATCATCCCAATGTTGAGGTCTTTAAAGCTCAGGTTAGGAGGATAATTTTTCACTGTTATGGTTGTTCTTGGAAGACTGTCATTGGTCATTTGTTCATCTGATTAAATTTTTGGAATATCAGATTTTGCATCAGAATATTCATCTGATTTGCCTTCAAAAATAGACGGTTCGAGCTGTCTGAATTTAGGTGTCTGCAAGTTTTCCTAGTTCATCTGTTTTTCCTTCTGATGCAGACGGCTTAGGCTGTCTGGATTAAGCTGTTTTCTTTCCAAATTCCAGATCTTTTAACTGATTTCCTGCAAAGTCTCTTTCCTCTTTCTCTCAAAGTAAAGAATCATCCATCTCGTTTTTGATCTTGAGACACCTACAAACAAATAGTCTCTATATTTTTCGCACCCAAATCTTCTTGGGTCCTTTTGGGTTAGTAGCATATAAATTACTTTTCTTTATCCAAATTTGTTTTATTCTAATTTTATTGCAATTAGAATCAAAATGACCTTTAAAACCACATTTTTTACAAGTAACAAATGGTGAACAATAAAGTGGTTTATGCCTTGACTTATTATTAATCATTCTAATATTATTATTAGTCCTATTTTTCACATTTTTAATAGGATTATACCCAAATCCCTTGTTTATCAATACTGGACCTTTTTGCCCCTAACATAACATTTAGGTTCTCTTCTCCTTGCACAAATTTAGCAAGATCATTTTTTAAAAATGCTATTTCTGCATTTATTACATTATCATCATGTTGCATATTCATAATTTTTCCATCATTAAAAGAATCTATGCATGCATCTCTCATTTTCAAATTTTCTTTTAACACTTCATTTTCATTTTTAAGATATTCATTTTCTTTTCTCTCTTTAATAAGTGACTTAACTTCATTCATTAGCGCATTTACACAATTCTTAAAATAGGCAGTTTTCTTTTTGAGCTGTTGATTTTCATTTTGTAAAGCAATATAATCAGGTATAGATATTTCAAAAACTTCATGAAAATTTGTTACCTCAAGTTGATCATCATCTTCTACTCCCATGAAACATAATTGGCCAATTTCTTCATCTTGTTTTGTTTTGGACTTGTTCATTGGAGTTGAGATACCTTCTTGATTCTTCCTTTGTTTCTTTCTTTGAAGTAGTCTCTCGAGTGCCTCATCTTTTTCATCGTACAATTTTAATTGGTTTTCAAACTCTTCAAGTTCTCCAAATAAGGTAAGAGTTTCCATTGTGTTAATTGTGACTGAGTCTTGAAGTTTAGTAACCTTTGGAGCGAATAGCTTTGGCATGACTCTGAGAAGCTTTTGGTTGATTTCCTTTTGATCAATCTTTCGTCCGAGCATGCTTAGAGAATTCATTAGAGTAAGGAATCTTGCTTGGGCATCTCTAATTGATTCATTTTTCTCCAATTTGAATAGTTCGTATTCGTGCATTAACATGCTCAGCTTGACCTCCTTCACTTTAGTAGTACCTTCGTGGCTCATGATGACTGTGTCACAAATTTCCTTAGCCGTAGTACATGAAGAGACCTTATCTACTCTGATTGAATCATGCCACTTAAAAGTGTATTCATGGCCTTGGAATCATAAGATACCATATACGATTCATTTGAGTCCATTTCCATGAGATTCTTTGGCTTGCCATCATCATGTAGCAGAATGACTAGTCCATTTTCGACTACCCACCATTCCCATGGGTCACGGTTCAGATAGATATTCATTCTGAACTTCCAAAAATTGAAGTTTTCACTTCCGAGCAACAACGGTGGCCTACTTCTGGACTGACCTTCTTGAAAGTTTAGGTGTGTCATAGGATCTTCCCCTACGACCTGCAACAATCAATATTAGTAGAGCCAAGCTCTGATACCAAATATAATTCTATGTATGTGCAACACCTAGAGGGGGTGAATAGGTGTTTAAGCTAAAAGTGATAAACGGTGAACACCTTTTGAAATTTTCTGCAACAGGTTAAAATCAGACAGCTGCGCCTGTCTGCTTTAGTGTTTGGATTAGCGTGATGAACAAAAATATGCAGAACGTGAATGACAATTAAAGAGATAAACAGAAGTAAAAATCACACCAAGATTTTTACGTGGTTCAACCCCTATCCTCTAATCTAGTGGCCTAATCCACGTCTAATCCCAACTAGGATTGAAGACTCTTTTTATTAAACTTAATATTCAATTAAATACAATAAAAAGAACTCCCTGTTACAAAGAAGCTTTCCACTGATGGACACCTCTGTCCCCTTTGCACCTCTACAACCTTTCTCACCACTGAGACCTTTGCACCTCTGCAACCTTAAAAAACTCTCTTTGAACAGATCCTATATACTGCTAGATAGACCAAGCCAAACAAGACTTGAACTTTGAATATAATAGAAGAAATTACAATATACTTCTTATTTTCCAGCCACAACGAATTAAAGACAGTACAATGAATAGCTGGAAATAAACAATGAAAGCTCTAATAGGATTCTTCTCTGTATAGCAACGTGAATTAGCTTCTTGTATCCTATCCTACTTAGCCTTGAAAATAAGACTATATATAGAGAGAGACCCAACGACATAAAAGATGTTAGCTAAGAAAACTCAGTCCCGTTAAAAACCATCCATGATTTTAGCAGCTTTGTATCACCAGAAAGATAATAAACAATTTGCGCTAGCTATTTGATTTTGAAGAGCTGAAATAAAGGAGAGAGACTCTATACCCAGTCAACTGTTGAGTAACAAAAGAGATTAGATAAGATGAGACCCACCAACTCTAAATAGCTTCTGTAAGACTCATTTTTCAAATAGAATACAAAGTACCACTAACTGTTATGGGCCCCACTAAAGCAAGAGTATATCCTTAAATAAATTTAGCACCCACGAAATACTCTGTTGAATAGATGAAGGAAATATGGGTCAGCTGGAAAAACATTTAATAACATAAACCCATCTAATAATATTTGACAGCATTAAAAAATTATAAATACCAACATTCCTTAATAAACTCCTAATCAAATCTTCCTTAATAAACTCCATTTCAAATTTGAAATAATTTTAAAACATTCCAACTTACCAACGGAAGAAAATCAGTAACAAGTGTTATATTAATTATAATATTATAAACCGTTTATAAACCATAATCCATGCATATTAATTATAATATTTTAAACCATATATAAACCATAATCCATACATATTTAATAATATAATAACAAATCATGAACCATGCACACGTCTAATATACTTAAATTAGTCATCATTCAAAATATCATAAAATCAAAAACTAACATCTATTATCTCTTATATATACTAAATTACAGTACATGGCACAACAAATTGACATATGTCATTCTATAAAATTGACACATGTCCATCTTAATTAACGCTTCTTATTGTCCTTGACAAAAATACCCTTAACAATTACTTTGATATATACACTGATCACCTTATTTTATGGATATTATCAACAACCACGTTATTTTATGATCCATTAATTAGATAACTCTTTTATGTAACAACCAGATTGGATCAATTTAAACACGATAAGGCCAACTTGCTTTTTATGAAAAATTAGTTTTAATTATTTGAAAAGTAAATTTCCTTTAATATTAGACTTTTATTTATTTTACCTACTTTTCATAGTTCCATGCAATTAAAAATTATTTCCATATTCATTTTAAAACTTCAATCTATTAGCTTCCAAAAATTCTTCCAATTATTTGAACCACGCTAATTGATTCTAAAGATGTGAAAATTTATTTGCTAAACCAATTTATGGAAAACTCAATCAATTTAAAATTCATGTGGGTATTTATTTTTATCTTTAAAATAATAATTTTGTAGTAACTGATATTTTTTAAAGTAGTTTAAGAAATCAACTATTACATTATCCAATTAATTTACATGAAATGAAATTGTAATTTTCACTAATTGATTAGTAAAAGAATCTAAACTGGGTTTTTTATGGGATACTGGAAGTATATTTAATTTTGTCATGAAACTTGAAATTAGTTTAATTATTTATTAAAATGGAATAAATAATTTACGTGAGTTCATATGAGGTTGTGCTGATGTGGTAAGATTTTGAATGGAATCTATCTATTATTTATTATCTATTATCTGTTATCTATATAGCACCATTGAATGACATGTATTTTTCCCACATTGTAACACATGTTCTATATAATTAATGTGCATCCCACACTAATCTATCTAATAAAATACAAATAATTTTGAATTTCCCGCTCACTCAATAAATCATCTGGGCCGTCCAAAGTTTGAGATAAATCCCACCGTTCATACATCTATCTAATAAAATACATCTATCTATCTAATAATCTAATAATAATTTAATAAAATACAAATTACTTTAAATTTTCTGCTCACTCAATAAATTATTTTGGTCGTTCAAAGTTTGAGATAAATCATATTGTCCATACAGTGCCAGAGGCACGGGACCCAGCTAGTTTAATTATATTACAACATAATATTATACCATTTATAATTATATTACAACATAATATTATATTGTTTAAAATATTTAATACAATTATATCCTAAAATTACTACTTTTCTAATATTATACCATTCATAATTGTACCATACATTATATCATACATGTATGGTATAATATTATAATACACGTATATAACAAAATAACTACCTATCTAAGTTGTACGGATATTATCATTACTAATTTAATTATATTACAGCATAATATTATACCATTTATAATTATATTACAACATAATATTATATAGTTTAAAACATTTAAAACAATATTAAAATAACAAATAATATCAATCATAACTTACTATGTTTATTTTATAATCTTATAAATTACTATTTTCTCAATCTAAATGGTTTTTATATTATTATTATTATTATTTTGATTTTATAATCTCCTAAATCACTACAAAATATAAACTGTTCTGATAATGTTAACTGTTCTAATATTATAATTACTAAATTAATTATTAACTTTTAAAATCACTACTTTTTTAATTCCAAAATAATATTTTAAATTTATAATTCACTAAATCACTACAAATCTAAATTATTTTGGTAATGTCAACTGTTCTGATATTATCATTTCTAATTTAATTATTATCTCCTAAAAGCACTATTTTTTAATCCCAAATTAATATTTTGATTTTATAATCCCCTAAATCACTACAAATCTAATTTGTTCTGATAATATTAATTGTTCTAATATTAGCATTACTAAATTAATTATTATCTCCTAAAATCACTACTTTTTTAATCCCAAATTAATATTTTGAATTTATAATCCACTAAATCATTACAAATCTAAAATGTTTTAGTAATGTCAACTGTTCTGATATTATCCCTTTTAATTTAATTATTATATCCTAAAATCACTATTTTTTTAATCCCAAATTAATATTTTTATTTTATAATCTCCTAAAATCCACTACTTTTCTAAACTATTACTAATTTAATTATGTTAAAACATAATTATTGTATCCTAAAATAATTACTTTTCTAATATTATAACATTCATAATTATACCATACATTATATCATACATATATGGTATAATATTATAATACACGTATATAATAAAATCACTACCTATCTAAACTGTGCAGATATTATCATTACTAATTTAATTATATTACAACATAATATTATACCATTTATAATTATATTACAAAATAATATTATACAATTAAAACATTTAAAACAAAATTAAAATAACAAATAATATAAATGATAAGTTACTATGTTAATTTTATAATCCACTAAATCACTACCTTTTCAATCTAAACGATTTTTATATTATCATAACGTAATTATTATCTTCTAAAATCATTACTTTTTAATCCTACATTATTATTTTGATTTTATAATCCCCTCAATCACTATACATCTAAATTGTTCTAATAATGTTAACTATTCTAATATTATCATTACTAAATTAATTATTATCTACTAAAATCACAACTTTTTTTAATCCCAAATTAATATTTTAAATGTATAACCGTCTAAATCACTACAAATCTAAACTATTTTGGTAATGTAAATTGTTCTGATATTATACTTTCTAATTAATTATTATCTTCTAAAATCACTACTTTATGATATTATCATTACTGAGCTATTATCATTACTCTCCGTTATTTATCCAATTTTTCTTATCAAATATCCGATAAATCCCCTTGCAGCAATTGTTGATATCACATATCTTAATTTATTGAAAAAATTTGACAATGGCTTTTATTTCCAAAACCAAGCCATCCTTGCTCCTACACTTGATGCTATAAATAAGGTGAACGAATATGTGATGTATTTATGGCCAGATTATGAAATACCATATCTAAGATGTCCTATGTAAGGTTGATGAAAACTCAAACAGCTATGAAGTCATTTATACCCTATAATTTTTTAATAGCATTACATATTCTAGAATGTCTAACCACAAGATAATGTTGAAGATTGAGATTCCTGTAATGTTGCTCCGAAATATAGATCAGTTATTTGGTTTGTGCAATGTCATGAGATTAATAGTAACTCAATTGGGAAAATATCTAATAGAAGCAAAAGTAATTTTAGCCAGCAATTTTGGACACAAAGGTTTCATACCTCGATTGGTCTTTACACCGTTAAACATTAGATTACCTTTTAAATTCCAACAAAGACAATTTCCTTTGGTTGTTTGCTTTTTCATAACAATTAATATGAGTCGGGGCAATCTCTCTCACATGTTGGACTGTATCTGTCACGTCCAGTTTTAGCTATGACCAATTGTATGTAGCAGTATAAAGAGTTACAAGCAAGAGTGGAGTAAAAATACTAATTTGTGACAAAGATGGACAAACATACAATACTACAAAGAATGTAGTTTTCCAGAAAGTTTTTCAAAATTTAATGTATAAAGGTTTGACTGTTTCTGGCTATTATCTTTTTGTTGCTCATTATTAGTGTAAATCCTGATTATTTTATTATTATATCTCATGAAAATTTTACTATAATCTATTTGAATATTTTTTTGTAAATCTATGATTTGCATTTACAAAGCTATCTCGATCGAGCCAAATTCCAGTTTCAAAGACAAAAATAAACCGACAAACTCTCAACACTACCCCTAACAAAATTGTTTAGTTTTTATGTATATTCATTTTTTTTTGTCTGTGTATATATATTCATGTATAACCATTGAATTTTTTTTAAATAAGAGTATAATAGGTTTGTCTTTTACTTTTTGGATGACGGTATTTGAAATTCTATGTAAGTCCATTTCATATGTGTTTTACTCTAATTCTTTTCATTTTTATTTAATATCTAATTCTTTTCATTTTTATTTAATATAGGAGCTAAATTCCTTTATGTTCTGTTAGTTTTCAATCCGACAAACACATTAATTTTTAGCTAAGTGTGAGACATTTTTTTATATCGGGCAAAACTATTTCTTATAAAAGAGTTGTGGAAAGATAATTATTTATTTGGTTGATAGTTTATGCAATGTTGAAATCAACTATTAAGTATGTCTAAATTCTTATATTTCACTATTGTCCAGATTCCTGTCGCAAATATTTATAAGATTGCAACGATTGTTAAAAAGATCATTTAAGTGCTAATTTTTGTTTGTGTGAATATATTGCACATTCCATAAATATAACTGGATTGAAGACCTAAACTGGAAGAAGCTTAAATGTGATAATCGTGGTACCTTTGGTTCAATGGTAATGTGACAATGAATTTGGTGTATGCAGTTCTTGGCAGAGTTAAATTTTTGTTGGCATGCTTCTTGCATTATTTCAGGTGCATCATGAATTTTATTCTGCTTAGCACAATAAAATTTTGCGCCCTATAATTCTAAATACTGTTGAAAGTGCAAAGGAGTTATATAAATACCTTCAGATTATGGGACAGTGCATTCAATGGGAGGGGATATAGCTTCTTTTTGTGGACTATATCCCACGGTGTTTATATTTATGGCTTCTTCATTTATTGCATTCTATTATATGGATTGTGGCTTTGCATGATTTGTTAAGTACTAGCATCCGGTAAATCATTTTCATCATCATTAATATTTTTTTTTGTATTATGGTAATACTGTGAGTGCCTATACAATTGTCAAAAATTGATAAAAAAAAAACTAATGAGGTATGTATTCTTTCTTTAACTATAATATTGTGTTATGTATGACATGGTGCTATACTGCCATGTTTTTGGACATGGTGTTTGTTTGACATGAAGATCTAACATAATTATTAATTCTCGTGCTTTTTAGTTTTTGCATGTAACATGTGTTTTTCCTTCATGTCTGAGGACCGAAACTGAGACATTCTTTCGTTGTTTTCCCTTTCGTTTGGATGTTAGAATTCTGGTGCAAGTAATTAGCGTATACGAGACATGGACTCTTCAAAATGCATCAAGTACATGTGTCAGATATTTGAGGCTTGGTGAGATTTGTGTAATGTGTTACAGACTTCAAATATACCACTAGCAATCATATCAATATAACAATTCGATGGCATTGTGCATGACACTTTTTAAATATTTGTTAGTGCTTTATAATGAAAGAGTTACCCATTTTTAACCATATTGGTTACATTATAAACATTTTTATCAAGACATTAATATATATATATATATATATATATATACACACACACACACAACTGTTATGTAATGTTCTGGGGTTTAGTGATCAGATTAATTATATACTTGGATATGTATGTGCACATAAAATTTTTATTTAACACTATATAACATATGCTATTAAAATTTGATAATCGCACAACAATCTACCATCTTCTTATTATATTTTAATTTATTAATTGCATGTATAAATTTATTATTAACAAAATGATTAATCCCGCCACAAAGCGCGTGTTTGTATTTATTATATACTAAAGCACAGTACATGGCACAATAAATTGACATATGTCGTTCTATAAAATTGACACATGTCCATCCTAATTAATGCTTCTTATTCCCTTGACAAAAATACCCTTAACAATTACTTTGATATATAAAATGATCACCTTATTTTATGGATATTATCAACAACCACGTTATTTTAGGATCCATTAATTAGATAACTCTCTTAGGCAACAACCAGATTGGATCAATTTAAACACGATAGGGCCAACTTGCTTTTTATGAAAAAATAGTTTTAATTATTTGAAAAGAAAATTTCCTTTAATATTAGACTTTTATTTATTTTACCTACTTTTCATAGTTCAATGGAATTAAAAATTATTTTCATATTCATTTTAAAACTTAAATCTATTACTCTCTCCGTCCCAAATTAATTGCTCAGTTTTGACTTTTTAAAGTCAAATTGACCATTTTTAAAATTAATCTTTTTATTATTTTTTCTAAAATATAGGTGAAGAAATTATAACCAAAAGAAAGTATATACAATTTATTACTAACCCCAATTTTTATAATTTTAGAAATACATTTATATATGCTTAATTATTAATTCTAAAAATAGTCATTTGACTTACAAAATTCAAAACTGAGCAATTAATTTGGGACGGAGGGAGTAGCTTCCAAAAATTCTTCCAATTATTTGAACCACGCTAATTGATTATAAAGATATGAAAATTTACTTGCTTAACCAATTTATGAAAAACTCAATCAATTTAAAATTCATGTGAATATTTTTTTTATCTTAAAAATAATAATTTTGTAGTAACTGATATTTTTTTAAAGTAGTTCAAAAAATCAACTATTACATTATCAAATTAATTTACATGAATTGAAATTGTAATCTATTAATTATACTAAAACACAATACATGGCACAATAGCTTGACACATAATAAAAATGCCCAACTAACATAACAAATGAGGTTGAAACAAACCTAAATTTATTCCCATAAATTTGGGATCAACTATTCAAATATGACATCTAAAATAAAATTTAAATAACAAATAATATCAATCGTAACTTACTATGTTGATTTTATAATCCCCATAATCTACTATTTTTCTAAACATAATTATTATATCATAAAATCACTATTTTTCTAATATTATATCATTCATAATTATACCATACATTATATGTATGATATAATATTATAATACACATATGATATCTATATAATAAAACAGAACCCATTTTGAATCTTTCATTTGACAAAGCACAAAGACGGTTCAGATTCATTCTAACTTAATTTTTCCAACTTAATCTAAAGGCTCATATTTCTTTTCGCCCAAATTAAATTCACTCATACACCATACTCTCTCTCATATTCACACACAAAATCTTTCTCTTTCCTCTCTTCTTCACACACACACAAACAAATAATAATAGTACTAAAAATCTATATAATAAAACAAAACCCATTTTGAATTTTTAATTTGACAAAGCACAAGGACGGTTCAGATTTATTCAAACTTAATTCTTCCAACTTAATCTAAAGGCTCATATTTCTTCCCACCCAAATCAAATTCACTCATACACCATACTCTCTCTCATATTCACACACAAAATCTTTCTCTCTCCTCTCTTCTTCACACATACAAACAAATAATAATAATAATAATAATAATAATAGTAATAGTAGTAATAATAAATATTATTATAATAGTACTAATAATAATAATAATTATTATTATAATAAAAATAATTATAATATCTATATAATAAAATAGAAACCATTTTGAATATTTCATTTGATAAATCACAAGAACGGTTTAGATTTCATCTCAATTCTTTCAACTTAATCTAAAGGCTCACATTTCATCTCACACTAAAAGTTTCCGCCCAAATCAAATAACAATAATAATAACAATAATTATAATAATAGTAGTAGTAGTAGTAGTAGTAATAATAATAATAATAATAATAATAATTATTATTATAATAATTATAATTATAATAGTTCTAATAATAATCTATATAATAAAACAGAACCCATTTTGAATCTTTCTTTTGACAAAGCACAAGAACGGTTCAGATTCATTCTAACTTAATTCTTCCAACTTAATCTAAAGGCTCATATTTTTTTTCGCCCAAATCAAATTCACTCATACACCATACTCTCTCTCATGTTCACACACAAAATCTTTCTCTCTCCTCTATTCTTCACACACACACAAACAAATAATAATAGTACTAAAAATCTATATAATAAAACAAAACCCATTTTGAATTTTTAATTTGACAAAGCACAAGGACGGTTCAGATTTATTCAAACTTAATTCTTCCAACTTAATCTAAAGGCTCATATTTCTTCCCACCCAAATCAAATTCACTCATACACCATACTCTCTCTCTCATATTCACACACAAAATCTTTCTCTCTCCTCTCTTCTTCACACATACAAACAAATAATAATAATAATAATAATAATAATAATAATAATAGTAATAGTAGTAATAATAAATATTATTATAATAGTACTAATAATAATAATTATTATTATTATAATAAAAATAATTATAATATCTATATAATAAAATAGAAACCATTTTGAATATTTCATTTGATAAATCACAAGAACGGTTTAGATTTCATCTCAATTCTTTCAACTTAATCTAAAGGCTCACATTTCATCTCACACTAAAAGTTTCCGCCCAAATCAAATAACAATAATAATAACAATAATTATAATAATAGTAGTAGTAGTAGTAATAATAATAATAATAATTATTATTATTATTATAATAATAATTATAATTATAATAGTTCTAATAATAATAAATCTATATAATAAAACAGAACCCATTTGACAAAGCAGGACGGTTCAGATTCATTCTAACTTAATTCTTTCAACTTAATCTAAAAATTTATATTTCTTCCTGACCTAATCATTATTATTACTACTATTATTATGATAATTATTATTGTTATTTGATTTAGGCAAAAAATTTTAGTGTGAGATTAAATGTGAACCTTTAGATTAAGTTGGAAGAATTGAGATGAAATCTGAACCATTCTTGTGGTTTGTCAAATAAAATATTCAAATAACAATAATAATTATCATAATAATAGTAGTAATAATAACAATTGTTATTATGGTGGTGTGGTGAATTATAAAAATTGTTATTGATGATTTTTAAGTTTTGTAAACAGGTTTAGATTTTTTTGGATATCTATTTATAAAGAAAAATTAATTATTGTGGAGGTTTGGTGAATTATGATAATTGTTATGTCTGATTGTAAGTTATTTTATGTTGCAAAAAGTCTATAAGTAATGTAGTATTTTTCGAATTTTAATCTAATGTTTCGTTACGTCGTGCCTTTAGGCACGGGCAATTACTAGTCTATATAATAAAACAGAACCCATTTTGAATTTTCATTTGATAAAGCACAAGGACAGTTCAGATTCATTTTAACTTAATTCTTCCAACTTAATCAAAAGGTTCATATTTTTTCCCGCCCAAATCAAATTCAGCCCTACACCCTACTCTCTCATGTTCACACACAAAATCTTTATCTCTCCTCTCTTCTTCACACATAAATAATAATAATAATAATAATAGTAAATTATTTTAAGTTACAAATAGTTTTTATGTAATATAGTATTTTTTAAATTTTAATCTAATTTTTTGTTACGCCGTGCCTTCAGGCACGGACAATTACTAGTATAATATATGGTATAATTATGAATGATATAATATTAGAAAAATAGTGATTTTATGATATAATAATTATGTTTAGAAAAATAGTAGATTTTGGGAATTAGAAAATCAACATAGTAAGTTACGATCGATATTATTTGTTATTTAAATTTTATTTTAGATTCCATATTTGAATAGTTGATCCCAAATTTAGGGGAATAAATTTAGGTTTGTTTCAACCTCATTTGTAATGTTAGTTGGGCATTTTTATTAAGTCTTAAGGAACATTAATTAGACATGACATGTGTTAAATTTTGAGGATGACATGTGTCAAGCTATTGTGCCATGTACTGTGTTTTAGTATAATTAACTATATACAAACTCCCGCGTTGCGGCGTGATTATTCAATTTTTTTAATAATAAATGTGTACGTACAATTAATAAATTAAAATATAATAAGAACATGGTAGATTGTTGTGCGATGATCAAATTTTACCCAGATAAACAGATGAATATACATTGTAGAGGGGTAGTGTTGAGATAAAGTAGTACTTTTATTAAATAATAATTAAATTATAAAGGATAATATCAAAACAGTTTAAATTTTTAGTGATTTAGGGAATTATAAATCTAAAAAATTAAGAGAATGACATTATGCTATTAACTTTTTAGATTTGTAGTGATTTAGAATATTATAAATCCAAAAAATTAATTAATAGTATAAAGTAGTGATTTTATTAAATAATAATTAAATTACAAAGGATAATATCAAAACAGTCAATATTATCAAAACAGTTTAGATTTGTAGTGATTTAGAGAATTATAAATCTAAAATTTAGGGGAATGAATTAGGATTTGTTTTCATCCTCATTTGTTAGGTTAGTTGGACAATTTTGTTAAGAGTCTTAAGGAACATTAATTAGACAGGACACGTGTTGAATTATGGGAATGACAGGTGTCAAGTTATGGTATCATGTACTGTGTTTTATAATAGATAATAGATTTTTAGTAATTTAGGAGATTATAAATCTAAAAAATTAAGAGAATGACATTATGTTATTAACTGTTTAGATTTGTAGTGATTTAGAAGATTATAAATTTAAAAAATTAATTAATAGCATAAAGTAGTAATTTTATTAAATAATAATTAAATTACAAAGGATAATATCAAAACAGTTGATATTATCAAAATAATTTAGATTTGTAGTGATTTAGGAGATTATAAATCTAAAATTTAGGGGAATGAAATAGGATTTATTTTCATCCTCATTTGTTAGGTTAGTTGGACAGTTTTGTTAAGAGTCTTAAAGAACATTAATTAGACTGGACACGTGTTGAATTATGGGAATGACAGGTGTCAAGTTATGGTATCATGTAATGTGTTTTAGTATATATATTAGATAGATTTTTAGTGAATTAGGGGATTATAAATCTAAAAAATTAAGAGAATGACATTATGCTATTAACTGTCTAGATTTGTAGTGATTTAGAAGATTATAAATTCAAAAAATTAATTAATAGCATAAAGTAGTGATTTTATTAAATAATAATTAAATTACAAAGGATAATATCAAAACAGTTGATATTATCAAAACAATTTAGATTTTAGTGATTTAGGAGATTATAAATCTAAAATTTAGGGGAATGAATTAGGATTTGTTTTCATCCTCATTTGTTAGGTTAGTTGGACAGTTTTGTTAAGATTCTTAAAGAACATTAATTAGACAGGACACATGTTGAATTGTGGGAATGACAGGTGTCAAGTTATGATATCATGTACTGTATTTTAGTATATATAATAGATAGATGTTGCATTAATAGAAATAAAATTAGGTTAAATAACGGAAAGTAATGATAATATAACAAGTAGTAATTTTTTGATATAATAATTAAGTTAGAAATGATAATATCAGAACAGTTGATATTACCAAAATAATTTAGATTTATAGTGATTTAGGATATTATAAATTTAAAATATTAATTTGGGATTAAAAAGGTAGTGATTTTAGGAGATAATAATTAAATTAGTAATGATAATATTAGAACAATTAACATATACTATGTTTTAGTAGTGAATAAAAGTAATGATTTTAAAGTAATGATTTAGGGGATTATAAAATCAACATAGTAAGTTATGAATAATATTATTTGTTATTTTAATTTTGTTTTAAATATTTTTAATTGTATAATATTATGTTGTAATATAATTATAAATGGTAAAATATTATGTTATAATATAATTTAATTAGTAAATATCTGAATAGTTTAAATAGGTAGTAATTTTATTATTTTGTTATATACGTGTATTATAAATATTATATCATACGTTTATTATAATATTATATCATGCATGTATGATATAATGTATGGTATAATTATGAATGATATAATATTAGAAAAATAATGATTTTAGGATATAATAATTATGTTTAGAAAAATAGTAGATTTTGGGGATTATAAAATCAACATAGTAAGTTACGATTGATATTATTTGTTATTTAAATTTTATTTTAGATGCCATATTTGAATAGTTGACCCCAAAGGGGAATAAATTTAGGTTTGTTTCAACCTAATTTGTTATGTTAGTTGGGCATTTTTGTTAAGGGTCTTAAGGAACATTAATTAGGCATGACATGTGTTAAATTTTGAGGATGACATGTGTCAAGCTATTGTGTCATGTACTGTGTTTTTGTATAATTAATAGATAGATTAGAATAGTAAACATGTACCGTGTTTTAGTAGTGATTAAAAGTAGTGATTTTAAAGTAATGATTTAGGAGATTATAAAATCAACATAGTAAGTTATGAATAATATTATTTGTTATTTTAATTTTGTTTTAAATATTTTTAATTGTATAATATTATGTTGTAATATAATTATAAATGGTAAAATATTATGTTATAATATAATTTAATTAGTAAATATCTACATAGTTTAGATAACAAAATAATAAAATTACTACCTATCTAAACTATGCAGATATTTACTAATTAAATTATATTACAAAATAATATTTTACCATTTATAATTATATTACAACATAATATTATACAATTTAAAATATTTAAAACAAAATTAAAATAACAAATAATATCATTCATAACTTACTATGTTGATTTTATAATCCCCTAAATCATTACTTTAAAATCACTACTTTTGAATTCCACATTAATATTTTAATTTTATAATTTCATAAATCACTACAAATCTATTAATTATACTAAAACACAGTACATGACACAATAGCTTGACACATGTCATCCTCAAAATTTAACACATGTCATGTCTAATTAATGTTCCTTAAAACCCTTAATAAAATTACTACCTATCTAAACTATGCAGATATTTACTAATTAAATTATATTACAAAATAATATTTTACCATTTATAATTATATTACAACATAATATTATACAATTTAAAATATTTAAAACAAAATTAAAATAACAAATAATATCATTCATAACTTACTATGTTGATTTTATAATCCCCTAAATCATTACTTTAAAATAACTACTTTTTAATTCCACATTAATATTTTAATTTTATAATTTCATAAATCACTACAAATCTATTAATTATACTAAAACACAGTACATGACACAATAGCTTGACACATGTCATCCTCAAAATTTAACACATGTCATGTCTAATTAATGTTCCTTAAAACCCTTAATAATAATGCCCAACTAACATAACAAATGAGGTTAAAACAAACCTAAAGTTATTCCCCTAAATTTGGGATCAACTATTCAAATATGGCATCTAAAATAAAATTTAAATAACAAATAATATCAATCGTAATTTACTATGTTAATTTTATAATCCCTAAAATTTACTATTTTTCTAAACATATTTATTATATCCTAAAATAATTATTTTTCTAATATTATATCATTCATAATTATACCATACATTATATGTATGATATAATATTATAATACACGTATGATATAATATTATAATACATGTATGATATAATATTATAATACACGTATATAACAAAATAATAAAATTACTACCTA
Organism: Panax japonicus; assembly: GCA_020205505.1. Taxonomy (NCBI): domain Eukaryota; kingdom Viridiplantae; phylum Streptophyta; class Magnoliopsida; order Apiales; family Araliaceae; genus Panax; species Panax japonicus. Next base: position 61,542,018 of record CM035108.1, on the reverse strand, counting down.
TCTAAACTATGCAGATATTTACTAATTAAATTATATTACAACATAATATTTTACCATTTATAATTACATTACAACATAATATTATACAATTTAAAATATTTAAAACAAAATTAAAATAACAAATAATATCATTCATAACTTACTATGTTGATTTTATAATCCCCCAAATTATTACTTTAAAATCACTACTTTTGAATTCCACATTAATATTTAAATTTTATAATTTCACAAATCACTACAAATCTATTAATTATACTAAAACATAGTACATGGCACAATAATTTGACACATGTCATCCTCAAAATTTAACAAATATCATATCTAATTAATGTTCCTTAAGACCCTTAATAAAAATGTCCAACTAACATAACGTATGAGGTTGAAACAAACATAAATTTATTCCCCTAAATTTGGGATCAACTATTCAAATATGGCATCTAAAATAAAATTTAAATAACAAATAATATCAATCGTAACTTACTATGTTGATTTTATAATCCCCAAAATGTACTATTTTTCTAAACATAATTATTATATCATAAAATCACTATTTTTCTAATATTATATCATTCATAATTATACCATACATTATATGTATGATATAATATTACTAGTAATTGCCCGTGCCTAAAGGCACGACGTAACGAAAAATTAGATTAAAATTCGAAAAATACTACATTACCTAAAGACTTTTTACAACTTAAAATAACTTACAATCAGACATAACAATTATCATAATTTACCAAACCTACACAATAATTAATTTTTCTTTAAAAATAGATATCCAAAAAAATCTAAATCTGTTTACAAAACTTAAAAATCATCGATAACAATTTTTATAATTCGCCACACCACCATAATAACAATTATTATTATTACTACTATTATTTTAATTATTATTATTATTATAATTATTATCATTATTGTTATTATTATTGTTATTTGATTTGGGCGGAAATTTTTAGTGTGAGATGAATATGAGCCTTTAGATTAAGTTGGAAGAATTGAGATGGCATCTGAACCGTTCTTGTGGTTTGTCAAATGAAATATTTAAAATGGTTTTTATTTTACTATATAGATATTATAATTATTTTTATTATAATTATAATTATTATTAATAGTACTATTATAATAATATTTATTATTATTAGTACAATTATAATTATAATTAATATTAATATTATTATTACTATTATTATTATTATTATTAGTACTATTATAATAATAATAATTATTATAATAGTACTATTAATAATTATTATTAGTACTATTATTATTATTATTTGTTTGTGTGTGTGAAGAAGAGAGGATATAGAAAGATTTTGTGTGTGAACATGAGAGAGAGTATGGTGTATGGGTGAATTTGATTAGGCCGGAAAGAAATATGAGCTTTTAGATTAATTAGTTAGAAGAATTAAGTTAGAATGAATTTGAACCGTCCTTCTGCTTTGTCAAATGGGTTCTGTTTTATTATATAGATTTATTATAATTAGTATTATTATATAGATTATAATTAGTATTATTATAATTATTATTATTATTATTATTATTATTATTACTACTACTACTACTACTATTATAATTATTATTATTATTTTAATTATTGTCATTATTGTTGTTATTATTATTATTTGATTTGGGCGGGAATTTTTAGTTTGAGATGAAATGTGAGCCTTTAGATTAAGTTGGAAGAATTGAGATAAATTCTGAACCGTTCTTATCAAATGAAATATTCAAAATGGTTTCTATTTTATTATTTAGATATTATAATTATTTTTATTATAATAATAATAATAATTATTATTATTAGTACTATTATAATAATATTTATTATTATTATTATTATTATTATTATTTGTTTGTGTGTGTGAAGAATAGAGGAGAGAGAAAGATTTTGTGTGTGAACATGAGAGAGAGTATGGTGTATGAGTGAATTTGATTTGGGCGGGAAGAAATATGAGCCTTTAGATTAAGTTGGAAGAATTAAGATAGAATGAATCTGAACCGTTCTTATGCTTTGTCAAAAGAAAGATTCAAAATGGGTTCTGTTTTATTATATAGACTAGTAATTGTCCGTGCCTAAAGGCACGACGTAACGAAAAATTAGATTAAAATTCGAAAAATACTACATTACCTAAAGACTTTTTACAACTTAAAATAACTTACAATCAGGCATAACAATTATCATAATTTACCAAACCTACACAATAATTAATTTTTCTTTAAAAATAGATATTCAAAAAAATCTAAATCTATTTACAAAACTTAACAATCATCGATAACAATTTTTATAATTCGCCACACCACTATGATAACAATTATTATTATTACTACTATTATTTTAATTATTATTATTATTATAATTATTATCATTATTGTTATTATTATTGTTATTTGATTTGGGCGGAAATTTTTAGTGTGAGAGGAAATATGAGCCTTTAGATTAAGTTGGAAGAATTGAGATGGCATCTGAACCGTTCTTGTGGTTTGTCAAATGAAATATTTAAAATGGTTTTTGTTTTATTATATAGATATTATAATTATTTTTATTATAATTATAATTATTATTAATAGTACTATTATAATAATATTTATTATTATTGGTACAATTATAATTATAATTAATATTAATATTATTATTACTATTATTATTATTATTATTAGTACTATTATAATAATAATAATTATTATAATAGTACTATTAATAATTATTATTAGTACTATTATTATTATTATTATTATTATTTGTTTGTGTGTGTGAAGAAGAGAGGATATAGAAAGATTTTGTGTGTGAACATGAGAGAGAGTATGGTGTATGGGTGAATTTGATTAGGCCGGAAAGAAATATGAGCTTTTAGATTAATTAGTTGGAAGAATTAAGTTAGAATGAATTTGAACCGTCCTTCTGCTTTGTCAAATGAGTTCTGTTTTATTATATAGATTTATTATAATTAGTATTATTATATAGATTATAATTAGTATTATTATTATTATTATTATTATTATTATTATTATTATTACTACTACTACTACTACTACTACTATTATAATTATTATTATTATTTTAATTATTGTCATTATTGTTGTTATTATTATTATTTGATTTGGGCGGGAATTTTTAGTTTGAGATGAAATGTGAGCCTTTAGATTAAGTTGGAAGAATTGAGATAAAATCTGAACCGTTCTTATCAAATGAAATATTCAAAATGGTTTCTATTTTATTATTTAGATATTATAATTATTTTTATTATAATAATAATAATTATTATTATTATTAGTACTATTATAATAATATTTATTATTATTACTATTATTATTATTATTTGTTTGTGTGTGTGAAGAATAGAGGAGAGAGAAAGATTTTGTGTGTGAACATGAGAGAGAGTATGGTGTATGAGTGAATTTGATTTGGGCGGGAAGAAATATGAGCCTTTAGATTAAGTTGGAAGAATTAAGTTAGAATGAATCTGAACCGTTCTTGTGCTTTGTCAAAAGAAAGATTCAAAATGGGTTCTGTTTTATTATATAGATAATACACGTATGATAAAATATTATAATACACGTACATAACAAAATAATAAAATTACTACCTATCTAAACTATGCAGATATTTACTAATTAAATTATATTACAACATAATATTTAACCATTTATAATTATATTACAACATAATATTATACAATTTAAAATATTTAAAACAAAATTAAAATAACAAATAATATCATTCATAACTTACTGTGTTGATTTTATATTCCCCCAAATTATTACTTTAAAATCACTACTTTTGAATTCCACATTAATATTTTAATTTTATAATTTCATAAATCACTACAAATCTATTAATTATACTAAAACACAGTACATGCCACAATAGCTTGACACATGTCATCCTCAAAATTTAACACATGTCATGTCTAATTAATGTTCCTTAAAACCCTTAATAAAAATTCCCAAATAACATAACAAATGAGGTTGAAACAAACCTAAATTTATTCCCCTAAATTTGGGATCAACTATTCAAATATGGCATCTAAAATAAAATTTAAATAACAAATAATATCAATTGTAACTTACTATGTTAATTTTATAATCCCCAAAATTTACTATTTTTCTAAACATATTTATTATATCCTAAAATTATTTTTTTTCTAATATTATATCATTCATAATTATACCATACATTATATGTATGATATAATATTACTAGTAATTGTCCGTGCCTAAAGGCACGACGTAACGAAAAATTAGATTAAAATTCGAAAAATACTACATTACCTAAAGACTTTTTACAACTTAAAATAACTTACAATCAGACATAACAATTATCATAATTTACCAAACCAAACAATAATTAATTTTTCTTTAAAAATAGATATCCACAAAAATTTAAATCTGTTTACAAAACTTAAAAATCATCGATAACAATTTTTATAATTCGCCACACCACCATAATAACAATTATTATTATTACTACTATTATTTTAATTATTATTATTATTATTATTATTATTATCATTATTGTTATTATTATTGTTATTTGATTTGGGCGGAAATTTTTAGTGTGAGATGAAATATGAGCCTTTAGATTAAGTTGGAAGAATTGAGATGGCATCTGAACCGTTCTTGTGGTTTGTCAAATGAAATATTTAAAATGGTTTTTGTTTTATTATATAGATATTATAATTATTTTTATTATAATTATAATTATTATTAATAGTACTATTATAATAATATTTATTATTATTAGTACAATTATAATTATAATTAATATTAATATTATTATTATTATTATTATTATTATTAGTACTATTATAATAATAATTATTATTATAATAGTACTATTAATAATTGTTATTAGTACTATTATTATTATTATTATTATTATTATTATTATTTGTTTGTGTGTGTGAAGAAGAGAGGATATAGAAAGATTTTGTGTGTGAACATAAGAGAGAGTATGGTGTATGGGTGAATTTGATTAGGCCGGAAAGAAATATGAGCTTTTAGATTAATTAGTTGGAAGAATTAAGTTAGAATGAATTTGAACCGTCCTTCTGCTTTGTCAAATGGGTTCTGTTTTATTATATAGATTTATTATAATTAGTATTATTATAATAATAATAATTATTATTATTATTATTATTATTACTACTACTACTACTACTATTATAATTATTATTATTATTTTAATTATTGTCATTATTGTTGTTATTATTATTATTTGATTTGGGCGGGAATTTTTAGTTTGAGATGAAATGTGAGCCTTTAGATTAAGTTGGAAGAATTGAGATAAAATCTGAACCGTTCTTATCAAATGAAATATTCAAAATGGTTTCTATTTTATTATTTAGATATTATAATTATTTTTATTATAATTATAATAATAATTATTATTATTAGTACTATTATAATAATATTTATTATTATTACTATTATTATTATTATTTGTTTGTGTGTGTGAAGAATAGAGAAGAGAGAAAGATTTTGTGTGTGAACATGAGAGAGAGTATGGTGTATGAGTGAATTTGATTTGGGCGGGAAGAAATATGAGCCTTTAGATTAAGTTGGAAGAATTAGGTTAGAATGAATCTGAACCGTTCTTGTGCTTTGTCAAAAGAAAGATTCAAAATGGGTTCTGTTTTATTATATAGACTAGTAATTGCCCGTGCCTAAAGGCACGACGTAACGAAAAATTAGATTAAAATTCGAAAAATACTACATTACCTAGAGACTTTTTACAACTTAAAATAACTTACAATCAGACATAACAATTATCATAATTTACCAAACCTACACAATAATTAATTTTTCTTTAAAAATAGATATCCAAAAAAATCTAAATCTGTTTACAAAACTTAAAAATCATCGATAACAATTTTTATAATTCGCCACAACACCATAATAACAATTATTATTATTACTACTATTATTTTAATTATTATTATTATTATAATTATTATCATTATTGTTATTATTATTGTTATTTGATTTGGGCGGAAATTTTTAGTGTGAGATGAAATATGAGCCTTTAGATTAAGTTGGAAGAATTGAGATGGCATCTGAACCGTTCTTGTGGTTTGTCAAATGAAATATTTAAAATGATTTTTGTTTTATTATATAGTTATTATAATTATTTTTATTATAATTATAATTATTATTAATAGTACTATTATAATAATATTTATTATTATTAGTACAATTATAATTATAATTAATATTAATATTATTATTACTATTATTATTATTATTATTATTAGTACTATTATAATAATAATTATTATAATAGTACTATTAATAATTATTATTAGTACTACTATTATTATTATTATTATTTGTTTGTGTGCGTGAAGAAGAGAGGATATAGAAAGATTTTGTGTGTGAACATGAGAGAGAGTATGGTGTATGGGTGAATTTGATTAGGCCGGAAAGAAATATGAGCTTTTAGATTAATTAGTTGGAAGAATTAAGTTAGAATGAATTTGAACCGTCCTTCTGCTTTGTCAAATGAGTTCTGTTTTATTATATAGATTTATTATAATTAGTATTATTATATAGATTATAATTAGTATTATTATAATAATAATAATTATTATTATTATTATTATTACTACTATAACTACTATTATAATTATTATTATTATTTTAATTATTGTCATTATTGTTGTTATTATTATTATTTGATTTGGGCGGGAATTTTTAGTTTGAGATGAAATGTGAGCCTTTAGATTAAGTTGGAAGAATTGAGATAAAATCTGAACCGTTCTTATCAAATGAAATATTCAAAATGGTTTCTATTTTATTATTTAGATATTATAATTATTTTTATTATAATAATAATAATAATTATTATTATTAGTACTATTATAATAATATTTATTATTATTATTATTATTATTATTATTTGTTTGTGTGTGTGAAGAATAGAGGAGAGAGAAAGATTTTGTGTGTGAACATGAGAGAGAGTATGGTATATGAGTGAATTTGATTTGGGCGGGAAGAAATATGAGCCTTTAGATTAAGTTGGAAGAATTAAGTTAGAATGAATCTGAACCGTTCTTGTGCTTTGTCAAAAGAAAGATTCAAAATGGGTTCTGTTTTATTATATAGATAATACACGTATGATAAAATATTATAATACACGTACATAACAAAATAATAAAATTACTACCTATCTAAACTATGCAGATATTTACTAATTAAATTATATTACAACATAATATTTAACCATTTATAATTATATTACAACATAATATTATACAATTTAAAATATTTAAAACAAAATTAAAATAACAAATAATATCATTCATAACTTACTATGTTGATTTTATATTCCCCCAAATTATTACTTTAAAATCACTACTTTTGAATTCCACATTAATATTTTAATTTTATAATTTCATAAATCACTACAAATCTATTAATTATACTAAAACACAGTACATGCCACAATAGCTTGACACATGTCATCCTCAAAATTTAACACATGTCATGTCTAATTAATGTTCCTTAAAACCCTTAATAAAAATTCCCAACTAACATAACAAATGAGGTTGAAACAAACCTAAATTTATTCCCCTAAATTTCGGATCAACTATTCTAATATGGCATCTAAAATAAAATTTAAATAACAAATAATATCAATTGTAACTTACTATGTTAATTTTATAATCCCCAAAATTTACTATTTTTCTAAACATATTTATTATATCCTAAAATTATTATTTTTCTAATATTATATCATTCATAATTATACCATACATTATATGTATGATATAATATTACTAGTAATTGTCCGTGCCTAAAGGCACGACGTAACGAAAAATTAGATTAAAATTCGAAAAATACTACATTACCTAAAGACTTTTTACAACTTAAAATAACTTACAATCAGACATAACAATTATCATAATTTACCAAACCTACACAATAATTAATTTTTCTTTAAAAATAGATATCCACAAAAATTTAAATCTGTTTACAAAACTTAAAAATCATCGATAACAATTTTTATAATTCGCCACACCACCATAATATCAATTATTATTATTACTACTATTATTTTAATTATTATTATTATTATAATTATTATCATTATTGTTATTATTTTTGTTATTTGATTTGGGCGGAAATTTTTAGTGTGAGATGAAATATGAGCCTTTAGATTAAGTTGGAAGAATTGAGATGGCATCTGAACCGTTCTTGTGGTTTGTCAAATGAAATATTTAAAATGGTTTTTGTTTTATTATATAGATATTATAATTATTTTTATTATAATTATAATTATTATTAATAGTACTATTATAATAATATTTATTATTATTAGTACAATTATAATTATAATTAATATTAATATTATTATTATTATTATTATTATTATTATTAGTACTATTATAATAATAATTATTATTATAATAGTACTATTAATAATTATTATTAGTACTATTATTATTATTATTATTATTATTATTATTATTTGTTTGTGTGTGTGAAGAAGAGAGGATATAGAAAGATTTTGTGTGTGAACATGAGAGAGAGTATGGTGTATGGGTGAATTTGATTAGGCCGGAAAGAAATATGAGCTTTTAGATTAATTAGTTGGAAGAATTAAGTTAGAATGAATTTGAACCGTCCTTCTACTTTGTCAAATGGGTTCTGTTTTATTATATAGATTTATTATAATTAGTATTATTATAATAATAATAATAATTATTATTATTATTATTACTACTACTACTACTACTATTATAATTATTATTATTATTTTAATTATTGTCATTATTGTTGTTATTATTATTATTTGATTTGGGCGGGAATTTTTAGTTTGAGATGAAATGTGAACCTTTAGATTAAGTTGGAAGAATTGAGATAAAATCTGAACCGTTCTTATCAAATGAAATATTCAAAATGGTTTATATTTTATTATTTAGATATTATAATTATTTTTATTATAATTATAATAATAATTATTATTATTAGTACTATTATAATAATATTTATTATTATTACTATTATTATTATTATTTGTTTGTGTGTGTGAAGAATAGAGAAGAGAGAAAGATTTTGTGTGTGAACATGAGAGAGAGTATGGTGTATGAGTGAATTTGATTTGGGCGGGAAGAAATATGAGCCTTTAGATTAAGTTGGAAGAATTAAGTTAGAATGAATATGAACCGTTCTTGTGCTTCGTCAAAAGAAAGATTCAAAATGGGTTGTGTTTTATTATATAGACTAGTAATTGCCCGTGCCTAAAGGCACGACGTAACGAAAAATTAGATTAAAATTCGAAAAATACTACATTACCTAAAGACTTTTTACAACTTAAAATAACTTACAATCAGACATAACAATTATCATAATTTACCAAACCTACACAATAATTAATTTTTCTTTAAAAATAGATATCCAAAAAAATCTAAATCTGTTTACAAAACTTAAAAATCATCGATAACAATTTTTATAATTCGCCACAACACCATAATAACAATTATTATTATTACTACTATTATTTTAATTATTATTATTATTATAATTAATATCATTATTGTTATTATTATTGTTATTTGATTTGGGCGGAAATTTTTAGTGTGAGATGAAATATGAGCCTTTAGATTAAGTTGGAAGAATTGAGATGGCATCTGAACCGTTCTTGTGGTTTGTCAAATGAAATATTTAAAATGATTTTTGTTTTATTATATAGACTAGTAATTGCCCGTGCCTAAAGGCACGACGTAACGAAAAATTAGATTAAAATTCGAAAAATACTACATTACCTAAAGACTTTTTACAACTTAAAATAACTTACAATCAGACATAACAATTATCATAATTTACCAAACCTACACAATAATTAATTTTTCTTTAAAAATAGATATCCAAAAAAATCTAAATCTGTTTACAAAACTTAAAAATCATCGATAACAATTTTTATAATTCGCCACAACACCATAATAACAATTATTATTATTACTACTATTATTTTAATTATTATTATTATTATAATTAATATCATTATTGTTATTATTATTGTTATTTGATTTGGGCGGAAATTTTTAGTGTGAGATGAAATATGAGCCTTTAGATTAAGTTGGAAGAATTGAGATGGCATCTGAACCGTTCTTGTGGTTTGTCAAATGAAATATTTAAAATGATTTTTGTTTTATTATATAGACTAGTAATTGCCCGTGCCTAAAGGCACGACGTAACGAAAAATTAGATTAAAATTCGAAAAATACTACATTACCTAAAGACTTTTTACAACTTAAAATAACTTACAATCAGACATAACAATTATCATAATTTACCAAACCTACACAATAATTAATTTTTCTTTAAAAATAGATATCCAAAAAAATCTAAATCTGTTTACAAAACTTAAAAATCATCGATAACAATTTTTATAATTCGCCACAACACCATAATAACAATTATTATTATTACTACTATTATTTTAATTATTATTATTATTATAATTATTATCATTATTGTTATTATTATTGTTATTTGATTTGGGCGGAAATTTTTAGTGTGAGATGAAATATGAGCCTTTAGATTAAGTTGGAAGAATTGAGATGGCATCTGAACCGTTCTTGTGGTTTGTCAAATGAAATATTTAAAATGATTTTTGTTTTATTATATAGATATTATAATTATTTTTATTATAATTATAATTATTATTAATAGTACTATTATAATAATATTTATTATTATTAGTACAATTATAATTATAATTAATATTAATATTATTATTACTATTATTATTATTATTATTAGTACTATTATAATAATAATTATTATAATAGTACTATTAATAATTATTATTAGTACTACTATTTTTATTATTATTATTTGTTTGTGTGCGTGAAGAAGAGAGGATATAGAAAGATTTTGTGTGTGAACATGAGAGAGAGTATGGTGTATGGGTGAATTTGATTAGGCCGAAAAGAAATATGAGCTTTTAGATTAATTAGTTGGAAGAATTAAGTTAGAATGAATTTGAACCGTCCTTCTGCTTTGTCAAATGAGTTCTGTTTTATTATATAGATTTATTATAATTAGTATTATTATATAGATTATAATTAGTATTATTATAATAATAATAATAATTATTATTATTATTATTACTACTACTACTACTATTATAATTATTATTATTATTTTAATTATTGTCATTATTGTTGTTATTATTATTATTTGATTTGGGCGGGAATTTTTAGTTTGAGATGAAATGTGAGCCTTTAGATTAAGTTGGAAGAATTGAGATAAAATCTGAACCGTTCTTATCAAATGAAATATTCAAAATGGTTTCTATTTTATTATTTAGATATTATAATTATTTTTATTGTAATAATAATAATAATTATTATTATTAGTACTATTATAATGATATTTATTATTATTATTATTATTATTATTTGTTTGTGTGTGTGAAGAATAGAGGAGAGAGAAAGATTTTGTGTGTGAACATGAGAGAGAGTATGGTATATGAGTGAATTTGATTTGGGCGGGAAGAAATATGAGCCTTTAGATTAAGTTGGAAGAATTAAGTTAGAATGAATCTGAACCGTTCTTGTGCTTTGTCAAAAGAAAGATTCAAAATGGGTTCTGTTTTATTATATAGATATTATAATTATTTTTATTATAATTATAATTATTATTAATAGTACTATTATAATAATATTTATTATTATTAGTACAATTATAATTATAATTATAATTATAATTAATATTATTATTATTATTATTATTATTATTATTATTATTATTAGTACTATTATAATAATAATAATTATTATAATAGTACTATTAATAATTATTATTAGTACTATTATTATTATTATTATTATTATTATTATTATTATTATTATTATTATTATTTGTTTGTGTGTGTGTGAAGAAGAGAGGATATAGAAAGATTTTGTGTGTGAACATGAGAGAGAGTATGGTGTATGGGTGAATTTGATTAGGCCGGAAAGAAATATGAGCTTTTAGATTAATTAGTTGGAAGAATTAAGTTAGAATGAATTTGAACCGTCCTTCTACTTTGTCAAATGGGTTCTGTTTTATTATATAGATTTATTATAATTAGTATTATTATAATAATAATAATTATTATTATTATTATTACTACTACTACTACTACTACTATTATAATTATTATTATTATTTTAATTATTGTCATTATTGTTGTTATTATTATTATTTGATTTGGGCGGGAATTTTTAGTTTGAGATGAAATGTGAACCTTTAGATTAAGTTGGAAGAATTGAGATAAAATCTGAACCGTTCTTATCAAATGAAATATTCAAAATGGTTTCTATTTTATTATTTAGATATTATAATTATTTTTATTATAATTATAATAATAATTATTATTAATAGTACTATTATAATAATATTTATTATTATTACTATTATTATTATTATTTGTTTGTGTGTGTGAAGAATAGAGAAGAGAGAAAGATTTTGTGTGTGAACATGAGAGAGAGTATGGTGTATGAGTGAATTTGATTTGGGCGGGAAGAAATATGAGCCTTTAGATTAAGTTGGAAGAATTAAGTTAGAATGAATATGAACCGTTCTTGTGCTTTGTCAAAAGAAAGATTCAAAATGGGTTCTGTTTTATTATATAGACTAGTAATTGCCCGTGCCTAAAGGCACGACGTAACGAAAAATTAGATTAAAATTCGAAAAATACTACATTACCTAAAGACTTTTTACAACTTAAAATAACTTACAATCAGACATAACAATTATCATAATTTACCAAACCTACACAATAATTAATTTTTCTTTAAAAATAGATATCCAAAAAAATCTAAATCTGTTTACAAAACTTAAAAATCATCGATAACAATTTTTATAATTCGCCACAACACCATAATAACAATTATTATTATTACTACTATTATTTTAATTATTATTATTATTATAATTATTATCATTATTGTTATTATTATTGTTATTTGATTTGGGCGGAAATTTTTAGTGTGAGATGAAATATGAGCCTTTAGATTAAGTTGGAAGAATTGAGATGGCATCTGAACCGTTCTTGTGGTTTGTCAAATGAAATATTTAAAATGATTTTTGTTTTATTATATAGATATTATAATTATTTTTATTATAATTATAATTATTATTAATAGTACTATTATAATAATATTTATTATTATTAGTACAATTATAATTATAATTAATATTAATATTATTATTACTATTATTATTATTATTATTATTATTAGTACTATTATAATAATAATTATTATAATAGTACTATTAATAATTATTATTAGTACTACTATTATTATTATTATTATTTGTTTGTGTGCGTGAAGAAGAGAGGATATAGAAAGATTTTGTGTGTGAACATGAGAGAGAGTATGGTGTATGGGTGAATTTGATTATGCCGGAAAGAAATATGAGCTTTTAGATTAATTAGTTGGAAGAATTAAGTTAGAATGAATTTGAACCGTCCTTCTGCTTTGTCAAATGAGTTCTGTTTTATTATATAGATTTATTATAATTAGTATTATTATATAGATTATAATTAGTATTATTATAATAATAATAATTATTATTATTATTATTATTACTACTACTACTACTACTACTATTATAATTATTATTATTATTTTAATTATTGTCATTATTGTTGTTATTATTATTTGATTTGGGCGGGAATTTTTAGTTTGAGATGAAATGTGAGCCTTTAGATTAAGTTGGAAGAATTGAGATAAAATCTGAACCGTTCTTATCAAATGAAATATTCAAAATGGTTTCTATTTTATTATTTAGATATTATAATTATTTTTATTGTAATAATAATAATAATTATTATTATTAGTACTATTATAATGATATTTATTATTATTATTATTATTATTATTTGTTTGTGTGTGTGAAGAATAGAGGAGAGAGAAAGATTTTGTGTGTGAACATGAGAGAGAGTATGGTATATGAGTGAATTTGATTTGGGCGGGAAGAAATATGAGCCTTTAGATTAAGTTGGAAGAATTAAGTTAGAATGAATCTGAACCGTTCTTGTGCTTTGTCAAAAGAAAGATTCAAAATGGGTTCTGTTTTATTATATAGATAATACACGTATGATAAAATATTATAATACACGTACATAACAAAATAATAAAATTACTACCTATCTAAACTATGCAGATATTTACTAATTAAATTATATTACAACATAATATTTAACCATTTATAATTATATTACAACATAATATTATACAATTTAAAATATTTAAAACAAAATTAAAATAACAAATAATATCATTCATAACTTACTATGTTGATTTTATATTCCCCCAAATTATTACTTTAAAATCACTACTTTTGAATTCCACATTAATATTTTAATTTTATAATTTCATAAATCACTACAAATCTATTAATTATACTAAAACACAGTACATGCCACAATAGCTTGACACATGTCATCCTCAAAATTTAACACATGTCATGTCTAATTAATGTTCCTTAAAACCCTTAATAAAAATTCCCAACTAACATAACAAATGAGGTTGAAACAAACCTAAATTTATTCCCCTAAATTTGGGATCAACTATTCAAATATGGCATCTAAAATAAAATTTAAATAACAAATAATATCAATTGTAACTTACTATGTTAATTTTATAATCCCCAAAATTTACTATTTTTCTAAACATATTTATTATATCCTAAAATTATTATTTTTCTAATATTATATCATTCATAATTATACCATACATTATATGTATGATATAATATTACTAGTAATTGTCCGTGCCTAAAGGCACGACGTAACGAAAAATTAGATTAAAATTCGAAAAATACTACATTACCTAAAGACTTTTTACAACTTAAAATAACTTACAATCAGACATAACAATTATCATAATTTACCAAACCTACACAATAATTAATTTTTCTTTAAAAATAGATATCCACAAAAATTTAAATCTGTTTACAAAACTTAAAAATCATCGATAACAATTTTTATAATTCGCCACACCACCATAATAACAATTATTATTATTACTACTATTATTTTAATTATTATTATTATTATAATTATTATCATTATTGTTATTATTATTGTTATTTGATTTGGGCGGAAATTTTTAGTGTGAGATGAAATATGAGCCTTTAGATTAAGTTGGAAGAATTGAGATGGCATCTGAACCGTTCTTGTGGTTTGTCAAATGAAATATTTAAAATGGTTTTTGTTTTATTATATAGATATTATAATTATTTTTATTATAATTATAATTATTATTAATAGTACTATTATAATAAAATTTATTATTATTAGTACAATTATAATTATAATTAATATTAATATTATTATTATTATTATTATTATTATTAGTACTATTATAATAATAATAATTATTATAATAGTACTATTAATAATTATTATTAGTACTATTATTATTATTATTATTATTATTATTATTATTATTATTATTTGTTTGTGTGTGTGAAGAAGAGAGGATATAGAAAGATTTTGTGTGTGAACATGAGAGAGAGTATGGTGTATAGGTGAATTTGATTAGGCCGGAAAGAAATATGAGCTTTTAGATTAATTAGTTGGAAGAATTAAGTTAGAATGAATTTGAACCGTCCTTCTGCTTTGTCAAATGGGTTCTGTTTTATTATATAGATTTATTATAATTAGTATTATTATATAGATTATAATTAGTATTATTATAATTATTATTATTATTATTATTATTATTACTACTACTATTATAATTATTATTATTATTTTAATTATTGTCATTATTGTTGTTATTATTATTATTTGATTTGGGCGAGAATTTTTAGTTTGAGATGAAATGTGAGCCTTTAGATTAAGTTGGAAAAATTGAGATAAAATCTGAACCGTTCTTATCAAATGAAATATTCAAAATGGTTTCTATTTTATTATTTAGATATTATAATTATTTTTATTATAATAATAATAATAATAATTATTATTAGTACTATTATAATAATATTTATTATTATTACTATTATTATTATTATTTGTTTGTGTGTGTGAAAAATAGAGAAGAGAGAAAGATTTTGTGTGTAAACATGAAAGAGAGTATGGTGTATGAGTGAATTTGATTTGGGCGGGAAGAAATATGAGCCTTTAGATTAAGTTAGAATGAATCTGAACCGTTCTTGTGCTTTGTCAAAAGAAAGATTCAAAATGGGTTCTGTTTTATTATATAGACTAGTAATTGCCCGTGCCTAAAGGCACGACGTAACGAAAAATTAGATTAAAATTCGAAAAATACTACATTACCTAAAGACTTTTTACAACTTAAAATAACTTACAATCAGACATAACAATTATCATAATTTACCAAACCTACACAATAATTAATTTTTCTTTAAAAATAGATATCCAAAAAAATCTAAATCTGTTTACAAAACTTAAAAATCATCGATAACAATTTTTATAATTCGCCACACCACCATAATAACAATTATTATTATTACTACTATTATTTTAATTATTATTATTATTATTATAATTATTATCATTATTGTTATTATTATTGTTATTTAATTTGGGCGGAAATTTTTAGTGTGAGATGAAATATGAGCCTTTAGATTAAGTTGGAAGAATTGAGATGGCATCTGAACCGTTCTTGTGGTTTATCAAATGAAATATTTAAAATGGTTTTTGTTTTATTATATAGATATTATAATTATTTTTATTATAATTATAATTATTATTAATAGTACTATTATAATAATATTTATTATTATTAGTACAATTATAATTATAATTAATATTAATATTATTATTACTATTATTATTATTATTATTATTATTATTAGTACTATTATAATAATAATTATTATTATAATAGTACTATTAATAATTATTATTAGTACTATTATTATTATTATTATTATTATTATTTGTTTGTGTGTGTGAAGAAGAGAGGATATAGAAAGATTTTGTGTGTGAACATGAGAGAGAGTATGGTGTATGGGTGAATTTGATTAGGCCGGAAAGAAATATGAGCTTTTAGATTAATTAGTTGGAAGAATTAAGTTAGAATGAATTTGAACCGTCCTTCTGCTTTGTCAAATGGGTTCTGTTTTATTATATAGATTTATTATAATTAGTATTATTATATAGATTATAATTAGTATTATTATAATAATTATTATTATTATTATTACTACTACTACTACTACTACTACTACTACTACTATTATAATTATTATTATTATTTTAATTATTGTCATTATTGTTGTTATTATTATTATTTGATTTGGGCGGGAATTTTTAGTTTGTGATGAAATGTGAGCCTTTAGATTAAGTTGGAAGAATTGAGATAAAATCTGAACCGTTCTTATCAAATGAAATATTCAAAATGGTTTCTATTTTATTATTTAGATATTATAATTATTTTTATTATAATAATAATAATTATTATTATTATTAGTACTATTATAATAATATTTATTATTATTACTATTATTATTATTATTTGTTTGTGTGTGTGAAGAATAGAGGAGAGAGAAAGATTTTGTGTGTGAACATGAGAGAGAGTATGGTGTATGAGTGAATTTGATTTGGGCGGGAAGAAATATGAGCCTTTAGATTAAGTTGGAAGAATTAAGTTAGAATGAATCTGAACCGTTCTTGTGCTTTGTCAAAAGAAAGATTCAAAATGGGTTCTGTTTTATTATATAGACTAGTAATTGTCCGTGCCTAAAGGCACGACGTAACGAAAAATTAGATTAAAATTCGAAAAATACTACATTACCTAAAGACTTTTTACAACTTAAAATAACTTACAATCAGACATAACAATTATCATAATTTACCAAACCTACACAATAATTAATTTTTCTTTAAAAATAGATATCCAAACAAATCTAAATCTGTTTACAAAACTTAAAAATCATCGATAACAATTTTTATAATTCGCCACACCACCATCATAACAATTATTATTATTACTACTATTATTTTAATTATTATTATTATTATTATAATTATTATCATTATTGTTATTATTATTGTTATTTGATTTGGGCGAAAAGTTTTAGTGTGAGATGAAATATGAGCCTTTAGATTAAGTTGGAAGAATTGAGATGGCATCTGAACCGTTCTTGTGGTTTGTCAAATAAAATATTTAAAATGGTTTTTGTTTTATTATATAGATATTATAATTATTTTTATTATAATTATAATTATTATTAATAGTACTATTATAATAATATTTATTATTATTAGTACAATTATAATTATAATTAATATTAATATTATTATTACTATTATTATTATTATTATTATTAGTACTATTATAATAATAATAATTATTATAATAGTACTATTAATAATTATTATTAGTATTATTATTATTATTATTATTATTATTTGTTTGTGTGTGTGAAGAAGAAAGGATATAGAAAGATTTTGTGTGTGAACATGAGAGAGAGTATGGTGTATGGGTTAATTTGATTAGGCCGGAAAGAAATATGAGCTTTTAGATTAATTAGTTGGAAGAATTAAGTTAGAATGAATTTGAACCGTCCTTCTGCTTTGTCAAATGGGTTCTGTTTTGTTATATAGATTTATTATAATTAGTATTATTATATAGATTATAATTAGTATTATTATAATTATTATTATTATTATTATTATTACTACTACTACTACTACTATTATAATTATTATTATTATTTTAATTATTGTCATTATTGTTGTTATTATTATTATTTGATTTGGGTGAGAATTTTTAGTTTGAGATGAAATGTGAGCCTTTAGATTAAGTTGGAAGAATTGAGATAAAATCTGAACCGTTCTTATCAAATGAAATATTCAGAATGGTTTCTATTTTATTATTTAGATATTATAATTATTTTTATTATAATAATAATAATAATAATTATTATTAGTACTATTATAATAATATTTATTATTATTACTATTATTATTATTATTTGTTTGTGTGTGTGAAGAATAGAGGAGAGAGAAAGATTTTGTGTGTGAACATGAGAGAGAGTATGGTGTATGAGTGAATTTGATTTGGGCGGGAAGAAATATGAGCCTTTAGATTAAGTTGGAAGAATTAAGTTAGAATGAATTTGAACCGTTCTTGTGCTTTGTCAAAAGAAAGATTCAAAATGGGTTCTGTTTTATTATACAGACTAGTAATTGCCCGTGCCTAAAGGCACGACGTAACGAAAAATTAGATTAAAATTCGAAAAATACTACATTACCTAAAGACTTTTTACAACTTAAAATAACTTACAATCAGACATAACAATTATCATAATTTACCAAACCTACACAATAATTAATTTTTCTTTAAAAATAGATATCCAAAAAAATCTAAATCTGTTTACAAAACTTAAAAATCATCGATAACAATTTTTATAATTCGCCACACCACCATAATAACAATTATTATTATTACTACTATTATTTTAATTATTATTATTATTATTATAATTATTATCATTATTGTTATTATTATTGTTATTTGATTTGGGCGGAAAGTTTTAGTGTGAGATGAAATATGAGCCTTTAGATTAAGTTGGAAGAATTGAGATGGCATCTGAACCGTTCTTGTGGTTTGTCAAATGAAATATTTAAAATGATTTTTGTTTTATTATATAGATATTATAATTATTTTTATTATAATTATAATTATTATTAATAGTACTATTATAATAATATTTATTATTATTAGTACAATTATAATTATAATTAATATTAATATTATTATTACTATTATTATTATTATTATTATTATTAGTACTATTATAATAATAATTATTATAATAGTACTATTAATAATTATTATTAGTACTACTATTATTATTATTATTATTTGTTTGTGTGCGTGAAGAAGAGAGGATATAGAAAGATTTTGTGTGTGAACATGAGAGAGAGTATGGTGTATGGGTGAATTTGATTATGCCGGAAAGAAATATGAGCTTTTAGATTAATTAGTTGGAAGAATTAAGTTAGAATGAATTTGAACCGTCCTTCTGCTTTGTCAAATGAGTTCTGTTTTATTATATAGATTTATTATAATTAGTATTATTATATAGATTATAATTAGTATTATTATAATAATAATTATTATTATTATTATTATTATTACTACTACTACTACTACTACTATTATAATTATTATTATTATTTTAATTATTGTCATTATTGTTGTTATTATTATTATTTGATTTGGGCGGGAATTTTTAGTTTGAGATGAAATGTGAGCCTTTAGATTAAGTTGGAAGAATTGAGATAAAATCTGAACCGTTCTTATCAAATGAAATATTCAAAATGGTTTCTATTTTATTATTTAGATATTATAATTATTTTTATTGTAATAATAATAATAATTATTATTATTAGTACTATTATAATGATATTTATTATTATTATTATTATTATTATTTGTTTGTGTGTGTGAAGAATAGAGGAGAGAGAAAGATTTTGTGTGTGAACAAGAGAGAGAGTATGGTATATGAGTGAATTTGATTTGGGCGGGAAGAAATATGAGCCTTTAGATTAAGTTGGAAGAATTAAGTTAGAATGAATCTGAACCGTTCTTGTGCTTTGTCAAAAGAAAGATTCAAAATGGGTTCTGTTTTATTATATAGATAATACACGTATGATAAAATATTATAATACACGTACATAACAAAATAATAAAATTACTACCTATCTAAACTATGCAGATATTTACTAATTAAATTATATTACAACATAATATTTAACCATTTATAATTATATTACAACATAATATTATACAATTTAAAATATTTAAAACAAAATTAAAATAACAAATAATATCATTCATAACTTACTATGTTGATTTTATATTCTCCCAAATTATTACTTTAAAATCACTACTTTTGAATTCCACATTAATATTTTAATTTTATAATTTCATAAATCACTACAAATCTATTAATTATACTAAAACACAGTACATGCCACAATAGCTTGACACATGTCATCCTCAAAATTTAACACATGTCATGTCTAATTAATGTTCCTTAAAACCCTTAATAAAAATTCCCAACTAACATAACAAATGAGGTTGAAACAAACCTAAATTTATTCCCCTAAATTTGGGATCAACTATTCAAATATGGCATCTAAAATAAAATTTAAATAACAAATAATATCAATTGTAACTTACTATGTTAATTTTATAATCCCCAAAATTTACTATTTTTCTAAACATATTTATTATATCCTAAAATTATTATTTTTCTAATATTATATCATTCATAATTATACCATACATTATATGTATGATATAATATTACTAGTAATTGTCCGTGCCTAAAGGCACGACGTAACGAAAAATTAGATTAAAATTTGAAAAATACTACATTACCTAAAGACTTTTTACAACTTAAAATAACTTACAATCAGACATAACACTTATCATAATTTACCAAACCTACACAATAATTAATTTTTCTTTAAAAATAGATATCCACAAAAATTTAAATCTGTTTACAAAACTTAAAAATCATCGATAACAATTTTTATAATTCGCCACACCACCATAATAACAATTATTATTATTACTACTATTATTTTAATTATTATTATTATTATAATTATTATCATTATTGTTATTATTATTATTATTTGATTTGGGCGGAAATTTTTAGTGTGAGATGAAATATGAGCCTTTAGATTAAGTTGGAAGAATTGAGATGGCATCTGAACCGTTCTTGTGGTTTGTCAAATGAAATATTTAAAATAGTTTTTGTTTTATTATATAGATATTATAATTATTTTTATTATAATTATAATTATTATTAATAGTACTATTATAATAATATTTATTATTATTAGTACAATTATAATTATAATTAATATTAATATTATTATTACTATTATTATTATTATTATTATTATTATTATTATTAGTACTATTATAATAATAATAATTATTATAATAGTACTATTAATAATTATTATTAGTACTATTATTATTATTATTATTATTTGTTTGTGTGTGTGAAGAAGAGAGGATATAGAAAGATTTTGTGTGTGAACATGAGAGAGAGTATGGTGTATGGGTGAATTTGATTAGGCCGGAAAGAAATATGAGCTTTTAGATTAATTAGTTGGAAGAATTAAGTTAGAATGAATTTGAACCGTCCTTCTGCTTTGTCAAATGGGTTCTGTTTTGTTATATAGATTTATTATAATTAGTATTATTATATAGAATATAATTAGTATTATTATAATTATTATTATTATTATTATTATTATTATTACTACTACTACTACTACTATTATAATTATTATTATTATTATTTTAATTATTGTCATTATTGTTGTTATTATTATTATTTGATTTGGGCGAGAATTTTTAGTTTGAGATGAAATGTGAGCCTTTAGATTAAGTTGGAAGAATTGAGATAAAATCTGAACCGTTCTTATCAAATGAAATATTCAGAATGGTTTCTATTTTATTATTTAGATATTATAATTATTTTTATTGTAATAATAATAATAATAATTATTATTATTAGTACTATTATAATAATATTTATTATTATTACTATTATTATTATTATTTGTTTGTGTGTGTGAAGAATAGAGGAGAGAGAAAGATTTTGTGTGTGAACATGAGAGAGAGTATGGTGTATGAGTGAATTTGATTTGGGCGGGAAGAAATATGAGCCTTTAGATTAAGTTGGAAGAATTAAGTTAGAATGAATCTGAACCGTTCTTGTGCTTTGTCAAAAGAAAGATTCAAAATGGGTTCTGTTTTATTATACAGACTAGTAATTGCCCGTGCCTAAAGGCACGACGTAACGAAAAATTAGATTAAAATTCGAAAAATACTACATTACCTAAAGACTTTTTACAACTTAAAATAACTTACAATCAGACATAACAATTATCATAATTTACCAAACCTACACAATAATTAATTTTTCTTTAAAAATAGATATCCAAAAAAATCTAAATCTGTTTACAAAACTTAAAAATCATCGATAACAATTTTTATAATTCGCCACACCACCATAATAACAATTATTATTATTACTACTATTATTTTAATTATTATTATTATTATTATAATTATTATCATTATTGTTATTATTATTGTTATTTGATTTGGGCGGAAAGTTTTAGTGTGAGATGAAATATGAGCCTTTAGATTAAGTTGGAAGAATTGAGATGGCATCTGAACCGTTCTTGTGGTTTGTCAAATGAAATATTTAAAATGATTTTTGTTTTATTATATAGATATTATAATTATTTTTATTATAATTATAATTATTATTAATAGTACTATTATAATAATATTTATTATTATTAGTACAATTATAATTATAATTAATATTAATATTATTATTACTATTATTATTATTATTATTATTATTAGTACTATTATAATAATAATTATTATAATAGTACTATTAATAATTATTATTAGTACTACTATTATTATTATTATTATTTGTTTGTGTGCGTGAAGAAGAGAGGATATAGAAAGATTTTGTGTGTGAACATGAGAGAGAGTATGGTGTATGGGTGAATTTGATTATGCCGGAAAGAAATATGAGCTTTTAGATTAATTAGTTGGAAGAATTAAGTTAGAATGAATTTGAACCGTCCTTCTGCTTTGTCAAATGAGTTCTGTTTTATTATATAGATTTATTATAATTAGTATTATTATATAGATTATAATTAGTATTATTATAATAATAATTATTATTATTATTATTATTATTACTACTACTACTACTACTACTATTATAATTATTATTATTATTTTAATTATTGTCATTATTGTTGTTATTATTATTATTTGATTTGGGCGGGAATTTTTAGTTTGAGATGAAATGTGAGCCTTTAGATTAAGTTGGAAGAATTGAGATAAAATCTGAACCGTTCTTATCAAATGAAATATTCAAAATGGTTTCTATTTTATTATTTAGATATTATAATTATTTTTATTGTAATAATAATAATAATTATTATTATTAGTACTATTATAATGATATTTATTATTATTATTATTATTATTATTTGTTTGTGTGTGTGAAGAATAGAGGAGAGAGAAAGATTTTGTGTGTGAACAAGAGAGAGAGTATGGTATATGAGTGAATTTGATTTGGGCGGGAAGAAATATGAGCCTTTAGATTAAGTTGGAAGAATTAAGTTAGAATGAATCTGAACCGTTCTTGTGCTTTGTCAAAAGAAAGATTCAAAATGGGTTCTGTTTTATTATATAGATAATACACGTATGATAAAATATTATAATACACGTACATAACAAAATAATAAAATTACTACCTATCTAAACTATGCAGATATTTACTAATTAAATTATATTACAACATAATATTTAACCATTTATAATTATATTACAACATAATATTATACAATTTAAAATATTTAAAACAAAATTAAAATAACAAATAATATCATTCATAACTTACTATGTTGATTTTATATTCTCCCAAATTATTACTTTAAAATCACTACTTTTGAATTCCACATTAATATTTTAATTTTATAATTTCATAAATCACTACAAATCTATTAATTATACTAAAACACAGTACATGCCACAATAGCTTGACACATGTCATCCTCAAAATTTAACACATGTCATGTCTAATTAATGTTCCTTAAAACCCTTAATAAAAATTCCCAACTAACATAACAAATGAGGTTGAAACAAACCTAAATTTATTCCCCTAAATTTGGGATCAACTATTCAAATATGGCATCTAAAATAAAATTTAAATAACAAATAATATCAATTGTAACTTACTATGTTAATTTTATAATCCCCAAAATTTACTATTTTTCTAAACATATTTATTATATCCTAAAATTATTATTTTTCTAATATTATATCATTCATAATTATACCATACATTATATGTATGATATAATATTACTAGTAATTGTCCGTGCCTAAAGGCACGACGTAACGAAAAATTAGATTAAAATTTGAAAAATACTACATTACCTAAAGACTTTTTACAACTTAAAATAACTTACAATCAGACATAACACTTATCATAATTTACCAAACCTACACAATAATTAATTTTTCTTTAAAAATAGATATCCACAAAAATTTAAATCTGTTTACAAAACTTAAAAATCATCGATAACAATTTTTATAATTCGCCACACCACCATAATAACAATTATTATTATTACTACTATTATTTTAATTATTATTATTATTATAATTATTATCATTATTGTTATTATTATTATTATTTGATTTGGGCGGAAATTTTTAGTGTGAGATGAAATATGAGCCTTTAGATTAAGTTGGAAGAATTGAGATGGCATCTGAACCGTTCTTGTGGTTTGTCAAATGAAATATTTAAAATAGTTTTTGTTTTATTATATAGATATTATAATTATTTTTATTATAATTATAATTATTATTAATAGTACTATTATAATAATATTTATTATTATTAGTACAATTATAATTATAATTAATATTAATATTATTATTACTATTATTATTATTATTATTATTATTATTATTAGTACTATTATAATAATAATAATTATTATAATAGTACTATTAATAATTATTATTAGTACTATTATTATTATTATTATTATTTGTTTGTGTGTGTGAAGAAGAGAGGATATAGAAAGATTTTGTGTGTGAACATGAGAGAGAGTATGGTGTATGGGTGAATTTGATTAGGCCGGAAAGAAATATGAGCTTTTAGATTAATTAGTTGGAAGAATTAAGTTAGAATGAATTTGAACCGTCCTTCTGCTTTGTCAAATGGGTTCTGTTTTGTTATATAGATTTATTATAATTAGTATTATTATATAGAATATAATTAGTATTATTATAATTATTATTATTATTATTATTATTACTACTACTACTACTACTATTATAATTATTATTATTATTATTTTAATTATTGTCATTATTGTTGTTATTATTATTATTTGATTTGGGCGAGAATTTTTAGTTTGAGATGAAATGTGAGCCTTTAGATTAAGTTGGAAGAATTGAGATAAAATCTGAACCGTTCTTATCAAATGAAATATTCAGAATGGTTTCTATTTTATTATTTAGATATTATAATTATTTTTATTGTAATAATAATAATAATTATTATTATTATTAGTACTATTATAATAATATTTATTATTATTACTATTATTATTATTATTTG
This sequence comes from Panax japonicus, assembly GCA_020205505.1. Taxonomy (NCBI): domain Eukaryota; kingdom Viridiplantae; phylum Streptophyta; class Magnoliopsida; order Apiales; family Araliaceae; genus Panax; species Panax japonicus. The sequence goes on along the minus strand of CM035108.1, from coordinate 61,515,837 downwards.
TTTGTGTGTGTGAAGAATAGAGGAGGGATAAAGATTTTGTGTGTGAACATGAGAGAGAGTATGGTGTATGAGTGAATTTGATTTGGGCGGGAAGAAATATGAGCCTTTAGATTAAGTTGGAAGAATTAAGTTAGAATGAATCTGAACCGTTCTTGTGCTTTGTCAAAAGAAAGATTCAAAATGGGTTCTGTTTTATTATATAGACTAGTAATTGCCCGTGCCTAAAGGCACGACGTAACGAAAAATTAGATTAAAATTCGAAAAATACTACATTACCTAAAGACTTTTTACAACTTAAAATAACTTACAATCAGACATAACAATTATCATAATTTACCAAACCTACACAATAATTAATTTTTCTTTAAAAATAGATATCCAAAAAAATCTAAATCTGTTTACAAAACTTAAAAATCATCGATAACAATTTTTATAATTCGCCACACCACCATAATAACAATTATTATTATTACTACTATTATTTTAATTATTATTATTATTATTATAATTATTATCATTATTGTTATTATTATTGTTATTTGATTTGGGCGGAAATTTTTAGTGTGAGATGAAATATGAGCCTTTAGATTAAGTTGGAAGAATTGAGATGGCATCTGAACCGTTCTTGTGGTTTGTCAAATGAAATATTTAAAATGGTTTTTGTTTTATTATATAGATATTATAATTATTTTTATTATAATTATAATTATTATTAATAGTACTATTATAATAATATTTATTATTATTGGTACAATTATAATTATAATTAATATTAATATTATTATTACTATTATTATTATTATTATTATTATTATTATTATTATTAGTACTATTATAATAATAATTATTATTATAATAGTACTATTAATAATTATTATTAGTACTATTATTATTATTATTATTATTTGTTTGTGTGTGTGAAGAAGAGAGGATATAGAAAGATTTTGTGTGTGAACATGAGAGAGAGTATGGTGTATGGGTGAATTTGATTAGGCCGGAAAGAAATATGAGCTTTTAGATTAATTAGTTGGAAGAATTAAGTTAGAATGAATTTGAACCGTCCTTCTGCTTTGTCAAATGGGTTCTGTTTTATTATATAGATTTATTATAATTAGTATTATTATATAGATTATAATTAGTATTATTATAATTATTATTATTATTATTATTACTACTACTACTACTACTACTACTATTATAATTATTATTATTATTTTAATTATTGTCATTATTGTTGTTATTATTATTATTTGATTTGGGCGGGAATTTTTAGTTTGAGATGAAATGTGAGCCTTTAGATTAAGTTGGAAGAATTGAGATAAAATCTGAACCGTTCTTATCAAATGAAATATTCAAAATGGTTTCTATTTTATTATTTAGATATTATAATTATTTTTATTATAATAATAATAATTATTATTATTAGTACTATTATAATAATATTTATTATTATTACTATTATTATTATTATTTGTTTGTGTGTGTGAAGAATAGAGGAGAGAGAAAGATTTTGTGTGTGAACATGAGAGAGAGTATGGTGTATGAGTGAATTTGATTTGGGCGGGAAGAAATATGAGCCTTTAGATTAAGTTGGAAGAATTAAGTTATAATGAATCTGAACCGTTCTTGTGCTTTGTCAAAAGAAAGATTCAAAATGGGTTCTGTTTTATTATATAGATAATACACGTATATAACAAAATAATAAAATTAGTACCTATCTAAACTATGCAGATATGTACTAATTAAATTATATTACAACATAATATTTTACCATTTATAATTATATTACAACATAATATTATACAATTTAAAATATTTAAAACAAAATTAAAATAACAAATAATATCATTCATAACTTACTATGTTGATTTTATAATCCCCCAAATTATTACTTTAAAATCACTACTTTTGAATTCCACATTAATATTTTAATTTTATAATTTCATAAATCACTACAAATCTATTAATTATACTAAAACACAGTACATGCCACAATAGCTTGACACATGTCATCCTCAAAATTTAACACATGTCATGTCTAATTAATGTTCCTTAAAACCCTTAATAAAAATTCTCAACTAACATAACAAATGAGGTTGAAACAAACCTAAATTTATTCCCCTAAATTTGGGATCAACTATTCAAATATGGCATCTAAAATAAAATTTAAATAACAAATAATATCAATCGTAACTTACTATATTAATTTTATAATCCCTAAAATTTACTATTTTTCTAAACATATTTATTATATCCTAAAATTATTATTTTTCTAATATTATATCATTCATAATTATACCATATATTATATCATACATGTATGATATAATATTATAATAAACGTATGATATAATATTAAAATACACGTATATAACAAAATAAAAATATTATTACCTATCTAAACTATACAGATATTTACTAATTAAATTATATTATAACATAATATTTTACCATTTATAATTATATTACAACATAATATTATACAATTAAAAATATTTAAAACAAAATTAAAATAACAAATAATATTATTCATAACTTACTATGTTGATTTTATAATCTCCTAAATCATTACTTTAAAATCACTACTTTTAATCACTACTAAAACACGGTACATGTTTACTGTTCTAATCTATCTATTAATTATAAAAAAACACAGTACATGACACAATAGCTTGACACATGTCATCCTCAAAATTTAACACATGTCATGCCTAATTAATGTTCCTTAAGACCCTTAACAAAAATGCCCAACTAACATAACAAATTAGGTTGAAACAAACCTAAATTTATTCCCCTTTGGGGTCAACTATTCAAATATGGCATCTAAAATAAAATTTAAATAACAAATAATATCAATCGTAACTTACTATGTTGATTTTATAATCCCCAAAATCTACTATTTTTCTAAACATAATTATTATATCCTAAAATCATTATTTTTCTAATATTATATCATTCATAATTATACCATACATTATATCATACATGCATGATATAATATTATAATAAACGTATGATATAATATTTATAATACACGTATATAACAAAATAATAAAATTACTACCTATTTAAACTATTCAGATATTTACTAATTAAATTATATTATAACATAATATTTTACCATTTATAATTATATTACAACATAATATTATACAATTTAAAATATTTAAAACAAAATTAAAATAACAAATAATATTATTCATAACTTACTATGTTGATTTTATAATCCCCTAAATCATTACTTTAAAATCACTACTTTTAATCACTACTAAAACACTGTACATGTTAACTGTTCTAATATTATCATTACTAATTTAATTATTATCTCCTAAAATCACTACCTTTTTAATCCCAAATTAATATTTTAAATTTATAATATCCTAAATCACTATAAATCTAAATTATTTTGGTAATATCAACTGTTCTGATATTATCATTTCTAACTTAATTATTATATCAAAAAATTACTACTTGTTATATTATCATTACTTTCCGTTATTTAACCTAATTTTATTTCTATTAATGCAACATCTATCTATTATATATACTAAAATACAGTACATGATATCATAACTTGACACCTGTCATTCCCACAATTCAACATGTGTCCTGTCTAATTAATGTTCTTTAAGAATCTTAACAAAACTGTCCAACTAACCTAACAAATGAGGATGAAAACAAATCCTAATTCATTCCCCTAAATTTTAGATTTATAATCTCCTAAATCACTAAAATCTAAATTGTTTTGATAATATCAACTGTTTTGATATTATCCTTTGTAATTTAATTATTATTTAATAAAATCACTACTTTATGCTATTAATTAATTTTTTGAATTTATAATCTTCTAAATCACTACAAATCTAGACAGTTAATAGCATAATGTCATTCTCTTAATTTTTTAGATTTATAATCCCCTAATTCACTAAAAATCTATCTAATATATATACTAAAACACATTACATGATACCATAACTTGACACCTGTCATTCCCATAATTCAACACGTGTCCAGTCTAATTAATGTTCTTTAAGACTCTTAACAAAACTGTCCAACTAACCTAACAAATGAGGATGAAAATAAATCCTATTTCATTCCCCTAAATTTTAGATTTATAATCTCCTAAATCACTACAAATCTAAATTATTTTGATAATATCAACTGTTTTGATATTATCCTTTGTAATTTAATTATTATTTAATAAAATTACTACTTTATGCTATTAATTAATTTTTTAAATTTATAATCTTCTAAATCACTACAAATCTAAACAGTTAATAACATAATGTCATTCTCTTAATTTTTTAGATTTATAATCTCCTAAATTACTAAAAATCTATTATCTATTATAAAACACAGTACATGATATCATAACTTGACACCTGTCATTCCCATAATTCAACACGTGTCCTGTCTAATTAATGTTCCTTGAGACTCTTAACAAAATTGTCCAACTAACCTAACAAATGAGGATGAAAACAAATCCTAATTCATTCCCCTAAATTTTAGATTTATAATTCTCTAAATCACTACAAATCTAAACTGTTTTGATAATATTGACTGTTTTGATATTATCCTTTGTAATTTAATTATTATTTAATAAAATCACTACTTTATACTATTAATTAATTTTTTGGATTTATAATCTTCTAAATCACTACAAATCTAAAAAGTTAATAGCATAATGTCATTCTCTTAATTTTTTAGATTTATAATTCCCTAAATCACTAAAAATTTAAACTGTTTTGATATTATCCTTTATAATTTAATTATTATTTAATAAAAGTACTACTTTATCTCAACACTACCCCTCTACAATGTATATTCATCTATTTATCTGGGTAAAATTTGATCATCGCACAACAATCTACCATGTTCTTATTATATTTTAATTTATTAATTGTACGTACACATTTATTATTAAAAAATTGAATAATCACGCCGCAACGCGGGAGTTTGTATCTAGTTAATTATACTAAAACACAGTACATGGCACAATAGCTTGACACATGTCATCCTCAAAATTTAACACATGTCATGTCTAATTAATGTTCCTTAAGACTTAATAAAAATGCCCAACTAACATTACAAATGAGGTTGAAACAAACCTAAATTTATTCCCCTAAATTTGGGATCAACTATTCAAATATGGCATCTAAAATAAAATTTAAATAACAAATAATATCAATCGTAACTTACTATGTTGATTTTCTAATTCCCAAAATCTACTATTTTTCTAAACATAATTATTATATCATAAAATCACTATTTTTCTAATATTATATCATTTATAATTATACCATATATTATACTAGTAATTGTCCGTGCCTGAAGGCACGGCGTAACAAAAAATTAGATTAAAATTTAAAAAATACTATATTACATAAAAACTATTTGTAACTTAAAATAATTTACTATTATTATTATTATTATTATTATTATTTATGTGTGAAGAAGAGAGGAGAGATAAAGATTTTGTGTGTGAACATGAGAGAGTAGGGTGTAGGGCTGAATTTGATTTGGGCGGGAAAAAATATGAACCTTTTGATTAAGTTGGAAGAATTAAGTTAAAATGAATCTGAACCGTCCTTGTGCTTTATCAAATGAAAATTCAAAATGGGTTCTATTTTATTATATAGATGTATGATATAATATTATAATACACATATGATATAATATTATAATACACGTATATAACAAAATAATAAAATTACTACATATCTAAACTATGCAGATATTTACTAATTAAATTATATTATAACATAATATTTGACCATTTATAATTATATTAAAACATAATATTATACAATTTAAAATATTTAAAACAAAATTAAAATAACAAATAATATTATTCATAACTTACTATGTTGATTTTATAATCCCCTAAATCATTACTTTAAAATCACTACTTTTAATCACTACTAAAACACTGTACATGTTAACTGTTCTAATATTATCATTACTAATTTAATTATTATCTCCTAAAATCACTATTTTTTTAATCCCAAATTAATATTTTAAATTTATAATCTCCTAAATCACTATAAATCTAAATTATTTTGGTAATATCAACTGTTCTGATATTATCATTTCTAACTTAATTATTATATCCTAAAATTACTACTTTGTTATATTATCATTACTTTCCGTTATTTAGCCTAATTTTATTTCTATTAATAAAACATAATATTATACCATTTATAATTATATTACAACAGTATATTATACAGTTTAAAATATTTAAAATAAAATTAAAAGAACAAATAATATCAATCATAACTTACTACTTTTTAAAACATAATTATTATATCCTAAAATTACTACTTTTCTAATATTATACCATAAATTATATCATACATGTATGGTAAAATATTATAATACACGTATATAACAAAATAACAAAATCACCACCTATCTAAACTGTGCAAATATTATCATTACTAATTAAATTATATTACAACATAATATTATACCATTTATAATTATATTAAAACATAATATTATACAGTTTATAAAATTTAAAACAAAATTAAAAAAATAAATAATATCAATCATAACTTACGTGCTATGTTGATTTTATAATTTCCTAAATTACTACATTTTCAATCTAAACGGTTTTTATATTATCGTTACTTAATTATTATCTCCTAAAATCACTACTTTTTAATCTCACGTTAATATTTTAATTTTATAATCCTATAAATCACTACAAATCTAAATTATTTTGAAAATGTTAACTGTTTTAATATTATCATTACTAATTTAATATTTTGAATTTATAATCCCCTAAATCACTATAAATCTAAACTATTTTGGTAATATCATCTGTTCTGATATTATTTTTTTAATGTAATTATTATCTTTTAAAAGCACTACTTTATGATATTATCACTATTGCTGAATGACACTTCTGTCCCTCCAAATTACCACCCATTTTTAAAGTCGTCTCTAAAGTTCAATTATTGCCAGTTAGGTCCTTAAAATGACATTTTGTTGGCATTTTCTATTCATTCAGCCCAATTTAACCTCAACTCGACCTATTTTGACCAATTTTGACTCAACCCAATCCAGTTTGACCTAACCCAAAATTTTAATATTTTAAAATATAAAATTATTTTTAAAATAAGTTTAAAATAATAATTATCGGGTTGAGGTCAAATTGGACTGACGGAACGGTAATGCCAACAAAATGTCATGACGAAAATTGAACTTTAGGGATGACTTTAAAAGTTGGTGGCAACTTGAAGGGACAGAAGTGTCATTCAGCCAAAATTGAGCTATTATCATTATTCTCCGTTAATTAACCTAATTTCTCCATATAAATACATACCAACTATTATGCAACAACTCATGCTACGAACAAACAATTCTGAATACTTTTGAAAGTGCAAATGACTTATATACCTGGATACCTTCAGATTATGGTGACAATGCATTCAATGGGAGGGGCTATTTCAGAGCCGGTCCTGGGTTTTGTAAGGCCCAGGGCAAAAAAATTTAAGCGTGCCCCTTTATATAAATTAAACAAAAAAATAAATTAATTATCAACTAATTATTTTTATTAAAATTATAAGAATTTACAAAAGATAAGTAAGAACACTTTGGGGTCTCGTTAAAAAATTTGTTTGGAGAAAATCTAATGGGACAAAACCCCAAACAAAAGAAAAAGAGTAGCCCGAATTGTAAACATTGTATTAAAAACGAAGAACAAGAATTTCAGCCAAGTTTTCTGTTGAATTAAATAATAAATAAGAAAAGTTAACAAAAATATACATTACAATTTACAAAATTTATATACAGTAAAATTCCTATTTAAGAATACTCTATATAAGAATAACCTCTACAATATTATAAAAAAAATTTGGTCCCAATTTGGGCCAGTTATAAATAGGAATAACCTCTAAATTGTAATATGTTATAGACTTTTTAAGCCCCCTATTGAGAAACTATACCTCTATTTAGTAATAATTATATCTATATAATAAAACAGAACCCATTTTGAATCTTTCTTTTTGACAAAGCACAAGAACGGTTCAGATTCATTCTAACTTAATTCTTCCAACTTAATCTAAAGGCTCATATTTCTTCCCGCCCAAATCAAATTCACTCATACACCATACTCTCTCTCATGTTCACACACAAAATCTTTCTCTCTCCTCTATTCTTCACACACACAAACAAATAATAATAATAATAGTAATAATAATAAATATTATTATAATAGTACTAATAATAATTATTATTATTATTATTATTATAATAAAAATAATTATAATATCTAAATAATAAAATAGAAACCATTTTGAATATTTCATTTGATAAGAACGATTCAGATTTTATCTCAATTCTTCCAACTTAATCTAAAGGCTCACATTTCATCTCAAACTAAAAATTCCCGCCCAAATCAAATAATAATAATAACAACAATAATGACAATAATTAAAATAATAATAATAATTATAATAGTAGTAGTAGTAGTAGTAATAATAATAATAATTATAATAATACTAATTATAATCTATATAATAATACTAATTATAATAAATCTATATAATAAAACAGAACCCATTTGACAAAGCAGAAGGACGGTTCAAATTCATTCTAACTTAATTCTTCCAACTAATTAATCTAAAAGCTCATATTTCTTTCCGGCCTAATCAAATTCACCCATACACCATACTCTCTCTCATGTTCACACACAAAATCTTTCTATATCCTCTCTTCTTCACACACACAAACAAATAATAATAATAATAATAATAGTACTAATAATAATAATAATAATAATAATAATAATAATAATAATAATAGTAATAATAATATTAATATTAATTATAATTATAATTGTACTAATAATAATAAATATTATTATAATAGTACTATTAATAATAATTATAATTATAATAAAAATAATTATAATATCTATATAATAAAACAAAAACCATTTTAAATATTTCATTTGACAAACCACAAGAACGGTTCAGATGCCATCTCAATTCTTCCAACTTAATCTAAAGGCTCATATTTCATCTCACACTAAAAATTTCCGCCCAAATCAAATAACAATAATAATAACAATAATGATAATAATTATAATAATAATAATAATTAAAATAATAGTAGTAATAATAATAATTGTTATTATGGTGGTGTGGCGAATTATAAAAATTGTTATCGATGATTTTTAAGTTTTGTAAACAGATTTAGATTTTTTTGGATATCTATTTTTAAAGAAAAATTAATTATTGTGTAGGTTTGGTAAATTATGATAATTGTTATGTCTGATTGTAAGTTATTTTAAGTTGTAAAAAGTCTTTAGGTAATGTAGTATTTTTCGAATTTTAATCTAATTTTTCGTTACGTCGTGCCTTTAGGCACGGGCAATTACTAGTATATATATATATGAGAGAGACAATATTAAATTTAAAAGACTATATTTTCTATAAAAGACTACATTTCATATAAAGAACTACATTTTCCTATAAAAAACTATATTTCCTATAAAGGACCACACTTTCCTATAAAAGACTATATTTCCTATGAAAGACCACATTGTCTTATAAAAAACTACATTTCCTATAAAAAAAAACTACATTTTCCTAGTTTCAAAATCTAAATAATTTATGTTTTCTTTAATTTTTGTTATAAAATCTATATTTTTGTTAAAATGGATATTTTTGGGTGTTCGAAAAATATTTTGTACCAATACCTCAATTTAGTAAATAGATGTTTTACTGTATCTAGATTCTATATGTATCTTAAAAAAAATTACCTTCAAAGAAAGGTACTAGTCTAGCTGGTGGATGATTTATTTTCCAACTTTGTTGGAGAAAAGGAGAATCATCGAAAAAAAATTACTTGCGTTGCGTTATGAACTGAGAGGGTTGAAGAGTTTTTCCTTCTTTTTGTGGCTAAGAGTCTATTTTGATTCGCCATATTTATTGATTTGTTTTATATTATATTTTATAATTATTTTTTTATACACATATATACATAATTTTTTTTAAAAATTGGGCCCTCCTCAGTTTTGGGCCCTGGGCAGTCGCCCTGGTTGACCTGGCCCAGGGCCGGCTCTGGGGGCTATGACTTCATTTTCTGGACTATATCTCACGGTGTTTATATTTATGGTTTCTTCATCTATTGTATTTTATTATCTGGACTGTAGCTTTGCATGATTTGTTAAGTACTAGCATCTAGTAAATCATTTTCATCATCATTAATAGTTTTTTTTGGCATTATGGTAATACTGTGACAATTGCCAAAAATGGATAAAAAACTAATGAGACAATGTATTCATTTTTAACTATAACATTGTGTTATGTATGACACAGTGTTATACTACTATATTTTTGGACACGATGTTTGTTTAACATGTAATTTTCCTTACGGTTTGAGGACTGAAACTGGGATATTCTTTATCTGTTTCTCCTTTCATTTGGATGTTTGAATTCTGGTGCAAGTAAGCGTATATGAGACATGGACTCTTTAAAATGCATCAAGTACATGTGCCAGATATTTGAGGCTTGGTGAGGTTTGTGTAATGTGTAACAGACTTCAATTATGCCACTAACAATCGTATCAATATAACAACTTGATGACATTGTGCATTACACTTTATAAATATTTATTAGTGCTTTAGAATGCAAGAGGTACCCATTTTTAACTCTATTGGTTACATTATAAACATTTTTATCAAAAAATTAATATATATATATATATATACACACACACAACTGTTACCCAACTCTATACAACATATACTATACTTGGATATGTATTTGCTCACAAAACTTTTCCCCAACTCTATACAACATATGCTACCAAAATTTGATCATCGCATAACAATCTACCTTCTTCTTATTATATTTTAATTTAGTAATTGCACGTATAAATTTATTATTAACAAAATGAATAATTCCGCTGCAACGCGCATGTTTATATCTAGTTTTCACTAATTGATTAGTAAAAGAATCTAAACTGGATTTTTTTATAGGATACTGGAAGTATAATTAATTTTGTCATGAAACTTGAAATTAGTTTAATTATTTTATTAAAATGGAATGAACAATTTACGTGAGTTCATATGATGTTGTGCTGATGTGGTAAGATTTTGAATGGAATCTATCTATTATTTATTATCTATTATCAGTTATCTACATAGCACCATTGAATGACATGTGTTTTTCCCACATTGTAACACATGTTCTATATAATTAATGTGCATCCCACACTAATTTAATTATATTACAACATAATATTATACCATTTATAATTATATTACAACATAATATTATATTGTTTAAAACATTTAAAATAATTATATCCTAAAATTACTACTTTTCTAATATTATATCATTCATAATTATATCATACATTATATCCTACACATATGGTATAATATTATAATGCACGTATATAACAAAATAACTACCTATCTAAACTGTGCGGATATTATCATTACTATTTTAATTATATTACAACATAATATTATACAATTTAAAACATTTAAAATAATATTAAAATAACAAATAATATCAATCATAACTTACTATATTTATTTTATATTCTCATAAATCACTATTTTCTCAATCTAAACGATTTTTATATTATTATTATTATTTTGATTTTATAATCTCCTAAATCACTACAAAATTTAAACTGTTCTGATAATGTTAACTGTTCTAATATTATCATTACTAAATTAATTATTAACTTTTAAAATCACTACTTTTTAATTCCAAAATAATATTTTAAATTTATAATCCACTAAATCACTACAAATCTAAATTGTTTTGATAATGTCAACTGTTCTGATATTATCATTTCTAATTTAATTATTATCTCCTAAAAGCACTATTTTTTATTCCGAAATTAATATTTTGATTTTATAATCCTCTAAATCACTACAAATCTAAAGTGTTCTGATAATGTTAATTGTTCTAATATTAACATTACTAAATTAATTATTATCTCCTAAAATCGCTACTTTTTTAATCCCAAATTAATATTTTAAATTTATAATCCATTAAATCCCTACAAATCAAAATTGTTCTAGTAATGTCAACTGTTCTGATATTATCCTTTTTAATTTAATTATTATATTATAAAATTACTATTTTTTTAATCTTAAATTAATATTTTTATTTTATAATCCCCTAAAATCCACTACTTTTCTAAACTGTTACTAATTTAATTATGTTAAAACATAATTATTGTATCTTAAAATAATTACTTTTATAATATTATAACATTCATAATTATACCATACATTATATCATACATATATGGTATAATATTATAATACACGTATATAATAAAATCACTACCTATCTAAATTGTGCAGATATTATCATTACTAATTTAATTATATTATAACATAATATTATACCATTTATAATTATATTACAAAATAATATTATACAATTAAAACATTTAAAATAAAATTAAAATAACAAATAATATAAATCATAAGTTACTATGTTGATTTTATAATCCACTAAATCACTACTTTTTCAATCTAAACGATTTTTATATTATCATAACATAATTATTATCTTCTAAAATCATTACTTTTTAATCCTACATTATTATTTTGATTTTATAATCCCCTCAATCACTATACATCTAAACTGTTCTAATAATGTTAACTGTTCTAATATCTATTATCTATTATCTATTATATCTATTATATATACTAAATTACAGTACATGGCACAATAAATTGACATATGTAGTTCTATAAAATTGACACATGTCCATCCTAATTAATGCTTCTTATTGCCCTTGACAAAAATACTCTTGACAATTACTTTGATATATATATATATATATACACTGATCACCTTATTTTATGGATATTATCAACAACCACGTTATTTTAGGATCCATTATTTAGATAACTCTCTTAGGCAACAACCAGATTGCATCAATTTAAACACGATAGGGCCAACTTGCTTTTTATGAAAAATTAGTTTTAATTATTTGAAAAGTAAATTTCCTTTAATATTAGACTTTTATTTATTTTACCTACTTTTCATAGTTCCATGCAATTAAAAATTATTTTCATATTCATTTTAAAACTTCAATCTATTAGCTTCCAAAAATTCTTCTAATTATTTGAACCACGCTAATTGATTCTAAAGATATGAAAATTTATTTGCTTAACCAATTTATGAAAAACTCAATCAATTTAAAATTCATGTGAATATTTATTTTTATCTTTAAAATAATAATTTTGTAGTAACTGATATTTTTTAAAGTAGTTCAAGAAATCAACTATTACATTATCAAATTAATTTACATGAATTGAAATTGTAATTTTCACTAATTGATTAGTAAAAGAATCTAAACTGGGTTTTTTTTATAGGATACTGGAAGTATAATTAATTTTGTCATGAAACTTGAAATTAGTTTAATTATTTTATTAAAATGGAATGAACAATTTATGTGAGTTCAGATGAGGTTGTGCTGATGTGGTAAGATTTTGAATGGAATCTATCTATTATTTATTATCTATTATTTGTTATCTACATAACACCATTGAATGACATGTGCTTTTTCCACATTGTAACACATGTTCTATATAATTGATGTGCATCCCACACTAATTTAATTATATTACAACATAATATTATACCATTTATAATTATATTACAACATAATATTATATTGTTTAAAACATTTAAAACAATTATATCCTAAAATTACTACTTTTCTAATATTATACCATTCATAATTATACCATACATTATATCATACATGTATGGTATAATATTATAATCTATATAATAAAACAGAACCCATTTTGAATCTTTCTTTTGACAAAGCACAAGAACGGTTCAGATTCATTCTAACTTAATTCTTCCAACTTAATCTAAAGGCTCATATTTCTTCCCGCCCAAATCAAATTCACTCATACACCATACTCTCTCTCATGTTCACACACAAAATCTTTCTCTCTCCTCTATTCTTCACACACACAAACAAATAATAATAATAATAGTAATAATAATAAATATTATTATAATAGTACTAATAATAATTATTATTATTATTATAATAAAAATAATTATAATATCTAAATAATAAAATAGAAACCATTTTGAATATTTCATTTGATAAGAACGGTTCAGATTTTATCTCAATTCTTCCAACTTAATCTAAAGGCTCACATTTCATCTCAAACTAAAAATTCCCGCCCAAATCAAATAATAATAATAACAACAATAATGACAATAATTAAAATAATAATAATAATTATAATAGTAGTAGTAGTAGTAGTAATAATAATAATAATTATAATAATACTAATTATAATCTATATAATAATACTAATTATAATAAATCTATATAATAAAACAGAACCCATTTGACAAAGCAGAAGGACGGTTCAAATTCATTCTAACTTAATTCTTCCAACTAATTAATCTAAAAGCTCATATTTCTTTCCGGCCTAATCAAATTCACCCATACACCATACTCTCTCTCATGTTCACACACAAAATCTTTCTATATCCTCTCTTCTTCACACACACAAACAAATAATAATAATAATAATAATAGTACTAATAATAATTATTAATAGTACTATTATAATAATTATTATTATTATAATAGTACTAATAATAATAATAATAATAGTAATAATAATATTAATATTAATTATAATTATAATTGTACTAATAATAATAAATATTATTATAATAGTACTATTAATAATAATTATAATTATAATAAAAATAATTATAATATCTATATAATAAAACAAAAACCATTTTAAATATTTTATTTGACAAACCACAAGAACGGTTCAGATGCCATCTCAATTCTTCCAACTTAATCTAAAGGATCATATTTCATCTCACACTAAAAATTTCTGCCCAAATCAAATAACAATAATAATAACAATAATGATAATAATTATAATAATAATAATAATAATTAAAATAATAGTAGTAATAATAATAATTGTTATTGTGGTGGTGTGGTGAATTATAAAAATTGTTATCGATGATTTTTAAGTTTTGTAAACAGATTTAGATTTTTTTGGATATCTATTTTTAAAGAAAAATTAATTATTGTGTAGGTTTGGTAAATTATGATAATTGTTATGTCTGATTATAAGTTATTTTAAGTTGTAAAAAGTCTTTAGGTAATGTAGTATTTTTTGAATTTTAATCTAATTTTTCGTTACGTCGTGCCTTTAGGCACGGACAATTACTAGTACACATATATAACAAAATAACTACCTATCTAAACTGTGCGGATATTATCATTACTAATTTAATTATATTACAGCATAATATTATACCATTTATAATTATATTACAACATAATATTATACAGTTTAAAACATTTAAAACAATATTATAATAACAAATAATATCAATCATAATTACAGCATAACTTTATTTTATATTCTCATAAATCACTATTTTCTCAATCTAAACGGTTTTTATATTATTATTATTATTTTGATTTTATAATCTCCTAAATCACTACAAAATTTAAACTGTTCTCATAATGTTAACTGTTCTAATATTATCATTACTAAATTAATTATTAACTTTTAAAATCAGTACTTTTTTAATTCCAAAATAATATTTTAAATTTATAATCCACTAAATCACTACAAATCTAAATTGTTTTGGTAATGTCAACTGTTCTGATATTATCATTTTTAATTTAATTATTATCTCCTAAAAGCACTATTTTTTAATCCCAAATTAATATTTTGATTTTATAATCCCCTAAATCACTACAAATCTAAAGTGTTCTGATAATGTTAATTGTTCTAATATTAGCATTACTAAATTAATTATTATCTCCTAAAATCGCTACTTTTTTAATCCCAATTTAATATTTTGAATTTATAATTCACTAAATCACTACAAATCTAAATTGTTTTAGTAATGTCAACTGTTCTGATATTATCCCTTTTAATTTAATTATTATATCCTAAAATTACTATTTTTTTTAATCTTAAATTAATATTTTTATTTTATAATCCCCTAAAATCCACTACTTTTCTAAATTGTTACTAATTTAATTATGTTAAAACATAATTATTGTATCCTAAAATAGTTACTTTTCTAATATTATAACATTCATAATTATACCATACATTATATCATACATATATGGTATAATATTATAATACACGTATATAATAAAATCACTACCTATCTAAACTGTGCAGATATTATCATTACTAATTTAATTATATTACAACATAATATTATACCATTTATAATTATATTATAAAATAATATTATACAATTAAAACATTTAAAACAAAATTAAAATAACAAATAATATAAATCTTAAGTTACTATGTTGATTTTATAATCCACTAAATCACTACTTTTTCAATCTAAACGATTTTTATATTATTATAACGTAATTATTATCTTCTAAAATCATTACTTTTTAATCCTACTTTATTATTTTGATTTTATAATCCCCTCAATCACTATACATCTAAACTGTTCTAATAATGTTAACTGTTCTAATATTATCATTACTAAATTAATTATTATCTACTAAAATCACAACTTTTTTTAATCCCACATTAATATTTAAATGTATAACCCTCTAAATCACTACAAATCTAAACTATTTTGGTAATGTAAACTGTTCTGATATTATACTTTCTAATTTAATTATTATCTCCTAAAATCACTACTTTATGATATTATCATTACTGAGCTATTATCATTACTTTCCGTTATTTATCCAAATTTTCTTATCAAATATCCGATCAATCCCCTTGCAGCAATTGTTGATATCACATATCCAAATTTATTGAAAAATTTGACAATGACTTTTATTTCCAAAACCAAGCCATCCTTGCTCCTACACTTGATGCTATAAATAAGGTGAACGAATATGTGATGTATTTATGGTCAAGTTATGAAATACCATATCTAAGATGTCCTATGTAAGGTTGATGAAAACTCAAACAGCTATGAAGGCATTTACACCCTATAATTTTTTAATAGCATTACATCTTCTGGAATGTCAAACCACAAGATAACTTTGAAGATTGGAATTCCTGTAATGTTGCTCCGAAGTATAGATCATTGATTTGGTTTGTGCAATGTCACGAGATTAATAGTAACTCAAATGGGAAAACATCTGATAGAAGCAAAAGTAATTTCAGTCAGCAATTTTGGACACAAAGTTTTCATTCCTCGCTTGGTCTTAACACCGTCAAACATTATATTACCTTTTATATTAAAGACAATTTCCTTTGATTGTTTGCTTTTTCATGACAATTAATAAGAGTCAGGGGCAATCTCTCTCACATGTTGGACTGTATCTATCACGTTCAGTTTTAGCCTTGACCAATTGTATGTAGCAGTATCAAGAGTTACAAGCAAGAGTGGAGTAAAAATACTAATTTGTGACAAAGATGGACAAACATACAATACTACAAAGAATGTAGTTTTCCAAAAAAAAAATCACAATTTAATGTATAAAGGTTTGACTGTTTCTGGCTATTATCTTTTTGTTGCTCATTATTAGTGTAAACCCTGATTATTTTATTATTATATCTCATAAAATTTTTACTATAATCTATTTGAATCTTTTTAGGTAAATCTATGATTTGCATTTACAAAGCTATCTCGATCGAGCTAAATTCCAGTTGCAAAGACAAAAATAAATCGACAAACTCTCAACACTACCCCCAATAAAATTGTTTAATTTTTATGTATATTCATTTTTTTTTGTCTGTGTATATATATTCATGTATAACCATTGAAAAACTTTTAAATAACAGTATAACAGGTTTGTCTTTTACTTTTTGGATGACAGTATTTGAAATTCTATGTAAGTCCATTTCATATGTGTTTTACTCTAATTCTTTTCATTTTTATTTAATATAGGAGCTAAATTCCTTTATGCTCTGTTAGTTTTCAATCTGACAAACACATGAATTTTTAGCTAAGTGTGAGACTTTTTTTATCTCGGACAATACTATTTCCTATAAAAGAGTTGTGGAAAGATAATTATTTATTTGGTTGATAGTTTATGCAATGTTGAAATCAACTATTAAGTATGTCTAAATTCTTATATTTCACTATTGTCCAGATTCCTGTCGCAAATATTTATAAGATTGCAACGACTGTTAAAAAGATCATTTAAGTGCTAATTTTTGTTTGTGTGAATATATTGCACATTCAATAAATATAACTGGATTGAAGACCTAAACTGGAAGAAGCTTAAATGTGATAATCCTGGTACCTATGGTTAAATGGTAATGTGACAATGAATTTGGTCTATGCAGTTCTTGGCAGAGTTAAATTTTTGTTGGCATGCTTCTTGCATTATTTCAGGTGCATCATGGATTTCATTTTGCTTAGCACAACAAAATTTTGCGCCCTACAATTCTAAATACTGTTGAAAGTGCAAAGGAGTTATATGAAGACCTTCAGATTATGGGACAGTGCATTCAATGGGAGGGGATATAGCTTTATTTTGTGGACTATATCCCACGGTGTTTATATTTATGGCTTCTTCATTTATTGCATTCTATTATATGGATTGTGGCTTTGCATGATTTGTTAAGTACTAGCATCCGGTAAATCATTTTCATCATCATTAATATATATTTTTTTATATTATGGTAATACTATGAGTGCTTATACAATTGTCAAAAATTGATAAAAAAAACTAATGAGGTATGTATTCTTTCTTTAACTATAACATTGTGTTATGTATGACACGGTGCTATACTGCTATGTTTTTGGACATGGTGTTTGTTTGACATGAAGATCCAACATAATTATTAATTCTCGTGCTTTTCAGTTTTCACATGTAACATGTGCTTTCCCTTCATGTCTGAGGACCGAAACTGAGAAATTCTTTCGTTGTTTTCCCTTTCATTTGGATGTTAGAATTCTGGTGCAAGTAATTAGCGTATACGAGACATGGACTCTTCAAAATTCATCAAGTACATGTGTCAGATATTTGAGGCTTGGTGAGATTTGTGTAATGTGTAACAGACTTCAAATATACCACTAGCAATCATATCAATATAACAATTCGATGGCATTGTGCATGACACTTTCTAAATATTTGTTAGTGCTTTATAATGAAAGAGTTACCCATTTTAAACCATATTGGTTACATTATAAACATTTTTATCAAGACATTAATATATATATATATATATATATATATATATATATATAGAATCAGGATCCTGTCCGGGAGTCCGGACAGGTCCTAAAATGCGGACCAAATTTTTTTTTTTTTTTGCTTTTTTTTTTTGAAACAACTAAAAAAAAAATTTATGGAACTGAAATTTTTCCATAATACAGTGTTTTGGGTGTGTTTTTAATACCTATACCAACCAATGTATGTACAGACTGTACAGAAATGTTTTGGTATAGGCATCCAACGGATGTATTCATTCCGTATTCGTTGAAAATCCAAGCGGCCTCTTTGAAGATGCGACTGTAGCATTGCCCATATGATGCTGTTGCGGCGGTAATTCTGTGTGTAGGTAAGGACATGAAAATCTGCTACACTTGTCTGCCCTCCAATGAAAACATACCTTTTGATGTTTATTGTTGTTAGAAATGGAATTCGAATACCCAATTCGTGGAGTATTTGAATGCGAAGAATCAGATGGAGTACGTGAATTGAATGTGATCATCAAAAGAGAAAAGCTCTGCTGACCGAGTTGGAGGCTGCAGAGGAACTGGTAAGATTAAGCAATTCCTTTGATTTGTTGAAAGATTAAGCAATTTTCAGGTAGTATGATTTCGGTGTTAGGGTTTTGGATGATCGAATCAGAAACCCTAATTTCTTTATTTGTAGAGTTATTGTTACTGGGTTGGGTTGGGTTGGGTTGGAGTAGCAGTGATGAAAAAAGGTATTTACGACTCTGTACATCTGCATCTGGGTCTGCGTCAGCTGTACGTAGGTAATCCGTAATTGTGTCACCTGATTTATTGGACTTTTTCCTAAACATAAATTAAATTAAATCTATTATTATCTATTAATTATTAATCTATTATCTATTATCTGTCCTTCTACAAATTCAACACCTGTCCATTCTATTTAATGCTCCTAATTGCCCTTGCACTGTTGGAGTCTCCCTCGAAAATCTTCTTAAATCGGATTGAGAAGTAAGCTCTAATTTCCTTCCATTTTTTTGTTTTCGGCGAATTCATTCGTATCATTGTTAGTTAGTTTCAAAATGTTTACTGAAGTAGAGCATATTAGATGAATTCATTGGAAAATTTTAATCTTTAATGCATTGTATTTGTTGGAAATTTATGTTTGGTATTTGTTTTAGAATTTATTTTGAAGCTTCCTAAACATAAATTAAATTAAATCTATTATTATCTATTATCTATTAATTATTAATCTATTATTTATTATCTATTATCTATTATCTGTCTTTCTACAAATTCAACACTTGTCCATTCTATTTAATGCTCCTAATTGCCCTTGCAGTGTTGGAGTCTCCCTCGAAAATCTTCTTAAATCGGGTTGAGAAGTAAGCTCTAATTTCCTTCCAATTTTTTGTTTTCGGCTAATTCATTCGTATCATTGTTAGTTTCAAAATGTTTACTGAAGTAGAGCATATTAGATGAATTCATTGGAAAATTTTAATCTTTAATGCATTGTATTTGTTGGAAATTTATGTTTGGTATTTGTTTTATAATTTATTTTGAAGCTTCTGAACATGGGTGTTGTGCCCATTCCAAGGAAAAACAATTACTTGTGCTTTTTTAAAAGTAATGCACATGTACACAAAGGTGGTTTTTATTTATATTTATTTATATGTAAAGAACAAGCTGTAATAAGCCATACATTTATTTTTATTTTTGTGGTAAAACAAATTAGTTACTTATGGCCAAATATCGCATTTTGGGATTTTATGACTAAAATTATGAATTTAATCCGTACCCAGAATGTGTAATGAACATGTATTGTGAAATTGATTGGAGGAATTGGTTCCACAAAATTTTAGCTTAGAGTTTAGTTTTAAGGTCTTAGTTGAATGCTTCTATAATGAGCTTTTTTGAGTTTGTGTATTTTTTTTGTTGCTCTAACTTATGCGCATAATTGTCGAAATTATTCAGGTGAATTTATTTTGTCTTTCTTGGATATTGATGATGTAGTTGTTCTTTGATCTGCTTATAGCTTACCAAATTTATAATTTTGTTGAATAAAGTTATCATTTTGTTAGTGAGTATAGTAGTGTATAAATATAAATTCATGGTAATATAGCATTTACGAGATTTAGATAAGAAATGTTTTAACAAGTCTGAATTAGTTACCTCCCTTGAAACTCTAATACTATGAAATGTTTTGACAGAGTTTTGAGATTGTTTCTTGATAACAATTATTGATTAATAGATTTGAGAGATTTTATGAACAAGGACTTCAACAAGTCGACTTAGTCTGGTTCCCTTTACTCTTTTGAAGAGTTTTGAGAAAACATTTATTGATAATAAATCTTGGTTAATAGACCTATCTTATATTATGTGACTTGTCTCCAGTTAGTTGTTGGACCTGTCAAAATTTGAGTCTTGTGAATTAAAATCTTTTGTTTTCCATTTGTTTTTTTTAATATTCTCTCTTTTAAAATCTTCTTACCAAAGGATTTTTTGGAGGCCTCTTGGTTTTATTATTGGTTATGGTAGTTTGTTTACAAGGCACTTCATCTGCCATTGAATATGCCACTTATTCTCTGGTCTGTGCTGTAAATTCTTATAAGTGAAGATGGTTATTCCTTTTACCATATTTTTGCTCCCAGGTAACGCATAAGGAGCCAAACTGTGCAACTTGAATTATTTGTAATGTTTAAGCCTGCCATAATTTTGTTATTGTGCTTCTCATATTTACTCAAATTATAGATTTAAGAAATTCTAAATAAATTAGTGTCTTTTTTATATTGCAGATGTGCCACAAGCATGGGGTTATGAATATGATTTTTGGAGGATATTTATGTTACTTATCAAAAACAAAAACAACTTTGGTTTATGTTTTTTCTGGGTTAATGGCAAGGAAAAAAAACCACAGCTTGGTTTTGACACTCGAGCGATATGACTTCGTAGCAGTATATTTGCCTTCTTTTTACTATTTTCTTTTCTTTTTCTTGAATAATATTTTACCGGATTGGCGGATTGTATAGATTAGGATGTTGAGAGACCTGTCTGATCTTGATTATTAGCCTGAATAGAAGTCTTGGCTTAGTTAAGGTATTTTTTGATCTGATCCGAATCCTATTTGGTTCCATTCAATTTCATGTTTTTCAAGAAGGGGAAATATTAGATTAAAAAAATAGCAATACATGATAATTATAGGACTAATCCCATCCAAAATCAAATCAGAGTCATTTTCATTACATATTTTTTTAATTTTATTTACTGTATATTGACAACATTATATATGAAGTATGAAAGAAGATTCTTTAATATAGTTGCATTTCTTTCTGTTTTTAGTTAATGGTAGGTGTTGATATTTTGTTAATCAAATAGTAAACCCAGATACAGTTTGAGGAGTATGTGTTTCAGGGTTCTGTGATGACAAAAGGAGGAAAAATCTATTTTCTACCTTGAACTTTCTATCTTCCTTGCATACGAGAGAATGAGACAAAGTAAGCTCTTTTTTGAGAGGTTGGAACAAATGTGGGATTATTTTGACTGAAGGTCTAACATTGAGAAGGTGTACATTTCCCAAATTGTTCTTTTGTTTTCTTCTTATATCTCTCCTAAACTAAATAAGTTGAGTTTTTGAACTCAAGCGCTTTGAAGATTCCCATAAATACTTTTGAGTGTTATAGTTAGCTATTAGGATACAGTATTCAAAGTGTGAACAGTTTTTTTATCAGTTGGTCTGATTTGATTTTTCAAACATAACTTTATTTACTGGAATTATGTGACTGCTCTCATTCTTTCTCACCTTCCATCCCTGGGGTTCCTTTCTTACCTCAAAATCTTTTATGTTGATGTCCAGATACTGAACAAGGAGTTGCACAAGCAATCATTCGGTCAGTTATAGATTTTAAAAGGGATCCTTGGCCTAAGGTTTCTGATAATGCAAAAGACCTTGTGAAGAAGATGCTTAACCCTGACCCAAAGCTACGCCTTACTGCTCAGGAAGTGCTAGGTACTTTACAATTTTGTTAATATACAATTCTATGATCATGATTGCAGGCTTTACCAAATGTTAATTTGTTTAATTTTTTACTTGTGATTATTAGTTAATTGTGTAGTAATTAGGTTTCACATTCACATACTTTGTACTTTTGATTAGAGGAGTGAAGTTTTTCGTTTTGAATTTGCAGAAGTTATAGTTGATTCTGTTTGTTTGTTGTTTGGGTTAATTGACGATGATGATATCCGCAGCACTGATTCTCTGATTTTAGTCAACAAACAATTCAACATCAATCAAGTTATAGTTGATTCTATTTCTAAATGTTCTTTTCTTCTTCTTTTTTTCCCTTTTTTTAATAAAAAAACATGTATAAACTAAAAGGATATCAGAATTGGAATTGTATGTTTCTTTTTGTATTGTTTTCCAAAGTTATTACAAACCAGCTCAACAGAAGTGTTTAGACGTTGACTAAATGTCATTTTTTTGCTTCTTTGGTTTGCTATAACTTTAATTTAGAATTAGAATGTAATTATTTCTCTTTCATCCATTTATCTCAAACTAGGGAGAGTACTATGACTGGCTGATATTCACATTCTCATTTCATTCCTTATTTATTAACTAAATATAGTTATTGTGATGGGTTTTACAATTTTTGACATAGGTACCAAATTTGGAGTGAGTTTGGTTGCATTCGTCCTGTTGTTGCTTCTGTCTCCGACTGTATTTTCTTCATCCAGTGATAGATTGATCAGAGTTGGATTGAAAAAGAGAAAATTGGATTCTATCTATTAAATCTATTAATTATACTAAAACGCAGTACATGACACAATAATTTGACATCTGTCATCTTCAAAATTCAACACATGTCCTGCCTAATTAATGCTCCTTAGTACCCTTGACAAATATGCCCAGCTAATGCCCACTCCTTAATACCCTTACAAAAATGCCTAGTTAATGTCCAGCTAATTCCTTCCCCTAGATCTAGAATCAACAATTCAAATATGACATCCACCCTCTCTCGATGCATCGCTTTCTGCTGCGACAAATTCCCTAGAGACGGCGAAGAAGAAGCAGACCCAAAGGATGGCGTCCTCTCCATGATTGGCGAATCAGACACCAAATGAACATCCTGATTCTTACTGTTACCTTCGATCTGTAAGCCTTATTTGTGAAATTGTTTGGTAAATTGGTTCATTACTGCTATTTAGTTTTGAGTTTCTACAATTAGCTTTTCATCACCATATGTGAGTTCAATGTAACCTGTCTTCCATCATGTTTCTTTAATGATGCCTAAATACAGTCTAAATTTTGTTCTCTCACAAAATTTGAATAATTTGAATCTTACATAAATTAGATGGCAGATTACACCAAATCAAAAAATTACTTTGGGTGATCTCTTAGATTTACAACTCTTTGCTGATTTTGACAATATATTTCATTATATTTAATTATATTTCATAATTATATTGTATTGTCAACTAATGATATGGGTATTATTCTTGATTTTATGTTGTTTTGCTTATTTTTCTATTGTTATCAGATCATGTAATATATTCTATGTGACATGTATGTCCTCTGAACATTTCACTTTTTTCCCTATTTGATTATCTGATCTGCAAGAATGAGATATAATTTCAGGCACAGACAACTCAAAGCGGAACAGATCTGTAATTCGAACCTATATGTAGGTAAAAACACTTTCCTGCGCATGTTAGCTGGTTTTTCCAAACCTTCAGCTGGTGAGTTTCCTTGGAACGGGTTCTCTCTATATCCCTTAAATTCACTCAGAAATATATGCATTTTCTTTTCTAATTCGATTTCTTCTATTTTGCCGTCTGTATATCTAGAAATATTTTCATATTTACTTTTATACATTTTATTGCTGTTAAATTTTGTCGGTTGTACTTATTTTCCGCTGCTTTTTTTTCACCCAAATAGAATTAGGGTTTATTATATGGCGTATAAATTTGAAGCCTGTTTTCTAACTTAAAAGTATATGCTTTTCTGGTTTATATGCTAAGGTGGATAGAATTGCCAAAGAGGCAAAGAGTTTGATGAATTTCTTGAGGAAATAGTGGAAGAGCATTTGAAAACTCTAGGAGAGAAAGTTGAAGGCACAGAGGACTTTGTCGATGTTTTGCTAGGGATCTACCAGGATAAGAACATCACTGACTTTTCCATTGACAGAGATGGCATCAAAGCTATCATCTTGGTAAGTCCTCTCCACTTTCTCTTTTTTTAAAGTAATGGATGGACTAAACTTACATGATTGCCATTTCTTTGGATGTTATTTTAATTTATGTTTTCTGCATGATATTGTTACTGCTGGAACAAATACTACCTTCGTAGTTTTAGAATGGGCAATGACAGAACTATTAAAGGACCCCAGAGCCATGAAAGGAAGTGCAAAATGAGATGAGAAGAATTGGGAAAGTAAAATCATACATATTTGAACAAGGTGACTTTGCAAAGATGCACTACTTGAAAACAGTGATCAAGGAAACTCTTCGCTTACATCCACCGATTCCATTATTGGTTTCGAGATCAGCAAGACAAGATGTCAAATTTATGGCCTATGATATTGCAGCCGGAACAAATGTTATCATTAATGCTTAGGCTAGAAAGGTTCTTGAATTCTACTATAGATTTCAATGGACACAACTACCAGTTGATTCGTTCCATTTGGAGCTGGAAGGAGGGGTTGCCCTGGAATTTCTTTTGCTATTGCCACAATTGAGTTAGTACTGTCAAATCTATTGCACAAGTTTGACTGGGAACTGCCTAATGGAGTGAAGGGACAAGATTTGGTTTTATCATTCATAGGAAAGTCCCTCTTCTTGCTGTTGTAACTCCGTATTCTAGCTAAGTTGATTTTAAACTCTTTGATTATGTTGTAAATTGTAATAGCATAATAATTAGATATTAGTATTTATTTTTCACAAATGTTGGGGGGAAATATTATTCGAATATAAAATTATGAGTATAATTGGAAAAAAAGTGCAAATACTATATAATAAATCTAGGATTTACTTCAATTCTAAGCTGCTAAGCATGACATTCTTCTAGAATTAGCCTAAACTAAGCATAGACCAACTGCATATTTATTCTGATCATTCTGTCTCTTAAGGTAAAATTTCTGTTGTATGAATTTGCTCAACACAATTTTCTCATGTGGGGATGGATTATATTGCCCTGATCTAAAACTCATTTACATATTTTTCAATACATTAATATCTTTTTGTGATGGAAAAATGATTTTCTATATTATGTGGATTTTATAAGCTTTATTAATCTTACCATGAATGTATTGTTACTATTAACTGTTTTACCATTGTAAAGAATATGTAATGTTTAGCCTAACAAATTTGAGGATGTTAATACAGAGAAGCCACACGAAGAAGAGAAAAGGAACTTTATTGCAACTCACGATTAGATATAAGTTGATAGTTTATAATCTACGATTCAGTGTATTTGGACGAGTTCATGTCTTTAACGAAAATTTTACTGATGGTATCTCATGGACTTAGTTAAATATCTTCTTTCAGCTTATCCTCTTATTCTCGGCTGAGTAATGGTTAGAATTACTGCGACATGTATTTGCGCATAAAACTTTTATCCAATTCTATGTAACATATGTTATCAAAAATTGATCATCACACAATAATCTACCATCTTTTTATTATATTTTAATTTATTAATTGCACGTATAAATTTATTATTAACAATATAAATAATCCCGCCGCAACGCGCGGGTTTGTATCTAGTCTATAATCTATATTATAGAACAATTATGGCCACTGACAGTCTGTTTCTTACGCGCCTAAATGATGTAATATGTTGAGTTATTTTTTTTAATATATAATTAATAATTTATTATTATTGTGATTTTTTTTTCAACCCCAACCACCCCCAGGCCCCGACCCCCCCCCCCCCCACAAAGCTCTTCATTTTTTTCTTTTTTCATATTTATTTATACTACTTTACTATATATTATTACTGATTTTATATCCTTAATCTAGACTTAAAATGATAATTTCATGTACTATTTTCTTTTTTTAAAGGTCATTTATGATGGACTATATAATCCAAATAATGAAAGTAAAATTAAATAGTACTCTCATTTGAGTAAGAATAAAAATGATGTGATACCATTCCAATTATTAAGAGATTGATACCAAAAAATATCGATGTCAACACACCAATCAGTGTATCAAACCGTCCGACACCACCAAATAATTAAAAAGAATTATTAAAACAAGTCAAGCTTAATGATTTTTTTGAAATGTTATCAAAAATATAAAGCAAATAAAATAGTTGACAAAACAACCATGCTTTGACATAAGAAATGCAATATTATCAACAAAATAAATTAAGTATATATTTTTAAAAAAAATTAATATTTAAATCAAACAAAGTTACAACAACGAAAAATGAAAGAAAAAAAATATTCATCAACTAAAATTTAAAGTAAGAGTACTCTTATACATTATAAAATTAAGTTTTTAGTCAAATTATGATCTAAGAATTAAAAAATGTTTCATTTTAATTTATTTTATTTTATCGCATTCACTCTCACGTTGGTCACAATTCAATTTTATTAAATATTTATTTACATGTATATTATTTTTTTAAAGTAATTCTTTTAAAGAATAAAGTCATCTTGGTGGCGTTTGCTGCTAAAAAAATAAATAAAAGAAAAAAAAACTGAATTATTTGCATTGAGAAACACTGGGACACAAAATTTGGAATCCATATGGAACCCTACTCATTTTTTTTTTGAAACAATGAAATAATTCCCTCCAAGGAATTTGTAGTTATTCCATTCCAATGAGTACTAACTACTAAATTATGAGTTTATAGTGATTCTACCTGCAATTGGCATGTTAATTTCTGGGAAAATTTGTTGGACATGTAGGTTGTTTCTTCTGCTAATTAACAAGAAACCTACTTTCTTGCTATAAAACCACTCATCTGGTTTTACATTACTGGTCTAATTTTGAAAAAAAAATAATCTCTAGTTATAATATTGGGGTTGTCAAGAATGTTTTCTAAGCCCATTGACATGAAATTGATTTATATTTTTGCAAACTAATGAGAATGGCTGCCAAGTGTTTGTAGTTTGTCCTATAAGAACTCTCTCGTGTGATAAATGCTTGCAATATCATCTATGCAGGCAAGCAAATTCTGGTGGGAGTTAGTACAATACATGTAATCACATTTTTTTTAAATCAGACACCTCAAGTTGCTTATGAAAATTTACTATAAAGAGCTCGTGGCACCCGTGACTGAAGGATTTCATGTGCCGCCATAAGCAACATGCTATCAGCTAAGTATTACAAATTTGTACTAGTTTTTTCTTGCTCTTTGTATTTACATCTGCTACAATGTATCTGTATATAGTGATTGTTAGTCTTGTCTCTAAATATGATATATGGCAATCTTCTTTGATGGGTTGAAATGGTGTTTGCTTCTCGTCAGCTGTTTTTACCTTTTAAGAAGGTTTTTACTTGGAAAGAACAAGAAAGAAAGAAATTATAGCTGTTGAAACAAGCCCTTTAATAAATCACTAAAAGAAATTAAACATACGTTTGGAGAACTGTTCTACTTATTCCATTGGTATGCATTATAAGGACTTGATAAAGTTAGGAGCGATTCAATAAGACAGAGAACAAGTACGTATACTTTGATAATGATTTTATAAACAAAAATGGGTGAAGATACGCATTTTAGATTTGGTTAGTTCAATAGGGTATACAAGCTTCCAATCCTTAACATTAGTCTTATAGGGAGTTCTACAATTAGTAGGAAAAGTTTAGTAAAGAACTAATTTATTCCTTTACCAAATTAGATTCTGACTTGCTTGGATAGAGATCTAGAAATCCATGGATTGTATGCAAGAAATGACGTAATTTGAAATTTTGTAAAGCAATAATCCTACAGTGTTTCTTTAATTAACCAATCTTTAGACTTATATATTTTTCTGTAAGGCATGAGTCAAACAATAGCTTAATGTGCATAAATCTATGCAACTTGACTGTCGAGTGTCGACTGAGGACACTAAGTAGCGTCTTTTGCCCACTTGTTCATTGTTTATCTTCTTAGTGCATTACATAAAGTCCATGTGAATTATTTAATCTTATAGATCACCATGAGTTGTGTGTGTGTGTGTATGTTTATATATATATATATATATATAGATATGCATATTGGTTTTTTGGACCTGTTATTTGTGAGTTCTTAGTGTGTTACACTAGAATTGCTATGTGAAGCGTGAAGCGGTAGGCAGGGCACCCCTGAAAGATAACCTTTTGTTTTATGCTGCTTGTTATACTTATCACTATATCTGGAATTGTAAATTTAACAAACAAATGAACTCTTGTCTACTTTGTGTGGATGAATGAGCAATGATTGAAGTAATGGGTTTGAAAGGTGGTGTGAAGAAATATAGTTAGGGAAGCAACACTCCTTTATATGATTAACAGAATATTGGGGGTAATATTAATATTCTGGAGGAATTAAAAATGGTATACCTGGTTACCAACTTTTATGAGCTGGTAATGCTACACTAACAAAAGAATCCAAAAGAAAAGATCAAAAGAATGACATGCACCTCTTTAAATGACAACTTCGACCCTCCCTACTCTCTCATTTATTTTCACTCAAACAGGATAGAGAAGACATTTATATGGATTATGTTAGGTTGTATGCTAAAAATTTTTTTATTTCGTTCGTTAAGAGTATCATTTTCCTTAATGACCACAAAACATAGACAATCAGGCAATAATCTCAAGATGAGTGAATAAAGGTCTTGAGAATCCTTGAAAGAATCTTGAAGGGAATATACCTGAAACTAATGCATAGAATCTTTAAAAAATGTCAAATCCTCATCATATTCTAAGGAATATTTAAATATTATCAACTTTCCAAAGTTTAGGCCAAAATTAGGAGGATAAACCCCCACGATAAATGTGCTGGCCTGTTAAAAATTTGCATGTCAAAAGTATACTTAATGGTACATAATATCCATCTATTTCCCTTTAGCTTTTCATGCGACTTATTGATAGAATAATTAAAGCAGCAAGTTTAAACCTAAATAAAAAAGGCTAATAAAATATTTTTATAAAAGAGTTGAATGGCTAACCAGTCAGCATAATATAATCTCTGGAAGATAAACAATAACATTTAATGAGGACCACATTCCACAAAGCTTTTCTCATATTGTTGCACAGCTGTCTACAGTACTCTCAGGCACACTAAGATGAGCTTTAAACATTCCTTTCACTGTTAAATTCTCCCACTAATCTATCAACCACTCTTTCTTAACTTTTGAAAAATAGCTATAAATTTCCTTTAAGGAGCCTGATTGGACCCCATGGTCATAGAAAATTCGACCATGATGGCTCCTCTAACCATGGTTTACTAGAACTTTTACTTGCAGAAACCGACAGTATTTGAAAATGATTCCTTTGGCAATATACAATTCATCCGCTAAAAGAAAGAAAACTGTAGAATATATTTTCTGTGTTTTAAAGAATTTCAATTTGATTATGGATGATCCTTTCAAGGCTAGTTGTGTGCTAGTTATAAACTTTTAACTAGGACAATATCATTACAATTGTCTGAAAGTACTAGTATATAATTGTTCAATTGCTTCGCTTGTGCTCTTGTAGTTTTAGTAGTAAGCCCTTGGTTTGGGAAAATAAATTGTCTTTGGTGAACTGAACTTCTTGTAGTTCTTACTGTGAAATCAGATATGAAAGGATAGAAGAGCTAATTATATTAAAATTACTGATACTTTTACTTCTTAAACTTCAGAATAGGCACTTACAGAAATTTTGCGTTGTCAACAGTTCAATATTTGTTCTCTTTCATTTATGCAAGAACTATATGATGAGCAAGCCGATTAGGCATCTATACTCTTTCTCCTTTGGCTCCTTGTTCCCCTTAAGACACCTCTCTTTCTTATGAAGACATAACGAAACACAAATTTAAATTACAGAAACAAGGCTTGATACAAAAAGAGAACTTCAAACACATGTATAATACATATGCATGAGCTAGATGATGACAATAATGACCTAAACATGGAGTCGGATAGAGAAACCCCAGGCTATATACAATCGAGCTTCCTGATCATGACATTATTACAACTATGATGAACTACTGAATAAATCAAAGAACCAATTAGCCAGTTAAAAACGCGCTCTCTTGTCCAAACAAGGAATGAAATGGTTCGCTTGTGGGGAGAAACATCTTACTCTCTTCTTGTTCCGTCATCCAGAGTGAGTAGGGACAATAGTCCCATATTGGGGAACCTATGGTTGGACAAGAGAAGTCGCAGACTTCTTCATTATATCCCCCACAAACTGGCTTTATTTTGTCATCATCGGACAAAACAATATCATTCCATATTTCGTCCATGGAATACCCCTTTTCACTCTCTTGTTGAAGTTCAGCCTTCTTTCCTTTTGCAGCCAACTTATCAAGCCCCCCAGTGTCGTAAAAGTTCCTCTCCTTAGTGTCCATGATTGGCATCGAATCCACTGTTGGACTTGTCGATGATGAGGAAGAACAATTAGAAAGTGATGAAGATGGAGACAGAGTCCTTTTCTTCTTTTGAGCCTTTTTCCTCGTATAAGTCCTCCAATAATTCTTAATCTCATTATCCGTCCTCCCAGGTAACTTCCGAGCAATTCTTGACCATCTGCATTCATAATATTCTCTATATGTTATGTTACGCAATATTATTACTAGCTTTAATTTACAAAAAGAAAAACTTGAATGAAAATCAATGGTAGAATTTTGCAATCTATGTATAAAACAATAATTGAAATCAAAGACGAACAGTAGACTTTTTTTTTTTTGCATATGCAATTTCCCGGACCTATTTCCCCATTTCGAGTGAAGCTCAAGCACCATGCGTTCTTCATGGGATGTCATTTTGCCTTGTTTGAGACCAGGATGAAGGTAATTAACCCAACGTAACCTGCAACTCTTACCTGTTCTTTTCAAACCTACAACAAAACCAGGTGGTTAATTGTTGCTCCTTTGAAAAATTGTCCCATGCCCAAATTAGCCTACCTATTATTTGTCTCCCTCCACCTTCAAACCTGAAACTTTTGCTATGAAATCCCAACGGCGATCTCCAAATAAGTTCACATAGAAAACCAGCTGAACATCTTCATGTTCAGTCCATGGACCTTTTCTGATTTCCTCTTGTACCATTTTTATCAATTCTTTTTCTCTTTTTTCCTCTTTCTCTCTCTTTGGTTCTCCACTTCCTATTAAAATGATTCCACTTACCACTACATGGAAACTTGTGTGTGTACTACCAATATTTATACTCATCATTTACCATTGTGAGGGAACTTTGTGGTAATGTTTATTTTTTTTAATTCATGATTTTGAATCCTAACCGTACATGTGTGCGCCCATGCTCACTTGGTGATAAGAACCTTGTGCATATGATGTAAGCCATTATAATAAAATAGTCTAGATAAGTGGTTGATATGATGATCTAACTTTCATATCTTGCTCTCCATGTAAGCATATAAACCACTAACTTTACAAAGGAAAGTGCCACTGATGCTGCTCAGATTTCTTAATTCATTAACTACTGATGTAGTCTTTGTAGTTGAAATTTAAGTGTCAATATGTAACATGCTTATCAATCTCTGTAGTTCTTGAAGAGTACTTAAACTATAGCTCATAAGAAGAGTAGAGTTTATTGTGTAAGGCCATATGGGACTTAACCCAGAAACTTTAACTTTATTTGGGTTTAGGGAAAAGTAGATAGATACTCAAGGAAACAGAAGCTATAAGAAGAAAGATTAGCACAGTGCTTGGTTAGTTTAATGAGAAAAGTTAATGGAAGTTGCTAGATTTTATTTCTGCTTTGGTTCAATTTGAGTAAAATATGTGGTGGTGCTCCTTGACTTTAGCAAGGGCCGTGATAAAATGATATACAAGCTATGAAGAAGGAAAAGGAAAAGGGCAAGTGGACAAAAGCTTAAAAAGCAGGGAATAGAAGGAACTGTTTTCCTTCTTTTTTTTAATTAATATAAGTGCATCTTTTTCTCTGTAAAATTAATAGAAAGGTTTAAATTAGATACAATCATAATTATAAGCAACTTCCAAGTTAAATTAAGAACTGTCAGAGTACATTTCCCTAAACTAAAAGAGACTTGCATGACCTGTTTTGTGCACTTCTAGTGGTCTTAGCTAGGTTTGTCTTTGGTATTAGGGGTTTTAATAAGATATAATAATGATAATTGTTGCCAGCATATTGTAATACTTCTTTGAACAGAATGATAAAAGAGTCTTCAATAGTAGGGAAAAAAGGGTTCCTTATTCTTTTCTCTTTTTAATTCTTCTTCCTTTTTTCAGGGTTCATCCTGCCTTAACAACAGTCCCACTGGCATTACTCTTACAATTCACTCATTCCAAGAGGTAAAGTTCCCCTTCCTCCCCCTCCCCTCCAAATTTTAATTTTTTTATATTTAAATTGTCTGATTTTTAAAAGGATACAAATATTTACGTTAGTGGAAAATATTATTTGTAGACATAGTCTATAGTTACAAAATAAACAAGCTTAATCCCCTCAAGGCATTGTGCAGTAAATCAGAGAATTTATATGGTGGTTTTGGCTACTGTGTCAATGCTAAAACTTGAAATATCATGTAATATGGTTCAATATATTGATGTTGTTATGACAAAATTTGCTATGACCCTGTTTACTACACTCTCTGTTCCAAAATTAGAGAAATAATTTGACTTTTTTAGGTCAAACGACGACATATTAAACTTCAAATTGATGTGAATGTATTTAATTTTAGTTGATACAATTATCATAATTGTATAGTATATAACAAAAACTATAAATCAAAAACTTGATTTCATTCTAAACTTTTATGAGTTATACCAATTTTTTTGAAGTTTAATATGTCGTCGTTTGACCTCAAAAATCAAATTATATCTCTAATTTTGGAACGGAGGGAGTAACTACTATTTCAAGCCGTTTGGCTTCTAATAGTTATTCTCAAGGCTATTCTTTATTTTTAAGGAAAACTAAATCCTTGATAAATATAATTTTAAGTATAGAATTGTACCTTTATGTTTGTTAGAATCTTATGTGATGATGATCTATGCCCACAAGATGATACAAACTGCTAGCCAACATGTTTTCCCTCAGTAAATTTGAATTCTCATTATAAAGAAAGAAAGAAGATGAATTGAGGATTATTTTGTTCTTTTCTTGAGTAATGCATATAAAAAAGATGAGTGAATCTTAGGATAAAAAGAAGCACTAGGGAACATTGTGATAAAGAGATATTTAAAAGTGGAAAATGGCATCACATCTGACCCACTAAAGACTAAGAACATTAGATTAGATCATTTACATATGCGGTGGTGATGTTAGTACTGTGTCCATCATTTTTAGAGCTATTAGAAAAAACAACCAAAAGCCAATTAAGCCGCCCCCCAAGGTAAACGATTTGGAATTGGCTGGTGGCTCCTGACTTTAGGGGGGTGGCATTTTCCGGGTTGAAAGCTTAAACCAAAAAAATGGGCCAAAGTGATGTGGATGCCACCATTTTATGGCCACTCCACTTAGCTTCCATCTCCTTCCTTCCATTTATCATCAACATAATATATATATATATATATATATATATATATATATATATATATATATATATATATAGGGTAAAGGGAGTAAGCTTGTGTCTTGTACATAATACGACGTAGTTTTGATTGACAAATTAGTGCAATGTCAAAACAACCATTTTATTTAATAAAAATGGTGAAATGTTTTAATCTCTTAAAATAATATGACACACGTAAGCTTCTTCTTTCTTTTCTTTTTTTGTGTTTGTGTGTGTGTGTATGTATGTATGTAAAGAGAAACTGTTATGAAGATAATGGTGGGTGTTAACGCCAAGATCTTTCTCCACGTCCCAATCACGAAAGACGTCCTGATCCTGCACAGTAAACACGACAACACCACAAGCTTGACGGCCGGACCGCCGGGGGATAGCTCAGGCGTGAGAGTAAGTATATGTGTTCACAAGGTTAACTCAAGAGGATGATAAAGTCTAGTGTAATGAGA
The DNA here is from genome assembly GCA_020205505.1 of Panax japonicus. NCBI lineage: Eukaryota > Viridiplantae > Streptophyta > Magnoliopsida > Apiales > Araliaceae > Panax > Panax japonicus. Next base: position 61,480,607 of record CM035108.1, on the reverse strand, counting down.
ATTGTGTCCATCTATGGTCGTGTGTGTGTAATACATACCTTTCTCATGAAGACTTACTCGGTGGGAAATAATATCTTTACCTGGAATATTGTGCCACCTACTACCATCTGACATATCCCCATGATCTGATGGGTTCTACCGGCTGCATGAAACCTGTACATTGCTTTTTGCTGCTGTTCACATCGCCGGCCGGCTATAATCCCATCCACATTAATGCATGGCAGGTATCTTGGTCAACTGTCATACTATATCATCATTACAAGTCAAAGTAATAGATATTAAATGACCCAATGGGTTGACCCATTGACCCAGCCCGGTTTCTATAGGATTTAATGAAGTCAATATAATGATTGGGCCCAATGAGCCCAATGACTTAATTAATAAGTGAGCCCAATGTACCCGGCCCAATATAGGAGAAATATCATGACCCAACATTACCCCCTAGTTTTTTAGTTAAACAGGATGTTTAATAGAAAACTATAAATGGTCCATGATATCAAAATTTAATAAAGGTCCAAAAATAAGAAGTAATTGTAACATACCCACTTTGATGTGTGACATAGGATAAGGGATGGCAGGATGCCCGGAATAACAAACCCATTCTGATATAGGATTTGAATTTGAATAGGATGGGCCAATACAGGATATTCAATAGTTTTGGCCCAATCGGGTAAGATATCCAAAGGTCATCCAAACACGCTTCATTCGAATTCTCATTATTACTGATAATCAATGCGCCGGCCTTGATTCCTGTGCAACCGTCAGTATAAAAAAGCTAACTTTACCAATTTGACGGTTTTACCTGCTAATTTGAAATTCGAACCTTTGAGCTTTCTCTTGCTTCTCAGAAAATTTCTCTCTAGCTTTCCAGATCTCAACAATGGTGAACCCAAAACAGATTCTTTCAAGCTCTTCACAATCAAAACCTAACCCGGAAAGCTCGAGTGCAAACCCCATACATCCTGTTGACTTCTTCAAGGACGAGGAACAATTTCCTCATGCCAACACCAAATCCATCATCACAGAATCGGAGGTATGTTTCCTCCGAACTCACTACCGGATTCCGGAAACATATGATGTACGGGCTCCCACTTCCGAAGAGCGTATGTATCAGCGACCGGATGGTTGGGTCGCCATGCCTGCTACCCTTCTAGAAAAGGGGATTCGCCTACCCCTTCACGCCTTCATCGTTACCCTATTAGGGTTCATAGGAGTGGGATTTGCACAACTGGTGCCCAACTCTTACATCCATATACTAGCATTCATCGCATTCTGTCACGAGGTAGGGGTTACCCCATCTGTGGATCTGTTTTTTACCCTCTTCTCAGCCGGCAAATCCCGAGAACCAGGGTTTAAGATGATAAGCAAACAGTCTCCGCGTCCAAACTCCAAATTTGAGAGGAGGCCTCTGATGAGCACTCCCTCGAGCAACAAAGGATGGCACAAAGAGTGGTTCTTCATCAATGGACCAGAAATCTCTTCTCTTCCAGACTGGACTACTTCAAATCGAATCTCTGCCGACTTCGGAGATATTCCCGAAGCACGCATAAGGGAAATGGGAGATTTCTTGATGAAGATTCCTCCGAAAGAGTGGAGTTTCACTCTTCTGACCAAACAAGCCTGGCTGTACGATCACAAATGTAAGTTCGACTGATTTTGTGGCATAATTTCTTGAGGTATTTATGTGATGTGGACTTTAATACATGGTTTTTTGCAGTGTCTCTGATCAAGCCAACTTCTTCGGAAGTGAAAGGTTTAGAAGACTTTCTGGCGGGAAAGACTTCGGAGACCAATGAGGAGCTTCCTGTTGAAGACTCTTCTCAAACAGACCCCCCGCCTCCAATCCACCAACCGTCCTCCCTCAAAACGATGAGCCCGAAGCTGAGGAGCCTACCAATTCTGAAGAGGCTCTTAGACCCCGCCGAAGGAAGAAAGCTGCCAAAAAGGTCAGGACTGCCCAACGCGAGGTTGATCCTGAAAGCGATGAGGAGGTTCTTCCTGAGGCGGATCCACAACCTAACCCTCCTGAAGAAATCCCTCAACCTATTCCTCCAACCGAATCCATCATCATACCATCCAACCCCAACCCGAAAAAGAGGAGTTTACTTGACATACCTCCCCAAGACAGGGCAAAGGTTCTTCGTGCCAAGAAGATAAGGACGAAAATAATTCCTCTTACGGCCGAAGAACTTCGCGTCCCTCCTCCTTCAACATCAACTAACCCTCCAACCATCATCCAAACACCTGAAGCCTCTTCTGCCCCTTCCTCGACCCCCGAACCTTCAACTGCTCAACCTCCTCCCTCAGAAGCAGTACCTGTGAATCCCTCTCCGGTTCGCAGTCAGCCTGTGCCTTCCCCTCCAAGACAAACGACTACCGAATTCCAGCATGACGCCATGGGTTCACCAACTATGTGGCCCCAATTTAATGCCAACTTCCCCTTCCAACTGTTCGAGGCCTTCGTCCGCGAGACCGATGACCATCGATCCGGTAACAGTTCGAATGGGGACCTGCTCAAAGAAGGCATGAGCTATTTGGCGAAGGTAAATGATTCTTTCCTTCCTTTTCGTACTTACGTTTGTACTTGTGTATCTGGAACTGATTGAATAACACTGAACATGTGTAGGCAAATGCTGTGTTCGGGCGTCTGTATCCACGATCTCTTGAGGCCGAATCTGAAGAGGAAAGGCTGAGGAAGGAGAATGCTATTTTTAAATCAACCCTGACTCGGGAAAGGACTCAACGTGAAGGTATCCTTCATACAAATGAAGGTCTTCATAAAGATTTGGCCCGAGCCAAGGAAGATTTGAACATCTCCAATGAAGAACTGAAGTCGACTAAGGTTCAACATGCCGAGATCGTCAAGATGAACGTTGACTTGGTTCTGAGGAGTGAAATAAGGATGAATGAGATCAGTAATCTGAAGTCTGACGCTAAGGTTTTGACCAAGACGATTCATGATCTGGAAAATGAAGGAACCCGTCAGATGAACATAAGGCAGCAGCTCGAGCAAGAAATCCGAGAACTCAAGGCTCTCCGGGACTTAGGGCCTCCTTTGACTGATGCTCTTCGCAAAGAAATCTGTGAAGAGTATTGGAATTCGGACGAAATAAGTGGAGAGATAATGAGGATCTTTTCGGAAAGCTACGCGCTCTGCCGAAGTCGTGGCAAGGATAAGTTGTTTAAAGCTAACTTAGATCCACACTTGCTCGACTCTTCAGATGACGAGGGTGCTGCCTGAGAATAACAACTTTTGTAATTTTCTTATTTTTGTAAATAAATTGAACATTAATGAAAAGTGATCTTCTTCCTTATGACTTCAGTGTATTTTCTTTCTGTCAATATTTCAATATGAATTAATACGGACAAATGTGTAAAAAACTCCTTCGAGGATTTAACTCAAATAGCTGATTAACAATTAAGCAAATCATATGACAGATAAAATGAGGTTATATAACAATGCGTTCTGAACTCAACACTTAGAGAAAATTCAGGTGATAAAGTAAAGGGATACTTATTCAGTTATCGAAGTGTGAGATAGATCTGCTTCATTGAAGGTTAGTTTACCCCGCAAGGCCTAACAGAACCAAAAGATGACACTTGCCTACCACAAAGGGCCTGACAAGGTCTAAGTGGCGACAATTGCCTACCCCGAAGGGCCTGACAATGCCAAATAGTGGCGACAACTGCCTACCCCGAAGGGCCTGACAATGCCAAATAGTGGCGACAACTGCCTACCCCGAAAGGCCTGACAATGCCAAATAGTGGCGACAATTGCCTACCCCGAAGAGCCTGACAATGCCAAATAGTGGCGACAATTGCCTACCCCGAAAGGCCTGACAATGCCAAATAGTGACCACCTGCCGAAGAGGCTACCATCGAATGGTCAGCAAGTCCTCCCGAACCTCCTAACACCCATGAATTGTGCAGCAACAAAGACAACATTGATTTGAGGTAAAAGATGAACTTTTATTGATGATGATGTAGATATTTACAGACTTTTGATGTATTGACAACAAATCTACTGAAAATATTTTATGAGCCTGCCAGCGTGCCAAGTGTTTTTGATTACTGAGCCATCTAATGCTTTCAAACGATAAGTCCCTGGCTTCGGAACCTCTGTGACTTCATAGGGTCCTTCCCAATTTGGCATCAGCTTTCCCAAATTCTGAGGTGTAGACGCTTCGACTTCTCTGAGAACAAAATCTCCTACTTCAAATCTGCGGAGCTTTACCCCTTTATTATAATGCTTGGCCACTCTTCGTTGATATGCTGCCAATCTGATTAAGGCTATTTCCCTGACTTCTTCCAACAGATCAAGATTGACCTTTAGTCCTTCCTCGTTGTAAATCTCGTTGAAATGACTGACTCGAAGACTTGGGGATCCGATTTCAATTGGGACTAATGCATCAGTACCATAGGCCAATCTGAAAGGGGAATCTCCTGTTTTAGTCCTCGGAGTAGTTCGATAGGCCCATAATACACTTAATAACTCTTCTGGCCATCTGCCTTTAGCTTCGTCCAGTCTCCGCTTGATCCCATTCAATAGCGTTCTGTTGGTCACTTCAACTTGTCCGTTTGATTGAGGATGAGCCACTGAAGTCTTCCTGTGCTGGATCCCCAACTCTGCTAAGAAAGCTTCAAATTTTGATCCAACAAATTGACGGCCATTATCTGATATTACCACCTTAGGAATTCCGAAACGGAATACAACTGACTCTTTCATGAACTTCAAACATTCCTGTTCCGTTATTGACCTAAGTGGCTTTGCTTCTACCCATTTGGTCATATAGTCTATGGCGACTATAACAAAACTGACCTGACCCTTTGCTTTCGGTAGTGGACCCAATATATCAACCCCCCAGACAGCGAAGGGTATAGGAGATAGGATCGAGTATAGCTCTTCTGGTGGCTGATGCGGTATTGGACTGTTGAGCTGGCACTTCTCGCACTTCTTTACATATTCGGTAGCTTCCTTGAAAATTGTAGGCCAGTAGTACCCCTGACGAAGTACTTTATAGGCTAATGACTTAGCAGCCATATGGTCTCCACAAATGCCTTCATGCACTTCTCGGAGAGCGTATTCGGCTTCTAATGGAGTCAGACATTTCAATAACGGAGACGAGAAGGCCCTTCGGAAGAGATCTCCATCAATCAGAACAAAATTAGCACTTTTATACTTGACTTTCTTAGCGAGCATCCGATCCGAAGGTAAGACGCCATCAGCCAAATATTTTATGTAGGGAGTCAACCAGCAGTTGGTTCGGTCAATGCACGTCACCATTTCGTGATGAACACTAGGATGTTGTAGAATTTCCAAGTATACTGATCCTTCAAAAACATTAACATCCGTAGTAGCTAGCTTGGCAAGTGCATCAGCAATGGAATTGTTGCTACGTTCGACCCCCTGAAATTCATATGATGAGAAGTATTGAAGCCGATCCTTTAATTCTTTCAAATATTTGATCATCCTGGGGCCTCGAGCTTCGTACTCCCCAGTAAACTGTTTCACGACTAACTGAGAATCACTGAAAATGATTATTCTCTGCACTTCCAGACTCTTCGCTAGTCGCAAACCGGCCAATACTGCCTCGTACTCAGCTTCATTATTCGTCGCTTTAAACTGAAAACGGATAGCCTGTTGCACTCTGAATCCCTCTGGACTTGTCAAAATAACCCCCGCTCCACTGACGTCTGAAGTTGAAGACCCATCCGCAAACAGCGTCCACGAACTCTCTTTCTGTTGAAGGACGACAACTGCCCTATCAGACCCTTCAGCTTCGACCACGGCTTCATCAGCTTCAGAAAACGAGCATTCGATCATAAAATCAGCTAAAGCTTGCCCCTTGATGGCGGTTCGGGGATGATATTCAATGAAGAATTGAGATAATTCCATCGTCCATGCAGCCAATCTCCCTGATACCTCTGGTCTGCTCATAATCTTCTTCAAAGGTTGATCCGTGTATACTATTACCAGTCTACCCTGGAAGTATTGCCTAAGCTTTCGACTAGCAGTTATTAAAGCGAAAGCAAACTTTTCAATGTTTGGGTACCTGGTTTCAGCATCTCGAAGGACATGGCTCACATAATAAACTGGATGTTGCTTGCCTCCAACTTCACGCACCAAAACAGCTCCTATTGCCATCGAACTAGCTGCGAGGTACAAATATAGAGGCTCGGTAGGAACAGGCTTTACCAACAAAGGTGCAGAAGACAAATAGGACTTGATGCCTTGAAAGGCGTCTTCACATTCTGAGGTCCACTGGAACGTTTTTGAATTCTTCGGCCCCTTTAATGTACCGACTTAGACATAAACCTCCGCAAAGCTGCAATCCTTCCAGTCAGACGTTGTACATCTTTAAATGACTGAGGAGTCTTCATGTCTAGGATCGCTTGAATCTTCTCCGGATTGGCTTCAATTCCCCTTCGACTGACAAGATAACCCAAAAATTTACCAGCACCCAGACCGAAAGTGCATTTAGTGGGATTCAGCCTCAAATTGTGATGACGAATAGTCTGAAAGCATTCTTCTAAATCATCCAAATGTTTATGTACCAACATGCTCTTAACAATCATGTCATCTACATAAACCTCAATATTCCTGCCCAACTGATGTCTGAAAATATGGTTCATCATTCTCTGGTATGTGGCCCCGGCATTAATGAGGCCGAAAGTCATTTTCTTGTAGGCATATACCGAACGATGCGTAATGAACGCCGTCTTCGGTATATCCTCTTTACACATGGAGATCTGATGATACCCAGAAAATGCGTCCATAAAACTTAATATAGCATACCCCGAAGTGGCATCAATGAGTTGATCAATGTGGGGCAGCGGGTAGAAATCCTTCGGACAGGCCTTGTTCAGATCGCTATAATCAATGCAGACTCGCCATTTGCCATTATGTTTCTGGACCAGAACCACATTAGCCATCCACTGCGGGTAGTCGATTTCGAAAATGAAATCAGCTGCCAGCAATTTTGCAATCTCCTCATCAATGATTCGTTGACGTTCCGGTGCAAAGATCCTCCTCTTCTGCCGCACTGGCTTCTTTGACGGGTCCACCTCCAATCGATGTTCCGCAATATCCCTGCTTACCCCCGGCATGTCCTGAGGTTCCCATGCGAAAATATCGACAAAACACCTCAGGAGCTCTATGAGGTTCGTCCGGAGAGGTTCCGGCAAGCCCGAACCTATTTTCACTGTTTTGTCCTCTTTGCCAGGAATGAGCTCTACTTCTTCTGTTTCTTCAGCTGGTGTGACCGACGGTTCGGAACTGCTTTCAGTGAAAGGTTCGATCTCAATCGCCATGGTTTGCTGTTGCTTTGATACCCCCACTCCCGAAGTGATAACGGCATTTCTATAACACCTTCTAGCCAGGTCCAGATCTCCTTTCACCTCGCCGACCCCATGAGCAGTAGGAAATTTAATTTTGAAGTGAGGTATTGATGTTATAGCTTGCAGAGCAATTAAAGTGGGCCTCCCCAAAATAGCATTATAAGCAGAATCGACGTGCACAACATAAAATTTGCAAATAATTTTCACCTGTCGGGGGGCCGTTCCAAATATGACCGGTAGTTCAATAGTCCCTGCCACCTTAACCGGATCATTGCTGAAACCATATAGAGGAGCCTCCTGGCCTATCTCCATCTTCTGACCCTCCAAATTCATTCTTTGGTAAGCATGAGTATATAGGATGTCCACAGAAGACCCGTTATCCACCATCATCCTTTTCATGTCCACCGAACCCACCTGTGCAGTCAGTACCAATGATCCTTCGTGCGGTTCGATGACTTCCGAAGGGTAATCTTCATCAGTAAAAGAAATTACCGTATTCGGATAAGGTCTATCGGTCTTCGGGAAGGTACCCGCCACCGACATGACCGAATCCAAATGACTTCGGCGCTTCCTCCCAACTAACTTTCCAGAAGTACCCCCGGTGATGACATCGATCACATGCCTGGCTGGTTGTCCCGTAGCCGGTAACGCCTGCTGAACTGGTTGAGCTGCCTGGACGGGTGTCTGACCTTGCTGTTGATTATCTCTGGCAGCTATGTACTGAACTAAAGATCCACCCTGTATCTTTCTTTCGATAAAATCTTTTAAACTGGCACAGTCGTTCGTATCGTGACCTGAGGCTTGATGATAATCACAATACTTGCGAGGGTTACCTTTTCCGGGCTTGATGTTATCTCGAGGCGGTTCAAAGATAGGTTGGTTTTTGATTTGGTCCAAGATAACAGCCCTATCTGCATTAAGTGCCGTGTAAACTCTATTCACTCTTTGAGGTGGAGCGGACGAACGTCCTCCACCTTGCCTCCAGTTGTTGTATCTCTTTGATCCGCCTTCATGGCGGTCTTTACTCCCTTCATTTCTCTTCTGGTCCGTATCGGCCTTATCCCCATCTGTTTCTTTGAACCGATCCGAAGGACGTTTGAGACTGTTCATGGCTTCTTCTACCACGATATAACCTTCGGCTTTGTCAAAGGCTTCGGCGAGACTCTTCGGGTGGTTAAACATAAGTTTTTTCACCAACTTTTCCGATTTGACCAGATCTAAACCATTCTGAAACAGTCCTACAGCCTGTAGATCATTCAGATCCGCCACTTGGCCGACTGCTTCACGGAATCGTTTCACGTACTGGCCCAAAGACTCGTTAGAGGACTGTCGAACTTGAGCCAATGAACCAGTTGGCTTTCCTCTTCTTCTGTTGCTCCCAAAACGAGCATGAAACTTACTGCACATATCTTCCCAGGACGAGATAGAATCCGAGGGTAAAGTCCCCATCCACTGTCGGGCATCTTTTCTGAGTGTTGTGACAAACGTATGACATTTAGCTGCATCAGTAAAGTCATAATAGTCCATAAGTCGGTCGAATGCCTGACTATGGTCGTAAGGGTCCCCCGATCCATCATAACTCTCGATATGGGGCAATTTCTTGGTGGGATCAGCTTTTTCACTAAGAATCTCCGCGGAAAAAGGGGATGCCTTCTTTCCCGGAGTGTCTTTGGTTTTCTGTACTTCGGCAAGTTGCTTCCGAAGCTCCTTCAATTCTTTAACCAGATATTCCACGCCTTCGGGTTGAGATGACGCCTCTTTCTCTGGCAATTCTTTCTTTCTGTGAGCAGATCGGATTTTCTCAACAGATCCTTCCATTCTAGAGGGGCTTCTCCTATGACGAGTATCTACAGGGCGGGGTACCCTCAGTAGACTCTCGGGAGTATGTCCTCTGGATATACTTCGCCTTTGACTTCGGGCACTATGGCGAGAATGTGCAATGACAAGTGCTCTCTTTGCATGCTCCGGAGTGCGATCTCTGGATCGACCTCTTCGTTGACTTCGTCCCTGTTCTCTGGACTCGACAGGGAGATATACCCTCTTTGATCTCTGAGGAGTAGGGCTACGAGACCTTCTTCTTTCCCTAGTTCGACCTAGAGACTCTCGTACTGAGTGAGCAGGTTCTTTTCCGCTTCAATGCCCTTGCTCTTCGGATTGGACATAACTGAGCTCCTCATCTCTTAATTCTGTCACTCGAGCCATTTGCTCGGCTATGTCCTGACGTTGTTTCATAAGTGCTTCCATGGCCTTATCTGCTTCATCTGCCATCTTTGCCAACCGGGAGGCTTTTGCGTTTTGGTCATCTCGGTTTCGAGTTCTAGGCGAAGTGCCTTCTACTCGTTTCCGACCATGGCCAGGTTCTCTCTCTGTGGGGAATACAAGCTTACGCTTTGCTTTGCCTACCGCCCTCGGTCGAGAATCTTCAGGTGAACGTTTGGATGCTGTGCTAGCATGGACACTTATAGTTGGTCCCAAACGATCTTTGGCAGATATTCGCGGTGTTGAATCACTGACAGCCATCGGCTGTCCTTCGGGTGTAGATGTTCTACTCTTCCCCATGAAAACTGGATAGAATAAAACAAGATGAGTGATTGAAAAATACTCAGGACACTAGAACTCAGCCCTCCTTCTAGCGCCAATGTTAACGCCAAGATCTTTCTCCACGTCCCAATCACGAAAGACGTCCTGATCCTGCACAGTAAACACGACAACACCACAAGCTTGACGGCCGGACCGCCGGGGGATAGCTCAGGCGTGAGAGTAAGTATATGTGTTCACAAGGTTAACTCAAGAGGATGATAAAGTCTAGTGTAATGAGAATTGTGTCCATCTATGGTCGTGTGTGTGTAATACATACCTTTCTCATGAAGACTTACTCGGTGGGAAATAATATCTTTACCTGGAATATTGTGCCACCTACTACCATCTGACAAATCCCCATGATCTGATGGGTTCTACCGGCTGCATGAAACCTGTACATTGCTTTTTGCTGCTGTTCACATCGCCGGCCGGCTATAATCTCATCCACATTAATGCATGGCAGGTATCTTGGTCAACTGTCATACTATATCATCATTACAAGTCAAAGTAATAGATATTAAATGACCCAATGGGTTGACCCATTGACCCAGCCCGGTTTCTATAGGATTTAATGAAGTCAATATAATGATTGGGCCCAATGAGCCCAATGACTTAATTAATAAGTGAGCCCAATGTACCCGGCCCAATATAGGAGAAATATCATGACCCAACAGTGGGTATACTTTTCATATTAGACTGATTTGTCTTATTAGGAAGGAAAAAGAAGGGAATTGCAAGAGAAGGACAAGGAGAAGGCGTTTCTTCCTTTATGGGGAGGTAAATGAAGATTCAAACACTTTGTTTAGACTGAAGGAATAGAGTGGAAAGGAAAAGAACGTGGGAATAGTTCTTTCACATTTTGACTTTCCCAGTTTGGTTTACTAGCAAAAATGATAGGGAGAGGAGGGAAAGCTTTATAATAAGTACATGTCCTAGGCCTAGGGTATATGAAGTTACTTATTGTGGAGTAATCAAATTCATATTCCCTTGCTGCACCTTTTCCAAATAGGAGACCTTTCTTTCATTTCTTTTGTATATCAACCATTCCAAACATTAAGTAGGGATATCAGTATCCTGTATTTCTCTATCCTTTCATTTTCTTCCTTTTCCTCCTAATAATCCAAGATTCCGAAGAGTTATAAAGTTTGAAGTAGGAAGTGACATTATTCCTTGTAATCTATAAGGCAATAGTTTTGATGTGGTGAAAAAGAAGAATAACTTTATCTTTACCTTTATTCACTACACACAACTCCCTAGTCCCTAGCTTGATTGCTATTTATATACAAGGGTTAGTGGTCAAATCATGAAATATCCATTTTTTTTTACCTCCTTTCTTGATCAAACCTAATAAAGGGAGGGAAAACACACATTCCATTGCTTTGGTTGGCAAAGAAATGTCTTTAGGGAAAGTAGTACCATTTCCCTTGTTGTTTTTAGATTAATAGAGGAAAAAAACATCTTCACAATAGAAAATAAAGCATTTTCCCTTGTTATCTTTGGCTTGGAGGAATCCATCACTTTTACCTTCCTTCACATTCCTCCCAATTCTCCATGTGTCATACCAAAAGTAGACAAGACAATACTACAATAAAACTAAGTTATTTATACTATGGCAGTAGAAAATCATATGTTATACTTGTGATGTAAGAGAATTTAGTGAGAATATGATAACTTGTCCTGACCATATGCTTTTGTAATGTTCTCCTTATAATACATATTCCACTTGCAACCCCATGCCCCCTTCCGGCCTCAGCCCCCACCCCCCTCCTCCTCCTCCTTCTCCTCCTCCTCCTCTCTCTCTCTCTCTCTCTCTCACACACACACACACACATATATATATATAGAGTCCGGATCTTAAGCTCACCTCTTATCCAACTCACTCGAGCTCACCCCCTTTAGCGACAAACTCAGCGACGGTTTGGTCATACAACCGTCGTCTATACTTTTAGCGATGTTATATGTTGTCCGTCGCTAAAAATATAGACGGTTGTATGACCGAACCGTCACCGGGTCCGTCGTTAAAGGGGGAGTGAGCTCGGTTGAGTTGGATAAGGGGTGAGCTTAAGATCCGGACCGTATATATATATATATATATATATATATATATATATATATATATATATATATAGAGCAAGGATCAAGTGCATACCTCTTATCTTACTCACCCGTGCTTACCTTCTTTTAGGCGACGGTTTTGATCATATAACCGTCGTTTATACTTTTAGCGACGCTATATGTTGTCCGTCGCTAAAAGTATAGACGACGGTTATATGATCAAAACCGTCGCCTAAAAGAAGGTAAGCACGGGTGAGTAAGATAAGAGGTATGCACTTGATCCGGACCGTATATATATATATATATATATATATATATATATATATATATATATATATATATATATATATATAGAAGCCGGATCAGGTCCGGACTCCCGGACTTGATCAAAATCCGGACCTTTTTTTTTTTTGCTTTTTTTTTTGAAACAACTAAAAAAAAATATGGAACTAAATTTTTTACATAATACAGTATTTTTGGCGTGATTTGGATGCCTATACCAAAATATTTCTGTACAGTCTGGGCAGACTGTACATACATTGGTTGGTGTAGGTATTAAAAACACACCCAAAACACTGTATTATGAAAAAAATTTAGTTCCATAATTTTTATTTTTTTTTAGTTCTACCAAAAAAAAAAAAAAATTTGGTCCGGATCTTAAGCTCACCCCTTATTTAACATACCTTACTCACCCCACTTTAGCGACGGACCGAGCGACGATTTGGTCCGTCGCTATATATAGAACCGTCGTCTTAGTTTTTAGCGACGGACAACATATAGCGACGGACCGAATCGTCGCCTAGTCCATCGCTAAAGGGAGGTGAGCAAGGTATGTTAAATAAGGGATGAGCTTAAGATCCGGACCGTGTGTGTGTGTGTATATATATATATATATATATATATATCTAATAAAATACAAATGATTTTGAATTTCCCCCTCACTCAATAAATCATCTGGACCGTCCAAAGTTTGAGATAAATCTCACCGTCCATACATCTATCTATCTAATCTATCTAATAATGATTTTGAATTTCCCGCTCACTTAATAAATCATCTGGGCCGTTTTAAGTTTGAGATAAATCTCACTGTCCATACAGTGCCGGAGGCACTGGACCCAGCTAGTATATATATATATGACCATTCCATTCCATTCCAGAAAACTAAGTCATCTATATATTTGTCTTAGGTAAACTCTACTAATCTGAATATATGAACTTTGTCTATTACATTATTCTTGTATTTTTTGAAGGGGGAACAACTAATTTGGAATATTAGGAAGAAAAAATTAATGGAGCAAATCAGTTGAGGCCACAGCAAATGGCCGAATATGGTATATTATACACAACTTGCACATCCTCCAAGTCTAAAAACAAAGCAATGTAATGTGTGAAAAAGATTTGATAAGTTGTGCCGTGTGTGACACAAGATGATAAGATATAATACACTACATTCCTGATTTCTTACTTTCTTTTGTTTACTTCTCAGTGGGGGGCTGTGGCTGTTAGCTAGCAAGGATTAATTGACATACAAAGGACTCGGTTGATAGACCAAATTATATGCACTCAACAAGTGGTGGTAATTAAGGATGGCCATAAGTTTGTCTTACCTCAATTTGGGATGCCCATTTTAGGCTTTATACAAGTTGAATCAACATATTTGTTTGTTTTATAAATAAATATTTTAGTATAAATGTAATGTTTAAGCATCGAATACTAAGTTATAATATTGATATTTGTGCAATTATAAATAAACAATAAAGAAAATTTTTAATATGCTAAATTTAGAGTATTGGTACAAGAGTACCAATTTAGAGTTCGTTATGTCTATGAGGAAGTATCTGATTAACTCTTGTCATTAGCATTATGATTAAATTAGAACATCAAATACCGGTTGTAGCATTTAAAAGGAACATGGCCGATGAGATTTTAGCATACATCTTTAGGTTTCAGGTTCGATTCGTATTGTGTATTTTTTCTTACTCTTCTACTGAGGTTTTATTGATTCTTGATATTATAATAGTGAATGATGTAGTTGATTATTAGATTATTGTGTACTTCCTAAAAAGTGAGACTTCAAAAAAAAATTAACAGGAAAATATCAATGTTAAGCCCTTATTAATTATGAGAAAAATTAAAGAATAGGGTTGATGGTAGTGATGGAATTTTAATTTATTTTATTAACAAATAAATTAATTTTTTTAATATGCATAAAAATAAAATATAAAAACCTACTGTGTATAGATCTGGCAATATAGTTGGTTAACTGTCGGGTCAACCCATATTAACTGGAACCAAATGGGTTGGTTAACCATTTTTATTTATTCAGGTTGGTTAAAGTTTGGAACCATATTTATTCAGGTTGGTTATGGTTCCAATCCGGTTAACCATTTTTCGACCCATATTTTGTTCCAAAACAAAAGTTAGGCTTACAAAGATGATAATTGAATTTTAAATCTTAAACATCACATAAACTAATTCTTAATTTACAATTTTAAATCTTAAACATCACATAATTATGTATACATCCCTTACCACCCCCACCCCCCACCCCCCACCCCCCCACCCCATCAAAAAAAATATTATGTAATTATGTATACATCCCTTACCACCCCCACCCACCCCACCCCCACCCCCACCCCCACCCCCACCCCCACCCATGCCCCCACGTACCTAGCCCCACCCACAAAAAAATATTATGTGATTATGTATACACCCCTACCCTCACCCACCCCGTACCCCACCCACCCCCACACCCACACCCATGCCTACCCCTACCCCTACCCCTTACCCCACCCCACCCTAACCCACCCCCACCCACCCCCACCCCCCACCCCCAACCACCCACCAAAAAAAAATATTATGTGATATACACCCCTACCCCCACTCCACCCACCCCCCCCACCCCACCCCCACTCTCACTCTCACTCTCACCCCCACCCCACCCCCTTACCCACTCTACCCACCCACCCCCTCACCCACCCCACTTACCCTACCCAAATCGAACCACCCCACATCACCCTACCTACCCCACCTACCCTACGCACCCCACTGCACCCACTCCCTACCCCCACCCACCCAACCCCACTCCTTACCCACCCTACGCAGTGGGGTGCGTGGGGTAGGTGGGTAGGTAGGTAGATGGGGTAGGTAGGGTGATGTAGGGGGGTGGGTGGGGTGGGTGGGGTGGGTGGGGTGGGTGGGGTGGGTGGGGTGGGTCGATTCGGGTAGGGTAAGTGGGGTGGGTGTGGGGTGGGTGTGGGGTGGGGTGGAAGGGTGGGGTAGGGTGGGTAAGGGGGTGGGTGAGGTAGGTTGATGGGGTGGGTGGGGGTGGGTGGGGGTGGGGGTGGGGGTGGGGGGTGGGTGGGTGGATTGGTGGATTGGTGGGGGTGGGGGTAGGGGGTGGGTGGGTGGATGGGGGGTAGGGGGTGGGTGGGGTGGGTGGGGGTAGGGGTGGTGTGGGGTAGGTAGGTGGGGTACGAGTGGGGTGGGTGGGTGGGTTGGGTGGGTGGGGTGAGTTTGGGGTGAGTGGGTGGGTAGGTAGGGGTGGGAGTGGGGTGAGGTAAGAGATATATTAAAATATTAAAATGGTTAATATGGTTTTTAACCATAACCATATAGTTCCAACCCACATTATCCATATTAAAAATGGTTAATATGGTTTTAGTTATTAAACCAACCCATAACCATATTTTAAAAACCAAATCCAACCCATAACCATATTTTGTCAGACCTAACTGTGTACAATCTAAATTTATTTTGTTTTACAAACTTTTCACTATATATTAATGCCCTCGTATTATATTATGGTGACACAAATGATAAAAATAGAGTTAAATTTTGAAAATACGAATATTTCCAATCAAGATGAGAATGATTAAAAACATATAGAATTAATGTCGGCCACTTTTCTTGACATGATTACACGTTGCTAGCTCATAATGAATCAAAGAAACTAGGGTTTTGAGGACCCTATCTTCTTTTTAATTAGCTTTTGGTGTCACACACTGTAATATTAATATTAATATTATGCAGGGTAAAATTAAAATTTTATAAAATGTAGAAGATTAAATTAAAAAAAATAAAAATAAAAATATATTTAAAATTGTAGAAATTAAAGAAAAAAAGAAAAGAAGAAAAACGAGCTTAACACAAGAAAGAAAAAAAAAAGATGAATTCATAAACAAATCTCACATAAAAGGAAAACAAGTTTGACAAAATAAATTCACCGAAATTATAATCGAACTTGATCTCAGTGTCTCAGTCTTAATCACTAGATTAATACATCATCAGAAAATAATCGAGTTTTTGAATTAAAGTATAAGGGTTTTTTTACCCTTGACTTCATGACATTATGATGCAAGAGTTACTGTTGGGTCAAAATCATACGACAAAATATAAAATTTTAGATTCCAAACAATTTATATTTAGACCCTTGTTTAGGCTTGACTTGTTTATTAAATAAAGTGACACATAGAATATAAGCTCAAATCATTTATTTGATAAACAAATATGAGTTGAGCCTACTACGAGTCTAGCACAAAAACCTATACCAAAAAACATTTGTATTAATTGTAAAAGGATTGATATAATTTTATTTTAAAAAATATCTTTTTAACAATAAACTCATTGAACATATGTGAAAATTGTGATTTTTTAAATAAATTACACACCTTCCATCCTGAAGTGGGTCTTTTTAACTTGTCAACCTTTTTTTTAATGCAAATTAAATTTTGCCTAGAATTATGTTATATATAGTCTCAAAAGTTAAACATTTGTGAATCTCGTGTGATTGGAATGAAATAAAATATTTTTAATACATAGTTATGCTGGCATTTGAAAAAAATATATTTACAGCTTGAGAAATTGACAATTTTGTTTGCTTTTGTATTTACTATTTACTCTATTTCAAATTCAAGTGACTCAGTTTGATAGTGAAATTATCATTTTTAAAATATAGTTGATTCAAAAGAATTTGTTGATCTATAATGAATTTTGTGTGTAATTGGGTTTATAGGTAGAGTGCTATTTATGGAAAATTAAAGTGAGTTGAATGAGATATCTTCTACTAATTAGATTCATAGTTACTATAATTATATCAATTATTAATTGAATACATTGTATCTTTAGTAGAAAATATGTGTTAAATTTTACATAAAAGGAAAAAATGTATGTACACAGCTGTGTATTACACAGTAGGTTATAGCGACGGTTTCACCCGTCGTCATAGCTATTCTGGGCTATGGCGACAGTTTACCGTCGCTATAACCCAAAAAATCTGTCGTCCTAGGCCTACTGTGTAATACACAGCTGTGTAAATACATATAGCCCTACATAAAATATATATACTTTTTAAATAACATCTTTTGGGCTATCGAATCATTAAAATTGGACTACCGAATTGACTTAAGACCAATAAAAATGACTCGATATTTACGTTGTTATATTTTGATATTGATTAAAACCAAAGCAATCAATAGTTGAATTTTTTTTGTACGAAAAAGACTTGGATTAAATAATGCCTATAAATATGGCTTAGCATTTGTGTTGAGTTTGCACTAAAGGGACTCTATATTAATTCATAAGGGAAACTCTATAGGCACAAAATATCATTTAAATTATTAATTAATAAGATTTATTAATTTTTTTATATTTTTCAATACGTGAGTAAATAGAATTATTTATGAGTAATAGTGTTTTTATTGATAATTCATGCACATATGATATAATTACTCTAACTTAAAACATATCTAAGTTAATAATTACTCTAAACTCAAAACATATCTAAGTTTTTATCTAAGGCCAAAATGGTTTCATGCTCAAAGTGAGGAAGAGGAAGAAATGGTGGAAAGTACATCATCAAATTAATTAATGTTATCAATATGCCACCCACTATCTTTGTGTGGATTAGGATAACCCACCTAATCATATTTATATGGAGTAATATACTACTACTATTATTCATTTGAATATACTACTACTACTATGAATATAGGAATAGAATGACTCATTCCTATGAATACAAAAAAAATATATTTAGTTGTGATTGGAATTGATTGAAACCATTCTAATTTCTCCCAAATTTTTGAATTTTATTCCTTGGGGGAGGGGAGGGTATGGAATAACTCATTTTAACTATAATGGAAAAAATCGTTTTATTCTCTATTTCATTCATTCAATCCAAACGTAGCATAAGAGATAGAACAAGAATCGAACATCAATACAAGTATATAATAGCCTAAGGAGAGATTTTATTCAAATTAATTTAATTGATCATTTTAAGGCTAATTTAAACATCAACTTATAATTCTCAAATACAAATTACATAATTATAATAATACATGTTCAAATTCAATGAATATATATAATTATAATTTGACATATATACATGGATGCATGAATCTTACAATAAAGTAAATCAAAAGTTATAAAAAATATTAATGTCATATATATATATATATATATATGAAACTGATCCAGTCCGGGAGTCCAGACTGGATCAAAATCCGGTCCAAATTTTTTTTTTTTTTTTTGCTTTTTTTTTTTGAAACAACTAAAAAAAAAAAAAAAAAATTATGGAACTGAAATTTTTCAATAATACAGTGTTTTGGGTGTGTTTTTAATACCTACCCCAACCAATGTATGTACAGTCTGCCCAGACTGTACAGACATGTTTCGTTATAGGCATCCAAATCACACCCAAAACACTGTATAATGTAAAAATTTCAATTCCATAAATTTTTTTATTTTTTTTTTTAGTTGTTTCAAAAAAAAAAGCAAAAAAAAAAAAAAAGTCCGGATTTTAACAAAATCCGGGAGTCCGGACTGGATCCGGACTCTCTCTCTCTCTCTCTATATATATATATATATATATATAATAATTTAGATATCAACTTATAATTCTCAAATACAGATTACATAATTATAATAATATTGTTCAAATTTAATGAATATAATTAAAATTTGATATATATACATGCATTAACAGGGTTGGATCCAGAAATCTTTTCCAGCTCTGACATAAAAAATAATAATTTTATATGTCTCTCATCTAGATGTGAGATCCACTTATTTTTCATATGAGAAAAATCATATAGTAAATTTATTTTAGGAAATATGAGTTCCCTATATAAATAATATTGTTGCCGTATTTAAAACTGAATGAAAAAATATAAAAATCTGAAGCGATAGTAACAATATGATCTATCGTAGAACTTGAAAATTAGGCTAGAGGCCCAAAAACTATAGCTTTTGTAAAAATGAATACGGAATTGGCTAATGGCCCAAAGAACAACCTTGAAACATCAATGGGCTTAACATCTTATTTTAAAGACCCTTTTAAAGGAACAATTACATTTTATAGTACATTTAAAAATATAATTACAAGAAAAGTGTCCTCATTAAATAATTACATAATTAATATCTTTAAAATTTTATTTTCATTATTAGTACATATTTATGATTCCTTTAATTATGGGATGTGTTTTAATTCTCAACCATCTCTCCCACAATTTTCTCCCCATCTCTCCCACGATTTTCTCCCACTCCATTTATGTTTCCCTTCTTCTTCTTCTCCTCCCTCCCTCCCTCCTCCTCCTCCTCCTCCTCCTCCTCCTCCTCCTCCTCCTCCTCTTCCTCCTCTTTCTGTCCAACCCCTCCCCACCCTCCGCCTCCCCTTCCTCCCGCCTCCCGCCTCCCGCCTCCCCTCCTCCCATCCTCCCGCCTCTGCCCCCGCCACTACTCCTCCCGCCCCAGCCCCAGCCCCAGCCCCACACCCTCTCCTTCCTCTTCCTCCGCCTCCTTTCTCCACCCATCGCCCACGCCCCACCCCCTCACTCCGCCACCCCCTCCTCCCCCTCCCTCTCCCTCTCCCTCTCCCTCCGCCCCTCTCCTCCTCTTCCCCCTCCCTCCGCCACCCCCACCCCCTCCCTCCGCCACCCCTCCTATTCCCCCTCCCCCTCCCTCCCTCCCTCCCTCCCTCCCTCCCTCCGCCTCCCTCCTCCTCCTCCCCCTCCGCCTCCCCCTCCCTCTCCCTCCGCCACCCCTTATCCTCCCCTCTCCCTCCGCCAACCCCTCCTCCTCCTCCCACTGCCCACGCCCCACCCCCTACCTCTGCCATCGTCGCTCTGTTTCTGCAGTTTTTTTATAATGCAGTTGGTAGCCAAACCTTTATATCAAGGTAACTAATTCTGTTTTATTAAGTTTCCAATTTATTTTGCATATAATACAGTTGGTAGCCAAACCTTCGTGCAGTTGGTTGCCAAACTTTCAGATTAAGGTAACTAATTCATAATGCAGGTGTGAATGTAGATTGATTATCTTGGTATAAAAGTTTGATTACCTTGGTATAAAAGTTTGGTTACCTTGGTATAAAGTTTTGGTTACTTTGGTATAAATATGCAGTGTTCTATTTTTTATTTAGCAACATGAAATTGGTTGTCAAACTTTTAGACCAAGGTAACCAATTCAGTTGTATTTGATTACCAATTTTATTTTAAATGTGATGCAGTTACTAGTCAATTTTTGTGGCGGCGGCGACGGCGATGTGGCGGCGAGAGAGGAGGATGATAGAACATTAGCTCCTTCATAATTTTTTATTTTTAATTTTCTCATTTTGATTTGAATTTTGAAATATGGATTTGAAATTGTTGTTAGAGACAAGATTTGAATTTGAATTTGAATTATTAGTTATCCTTGATTTTAGGTTTCTTTATTAATGTGAATTGTACTATTTTTGTAATATGAGTCTTAATTACACTCTTTTTGTAATTATTTAGTTGATGCACTTTTCTTGTAATTACTTTCTATTTGTTGTATACTTATGTAAAGGACCCTATTTTAAAATGGGCTTAACATAATCTTCAAGAAATAGAATAAGCCCGTGATTTATTGCGTTCCAAAGTAAAAATTTAAAGTTTTATATCCACTTACTTGTTGTCACTATCTTTTATGGTGGATAACTTAATTTTAATGAAGGCATGGCTTTGAGACAGCAATTTCCTGCTACACATGAGCTCTTCTTTTAAATCCATCATCCCACCATTTATGAAGAACCAACCATTTAATGGTTTCGCGACAAGCCCATAAGCCTATACCACTAACAACGCATTAGGTCTCATATTACTTTACCTACAACTTAATGGCTAAAGATTTAAAGAGAAACATACCCAAAACTAGGATTTTCGATGCTTGGTGTATAATTTAGGCATAGTAAAATTTAAAAACTTTGATTTCTTTTTGGAAATTGAATCAAGTTACTAATTCAAATTCCTTTCATTTGTTTTCTTACGAGGTATTAGTTACTTTTTTTTTTACCAAAAAATTGTAGGGTACTGCTTTAATATCATTTTTTTTTAATTTGAACAGTAAAAATATATTCGGGTCAACTTATGCGTCAAACAAGACAAAATATTTTTCCGGACGATCTTAAGGAGGCAACCCACATAGTCCTAGTGCATTCAAGAGATTTTCTCATGGGTGTTGGCCCCAATATTTGAACTCAAAAAAGAGAGCAAAACCTCCTTGACCACTAAAGCAATCCTTTGAGATCACTGGTCTGATGTCAGGTGTAGGACTTGTATGTTTTTAAATCATAATTGGCCAAGTAAAAATACATATAAATCTTAAGTGGAAGATGCATTTTCATCAATTAGTAACACAAAAGATTTCCGAAATTTATTAGATGAGAGAGAAATCTTCTGCCATGCAAGGCAAAACAACTAGTATTGCAACATTTAAATGGTCTACTCTTTTTGCCATTTTTCTCATTCCTCACGCACGAGTTCTAATGCAACATTTAAGTCTGATGTTTTACCTTGTCCTGGAAACATCATATGAAACTTCTTTCTTTCTTTCTTTCTTTTTTCAAAGATGTCACATTTGATGCTTTCTCAAAAATAAAATACAGAAAAACAAAATTCTCACAAATAAAATAAATCTTACCTCAAGACCATTTTTTTTTATGATTCTTTTTCTTTTCCACGCATTTTCTAGACCATGTTTGTTATTCTCAAATAAACATAAAGAGATTTAGAATGGGAGGTTGAATAGATTCTTTAAAAAAAAAATTAAATACATATTTTTAAATCAGTTAATTGATTGATTAAGCACAGCATAATATTTGCACAAAAGAATTCTTCAAATCACACATACTTGGTTTACAAAAGATCTCTTAGATGTTCGTTTTGAGTCACTATTGCTACGTTGCTTTAAGATTCTTTTAAAATGACTCAGCAGTAGTGTATTTCTTGAAATCGTAGAGTAAAGTTAGTAAGAGTTTCAGCACTTGAACTTATCACGATTTGGTATTGAGGTACGCAATGGCGGAGCCAGGATCCCCCAAGAGGGGGGGGGGGAACAATTACATTAAAAAAAGTTTACTATGAAAAAAAACTAGAAATCAAGCTACATCATGTACTAGTTTTAATTGTTGAACTAGATAAGTGAATTCTACGAGTATCCATGTTCTGAAAACGTTTCAAAATAGCTTCGTTATCAATAGATGCAAATATCTCTCTCTCGATAAACACCACCAAAACTAAGAATAGGCTTGCGTAATCGAGGATCGACAACTATAGCATTCGGGTTAAACTCCAAAATATTAGCATTTGAAGTTTGTGGTGGTTGTTCAACACTACCAGAAGATTCATCGGGACCTCTAGGCCTTTTTGGTGCGAAATATCTAAACATTTCAATTTTATACGGAACAACCTATAAAATAGAACATAAATATACCATTTGTTATTTTTAATTTTAATGCCCCACAAATCACAATTACTTAAACGCTTGAAGTAAAACCCAAAACAGAGCAAATCATCAAGAATGCAGAAACTTAACTTACCTTGGCTAATTGGCTTGGCTGGTAGTGGTGATGTATTGTGGACGACGGCGACGTCCAGTGGCGGAAGAAGGCGGCGGGCCGGCGGCGGATGGCGTCGTCAACAGGCAACAACTGCAGCAAGTGGCGGAGCGGACAGAGTCGTACAACTGTTGTTCCTATTTCCTTTCTCAACTCCAAGTCCCTAATTGACTTATTCTAATTTGCAATCGTGAATTTGTGATGTTTTCTGTTACTTCTGTACGAGTACGACGTCGTTTTGGACTGGGTTAAAAAAATAGAACATATATTATATATACATACAGATAACTGGAGAAGAGAAGGGGCGGGGAGACTGCCAAGTACCGACTGGGAGAGCGTAGAAGGGGCGGACGGGGAAGGAGGTGGTTGGTTTATACAGCAAGGGGTAAAAAATTTCCGGCGAGCGGGAGGGCGGCTACCCCCCTCTGCACCCCCTTCCCTCCGCCACTGGAGGTACGGCGTGATAGTAGAGTCTCACGTCGAAACATAAGAAGAAGGATTAAGGATATATGTTCTAATAGACCATAAACTTAACAAATTAATCTTTTGAATCGAAATATAATTTTTGAGAAACATATATTGGTCGGATATTTCCAACGACTAGGAGAGCAGCTTTATATATATATATATATATATATATAGAGAGAGAGAGAGAGAGAGAGAGAGATAATTTGACATTCAAATAATTTAATCACTTCAAATAATGTACGTATTCATTGGGGGCAAGAATGTTGGTAGATGCATGTGCACATTCACGTGCAATTACTCCTATGAGTTTAGCAATCTATTTGCAGATATGTTTGACTTTGTGTTTCACTTTTCAGCACATTCACACTTCACCTGCACAGAAAAATACAAAGAAAAATAGGAGAGGAACATACATAAATTTGCTTTATGATTTATTTTAAATTAGTTTGCTAATCTTAAAATATTTATATAATTTTATTACGAAAAATTATAATTATTGTAAATCAATTATATATAGAGTGTAAGACCCCGAAAATTTTTAAATAAAAAGAAATTTCCTTTATTTATTATTTTAAAATAGTAAGGGTTGATTTGATTAATGTGGAAAGTTATGGGTAAAATGCGCAAATATTTCGAATAAGCAGGTGGTTATAAAATATTCATTGTTGTCGGGGAATATTCGTTTGGTCGTGGAATATTCTTGCTGTCGGGGAATATTCGTACGACGGCGCAGTCTTTTGTGGGCCCATAACGGAAAGCGATTGGATGAAGAAAACGACAAATATAAGTTGTTTAAAAAAACGGCGTGGTTGTTACCGTTAATACTGTTGGAATACTCGGTGGTTAAAACACAGTAATACGCGTTGTTGCACAGTAGCACACGGTATTGCACCAATTATTGATTCTTACGTAAGAAGGCACTACTCAATAATTGTTACAGTAATTACTGTTCAGTATTTTATGTTATTGATTCAATAATTGCTGTATTGATATTTTATATTACTGTTGTTTCAATAATTGTCACTACACAGTATTTTTCATTATCGAAGCAATAATTCATATTATCTGAATAATATTATTTGATAACATTATTGGCAATGTCTAGAAAATTCTGTCTAAGGAGAGGTTTGGTCACCTAATTGCGCGCCAGTAAGAAGAAATTCTTATTGGAAAGCCCCCTCTTTCCTGGGAACGGCCTGGTTGCTAGTACTGTGATTCTGTAATATTATTTGTGAATAATTAAATTATTGATTTATATGATGAGGAAAATATTGATTTTATGTGGATATAGATGGAGAAAATTTTTAATGTGACAATTGTTGAAAATTAATATTTTATCTTTTTCTGATAAAATAATTCATTTAAATATATTATTTTAATAATATATTAATGGTGATATTTTTATAATGAATGTGGGATATATGAGTATATGAGGAGGAAGAGTATTTTTGTGGCATTAAATGTTTAACACATATTTTGTGTGTTGGTGGACACAATTATTGACTGAAATTTGATTATTCTGTAAAATCGCTCGTTTGTGGATTTCGATCAATTTCTGTTTGGAATTTGGAAAAACTTCCTTCTGCAAAGTTGTGCAGAATTGAATTTCCTATAAAAACTCGCGAGATTCGAATTTTCTGACAAAAGGGCTATTTATTATGAATTATTGAAGTTCCGAAGCTCCGAAATAATTGATTTTTGGAAGTTTTAATTATTTTAAATAATAAAAACGTTTTTGGTGAAGGTTCCACATGTTATAAATGTGTCATGTTGCTGAATTCAGATTTAGGAGGTTGGCGTAGAAGATTATATATTTATATTAATATTATATTAAATTTTCTGCTTTGGTGTTCTAAGCAATTTCCTATAAATAGGTGCTTAGGTTAGAATTGAAAATCACACCAGAAACTGAAGTTTTCTCTCTCTATATTATCGAGCGTATTCTTGTGAGTATTTTGAGTATACTTTGAGTATTGCTATACGGTGAAAGTTCAAGTCATAGCCTATATCCGGTGTTTCAACCAGAAGTACTGTCTTTCGAGGTAAGGGATGTTATTTTCTTCTTAAATGATATTATTTCTTCAATATCATTATGCTGAAATGTTGGTTGGAAATTTTTATCAAATTTGGAACTTTTTCATTTCGGAGTTACTATTCATGAGTTACTATTCACGAGTTACTATTCACGAGTTACTATTCATGAGTTACTATTCACGAGTTACTATTCCCGAGTACTATTCACGAAGCGTGATGATGTTTTTTTGTGAAATTTCTATCTTTTGGTGTCGGAGTTACTATTCACGTATACGGCACTATTCACGTATACGGCACTATTCACGAATACGACACTATTCACGAATACGACACTATTCACTGAAAAATGAAATTTCTTCTTTTTGTCCAAAATATCAATTCTGGATACTAGCTTTGATTGGATCTATGTTTTGATCATTCTTGAATTTTACTTCAGTATGATTATTTATGAAGTATTTTTGAACTCGGATTGTTTAGAGTACGAATCCTTTATACTTGTTATTTTGTTTCACTGGATTCGTTTCCTTTAAAATATTTTTCATCATCCTCAGTCCTAAATGATGGTGTTACTGAATATCTTTGGCCTGTAGTGCAAAGATGGTTGATTTTGTTATGAATATATTTGGCCCGTAGTGCAAAGATGTACAGGTGTTGAGATGAACATGAACAATTGATGAATATCTTTGACCCGTAGTGCAAAGATGAACAGGTGTTTAGATGAACATGACCGACTGATGAATATCTTTGGCCTGTAGTGCAAAGATGAATATTTGATTTGATTTGAGATATATATTGATTGATGTTACAGGGATAAAATATTGATGATGGACTTTTAAATTCATAGATGTTAGTAGATTTTATTCTCTACTTAACTCTTCTAATGAATTGTTGTTTCCGCTGCAGTTGTTGATCTAAAACTTGTTGTCTATTGTATTCTATCAGATTTTTCCCTGTTGAAGACTAACGATAATTTGTTGTATATTATCTTAGTCATAATATTCTTTACTGGGCTAGTTGAGCTCACCCTTTTCCTTGTTGTTCCATCTTTCTTCTCAGGAGACGAGAATGTAGCGAGTACGAGTCGGGGTATGGAATGAAGGTTCTAGAGAGAGTTGTTTAGTAGTCCTCACCATTTTTTTTGTAAAATTATGTATCAATAATTATGATGGGGATTTATTTGCATGTGGATATTGTCTAGATGACAATGTTTGTATTCAAACTCACAGCTTATGGGTTGTAAAAGTTGTAGTTGTTTCTGTACCATGTATTTGGCGACTCAGAATGGGTTGGATGGAATGGACCTATTTTGGGGTTGTCACATAGAGACTATTAAATATCATATTTTTAGAAAATTGATAGTTTAATTAGCAAGACTCTTCCCATAAATAGTAAATATGCCCCGCATTCATGCCAGTAAAAACTTGTGGAAATATTAAATTTTCCTTGTAAAAATAACAATTTCCCATTTTTATCTTTAAAATTTACTACAAATGAATGGACAATTATTTTGGGGGGAAACTACTACTCCCTCCGATCTTTTTTCCTTGTATTTTTGGAGTGTAATTTGTTTCGTTTGTAAATTTTAAGAAAGTATTAATGACTTAATTTATCATATTATTCCTGCATTAAATATTAAATTATTTATCTTTTATCTTTTTTAACAAATTTTAATGGATAATATTAAGATTGTATACTCATTTTAATTAATAAAATAAAGTATTATTAATATTCCTTAATTTTTGTATTTATTTTTTTAAACAGACCTGAAGGAGCAGTAGTATTAACCGACATTGTATTTGGTCTTTATAGGCCTAACAAATTATGTAGAAGACCACCCACCGTCCACCAATAAGTTTGAGGTGTACTTTTAATTATTTGAAGAATAAGGTAAGGCCCTCCATGGACAGAGCAGATCCTCTGTTTTTAAATTTTTTGTCTTTTTATATTTTTTCACTTAAATCTTAATATATATTTTTTTATTTAATTTTAAAATTAATTAATATTAAATAAAAAATTATATATCAAAATTTAAATAAAAAACACAAAAAGATAGAGAAATTGGAGACAGAAAATTTGTTCTCCTTCAAAAAGACTTAACGTCAATGACAATACACTCGCGGCACCCTATTATTTTCTACTCTATTTCTAATCTGGGTCATTACCCCACACCTCCTAGTCAACGCAGGTTCATCACATTCACAATTCGGAGGTGCCACGTGTTTGATTGAGGGTCCCAAATCCCAATGCTTTGTAGGAGTTTACAAAAACTCTTTACCAGTGATTTATAATTTTACTTATTTATATTTAATTTTTATGTTCAATTATATTTAGTAATATCACCTCCTATTAAAAAAGTATAATAATAGAATTATTAATCTCAAATTACTTGTTTATTTTTAAATTTGGACATGAGATTATTAATCTAATAATTATAAAATGGGAGAAAAAATAGAAATTGACATAAAATTTAGGTTGGACAAAATAAGTGGTTGAGAAAATAAATACATAAATTGCAATGGTAAAACGAATTTATTTATTTATTTATTTCTATATAATTTATGGACAAAACTATTTTTTACCTAATAAATAACATTCTTTTTTCGATATAAGAAAAATATAGACAATTGATATTATATTTAATGATATACAATCATTTTCTTAATATTTGTGCACAACTCTAAAATGACTTATATTAAGGAACGGAGAGAGTAATTTTTAAATTTTTAAGACTACACACTCATTATTTAAGTATAAACATGTATGAAATTAAAATATATCTAAAATTTTATAAATTTTGTGAATGATTTTGTTCCCTCGAGTGAACGGTGTATTAAAGTGGAGTTATTTTTCTAATGGATCGGGTACCGATTATCTTTTAAAATATAATTTTTATAAATAAATACAGTCAAAATTATTTATAGAATTGATATTTTCACATAAAAATTATCGTTATAGCGACGGTAAAAACCAATGTCGCGTAGGATCTTGTGAGTGATATTCTTGTGAGTTGCGTAAGTCCAATGTGTTGACCGATCGGTATTTTTGGCTTAATATTTTTATAATAGTAAATACTTGTACTAATTTTTTAAAGATAATTGAAATAGCAAATTAGAATTTAATTATTGAAATAATGAATAAAAATACATTTGAATGTGTTTTATACAAATTGTTATTTGCCCAACAGAAAAAGGTCAAAAGAAAATGATACACAAAATACAAATATTTGAATATGAGAATTCCCTCTATTATTATTATTGTACATTTGGACTTTTCAATACAAACTACTTGGTGTCAAAAGACAGTGTTTTGACAATAGGAATAATTATTACTCACGTCTTAATTAACATCTCTAGTTGTCTCGCTCTTTTATTAAATTAATAATATAAATTAATTAATTTAGTAAATCATATTTAATTTTTTAATACGTTTATAAAATAATAATTCATAATTTATTTAATTATTACTTAGTAAAATTGTTTCCCGAGAGTACCTCCCGAAAGTCCTAAGTTTTTTACTAGGAATATTATTTTTTGTATCTAATTATCAATAAATAATAAATTATCGGTTATATTTATATGATTTATTATAAATAGGAAAATCATATTTGAAGTTAAAAAAAAACAAGAACCTGCAAAAGAGTAGATAGCAAAAATATTATATTGAGTAAAAAATAAAGTTGTTATGGAGAAATTTGTTTGATGGTTGTTATCTGCCGCATCCTATTTTGAAACTTTCTGTTCCTTCTCCTCTCTCCCCATCTCCTCTCTTATAAACCCTGACATCACAATCACAATCACAATCACAACAACATTCTCCTTCCTCTCTCTAAACATTCCTCCACATTTTTCTGCTTAACTTCTGGGTTATTAATTCCGTTAATGGAGGTGATCAATTCAAGTTCCAGATTAGGAAGAAGTAATTCAGAGCTCCAAATGCTCTCATCAACCAACAACAAATGGAGAGATCAGAGACCGGAAACCAGCCCCGAACGCAACAGAGTATGGACTGAGCCTTCGCCAAAACACAAATCTGACAGAAAAGTTGCCGTCGTTTATTATCTAACCAGAAACGGCCAGCTCGAACACCCTCATTTCATTGAAGTCCCCCTCTCTCCCTCCTCCGACGGTCTCTATCTCCGAGGTATTTAATTTTATAATTATATGTACTAATATATTTTTGCTTAAACAAGGAGTTTAATTTTTTTTCAATTTAATTTTTCAGATGTGATCAATTGCTTAAACTCTCTTCGTGGAAAATCCATGGCCGCCATGTATTCCTGGTCCTCCAAACGGTAAATTTATTAAAATATACATAAACGGTCATACTTTTTTTTCATCAAACAGTTCAGCAATTGAAATATTGTTAAACCGTGACCTGTTAAGTTACACATTAATACTCCTACTATATATATATATATATATATATATATATATATATTGGGTCAGGATCAGGTAAGAGATCATTTACTCTTTTTTTTTGCTTTTTTTTTGCTTTTTTTAAAACAACTAAAAAAAGTTTAATATTTTATTGAACTGAAATTTTTTCATAATAAAGTGTTTTGAGTGTGATTTAAGTACGTATAACAAAACATGTATGTACAGACTGTACCACCATTTTTTGGTATAGGTATTCAAAACACACCCAAAATATTGTATTATTGAAAAATTTCAGTTCCATACAATATTAAACTTTTTTTTAATTGTTTAAAAAAAATTAAAAAAAAAGTCCCTCATTTTAAGAAAATAACGGATTCCTTACTTGATTATTTCTGTATATATATATATATATATATATATATATATATATATATATATATAATTGTATTTTAATTAATTTATGGATTAGTTTTTAGCTAATTTATGGAGCATTATATTTTTTCAGCTAATTTATGGAGTATTATGTTCGATTATCAGGAACTACAAGAATGGATTTGTGTGGCATGATTTAGGGGAAAACGATTTCATCTATCCGGCCCACGGCCAGGAATATGTTCTTAAAGGATCGGAGCTTCTGGAAGATGCATTGGTCTCTAAAATTGACCGACCAAAAAATTTGACCTCTAAACAACAGCCACAGCCGGAAACTTCCAAGCCCGGCGACGTTACCGATTTTCCCGTGGTCATGCGGCGGAGAAATCAATCCTGGAGCGCGATTGATCTCCACGAGTACAAGGTAGTTTACAAGGCCGATTCCAGCGGCGAGTTAACCGGAAGAGCCGCAGCCAACGCGTCCACTCAGACCGACGAGAAGCGGCGCCGGCGACGAGGAGTTCAGGAAATAGAAGAGGAAAGAGAAGAAAACTTGGTTGTAAACCAAACTAATCACACTACAGAGCTGAGCAGGGAGGAGATTTCACCACCGCCGTCTGATTCGAGTCCAGAAACACTAGAGTCGTTGATGATAGCCGACGGCAAACTGATCAGACATCCTGGCGGTAGGGATGATCTTACGGCTAATAATCACCCAAGTGGACGGATGAAAGCGTCGACAGTGTTGATGCACCTGTTAACGTGCGGCTCGATCTCGTTCAAGAACTGTGGGCCCGGGTACACTAAAGATCACCCGGGTTTTTCGTTGATCTCGCAGTACAGGCCAAGGCTGCCACGTGGAGAAGGAGGGGAGGAAAATAAGGTGGAAAAAGAAAAGGAGAAGGAAAAGGAAAATCCCAACTTTGGAATTGGAAATGGAGGGAAAATTACTCTAGAGGACAAGGAGTACTTCAGTGGGAGCCTGCTACAAGAGACAAAAAAGGACGAATTTCCAGTTCTGAAGAGATCGTCTTCTTACAATGCCGATCGGTGAGTAATATATATATATATATATATATATATGATTAATAATAAAAATTTATTATGATATTATTCAGACAAATATATCTTCGGCCGTTGATATAAAATTGGATAGTAAGATTGGACTGGACGGTTCATATATTTTATCTATACCGTAAAATATTATATGAACGACTATAGATATGTTTGTCTCAACAATACCATACCATACCATAATAAGCATTTGGTATGGATCAGTATATATATTTATAAATTGCTAAGTTCTGATTGCCGGATTTTAGTTTTTGTTTTGGTCCGTAGTTGAGTATAGTGGGAATGAATAGTAGTTGTCTTGAAATGAAACTAACACACCCACTAACAGTTGATAATATAATTCCAAGTGTTCTGACTTGCACTTGCAGAGTTTTTCACATGATGCATAGTTTTGTTTGGTTGTCTATAAAGGTGTAACCCTTTTTTGTCAATTTGCGTAATTTTAGTTTCTAAAGAACAAAACACCCTTTTTCAACCACTAATGACCCTTTTGATATGGGTAATGTTTGATTTATATTTTATCTTTGAAAAGTAAGCTGGATTTGTTAAAAAGCTTACTAAATTTAGTCAAGGCATTAGTTAATAGACCAGTATAAATAATATGTGGTGGGGTTGCTAAGCTTTATCACCTCCAAAGTCTAATTGTGTTTGCCTGTGCTCTGTTTATCAAGAAATCCCACAAGCTATAATACTTCTGAAGCAAAAGGCTCTGGGCCTGTCTTTATGTTATCTGTACTCTTGGACAAGAAATTTCACAAACTGGAAAGAGATTTTACGCATGAAATATTTTGATTCTAAGTTTATTTTATTTTTCATTTTTTTGCCAAGATTTGGTATCTTGTTCCATGTCTGTTCTTACTTTAAATTTGAAACCTCACCCCTCATCTCTTTTGGTACAATGTCTCAATCATCAGTCAATTTATTTCCAGTCTCCTTAACTATCCTCCTCCCAATTCCCTATATCTAAAGGACATTTTAAATTAGATTTATAATTTTACTTATTTTTATTTTTATCACCTATATAAATAAATAAAATTATAAAACACTCTTTAATTTTCATGTCATGTTTTCATTAGCTGTCATTTATGTCTTTTCCTTGAGGTACGAGTAGACTGCTAGAATGTGCAGTTGACAATTTAATTTAGAGGCAGAAAGAAGATCTTTATTCCAACAAATTGATGATTCACCACAGCTTTTACATTCATTAGTCATGTGATGAGTTCAGTTCATAGAACCAATTATTAGTATATCTTTATAATTAAGCATATACTTTTATGATTAACTATATAATTAAGTGTACACTAATAGTTTTATAAATTAAACTAGTAGTCCTTTTTATTTTCGGAATTTTTGTACTACAATTCATGGGCTGTTGTGCACTTTGCAGGAGCTCACGGATCGAAATGAAGGATAAAGAGATGGAGTGAGTGCCAAGTGCATTCCAAGGAGGCCAAGAATGCACAACCCAACAATTAACTAATAATAATATACTTGTTCTTAACTAAGTGGTACTATCAATTAATTGTATTGGTCCAAAAAAATGTCCCAAGAAAAAGAACAAATATACTCTTAGTCTTAGGCTATGTTTCTTTGCTAGAATTATATTAATTTGAGATTGAACTATTAATTTTGAGTTTTTAATTTGTTTTTAAAATTATTAGTCTCGGGAAAGAGGGGTTATTTAATATCATGTCCAACTTGGTATTATAATATTTTAATATTAGTGGTAAGGGTATAATGAGAATATAATATTTTTAATATTAGTTGTAAGGGTATGAAAATTTGAATGACAAGTTTTTATTTGATCATTAAATAATATTGGACAAAATAAACATTATATGAGATTATTTTAAATTATGTCACGAACAATCTCATATAAAACAAACATGTGATTAAAATTATTTAATCTTAAGATTAATAGTCTAGAGATTAATTAAAAATTTTAAACAATAAATATTAAGAGATTAGTTAAAAAAATTCTCTAAAACGAAATTAAAAAGAAGAAGAAGAAGATTGTAGTATGGTCCATGAATTAGAAAGAAGATTAAATATAGAATAGATTTTGTGGAAATTGTAAGCGAATTCTGCTAATTGAGAATAAAAATGTACTACTAATGTAAACGTTGGAGTCACGCAGGCAGTGGTGTTATTCTTTTGGAATTTGTGACTTTTACTTGAATAATCGAACCAACTCCTACTTCCAATGCGAGAATGGTAGTTAGGAGTAGTAGGTACTGTCCTAATTCTAGGGTTGACTTTCTCATCAACATATGTCTATCTATATGCACAGTTGACGTCATATTTAAAGTTATATACATAAGGTTATAAACGAACTGAGTCGATCCGAGTATTGAGTTTCTCAGATTTAATTAACAAAATTTATCGAGTATAAAATAAGATTTGATTGAGACTCATTTAGCTACCGAGTCGAGCACGATTCCGAATCGAGCCCGAACAGTTTGGACTTTTCCAACGAATATAATCCGAATATCAATAGAAAATTATAATTTGAGGAGGTTCGAGTAATTTATCGAACTTTAAAATATACTCATATTTGACTCATTTATATTTCGAGTCGAGATCGAATTGAACTTTTAATCGAGCGAGTCCGAATCGAGCCCGAACTGTTTGCTCATTTTACAGTCTTATATATACATATATATTATACAAAAGTAAAACAATACTTCTCCCGGTTTTTTCATTTAATTATTATTTAACATTTTGGGAGAAAACCTAAAAATATATATTTTTTATGTTTTAAATAATGTGATATTAAATAAAATAAATAACATTTTATGATTAGTCAATCATAATAGATGTTTAATCAATATAATAACGACATATCATTTCCAATAAATAAAAAATAAAACTCTTAACATTATATGGGACATGGGCATTTTGAGTGTCATGGTCTTGTTACGAATGAATATGAAATACATGAGGGGCCTTAGACTTCAACTCGGTCATAAATAGAGGAGAAAATGTTATAACCTGCAAATCATAAAAAAAAAGCCTCATTTTAATTTAATTTTTTGACTTGATAAAAGTCAAAACGGTATATATATATATATATATTTATGTAAAATCTTTTTGAGGCCCAAACAAGAGTGTGTTCCAAAATGTTTTAAAAAGCCCATGTATTGAGCCCAGAATGTTATTTGTTCAAGTGCTATTATAGAACCAAAGGTCTCTCTTACATCATGAACGTTTGATCCGTCCAATTCTCACGTTTCATTCTCTAAAATAGGGGTGAGCATGGTGCGATTTGAAGTTCAAACCGCACCCGAAATTGTTTAAGTACGGTTTAAAAAATAAATTTAAAATCGTACATGAAATTGCTTGTGATTGGTTTGGTGCGGTGCGGTTTTAAAGTGTGCGGTGCGGTTTCGGTTCCAAAACCAATTGAAACAAAAAAATCTAAGCCTTCTATAAAATTTAACATAGAACTTACATCGAACAATTAACTTAGTGACAGAGTCGGCAATGAGAATTATATCAAGCATAGAACCAAAGTTTCTTCTGCAAAACATGTCAAATTCACCATCAAATCATAGAACAGTGAGACACGTAAAATAGTTTTAGTTTATAATAAAGGAATGATGTTTTAAAACTAAAAAAAACGTTATATAAAACAACGGAGACCATATATTCGATAACAAGTAAGAAGGTTTATCTAGTTTCCCAAAAATTAAAAGTATATACTGGAGTATATTGCAGGGAGGACTTACAGAATCCTAACTATACTTAATTTGAAAAATAATTTATTATACTATTAATATTATAGCATTGACCTTAACTAATGCATCAAATGCTCGAACCAACGAATTTGGCCCCTCGACTATAAGCCCCTCTAATAATGCATCAAACAAATTCAAAATTTTAAAACTCAATTACTTAATTTTTGACTCTATAACCTCTAACCATCTTCTTTCAATTGGTGAAAATAATGACAATGCAAAACTGGGGTTTTCTCTGAGCGTATTTCAGTGAAAAGTAACTTTAGAATTTACTAGAGATAATATATATACACACATGGTGCGGTTTCGGTTTTATGCGTGCGGTTTCGGCTAG
This sequence comes from Panax japonicus, assembly GCA_020205505.1. Taxonomy (NCBI): domain Eukaryota; kingdom Viridiplantae; phylum Streptophyta; class Magnoliopsida; order Apiales; family Araliaceae; genus Panax; species Panax japonicus. The sequence goes on along the minus strand of CM035108.1, from coordinate 61,445,384 downwards.
TAACCAAATCAGAACCGTAAATTTGGTTATTCAACCCACCTAAAATCGCCACATAGGCTGGAACCGTTGGTGCGGTTTTAATTGGTGCGGTTCGTGCGATTTTTGCTGCGATTTTGGTTTCAATTTAGTTACTTGCTCAGCCCTACTCTAAAATACTACTCCGTCCCTTCAAACCATAATATATTAAATTTCAAATTAATGTTACTTAATTTTAGTTGATACAATTATTATAATTGTATAAAAAATATATATATATTAAATGACTGTCCAAACTCCCAAATATACATAGTCTGCGATCGTAGAGTTAAGTCACTCTAAATATGAGGATTCACCCTACGTTTATACGGTAGTAGAGTGACAGTCAATGATTACTTTGACTTAACTCTACAATCGTAAATTGTTTACATTTCGAACTTGCACAACTATGCACCTTTATTTTTTTCTAACAAAAATTGTAATCACAATTTTATTTCATTCTAAATTTTATGAGTCATACCAATTTTAAAGTTTAATATACCGTCGTTTGATCAAAAGTTAAACTTTATCTATAATTTTGAAACAAATGTAGTATAAGATTAAGCTTAATTTTTTAAGTCAATATAAAATATTTTTAAAATCAAAATTGATGTAATCAATTTAACATACGAAGAAAATTAAATCTTGTAATTAGAGTAATTTTTACATAGTTCATATTTTTCATGAATATATTGTGTTTTTTTTAATAAATTTTGAATTTAAAAAAATTTCAAATTGACATTTTAACATATGAACAAAATAAATCTTGTAATTAGAATACTTTTTACATAGTTCATATTTTTTATAAATATATTACAAGTTTTTTTTAATTATAAATTTAAAAATATCTCAAATTAACATTTAAAAATCAAAATTAATCTTATATACTGAGTGGAGAAAGTGTTACCATCCAAAAAAATATTGAGAAAAAGTCTCTCTGTCTAATTTTATTACTCCTTCAATCATTTATACAAAAATAGTCTTATTTTTTTTTTATTTTTGGTATTTTAAAAGGAGACTTGTTTCTTTTGACTAGGGGTGTGCATTTTTATCGATTTTTTCAATTTTTCTAACTAACTGGACCGGTCCGAACCGGCCGATTTGGTATAAATATGTACCGGTTTGGTACCGGAACAAAAAATCGGTATGTACCGGTTAAACAGTACCGATTTCGGTTCCTTGTTTTCTTAGTTCGGTATAAACCGGACCGGACCGGTCCGTACTAATTTTCTAATTTATTATTATTAATAATAAATAATTAATAATAATAATAAAATAATGATTATGATAATAATAATAATAAAAAAAATAAAAATAATAAAATAATAATTATATTAATTTTCGGTAAAAAATCTGTACCGAATCGATACCGAACTAGTACCGCCGGTTCAGTATACCGGTTCAATCGGTACCGGTATCGGTATCAAGATTTGGGCGATTTTGATACTGGTCCGGTTCGGTCTGGTAAAAATCGGTTGAACATCCCTACTTTTGACCATAACATAAAATACGAAATGTACTTATATTTATCTAATATAAATTGATATAAGCTGAGATTAATCATTAAAAATATTTATACACGTTGACAGTCGATAAGTGATTGTTTGACAAAATTGAATAAACGGTTCTTAATATTTAAGTAATTTGAATAAGTTGAATAGAGTTAAATACTTAATGAATAAAATTATTTGATATTTGTTATATTTGAAAATTTTGAATAATAATTTTTTATTATTTTACTCCACTAAACTATGTTGAACAAGTAAATAATTTTGTCTGGACATACTAAAAAAAATTAAATACAATATTCATTGTACAACAGATAAAAATAAATAATTCAAACAAAATATTGAGTAATTCAAACAATTTTAGCCTAATTTCATAAAAAATAGAAAATGTAATGAGTTAAACATATAAGTCAACATAATAAAAGTTTCATATTGAAGTTACAAATTCCTAATATATTTTGATAACATTAATACATTCCTCGTCCTCTATAACGAACTTGTTGATTGACAAGAACAACTACGTGTACAATTTTATTATTTTGACAATTATAAATAAATTTTGAATAATTATAAAACTTTTAATGCAAAGAACTGCAATGTTTGACATTTAAATATGAAAAGTATAACATCCCACAATCATATTGCAAATTTCTTTCGCAACAACTGTAAGACCCCAACTTTTATAAATAAAGATGAATTTTCTATAATTATCATTTTTAAATATTATAGAATAAATTTGATATAATGTTATAGTTCTGGGTAGTATTTATAAATTCTGCAAAGTATGCAAGTTGTTATATTATATTCGATTGGTCGGGGAATATTTGTTTTAGCAGGGAATATTCGTACGACGACACAATCATTTGTGGACCCCACAACGGAATTATTGTCGGATTGAGAAAACGACAAAAATATTTTTATGAAAATAACGGCGGAAGTTTTACCGTTAACTGTTGAAACACCCGGTGTTAAAAGTACAGTAATACGCGTGATTGCATAGTAGCACACGGTATTGATTATTGATGCTTACGTGAGAAGTCATTCAGTTTTGTTCAATTATTGCTATAGTAATTGTTGTATAGTATCTCACGTTATTTGATTCAATTATTGTTGATATTTTATGTATTATTAAATCAATAATTGAGACGACAAAGTTATTAATATTATTATTTGCAATATTAACGATGCCTAGAAGTTCTGTCAAGGAGAGGTTAGATAATCTAATTGCGCGCCAATAGGGAGAAATCCTTATTGGAAAGTCCCCTCTTTCTTGGAAACGACCTGGTCGATTAATATTGTGAATTATAATAAAAGTGATAAATGTTGTTAAAATTATTAAGGTGATTTTTATGAAGTTTTACTTATTTTATGGACCCCCATTTAACCATTTTCTAAAATAATCGGTAGAAAATTTTTATAATAAAAGTGGGGCCCATTTGTGTTGAAAAAATGATTTTAGAAATGGAGGGAGAAAGAGTATACGTATGGAAGTATATGTATGTATTGAGTATATGGTGGGAGAAAATGATATGTGAAAGTGATAGGTGTGTGATGTCTGTGTGAGTGAAAAATGGTGGAAAAATGATAGTGTGATAGTGATGTGTAAGAGTGTAATGAAAGTGATTTTGGGAGGGTGGGGGATTGATGTTGGTTATGGGGGGATAAAAAAATCAAGTGGTGGATATATAATATATATATATATATATATATATATATATATATATATATTTAGCATGTGTTTATATATATATGTCTTATATTTTAATTTTTGCTTGAATTTTATTGGTTAGTTGATTGACATTTGCATTGGTATGATATCAAAACCTTGATACGTGATTCTGTAAAATAATTTCGTTCATGAACAGTGCACTTCCATTCTCCTATAAATATAAGCTCATTCATTCTTTATTTCTTACGAATTCACTAAAACTCCAGAGATAGAAATTATAGAGAAACTATAGAAAAGTATTCTGCTACTTCCCTACTCTTATATCCAGTTTATTTTACGTTAAGGGGTATTTTTTTTCATAATCATGAAGAGAACTTCTATTATTCCATTCTTTATTATTCTGTTGGAATAACCTGTATACGCGGTATACCCTATACTTGGAGATTTCTGTTGTTATTCTATTCGTTATTATTTTGTTGGAACATCCTGTCTGTGCATTATATGCCGGACCTGGTTCCATCTTTATTATTCTGTTGGAATATCCTGTTTGTGCGTTTTACGCCGGACCTGATTTCGCTATTTATTATTCTGTTGGAATAACATGTCTATGCGAAGTACCGCATACATGGTGATTTCTGTTGTTATTTCATTCTTTATTAATCTATTGGAACATCCTGTCGGTGCGAATTTCGCCTGACCTGGTTCCATTACTTATTATTCTGTTGGAATAACCTATCTATGCGAAGTACCGCATGCATGTTGATTTTTTTTGTTATTCTATTCTTTAATATACTCAATTGGTTAAAGTTTTGACTTCTATACTCCATGAAATTAGTGGAATATCCTTGATATTTGCGCTTCATCCAGTTCTTTTCATGGAAATATTCTTCTAAACATTCTTGAATTTTACTCTACAAAACAATATCATGTTGACAATTTGGACGTTATTAGTTCCTGGACAAATTAATTCGTGAACTTGTTTTTATTGAATTCTTATATCATTGTTATCATCCTCATGTTTATATTATGTTGAAAGTCATTTGTGGCCTGTAGTGCATAGATGGACTTGGTATGATTATGACCAGGGATTATTCGGTATAATCATGTCCGTAATGTTACAAATGATGTGGTAAAAGTCCTCATTGGCCCGTAGTGCATGGATGAACAATTGTTGGCATGATCATGACCATTGATGAATACATGAATGTCCTTGGCCCATAGTGCATGGATAATTTATGGTAGTGATACTAAAGAATATCCTTGGCCGTAGTGCAGGGGTGATTCGATGATGTGGATTATTTATTAAGCTGAGTCTCAGCGATAAAAGTGATGAAAAACTTTTTAAATCATAAAAGATAGTAGATTTTATTCTCTACTTGAATCTTTTAATGGATTGCTTGTTCCGCTGCAGTTAAACTTAATGTCTATTGTATTTTATCATTTTAACATTGTTGGAGATTAATGATAATTTATTCTGCATTATCTTAGTCATAATATTTTTTACTGGGCTAGTTTAGCTCACCCTTTCTTTCATTGTTTTCTTCAGGAAATGAGAACGTAGCTTGGACGAATCGGGGAACGAAGTGATGGTCCGGATGATAGTATTAGCTAGTAGTCCTCACTATTCTGTTAAATAGTATGATAATAAATGTAATAAGGACTGAATTTGAGTTTGTATACTGTCTATGAGGACTCCATTGAGAGTGGATATTGTCTAGAAGGCAATATTCTTGTTTAAACTCCCAATTTATGTTTTGTCATATTTTATACGACAGTTGTATAATTATGTTGTATTTGATTTATGTACCATGTATTTGGCGACTCAAGATGGGTGATGTATACCTATTTTGGGGGCGTCACAACAACACGATCATCACCCACCTTAAAAATCTGAATATGTGAAAGATGGTACTTTTCTATCAAATGTAAAAGAATTGGTTAGCATGAAGTTAACTTTGGTCAATAGACTAATACAGTGTTGACACGCAGGTTAGGAAGTGATCTCTTCCTCTACGTGTAAACATTGTATTGGTCAATTGACAAAATTACCATAAAGTTAACTTCATGGTAACCAGATCCAAATGTAAAAAATAAATTCTTTTACTACTTGAAAGGATACTAACGTAATAGGTCATTCACTAATCCTGTTGACCCAATAAGCTAGCCCAATAGTGTTTATTTTGTTAGTTCCATTAAAGGGTTGTTTGATAAAACTGAATAAGACAGTTATGAATGTTTAAGCAATCTAAATGGGCTGAATAAAATAGAATTTTGAATACTAAATAAAAAAAATGTTTGATAATTAATATGTAAGAAACATGTAAGTTACAAATTTTTACTATTTTACCCCTCAATCACTTCCTATCCCACTCCTTTGTTTACTCCAAAGTTTTCAATTCTCTCTCTAAAACATAGATATACCCTTTTACTAATTCATCATTCTCACTCCACCTCACCGACTTCAACAAAACAAAAACAAAAGATTCATATTCCAAACCCTAAGAATTTCCACAATTTTTGTTTATTTGTTAATCCGAAATCTTCCATCAATTCGACACACATAATTTAATTTTTTTTGTTTGAATGACATTTAATTCTCATACTTTTAATAGTTTAATTTCATTTTTTAGACACCCATTTTTAAATCTCAAATCTTTAAATTCAAAAGTTTTGATTTTTTATCTCTTTCATCGGATATGGAAAGTTCGATAAGCCGGAACATGACTTGGAGAAGATCTGATAAACTCTCTCATTATCAGAAGCGCCTTCTCTCTCTCATATACACAGTCAGTCAAAAATCAATAATTGAATTGGTGATGAAGAAGATCATCGATAAGTGTAAAAGAGGGTAAAATAGGGGCAACATGTGTAAAAAAACTGTTCAGTGGCCTTAGGGATGATTCACATACAAAAAAAAGTTTATTTGATCAGTTCAATTGGACTTATCGATTTAGTCATTAAGATCATTTTTATTCAAATCAAATGGACTGAATGACTGACTGATTCAGATAACAAGTCATTCAATTGCATTAAGTATTAAACAACAGCCCCTAAGACTCATTTAATTTCCCACTAAATTCAAACAAACAGTCTAAAACAATTCTACTTATTCGATCAGCAGTATTCAGTCCTATTAGAAGCTATCAAACACCATCTAACTTGAAAAACATGTCCACAAACATTTTTTTGGTCCTCTAATAAACAGAAAATACTTAATATCCTAACATTATATATACAAGTTATCTGCACATTATTACGTGTGTGATTTAAAAAAAATTTAAAAAAATATATAAAAGAGTTAGAGAGAAAAATATGAATAAAAAAAAGGGATAAGTGAACGTGTGAGAGAAAATTGGAATGAAAAACCAAATAACTATTTGTTTGACAGAATCAATAAGGATGGAAAGTAGAAAAAGGAAGGCTTAAATATGAATTAGTACCCTAAATTATAGGTCATATTCCACTTCGGTGATCCACCTTTCAATTTTGTCAATTAGATGATTGAACTATTAATTTTTTTTAATTGCAATAAATTGAACCTGCCAAGTCAGAAATTGTTGACGTGGCTACTTGTGTGGGGCCATAGGAAGCTGGTGTGGTAAAAAAATAGTTTTTAAATTATAAATTAAACAAATTTAATTTAATGGAGGGTAAAATGGTCCCACAACAATTAACATAAAACAAACATTAACTTAAAATATATCATCAGCGTTAATCAATGTGTTCTTCATTTCGACATCGGCGTACTTCAACCACATAGTGTGGTCTCTGTAATCGACGTCTAGGGCTCGTTCCCAGACCGAATTTTGAAATTACCTCCAACCCCCATTCTGTTTTGTCTTCATAACCACAACTGATCACATGAATAACTCCTTTTTACCAGCGCTGCTGGGCTTGAGGAAGGTGGAACGCCACCTTCGACCACCAAAGTCGAAGTCACAAAAATTACGGACTGTCCAAACTTCTTTTCAAAATTCATTTGAGACATCAAAAGCTCTTTATCATCGTCAAATCCTGTTGCAGAGATATATATTTCATATTGTTAAAGGAGAACTAAGATAATAAGGAAAATCTGATTTCAATGTTATGGATGTCAAAAACCTTGAGCAATTTCACCGTCTCCATTTATATCGTGTTTAGAATATTTCTCAAGCTTTTTGTGGCGACCAAAACATGGGCAGCAGTCACAGCTCACCATTTTTGGCCGCTTGATACCCTTGTTTGAGACTCTTCCCATTTTGCATACTTCACCCAAACGCTCTTGTTCCATCGAACACGACGGATTAGGTCTTCGAATTCTTTGCGTTTGCGTAGGCGGTAGTCGGCGAGTTCGATTGAATCTGTAATTTTCTATTTTGGCGGTCGGATTTTGGCTTCCTGACGCTCTCGTGCTTTCCGGAGGATTTGCTCGACGGTGATTTGGATGGGAGTTGGGGTTTTGTTCTGTTTGTTAATTGAGAAACAAACAGAATTACAAAGCTTTAAAACGATGAAGATGCATATATGGATATCTAGAGATCTAAGGGAGAGACTGAATCGAATATGAAGTTTTTACGAAGAACAATACTGAAATTAGGGTTTAGGGGAACGGAGAACCTGTTTTATTGAAGGCAACCCGAGATGAAGATATGAAGATATATTTTAAGTTTTTGTTTTATGTTAATTATTGTTGGACCATTTTACCCTCCATTAAATCAAATTTGTTTAATCTAAAATTAAAAAACTATTTTTTTGCCACACCAGCTTTCTATGGCCCCACAGAAGTAGTCACGTTAGCAATTTCTGACGTGGCAGGTTTAATTTGTTGCAATTGAAAAAAATTAATAGTTCAATCATCTAATTGACAAAATTGAAAGGTGGATCACCGAAGTGAAATATGACCTATAGTTTATGTGACGCCCCCAAAATAGGTATACATCACCCATCTTGAGTCGCCAAATACATGGTACAAAATTCAAATACAACTTAATTATACAACAGTCGTGTAAAATACGATAAAACATAATCTAAGAGTTTTAATAAGAATATTGTCATCTAGACAATATCTACACTCAATGGAGTCCTCATTACATTTATTGTCACACTATTTAACAGAATAGTGAGGACTACTAATGCTATCATCTGGACCGTCACTCCGTTCCCCGACTAGTCCCGGCTACGTTCTCATTTCCTGAAGAGAATAGTGAAAGAAAGGGTGAGCTCAACTAGCCCAGTAAGAAATATTATGACTAAGATAATGCAGAATAAATTATTCTTAGCCTTCAACAGTATAACAACTGATCGAATACAATAGACAACAAATTTTAGATCAACAACTGCAGCGGGATAAGCAATCCATTAGAAAAGTCAAGTAAAGCATAAAATCTACTATCTTCTATGATTTAAAAAGTTTTTCATCAACTTTATCGTTCATACCCAGCTTAATAAATAAAATTGAATCATCCCTACACCACGGTCAAGGATATTTATGTAATCATCAATGGTTATGATTATACCGAATAATTCCTAGTCATAATCATATCAACAACTATCCATCAATGAACTACAGGCCAATGAGAACTTTTACCACATTATTCGTTATATTACGGTCATGATTATACTGAATAATCCATGGTTATAATTATACCAAGTCCATCTATGCACGTAAGTCACAGATGACTTTTATCACAATATAAGCATGAGGATGATGACGAAAACAAGGATAAATATAAAATAGTTTAAATTTATTCAAATATTATATATCACTTAATAAACTCATCATCTAATATTATTAATATTATAACAATGTTTTAATCACTTCTTAAACTTATAAACAATTTATTTCAATTGTTTACACTTTACCAAATAATGCATTTAATCATTCAAAAAATGTCATACTCATAAGATTTCATCATTAATGATCAAATCTCTCATCAAAAATCTGCATATACCCTATATAGGATTTCCAAGCCATAAAATCCTATTTTTCAATTTTGTTACTTTATATAACATATTTAATTCATTTACTCATAACTACTCCATTTTCATAAAAAATACCAAATCAGTCCTAAAAATATTTCTTTTATGGGATTTAGCAGAATATAGTCCCATATTGAACATATATTTTTCTCAGAATTTTTAAAATTCATTTACTATTTTTCGTATGACCAAAAATGCCGAATATTTAGACATTTATCATAAATTATACTTTTGTCCAAAAATTCCGAAATTTACAGGGTATAGTCCTGTTATATACATGTACTCCCAATAAAAATTTCACCAATTTTAGAGTTAACCACAAAGAGTTATAAGGGTTTACTTTTAAAATAGTCTTTTCCCATAAAATCCATAACTCTTAATCTATACATCCAAAAATTGCCATTTTTGGACATAATTTAGAAAATTCATCAAATTATTATTTCAAATTTTTCCAGAATTTTTGAGGGTCAGAAAAATTACGAAACTGCCCCTAGCAGAAACCCCTTTTAAATGAAAATAATATTCATATGAATACAAATGATCATTCACCATGCATGCGGTAATCCACATAGACAGGTTATTCCAACAAAATAATAAAGAATGTAATAATAAATAATTACCATGCATGCGATAGACCGCACCGACAGGTTATTCCAACAAAATAATAAACAATGGAACCAGGTCTAGCGTAATTCGCACAGACAGGATATTCCAACAGAATAATAAAGAATGAAATAACTGAAAATTTTTATCATGTATGCGGTACTTCGCATAGACAGGTTATTCTAGCATAATAATAAAGAATAGAATAACAGAAGTTCTCTTCATGAATACGAAATAAATAATACCCCTTACCTTAGAATAAAGGTGGATACTGGAATAAAGAGGTAACAGATTTCTCTTCTTCTTTCTTTCTATAATTTTTCTCTATAATAATTGCTCTATAGCTTTAGTGAATTGGTGAGAAATGAAAAAAAAAGAGCTTTTATTTATAGAAAAATATAATTTCGATAATTGCACGTTTTGTGGCTCAAAAAATTACAGTACAATAGCTCCAACTTTTTTTTTATTTTTAATTTAATCCTGCAAGTATTATCAAACTTGGACCACCTCCCCTAATAGTAAATAATGTGAATCAATAGTTCAATCATGTGATTCAATAGTTATAATCATGTGAAAATACGAATAACAGTATAGTATCTCCATCTATACCTCAATCTTTAACTTAGTCATGCAAGTATTATCAATCTTGCACCAACTCCCCTAATAGTACATGAATGTGATTCAATAGTACACACATGTGAACAAATAATTATATAAACATGTGAATTAGTAGCAATTAATTGCTCATTTATCCAATTAATTATTCGATTTATCAATATAACCCACAGATATCAATTATCATCGGAATAGATGTCGATTTCCACTAACACTAATAATTCCAACATAATGGAACTATCAAATTCATCTTTAATCAACACGAACCTATTCATCATTAATATTATAACTCACAATATTTAACAACCAGGTCGTTCCCAAGAAAGAGGGGGCTTTCCGATAAGGATTTCTCCTTATTGGCGCACAATTAGATGACCAAACCTCTCATTGACAGAACTTCTAGACATTGTAAATATTACAATTTAATAATATGAATAACTTTGTCGTCTCAATTATTGATTTAATAATATATCATATTATGCAGATGATACTGTAACAATAATTAAATCAATAATATGATGCAGCAATTACCGTAGTAATAATTGAGTATAACTGAGTGACTTCTTACGTAAGCACCAATAATCAATACCGTATGCTACTATGCAACCACGCGTATTACTGTACTTTTACTACCGAGTAGTTCAACAATTTTAACGGTAACACTTTCGCCGTTATTTTTATAAAAAGATAATTCTGTCGTTTTCTAAGTACGACAATACTTCTGTTGTGGGATTCACCAATGATTGTGTCGTCGTACGAATATTCTCCTACAAAAAGAATATTCTTCGACCAATCGAATATTATATAACAACTTGCTTACTTTGTAAAATTTATAAATATTACCCACAATTATAAAATTATATCAAATCTATACCATAATATTCAAAAAAATATTTCAAAAAATTTAAATCTTTATTCATAAAATTTAGGGTCTCATAGTTTAGAATACTAATTCGTATTTAAGCCAAATATATATATATATATATATATATATATATATATATATATATATATATATATATATATATATATATATATATATATAAACGCACACACAAATGTTAAAAGTTATTCTCAGTCGATCTTAAATAATTTAAAATAGGGTTAACTAAGAGTGATCTTAACTTCATGAGCAATGCATATCGAAGAAACAACATGAGCTGACCTGAGTTTATAACTCCAAAAAAATGAATACATTGAAGGATATCGAGTGCACAATCAATAGGAAAAGGAATTTATATGGAAAAGAAATAACAGAGGATACACTTTTTCGCATAATATATATATATATATATATATATATATATATATATATATCTAATAAAACACAAATGATTTTGAATTTCCCGCTCATTCAATAAATCATCAGGGCCATCCAAAGTTTGGGATAAATCTCACCATCCATCTATCTAATAAAATACAATTTATCTAATTCTATCTATCTATATCTATATTCTATATATCTAATTATCTATCTAATAATATACAAATGATTTTGAATTTCTCGCTCACTTAATAAATCATCTGGACCGTCCAAAGTTTGGGATAAATCCCACCGTTCATACATCTATCTAATAAAATACATCTATCTATCTAATAATCTAATAATAATTTAATGAAATACAAATGACTTTAAATTTTCCGCTCACTCAATAAATTATTTTGATCGTTCAAATTTTGAGATAAATCATATTGTCCATACAGTGTCGGAGGCACGGGACCCAGCTAGTATATATATATATATAGTCCGGATCAGGTCCGGACTCCCGGATTTTGTTAAAATTCGGACCTTTTTTTTTTTTTTTGAAACAACTAAAAAATAAAAAATTTATGGAATTGGAATTTTTACATTATACAGTGTTTTGGGCGTGATTTGGATGCCTATAACAAAATATGTCTGTACAGTCTGGGCAGACTGTACATACATTGGTTGGTGTAGGTATTAAAAACACACCCAAAACACTGTATTATTGAAAAATTTCAGTTCCATAAATTTTTTTTTTTTAGTTGTTCTACAAAAAAAAAAAAAAATAGGGTCCGTATTTTGATCCAGTCCGGACTCCCGGACTGGATCCGCTGTCTATATATATATATATATATATATATAGAACACGGATCCAGTCCGGGAGTCCGGACTGGATCAAAATACGGACCAAATTTTTTTTTCTTTTTTTTGCTTTTCTTTTTGAAACAACTAAAAAAAAAAATTTATGGAACTGAAATTTTTCCATAATACAGTGTTTTGGGTGTGTTTTTAATACCTATACCAACCAATGTATGTACAGTCTGCCCAGACTGTACAGACATGTTTTGTTATAGGCATCCAAATCACGCCCAAAACACTGTATAATGTAAAAATTTCAATTCCATAAATTTTATTTTTTTTTTAGTTGTTTCAACAAAAAAAAAGTAAAAAAAAAAAAAAGGTCCGGATTTTAACAAAATCCGGGAGTCCGGACCTAATCCGGACTCTATATATATATATATATATATATATATATATATATATATATATATATATATATATATATATATATATACTAGTAAGAAAATAGTTTCAAGGTTTATCGAGAAAATCAGATCATACTTGCTTGTTTACTTTTCTTTTGCTAGGCAAAAAGAAATTTATTAATTGTGAGTTTAAGAGAATTGTTATTTCTACATGATATTTTACAAAATCCCTCTCAAATAAAAATATCACCTTTTTTATTTCTTGCGAAAATATCAATTCCTTTTATCAATCACAAACTTTTAACCAAAAGCAACTTAACAAACACACCAAGACAATCACTGTTCTAAACCAAGAAAAAATATAAATGAATCAAGATAAAAACAGAGCATAATATCAGAAGAAACAAAGGAAAAAAGAAACACCAACTTAATTGCTAAAGTTTTTATTTTTTTTTTCATAACTTAAATTCTTCCTTATTGCAATTTTTTTTTAAACTTTTGCACATAAGAAAAAGTTCTTGGTCCATGTTTGCCACTGCAATTATTCTGGCAGCTAATGTTGTTACTTGTTAAAATATAAGATGTCTAAATTATCTTCTTGTTCTAATAATTTAGATTCCTGTTTGCCTTTTAGTTTTATGTTTTGCTATAAGAGCAGATATGACTGATTAAATATTAATTTAGTTTATGCAAATATGATGCCACATATGATAGGGAAGATGCCAAAATCTTTGAATGCATTATAGAAGCTTGCACTTGATAGGAAGGAGACTAAAACTTGCTAAGCAATAGAATAGTATTATGGAACTAAAACTAGTAATATGATTTAGTTAGTGTTTTATTATTACCTCTTTTAACTTCTTTTTGGCCTTACTTTTTCTTTTTTTACGTTGAGACAATTTTATTTGATAAAAATTTTGTCCATCTCTTTTTGACTCTTAAAAACAAGATACAAGGAAATCATCTTCTTTATTTCACTTCTCTCTCCACACCACCACCGCACACTACCGCCCACCACCATCATCGGCATATTTAATAGAAATTATGTAAAATTATCATAATTATTATTATATTTTATTAGCCTTGAAATATTTTGATGAATTTTATTTGAATTAATTATTTAATATCCATTATATTTTTACTCTCACTCTATATAAGGGTAAAATAGTAAAATAATGTATTCAGACAGACAATAAAAATTGGAAGTCAAATTGAGATACTTTTAAATTTATGGTATATATTGTAAATAATGTTTGCTAAGCATATAAGATTATTTTATAAGTCGTTTGTAGATTTTAAGAAAATATTAACAAATTAATTTTTCATATAATACTTCTCCCGTTCTAATTTATAAGATTATTATAAATATGTTATCTTAGGTTTTATGAGATACAATCTTTGACAATTATATAAATAAATTCTTTCATGTGAATTTAAGATTTATCTTACTTTCTCATTGGTACGTTAAACATTTTATCTTACATTAATCATCATATTCCACAGGGTCAACATAACATCTTAGTAAAAGTCTATGTGATCTTGCTGCATAACATTTGAGTGTTAAAGTCGTAGCAACATAGAGTACAGTAATTATTGAGAATTTTAATTTTTAAAAGAAAATTTTATTATTTACAGAGGATCTTACATTTTTACTCACATAAAAATAGGTCTCATTAATTATTTATGTCAGGTGCAATTATACCTCTTGCCCAGATTTATTGTAACATATTTTTTTTTGGTATTTGTGACACAAATTTTCATATATATAAAAAATTTATTTTTTTGAAAATAAATAATATAATTAATAATACAATATTTGAATATACCAAAACAAAAAATATATTATATTTAGTGAAAAAGAGATATACCCTAACTAGTATACCCCATATATTAGGGTTATTACATCCATTTTAGGGGGGTTTTAGATAAATATTTTGTAAATATTTGAACATATGAGTTTCCATATAATTTGGTTATGTTTTTATCGACTTTGTGATAATGAAAGTTCAATTAAGTTTAATGGTAAAAAAATATTTATTTTATTATATTATATTATAATAATGGTGTTACACAAACTCAAATTAAATAAAATTTTATGTTTATTTATATTTTTGCATAATCTTTCGATCCACAAGATTAAATTTTACTAAAAAAATTTGAGATAAACTCATTTTATAAAATAAAAATACTTAACTTATATACTCTAGAAGTATTTTCTGCAAGCCCTTATATTTAACTATATTTTTGATACGTCTTAAACTCCATGATACAACATTAAAATATATATTATATCAGCGTACATATTACATATTTCCGTCCAAAAGAATTCTAATGAAAGAGTAACTCGCGACCCTTTTGCATAACTTATACATCTGACTATCTGAGTCTTTCAAGTGGATGGTCAAACTTGTTAAAAAGATACAAAATGGATGGTCACCTTAGTGTTAAATTTAAAAAATTGTTTCTATTTCACTGTATTGAGTTATTTATTTCAGTTCATTATTTTTGTATTTTATATTTGTACTAACATTGGTTCTTCTGTGTTTTTCTCTCGACAGATAATTAAGAATTAAGGACAAATATGTTGAGAGTTTGTTTCTATTCAAATAGTTTAGATATTTTGTTTAGACAATCGGTCAATATATATCATATATTACCATGTTCACAAAACACATGTAATGTGGTGAGTGTAAAACCCTTTTGTACACCTACTTAAGTTGAATTGAATTAATATTTGACTACATAAAAAGATTGGTTGTAGACTTGTAGTTTTGATGATATGATTTGATACCTATGAGAATGAGTTATTGAGGGGGTTTTTTTTTAACTTATACTACTATAATTTATATTATCATAATTCAATTTTAGATATACATTTCATTCTTACGGGGTTAGAAAACCTAGTAATATGTTTATGTGTTTTGAATGAAAAAAAAAAAGAATAGAAAATTTAATTTATAATTAGAAAAGAAAAAAAAATAAAAAACTTATATGTTTTCTTTTATGTTTTTACGAAGTTTTTTTTATAAAAAAAACAGAAAAAAAAACTTAATAAGTTTTATATTTAGATTACTAATTTACTCTTATATTAGTTTTAGTTTGTTTATAACATACAAGATATGATAGGTATTATAAAAGATTTGCTAATATTATTTAGTTTTTATGTCAAAAAAAATCGTCCATTTTAAAATTTAATACACGGGATAAAAGTGGTAGACTTAAATCTATTACATTGCATACTAAAACGTGAGACTTTATCAATAAACTATTACCTAGTCTTAATTTATTAAGTGCTTAATTACATATTATATGAGCAAATATGAAAACAAAAATAAAAATTAAGAATTGAAAAGATCCAAAATTAATAAAATGGGAAAATAAAAAAACTCTAATATGCTTCACATGAAAAAACAACTAAAAGTCCAATAAATAATACCCAAACATCAAAATTAAGCTAACTTCTCATTCTTTCCTACTCATAAATATAAAAAACATGAAGAGAGAGAAAAGGGACTCAACAAATGTCCATTACTCTCAATTCTCTTGTCACATTGTCTAAAAGAAACGCTAGCCCAAAATTTTTTGCTTAGATTTCTCATCAATCCTCCCCAAACAATCCCTATCTCCACTCATACTTAAAGAGAAGTCCTCAACTCTGCATGCTTCAAACACCTCAGCACACACACGGAAACCATTGGCACACTTCAACTTACCTCTATATATCCCCATATATACATCTTGCATGTTTTTTTTCCTTATTACAACACTTGTTCTTGGTCCAATCTTCTGTTTTCACAAATGGGTAGCTTTTATTTTTGATTTCTAGCAAAGTTTTTTGTTGATTCTGGGTGTTGAAACTTTGTGGGTTTTCTGGGTTTGGACTAAAATTGGAATTCTGTACGCTGATGGGTCCTATAAGGGGATACAAGAAGAAAAGGAAGATAGAGAAGGTTGTACAAAATGCTTTTGCTTCTGGGTCTTCAGAGGATGGGTCTGTTGATTGGTGGGCTGAATTCTCCAAGCGGATTGTTGGTATATAACTTCTTTAAAATCTTTGTTATTTTGTTTGTCTTTTGCTAGTTGTTCATAGTCTTGATGTTCTTGTATAATGATATTGGTTGTTGTTGATCACTTATGCTATGAATGAGGGTTATGCTGGTTTTATCTGTATTTAAATTATGTTTCTCATTGAGTTCAATTTTGGAAAATTTGATTAGTCTTTAATTTGCCTTGCTTTATTGCAAATGCATTTCGATATGTACTGAAAGGATCCCCAATCTGGTATTTTCTACAGCTTAGGAGTTTTTCTTGACCTAACATTTTAATTTATGATGGGCAAGAGATGATGTGGGATCACCTAGATGAATCATCCATTTTTTGGGTTGCCGGTTTTTGAATTCGGGTCATGAATAAGGCAAAGAGTTCAGATTACTGTATAGAAGTCATAAGAGCTCATAAAGATTGTTCGATTTTAAAGTTGATGTTTTAATTAGGGAAAGCAAGCAGTTTCGATATCTGCATTGTGGTAGTGTTGAATTCTATTAAGAATGAGCACAAACACAAGGAAAAACACTGCATTCAAATTCGATTTGTAAATTATTTTTTTTGGATATTAACTAACATTCCAAATTAAAATTTTCTAAATGGGTAGTGTGCCGAAACTCCATGCGTCGTAGGAGAAATGTTGTTGTTGTTGTTGTTGTTGTTGTTGTATTCATTGTTTTCCTTGTTCTTAGCAGATTAATGAATTTGTTCTAATAAATAACTTAAGAAAAATTAAGACTAGCTCTCTTTCCTAATAACAATGACTTAATTTTAGGGATGTCACAAATCAAAAATGCTGTATTTCCTGTCTCCATAGGTCAAACAAATTATTCACTCTTTACTTTCATCCTGCTTATTGTTGCCTAAGGCTTTGGAACAATATTTAATCCCGTTTCTTTCGAGTTTAAATCTAAGCGATTGAGAAAATTTTAGTTGCCTACTTTTTCTCATGTTTCTTTGGTTGCCCTTCAATTTGCTGTCCTTATCTACTTGGATAATCATATTTTTAAGATACTAAATTCTTCTAGGAGTTTGTTGGATTGGCATGTAGGATTGATGACAAAGTCTTGAGGGAATGGGTTTAGATGGTAGTTATGATGTTATACTGTAACTGCAACCCTGCTTCAGTCACAGATAAACTTTTTCATAGTTAATTGGATTGGCCTTAGAATGTAGTTGTGAAGCATATGGAAGTTCTTTGATTTACCAGAACCACTGAAAACTGTGTCCAACTGTCTGCAAATTAATCATCATAACGCAGAAGTGTTGGAATTTACATATTTGACATTCTAAATCGAGTTTGACCTATTATTAAGTTTTTTCAGTTGATTTATACATGTAGATTTGATGATAAATATCTAGCTCCATATGCAAGTTTATCTTCATGCTCCGGTTGAACTTCTTAAGCTAGGTTTGGTGTTTGTGAACCATCAGTAATGCCCACAGCCTATTTGACTGGTGTTCTCAATGAGAACGATGTAATCAACAGAAGATAGCTCTTTTAGGATGACATAAAGGATGTAACTCTGCAAAAGATTAATCTTTACAAATTAGATGTACTAAAAGAACACGAACCATCACGTTCGTTGCTGGTGAGAGAGATGATATATAAGGTTGCTTGCTGGTGCATGGACTTTCTGGTGCTGGTGGCATGATACAATGCTGAATCTTTCGTATTATTATCTTCTTAAAGTGA
Source organism: Panax japonicus (assembly GCA_020205505.1). Taxonomy (NCBI): domain Eukaryota; kingdom Viridiplantae; phylum Streptophyta; class Magnoliopsida; order Apiales; family Araliaceae; genus Panax; species Panax japonicus. The sequence goes on along the minus strand of CM035108.1, from coordinate 61,426,825 downwards.
ACACTGTGCAGTAATTTTGTAATACCACTATTGGTTATGTACAATGTGTCTTTCATCTATGGTTGGAATCTGTAAAAAATGATATGTTCCTTCCAGTTATTATTTACATATTCTTTGATATAGCTGGGAGGTAAAATCTGAAAATTAGTAATTTTCTCAATGATTCGAAAGTGAGCTGGGTTTAAAATGAGCAGCGTCTGAAAATTAGTAATTTCCGCATGGGAACATGTATCCTTCATATTTTAGACCCTGCTCATACCTGCTATCCTTCTCACTTGTTCATGATATAGCATATATCTTGTGAAGAGTCGTGTTTGAGTTGACTTTTTGCTTTCTGTATCACTTACTCATTACTTCTGTGAAAGAAAAGTTGCATCCTCATTATCATTGAGCACCATACTTCAATCCCTTGCTGTATCACTTAAACTTGCTTTCATTCCATTTGAAATTTATGTTGTAGAAAATCTCTTATAAAGCACATATTTTTTACTGCAGATAATGTGCCTTAATGGTTAATGTTCTGTCAAACTTAAAGATGGTTGCTTCATTCTAATGTGTTGTATTACACGCATGTAATCTCTCTAATGATATCTATTTATTCTCTACAACTGTATATGTGATGTGGCTTCCATTGATGTGTCTTATCCTTGAGAGCAGTCAATCTTCGAATGTAGATCAAGTATCAGATAATTTACCTTGTCTATATGTCATGGTATTCAATGTTAGATCAAGTAGTATGATTAATGAAATGCAGATGTGCTCTTATATTAAGAATATGTCTTGATTTAAGTAGTTTATGAAAATGAATCCTTTGATATGTTTCTGAAGGAGTTGCAGTTCTTTGTCTAGAATTTTCTTGATTAGAAGAGGGAGAAGTGATTATTTATTTTATTTTATTTTTTTCATGTGCCAACTTGAAAAATATATTCATTATTTAATTTTTTGGACATCAGGGGGATGCTAACGTAATTGACACCTGTGAATGTTGATTTATAGATTACTTTAGATGGTAGGCACATTTTTTATTTTTATTTGTGACCATGCTATTAAAAAGGTAAGCTGCCAATTAATTAAATTTATGGGATTCACCTAAATAATGGTGAAGCCGTGTTTATGTAACTGACCCAAGTACTTGGACAATCCTTTCTTGAGTTGAGATTTATTTAAATTATTGCCATTACTGAGCTCCTGTAAACATTGACCGAAGCTGTATTCTTTAGAGTTGATGATATTATAACGGTGACTAAGGAGTAACATGCATTATTTTCTGTTAATTGTGCTTGGTTTGTGCACCATTTTGTTATGGAGAAGTGAGGGTGATTGATTAAATATACCTGCTATTTGAGTGTTGTAATCAGATGAAATGATATATATTGTTGACTTAAATTATATCAATTAAATGAGTTGCAGAGATGGAGTCCTTGTGATTCTTCAAATCTCTGCAAACACAGACAAACCAAATCAGTTTTCTTTCTATTGAATGTATGAAGTTGTGATTAAAGTATTTAATATTAGTAAATCCCAGTGCAGCATTAAGATTTTCACTTCAATGTTTCTGAGGCATCAATGTGCACATGGAGTAAGTTCCCATAGGATTGAAACTTAAGTATATGGATAGACCAAAACTACGATTAGTATCTTGTTATTGATTATTGAAGGTTATGCTCACAGGGCAGCTTAAAAAAAACCCTAAAATAAATGGAGAAAATGGACAGGAAAGATAAGCATTGATTGTTATTTGATGGCATGATTGAAAATATTGGAAATACCTGGTGGAGAGGTGACTTTTCTCTTTCAAGCCACACAACAACTCTAGGCTGTACTGTATATTAATATAATAGATAGAGCTGAAATACGTTAGCACCTTAATGTTTGATGACAATAACATTAGCCTAGAAATTACCACTTCCCTTACTCTTCAAATATGCACTTTTATCTGATTAATCACATGCAGTGATTTTTAATGCTTACTAGAAAGTAGGCAGACAAATTAAGACAGCAATCTGGACTACACAGATTTGGGCTCACAATACTGCTCGACTACTTTAATATTCTCAGCTAGCTTGTTGACAAACCTTTTGTAGGGAAAAAACTTCTAACTTTTGAGCTTTTTTTTATGAACATACAAAATATTTAATAAAGCAGCATTGTTCTTTGGACAGTGCTGGTCGAAGTTATAATGATTGTTTTGGTTAGCCAATATAGGTAAAAGATAGTATAACCATTCCCTAGTCAGAATCATGGATTTCCAGGCTAGAGCTGAGCCACTGTTCCCTAGGTTCCAAATTCCAATGGAGTTGTGCTTGTCATCATATATATTTTTTCATCATGCCAAAGTTTATAAAACTTCTTTATATTTTCTAACAATGGCACCCTAATATATCCTCTAATTTTCAGAAGCAATCTAGGATTGTGGGGTTTTTGCATTTTCCATCATTTTTGATATTTATTGTGTCACTATGATAAAGGAGGTTTGCTTTGGCAATAAACAAAACAGAGATCAATATTAACATAGGCTGGTGTATAGTATTTCTTCATATGGCGTTTCATAGATTTTTAAGATGTCGACTGTGTATTGATCCTTTTATTAAATAAAATAACTTATTGGCATGTTCTTTTGTTAGGCTTAATTGTACTTCTGAGATCACTTGCTAGTTTATTTTACATGCAATGATACTCACAGAAGGTGGATATGACAACAGGCTTAATTTTGTAAGAGAATTATAAAGCTGCAGGGTGTGGATGCATTAATGAGCTTCAGTCCTTTTAGTAGCAGTGTCCTTGCTTCTGTATTTACTGTTTATAAATCTGGAAAGAAATTTAGTATATTCCTGAAAAACAAAATTTCAGCAGTAAGATGATGGTTCTGAAGTTAAAACTTTCCGTAATCTATTTGTGCGTTGAGTGACAAATAGATGGCAAATAACTATTGTACATACGAAAGTATAATTGTTCTTTGAAATGGCATCATGGCATGGCTGCTGATTGACCCAAATTGATCAATTTTGTCTTATACAGCTTCCATTGTTGTTGTTATATGGTATGTGCTTCAGGTTTTCTCATATTGTCTATTTATGGACTATGGGGTCTATGGAACTATATTCCAAGTATTGTGAAATATATGTAACCGGTTTTGTTCTGATCCCAAGAGTCTCAATCAGATCATGTAGACATTTCTCTCTGTCAATGTACTCTCTCAAATTTATAGTCTTATCTACTCGCTGCAAAAGTACACCCTCACGTTTCTTTAGTTATACTTATGAATTTAACTTTCTGCAGGACATTTATCTCCATCGAAAGGTCTGGATATGTTTGAATCTGTTTTCAAGATTTCAAGAAAAACTTTTAACTATGTATGCTCACTTGTGATGGAGCCCATGATGGCCAAGTCAACAAACTTCACATTTCTGAATGGCAACTCAATGTCACTAAATGATCAAGTAGCCATAGCTTTAAGAAGGCTAGGTTCTGGTGACTCACTGGTAGCAATTGGCGATTCATTTGGAATACACCGCTCTACTGTATCCCAAATTACATGGTGTTTCGTGGAGGCCCTGGAAGAAAAGGGGCTTCACCACCTTCAGTGGCCTTCAACTGAACAAGAAATGGCAGGTATAAAGGCCAAGTTTGAGACTTTACAAGGCCTTCCTAATTGCTGTGGGGCGATTGATATCACCCACATCAAGATGATGTTAAGTTCAATTCATCTCGAAAACAAAGTGTGGCATGACAGAATGGAAAATCACAGCATGGTTTTGCAGGCAATTGTGGACCCAGAAATGAGGTTCCGAGATGTGGTAACTGGATGGCCAGGAAAAATGACAGACTCCTCGGTGTTCTGCAGTTCAACGTTCTTCGAGCTCTGTGAGAAAGGAAATAGGTTAAATGGGAATAAGATAAAGCTCTCAGACGGTTCAGAACTGAATGAATATATAGTTGGAGATTCGGGATTTCCCTTGCTTCCCTGGCTTTTAACACCTTATCAAGAAAAAGAACTTTCGGAATCCAAAGATGACTTCAACAAGCGACATTTTGCAACTTGGATGGTGGCTCATAGGGCATTGGCTAGGTTGAAAGACGGGTGGAAGGTTATTCAAGGCTCGATGTGGAGACCTGACAAGCACAAATTACCAAGAATCATCCTTGCCTGCTGCATACTTCACAACGTCGTTATTGACATGGAGGACAAGGTTCTGGATAAGTTGCCTCTAAATCACGAGCATGACCCGGGTTATCATCAAGAGGTTTGTAAATCTGTCAATAAAACTGCTTCAGCTTCAAGAGAGAAACTGTCTCTCTACTTGTATGGTAGACTGCAGCCTCAAGTAGATCTTGCTTCTGGTGATCGAATTGGATAAGTTTAGCTATTTTTTGTTTAAAGTTAGAAAAGCTCGAGACGTGACCAAAGGAAAAACAAATAAGACGAGACATGATAGTTGTATTTTGGATCTGCTAAGGTAGTCAGCTTCTTGGTTCTGCTTGTAAGTTCATAAGGTAGTGATCAAGAGAGCCAGGGGAGAAAGGATATTTTATATTAGAATAAGACATGCTTTTATAGAATTTTGGAACTTGTTTTTATAAATGTTAGAGAGATTTTGAACAATCCTTGATGATTATTTCTTTGGATATTCTGCATATCTATGAATATGTTGTCTAGGGTAGGGAGTTATGTTTTCATTTAGCTCTCTTCCCTAGTTTTTTTATGCAAACTGATATTTTTATATGAATTTTTGATATTTTTACATGAAAATCGTCGTTATAGATCTTATAGGAATATTTTTTGTGAAAATATCAAAAAGTCATGTAGAAATATTAATTTCCTTTATTTTTTTTATTTATTTTTTATGTTTGGAAAGCTTTTATAGAGTTTGATTGCCATGCAAGCTGATAGCTGGGGTATGCACAACATATCGGCCTGGGTCTGCCAAGCCTTAGGTTTTGATCAAGCCAAGTCAGATCGTTGACTTTTGATCTCCAGGCCTTGGTCAGGTCAAGCCCAAATCCAGGCCAGACCCATGGCTGAGGCTAGGCCAGGCCTTGGCTAATCTAATTTTTTTTTTAATGTTACATATTAAATATTAAAAATATAAATTAATAAATTTTGTAAAAATGATGCAAGATTTCTTATATTTATTTTATTTTAACATTCTACTACACACCAATATAAGTTGAATGATTAGAACAAAAATAAATATATTTCTCTTAAATTAAAGGAAAATATAATTTATATGTAACTGAAATATAAAAAAAATTATTTTCCTAAATATATGTCTAGTTGTCTATTATGCACTTCGTATAAAATATTGTAGATTACCTAAATACTAAATACCGTAGATTACACTTTTATTTTTTGAATATATATTTAGTTTCGATTTTATTTTCTTATAGTACTAGGATCGGTTGGACATATATTTTGAAAAGTTTAAATACACATATATCTTTTCATTTATGGTCATTAAACACTTACATAGTTATATCTCAAGTATTATTTCCAATTAGTTTTCTAATTGCTTTATGTAATTTTTATTTAAATTGGTACAACAGAATACCTGAAAAATAATCAAAATCATAAATCCCCCTAAGAATTTAGCATATCCAAATTAATGAAAAACTTTGAGTAAACTAACTTATTATTATTATTTAATATTAAAAATTAGTTTATTGATATATTAATTAATATTAATATTTAACATTAAAGTAATAAAAAATATTAATAAAATTTTATTATTAAATATTAGTAATTTAGTATTTACAATAAATTAATTTATTATTAATATTTAATCAACTAAATAAGTAATTTATTATTAATATTAAATATACTAACTAGTTATATTCATTGAGGGTAAAACATTCAGATTGAAAAAAAAAAGTTGAAATAAGTTTTCTTTTTTGTTGATTTTTGAGTTTCTAAAGGAAGAGAAATATAACTTAAATTTAAATTTTGCTATTGTTTTTCTTTATTTTAATTTGTAATTTTAATTATCATTTTTCATTTAATTTAATTTGTTATTGTTGTAAGCATAGTGTATACTAAATATTATAAATATTTATTTGTATTATTTAGTTTTCGTCCAAATTTATTTATTTTGAGATAACAACTTTAATAATAAAAAAAAGTTTTACTAAGTATTAAAATAAATTTATACTGGCTTACCTTTATAATTATTAATAAAAATTATAAAATAATCCCACCCATAACAAATCTCTTCAAAATAAAAATTATTACTGATACTTGGCTGTTTGTTTAGAACTTAATGGGTCTGAATGGCTGAATCGGTAAGTGGCTGAATCATTAAGTGCGTTTGTTTTGAAAAAAAAATCGCCTGAATGGCTGAATCGGTCAGATGCGTTGGCTTAATGGTTAAGGCTGAATTTTTGGTCTGAATGGTTGGCTGAATGAAGTAAAAAAAATTAAAAATAATAATAAAAATAATAAAAAAATATTAACTATTATATTATGTAATATTAAATAAATTTACAACAACTTTGAATTTTTTTCAGAGGGGTAAAATATTAAAAATATGTCATTCAGATCTTTAAGATATGTCAGTTATCAAACAGTTTTTTTCATTCAGATTCAGCTCATTCAGATTCAGATTCAGATTCATTCAATTTTTATCAAACACCCCCTTATTCTATTACGGTCAAATAACAATATATATCATAAACAAAAATTGTTATCATTTCTATTCATTTTCATTAATAATCTCATAAACCAGAGAATTTAGACTCAAAATTTCAGTGTTTATACCCCTGTTAGTAATAAGGACGGGAGATTTAATCGAAGAAGAAGAAAGGAAAAGAAAATGGCATGGAAGGGAAATCTGTCTCGCAATCTGAAAGAGCTTCGAATTCTCTTCTGTCAAACCTCTCCTGCTAGTTCACCCACTAGGTCCTCTTTCTCTTTCTCCTCTCTCTACTTGAATTCATTCATTCATCGTGTTGTTGCTGTTGTTTTTTGATAAAATTATATTTGATTTGATTGATAGGTCATTTATTGAGAAGAATTACAAGGATCTGAAGAAATTGAACCCCAGATTCCCTATTTTGATCCGTGAGTGCAGCGGTACCGAGCCTCAGCTCTGGGCTAGATACGGTAAGAAAAAAAAACCTAATTCTTTCTCACCCTCTTTAATTATGTGTTTATTATTTAATTAATTTATTATTTTTCCCTCGAATGTTAGTTTTTTCAGCATTTCCCTTTGTGAATTAGGCTAAGTTGATGATGTTTTACTTAGATTCAGTTGTGAAAGAACCAAATAAAAGGTTATTGTGGATTTTCCATGTTTAACACAAGTGAAGTTATAAATATTAATAAATCAGGGAATGAGTGACAATTTTTTACTTGCAAATTTAAAACAATGCTAAATTCTTAAACTTTATACCTATGGTGCTACTCCCATTTATTGTTTGGTTTATATCAAATGCGATGTGCAAGTTTTTTGGTGTAGTTTAATTTCTTTTGGACTATGTTTTTTTTTCGAACTGCGTATTGGTATGTCATCCTAATTCCTATGTGTCTGGTGTTTCTCATTCTCAACATCCAATTGATATATCCTCTATCATCTTGAAACATGTAAAGCTAATATCATGCCAGTTGCCAGCTATGGCACTTGCTGAGGTACTTGTTAGTCGCTTATGATTGGCCATTGCTAGAAAATAGGCCGGTCAATGAAGCAAATCATATACTCAACTCAAAAACAACATCAATGCAACTACTAGTATTAATCATAAGAGAACACACCTTTCCTACACATGTTACCCTTGTTGCTAATACTTTTTGAAATAGGTGGAAAGAAGAAATAAAGAACATATCCATGCATGAAACCAACAGAAGGAACACTATAAAAGCACAAAGATTTAAACTCACAATCATAATATAGTTACCTCTATCAAATAATAGGAGCACATCTATTTATATAGTATGTAATTTTAAAACAAAACAACTAGCTATAATCTACTGCTATAATTAAATTTCTTATTAATCTACCTAATATAGTAATTTTTTTTTACTAATTCCATGAATTTATCTCTAAACAATAATATTTGATTTTAAATAACAATAATTAACATTTTATCTTGCTCTGGTCACTTTTCCACGATGGACTTGTGGATTTTCTTTTTGCTGTCAACAAGTACCAAGACATCCTTCTAAAACAAACATGAGCTTCCAAATCCTACTCATAAATATCAAGCTATTGTCTTTTGGTATTTCATCCATGGGAGGGACAATCAAAAGATAGATGCCCAAAAAACAAATTTAACCCCCGGAAGGAGGATTGTTACTAGCTTGAGAAGAATTTGGAGATCGATTAAGCATGCTAGTAACTAGAGAGCTTGTTGAAACTTTTCATGTGGTCTGCTTCTTTTAGACTCTACAAAACTACACTCTCTTGGTTGGGGTTGGCATTAAAATTATGCTTTTCTAGTTGTCTTCTATTGAGTGGCCAATTGAATGGCAGCATCCATAGTCAAGAATTTTCTAGAGGCTACTCTACCCACAATCGCATACTTCATCCAAATCGTTACATAGATATCACGACTTCTGTACCTAAGGGAAGTAGGGAACTCGAACCGTGTAACCAAATTGTAGAACAATGAAGTATACTTCGTCAGCACCAACTCAATGAACTGTAGATAGGCTCATTGCTTATAGTTTGAAGGCACAAAATGATGTGTCTTGCCATCTTTCATATCTTCCCATCTACTAGCAACCATATTTGGATTTTGTTGATATAAAGTCCACCAAAATCAAGTTGTCCACTTTAATTTCACTTCTGCCAAAAAAAAAAGTCTTTTCTCATCAGTCAATTCATACCAATTAAAAAAATTGAGAATCTAAAAATATATCAGGGTCAACCACCACGCCATAAAAACCTTTAACATGTAATCTAGCTTCTCAATTAACTGATCTTAGTCTAGAGTCAAATCCATGTAGGTTTATCCTAGGATTAGGAGCATAATGTGGGGCAACAAATAATTCAACCTGGCAGTGTAATGCTGGACAACAAATCAAAAGATGCAAACTTATGAAAGATATTGAATTTTGACTATCCCCACAAGAAAACCGGCCACCACGTAGGATATTTTGAGGTTACCGCACAAAGATCACTCGTGTCCGCAGACAATGAGATAACTCACTCAAATTTCAATACTCAATATTCTAGTCTCTAAAGCTTGTTGGGATTATTTATATACCAAAATACTCTGAAATATTGTTACACCAAATTAAAAGTAATAAACATCCTTAATGTCTTATCACATCCATCAAGTAGCAATTTAGCCCTAGATTTATCATATTCCTAAATAAATAGAATCAAAATATAATTCCTAAGCTCCCAATTTCTTATGAATCTATCCCTTGTCAGAAAATACATAAAGAACGCAAATTGAAGTGTCAGCAATTGCTCAGGGTGGAGAATTTGGTATCAATATAGTAGGCTACAAGGCTTTTATTTTATGTGTTTCTCTCTTATGTTATTGGAGTTTACATTTATTTTGGTTCTTGTATCTTTATATTATTTATTTGAAAAACATGTATTGAATTTACGATCTATTCTACCGGCCAGAGAAAACTCCTGGGCCCTATGTCTGCTCTTTTAGTTTCTTTATTTCTGTGGCTTACTCTACTCTATCGTGTTCATCTTGTCTCATGTTATAGTTTAATGTTTGCTGCTTGTGTTTACCTTTATATCTGCTTGATTGTCCATAATAGTGGCACCATCTATTCTTCCTGCCTTCCTGGTCTGGTCTGGTCTGGTCTGCTGGTTTACATGTTGCTTGTATTGCCCTTAATGCAGCTTTTGATTTGTAAACAGATATGGGTCTTGAAAGAGGCATCCGTTTGGAAGGTATGACAGAGGCACGAATCTCACAGGCGCTTGAAGAGCTTGTTAAAGTGGGGGCATCCCTTAAAGCCTGACCTGTTGATGCCTTCAGATCATTGGATTCTAATTAAAGAAAATGGTATTATTGGAAATTGTTTCATAAGGTGGTGGTCTGACTTTTGATTTTGCAGCCATGCTTGATTTTGGTGTGATGACCATTTTGAGGTTAAATACTCTTGATGTTATTCTTCAAAACATATAGATGCTGTTGTGCTACCATTCCTATAATTTATATGCATGCATTACAGTTGAATAGTCTAAAGAGTCTAGTTATGGATCTGTTTGGATTAACTTTTTATTATTTGTTTATGAATATTTATTCACGCTAATACAATTACACAAATATTAATAAATATATATATATATATATATAGGTTGATGATTTATAATTTGTATTTGATATGGACATGGGTGTTCATCGGTAAATTACCGGCCCAAACTAGTTACCGAAAGTATTGGTACCGATTGTTCCGTACCGGTTAGTCGGTTCGGTACCGGAAAGGTATCGGTTTTTATTCAAAATTATACCGATTATATTTAGGAAACGAATTGAAGCAGTAATTCCATCATAGTTTATTGGTATTGCGAAACGAATTGAAGCAGTAATTCCATCAATAGTATATTGGTATTGCGGCAAAAAAATATCGTCATCCAACTACTCTGCAATAAGCATCTATAGTCCATTTCTATCGCCATAAAAAATAAAAACAAACAGCCCAACAATCATTACCAAATCTTTTAACATAAACAAGAAATAAATTGACCACAGCCATGAGATTTATCAATAAATCAACCACAACCATAACCATGAGATCTAACAATAAATCGACCAACGGATTTATCAATAAATCAATCACGACCATTGTTGGCAAAGAAACATAAAAAGGAGAAAAAAATAAGAAAGAGAAGAAGAGAATACACACAATTGTCGCTTGATGGACTCCATAGCTTATTTTATCAAATTATTTGCATAAGTTTTTGATTCATTGATGGTCTGAGTCTCTGAAATGAGTTTAGTTTGATGTTCATGCTTTGCCTTTGTTAAGAGAGAGAAATAATGGAGACTATATCAACATGCATAGAAGTGGGGAAGTGAGAGAGAATGAGAGAAGTAGGAAAGATGGGGACCCACCATATGCATATAACATGTATGTATAAAGTGGAAGTGGTTAGCATAAAGTTTATTTTTGGGTAAGTTGGTCAATTGGTCAATAGAGTGCTGACACGCAGGCGAGGTTCTATGTGTCAGAATTCTATTGGTCAATTGACCAACTTACCAAAAAATAAACTTCATGCTAACCGGATCCGTATAAAATGTAATCAGATGGAACCAGACAATCGGTATATTCAGTACCGTGCGATATATATCGAGGATAGGAAAAGGGGTACCGTACCCGAGCCGATTAATCCGGTATTTACCGGGAAAAAATTACTAGTATCGAACTAGTTATGAGATTTACCGAACTAGTCGGTTCGGTATGACCGGTACCGGAAAAATATCGAATTTACCGAATGATTTGAACATGCCTACCTATGGATCAAAAATGAGCAAACATCATCTATAGCGTCCGTCCAAATATCAACGACTGAGATTAGGAGGAGGATTGCGGCGTCCGCTAGTAATACTAGTGGACGGACTAATTGCACAGCTTGGACTATTATACCCCCAAGCCAACTAAGTCAACACATAATATTAGCAGTTTTTAAACAGTCCGTTGGTATTACTAATGGATTAATATTTTTAATTAATAACCCCAAGTCAACTAAATAAGTCAACACATAATATCAATAGTTTTTTAAACACTCCGCTAATAATACTAGCAGACTAGTATTATATATATATATATAATGAATAAGACGGTGTATAATACTTAATATTTTTTTTGCTCAACTAAGTTAACCAAAATATTATATCTGCCTTCAGTTGATATCAAGGAAGAAAACTACACAATTAATCAAACAAGTCTTCGCACCTCAAAATTGTCGTGGTAAGTTTTGACTGAAGATATGTTTAATTATAGTTCTACAAATTCTTCTCATGATAATATTGACATGGATAATATTGGTGTTCATAACATAAACCAATCGCATATTAATGATTCAAAACTCCATATGAGGGACAGATTTTTTCTACTATCCAAGAGGCGAAAGAATTTTATATAACCTATGCACTTAATACTGGATTTGAAATAAAAATTGGGGGCAAGTTATAAATATGCTCACTTCAACAATTTGTCCAACAAACTTATTATATGTTACAAAGCTAGAAACCCAATTGAAAGAAAGAAATAAGACGTTGATGAAGTTGAGGGTAGTAATATCAAAAGAAAAAGGGATTTTATAAGTCTAAGTCGCACGATGTGCAAAGCTAGAATGTTTATTTTTCATCTAAAGAAAGAAAGATACGTTGACAATTTCAAAAATTGAGTTGACTCGCAATCATAATGTGGTGACTTCGAGTAAGAAAAATCTCATTCAAACACGAAAAAGATATAATTGTTGTTGTTCGATATTTAATCGAAACTTTAAACAGCGCTGAAGTTGGGCCAATTAAAATGATAAATGTTTTTTAGTGAAATAGAAGGGATGAAAAATGTGCGTTTCAGTGATAAGGATATTCAGAATGTCGTGCGCGATATAAGACGTGACACAATAAATTCAAATGATTTCCAAGCAACATTGCAGTACCTGAAAATACTTTTGGCAAAAAATCCTTTTTTTCGATATCAAACGAGATGAAGATAATCGCATCGCATGCATTTTGTGGATAGATTACTGATCAATCATAGTTTACAAAAATTTTGGGGATGTCATGACATTTGATACTACTTATCGGGCGAACAAGTCTTCCATGCCATTTGTTCCATTCACGGTGGCAAATCATCATTATTATTCCATCTTGTTTGGTTTTGCATTGATTAATGATGAAAAAGAGATACTTTTGTATGAGTTTTTGAAACTTGGCTTCAAGCGATGAACAACAAGGCACCAGTTACCATTATAACTGATCAGGACAAAGCTATGAGTAATGCGATTACTAGGGTTCTTCATGCACTTTGCACATGGCATATTAGTAACAAGTTTCTAGAGATATTACATGCATTGTATGATGAGTATCCAATATTTGAACATGATTTTAACTAGTGTGTATAAATCATCGACTCCAATCACTTTATGAGGTTAAGAACAAATTGATCAAGGCGTACACAAAGATTTTTTGTAGCGAGAACAACAACTACATCCAAGAGTGAGGTAATGAACATTTTATTCGATGACTATGTGAATGCGACAATGAGTATCAAGGAATTTGTACTAACGGATAGACTTAGCAACATAATTAGTTAACTGTTGGGTCAAATCATATTAACTGAAACCAAATGGGTTGGTTAACCATTTTTATTTATTCAAGTTGGTTAAAGTTTAGACCCATATTTTTTAAAACAAATATAGTTAATTAACCGGTTAACCATTTTTTAACCCATATTCCATTTCCATAATCATAAAAACATTAATGTGTGCACTTTTATAAAAAAATCAACACTCATGGGCCGTGACACAACATGACCACAACAAGCCTTCAACATTGAAGAATTAAAACAACGCAGTCCCGCTTTACCTAAATAAATAAATAGCTCAATTCAACTTTCTTTTTTCTTTTTAAGAGAATTATTTTCTTCCTTGTTTCATTCATTTCATCTTAAGGTCCAAGGAGATGAAACTATTTACCATTACAGTATCACCTTTCATTCCTCTATCTAACCACACAAATAATGTATTTTTAGACTATGTTTAGATTCTTAAACAAATAAATAATTAAAATTTTATTATTTGATAAAACTGTGTAATGAAATTTTATTAAAATTGAGGTTCTATATAAAATACAAATATTTATTAAGATTTTCAAACAGAGTTTAATTAAATATAAAAGAGTTGTTTGATAATCAATTTTTATAATAGGTCTGGATATAATATTTTACTCTTTTATCCTTATTATCCATTTATATAATCTTAATTAGGGTGAAAGTATAATAAATTTAAATAATTAATTCAAATAAATCACCAATAATTAAAATATTTCAAACCTAATTTTACATAATTAATATAAATATATGACGATCATGGAATACTACTTGTTTAAAATTTTGTTAGTATAGTTTTTTAGCATTTTATTATTTATATTAATAATTTTTATATCATATTATTACTTAATTAATTTAATTGTGACGGCCACAATTTCATTCTTCAAAAGTTATGTTTAAAAGTCAAAACATCTTAAAATGGTTAATATGGTTAATATGGTTTTGAACCATAATCATATAGTTCCAACCCACACAACCCATTTTAAAAATGGTTAATATGGTTTTAGTTCTTAAATGAAACCATAACCATATTTTGAAAACAAAACCAACCCATAACCATATTTTGCCAGACCTACTAACGGACGTTGTACAGTAGCCATCCAGTCCGCGTGTATTACTAGTGGACGATGTGCAGTAGCCATCCTGAGCCATGTCTGCGTGCGCATAATTGTCAATGGAGGGAGTCAGTTAGCAAAGTGCAAGCAGTGAGTGAGTCGAGCAAAGAAAAATCAATAGCATGACTGTCCGCTAGTAATACTAGCAGTCGGATAGTAAAATAATTAATTAAGGGAGTCAATTAGCAAATCAAGCAGTAAGAGAATCACTAGTATGACCGTCAGCGAACACATATCAATAGCATGTATGTTTGCTACTATTACTAGCAGAATCAATAGCCTCCTAGTCCACACCAAACAATTTAAGTTGCAAATCTACAAATCTCCACAAACAATCCAAGCTGCAATCGAAAGACTGTCCGCTAGTAATACTAGCATAGTAAAACAATTAATTAAGGGAATCAATTAGCAAATCAAGCAGTGAGAGAGTCGATAGTATGACCGTCAGCGAATACATATCAGTAGCATGTATGTCAGTAGCCTCCAAGTCCACACCAAACAATTTAAGTAGCAAATCTACAAATCCCCACAAACAATCCAAGCTGCAATCGAAGTGCATATCCCCAAATAATATACACACAATCCAAACCCAACAATGCAAGCTGCAAATCTGTAAACCCCCAAACACTAAACAATCCAAGATGCATATCCCCAAACAATCCAAACATGCAAACCCAACAAACTATCCAAGCTGCAAAACCCCAATCAATCCAAACCTGCAATTGAGCATACCCTGTTTCCAACAATCCAATCCACGCAAACAATCCAAACATATACAAACCATATAGACATCTATTACGAACTATGTCCATACCAAAAAAAAATTAAATACACAATGCTAATAACAACATCCACTCTAACGTAAATACAAAAATGGAATCATTTTGAAACTATACTAAAAAAACTTCATTTAAAAGTTGTAACCTGAGTTACTAAAATAATGAATTACGAAAGTTAATCAAATATACATTCACGGGTAATCAAGCTTGTATTATATGAACGCTAATTCAATCCTATTTAGTTGACAACTTCATGGAAACCAAATTCACGATGATTTCAAAACATAACAATTGTATAATAAGTGTTGGGATTGATTCATACTTCATTGGGTCCGACCAATGACCGCTACAAAGGATAGTCTTGGAGTTGGGTTTGACTAATGTTTTGGGTATATGATTTTCTAGTTATTATAAAAAAAAATTAGTATGTGGATCATTGTCGAGTATGAGAGATAAATATATAAATACATCAGACAAACAAAATTATTCACAATTTGATAAACTTAACTATATCTCGAGTTGCTTATTTTTTGCTTTTCTTTAATTTCTATGAAATTGTTTGCAATATTCGATCTTAAATCTAACCATAAGAAACAAACAACAAACCAACAGAAGTTTACATATATTATTAAACATACCCATAAAATCGATGATAAGACGTCCGTTAAAGTAACTTCCTGTGGGAAAGGAAAGAAGGCTTCCCCATAAAGTGCAGGGGGTGTGTAGCGGTAGGCTAAGGCATTGTTACCGGTGTCCGAATTGGAGTCACCGGCATGGACAGGATGCATGAGGATAGTAATATGGGACATAAGAATGCAAAATAAGGAGAATAAAATGTTGTTTGGTTCATAATTATGCTCAAGGACTTCATGGTACAAAATTAAAAATAATTAGTAGATGGTCACTTTATATTAAACATTAAAACTAAATAAAAACAACAAAAGTCTAAAACCATCACAGATCAATCAAAAAAGCCCTAACTTCGATCAAATCGATTAAAGCTCAAAAAAACCTAGGTCTCAAAATCAAAAAATTCTCCAGAGTTGCAATAAATTGCAAAGTCTTGTTTGGT
The DNA here is from genome assembly GCA_020205505.1 of Panax japonicus. Taxonomy (NCBI): domain Eukaryota; kingdom Viridiplantae; phylum Streptophyta; class Magnoliopsida; order Apiales; family Araliaceae; genus Panax; species Panax japonicus. Next base: position 61,410,613 of record CM035108.1, on the reverse strand, counting down.
TTTGGAAACCGAGTTGTTGCTGAACTGGAAAGGCTGAGCCGCAACCATCCCGTGAGTGACTGAATGTAGTCTCGTTGAGCCTTTACTAGGTTGCAGAAGGAGAGATGCCATTGATGCACTTCAAGCTCGAGTTGGAGAGTTGATTGGCCGGTGAATTTGAGATGTGGGGTCGATAGATGGAGTGGTAATAATTAAGATTTTTGACCTGCTGAACTATGTGCATCTGGACTTGGTGGATCTCATACATGCTTCTCCACATTCACATTAATCTGTATATGAAGCAAAAAAGAGAGAAGAATATTAAAATGTTTTAATTTCATTAATTTATTAGATTTGATTTCTAATGCTCAGAATCTGGTTTATTGATTTTTTTTGCCTAATCTCCGATACCCAGTTCGTCGGCATCCATGGATGTGACTGGGCTGCTGCGGATCATGCAGTTCCCTCCCATTTTTTACCCAATCTGTTTGTTTTTACAGTTTTTTGGTGAAAAAATTGTAGCTGAGAAAAAAATGGCATAATCTACCAGTGTTTTAATGGTTTAATTTTCTCTCTCTTAAATTGGTATTATTTTTGTTCTCTGGTTTACTAGACGAGAATTTTAATTTGGGAGGAGTGAGATTGAAGATTTTGAAAATTGACAAAAACACTTTTGAGTAGTAGACGGAGATGGAGGCACAGACGGCGCCGATTATGGAACAAATAAAAAAACAATCTGATATTTAATAGTGATTTGATTTTTTTATTCTTAGACATTTAATAAATATAAAATTTATTTGAAATAATAATTTTTAATTACACATATACATTAATTAGCCTAGTCAGCGGGGCCACGTCATCAATTTATGATGTGATGGGTCTAATTGAATGAAATTGAAAAAAATTTATAGTTCAATCATCTAATTGACAAAATTAAAAAATTGATCACTGAAGTGATATATGGCCTATAATTTAAAATACTTAATTATATTTAAGCCTTAACTAAAAACATGACCAATAAAAAAAATGAAATTATTAACAAATGGTAACCGGAAAACAATATTCTCTATTTAATTTTAAAAAATCTTGCTTGTTTGCTTTTCTTTTCTTTTTTTTCTAAGAGGAGTTTTTTTAAATAATACATATGAAATATTCTATACGTTTGTAAGTTACGTCAACCTGGTTTTAAAAACATTAAATTTTAAGATTTTATCGAAACGCAAATCTTAAATTTTTTATCATCAATAATAATTACACGCAGCGCGTGGAATTCTACCAAATAATTCTACTGCTCAAAATACTTTACCTTTGTTATACTCCATAGGTAGAATTAAAACGGATAAAATTGAATTACCGAATTGAACCGATTTTTTTTAATTGAATTTTTTTAATTATTCAAGTATTTTTTGTAGTTCGATTATATCCGATTTTATTTTTGATTTTCGGAGTTGGTTTCCAATTTTGAGTTATTCGGTTAACTAAATAACCGAAATAAGAAAAAAAAAAGAGCCTTCGTTGTTATTCACTTATCACATACTCATAGTCATTACACTCATACTTGCTCATTTCTCACGGTCTCACCTCTCAATCTCATCTCTCACCCTCAAATCTCACCTCTCAGGCTCTCACCCTCAGATATATCTGCTCAATCGATCTCTCATCTCACACTCTCAAATCTTACAACACAAATCGATCTCTCATTTCTTACCCTCATATCTTAAAACCCAAATCCATACCTGAAAGTTTAGAACTAGTTCAGTCAATAAAATCTTTGTTTTCATTGTTTTCATCAGTTAGAAAGCCTAAAACAGCGACACCTGCTCTGTTGGCGAGTGAGAAGGAAGACAGAAATGCCCAATTCTCAAATTTGGGTATGGTGGAGCGAGCGAAGATCACAAAGATTTTTGGGAAAAACTTGCTATTAGGAAAGTAGAGGAGAGGCCATAGTATGCTTACTCAAATGCGAACATGCCTCCATTCCCAAATATTAGAAATGCCCATCATGGTTCAAATTGGTCATAATTCAACAATGTGAAGCAGGTAGGCACGATAGAAATTTATAGCCCTCGTACTCCACCAAAAAATCTACACGAGCTAGTCAGAAAAAAAAAAAATCTGTGACGCCCCCTAAAAAGGTATACATCACCTATTTTGAGTCGTCAAATATATGGTACAGAATACAAATATAATCTTTAATATACAATAAGAAAACTGTGAGTTTTAATGCAAATATTGTTTTCTAGACAATATCCACTCTCAGAATAAGTCCTCATTACATTTATTGTCACACTATTTAACAGAATAGTAAGGACTACTAATACTATCATCTGGACCATCACCCCGTTCCCCGACTACTCCCGACTACGTTCTCATTTCCTGAAGAGAACAGTAAGAAATATTATGAATAAGATAATGCAGAATAAATTATCATTAGTCTTCAACAGTGTTAAACTGATAAAATACAATAGACATCAAGTTTAACTGCAGCGGAACATACAATCCATTAAAAGAGTCAAGTTGAGAATAAAATTTATTATCTTTTATGATTTAAAAGGTTTTTCATCACTTTTATCGCTGGGACTCAGCTTAATAAATAATCCACATCATCCTTGCACTACTGCCAAGGATATTTATAAGTATCACAACCATAAATTATCCATGCACTACGGGCCAAGGATATTCGTGTATTCATCAATGGTCATGATCATGCCAACAACTGTCCATCAATACACTACGGGCCAATAAGGACTTTTACCACATCATTTATAGCATTACGGACATGATTACACCGAACAATCTCTGGTCAAAATTATACCAAGTCCATCTATGTACTACAGGCCACAGATGACTTTCAAAAAAATATAAACATGAGGATGATGACACTGATATAAGAATTAAATAAAACAAGTTCAAGAATTAACTTATTCAGGAACTAATAACATCCAAATTGTCAACATGATACTTCTTTGTAGAGTAAAATTTAAGAATGCTCAGAAGAATATTTCAATGAAAAGATACTGGATGAAGCACAAATATCAAGGATATTCTACTAATTTCATGGAGTATAGAAGTCAAAACTTTAACCAACTGTGTGACGCCCCCAAAATAGGTTCAATCCATCCAACCTATTCTGAGTCGTCAAATACATGGTACAGAAAATAACTACAACTTTATTACTACAATTGTCGTGCAAAATACAACAACACATATACTATGAGTTTTAATACTAACTGTGACTCATATCCCAACTATGGACAGCACGTCACAGTGATACCTTACATAAAGGTACAATCTAGAACTGTTTTAGAAATTAAAATCTTTGGGAAGTGCTCAAGGAAACCTTCGTACATAGGAGGCCATGAATCTAAGTTATGATAGATATCATATGTCCAGAGAATTATCCTTGGTTGATCCAATAGACCCCAAAGAAAAACGAGAAGGTTGCTATCATGTTCCTTCCAATGGTGAGTCTTCTCTTGACATATAACTATCTCCACCGTCTGCGATTGAACATTATATTTCAACCCAACTCCAAGATCATATAGGTAGTACTCGTAGATATACTCAGCAAGTGGATGTGCACAACCCTGACTTATGGTAACACGAGGTTGTATGTCATTAGACATCTTGTATGATAGTGACAAAACACCCTTCCAAAGTTGGGTTCACCTCACCCTATTCGGTTCACCAAAATTAAATATCAAATGACGTATACAATACGACACACTTATCTAAAATTCTCAATAAAATTATTTTCATACTATTTAGGGAGAACCTCAACAACTATAGACCACCGTTCTATTCCCCTGTTATCCTCGTTCTCTAGAGTTTCAGTGAATTCGTAAGAAATAATGAAAATATAATAAAATATAATATATTCTATTTATAATCTAATAAAATGAATAACTTTTAAAAAGATTTTACTATGCAAATACTATACATAATAAAATATAATATATTCTAATTATTGTCTAATAAAATAAATAACTTTATAAAAGTATTTTATTTTATATAAACAGATTTTACTATTAGCCTAATAAAACGAATAACTTTATAAAAGTATTCTGTTTTATATAAAAAGCTTTTCTGTTTTATTACATTAATAATACTAATAAAATAAAACTTCATCATCATTATTATTATTCACACTATTAATCGACTAGGTCGTTCCCAGAAAAGTGGGGGCTTTCTAATAAGGATTTCTCCCTATTGGCGCACTATTAAGTGACCAAATCTCTCCTTAACAGAACTTCTAGACATCGTTAATATTGCAAATAATAATATTAATAACTCTGTTATCTCAATTATTGATTTAATAATATAAAAAAATATTGACAATAATTGAATCAAATAACGTGAGATACTATGCAACAATTACTGAAGTAATAATTGAACAAGACTGAGTGACTTCTCACGTAAGTATCAATAATCAATATCGTGTGCTACTATGCAACCACGTGTATTTCTGTACTTTTAACACTGGGTGTTTCAACAGTTAACGGTAAAACTTTTGCCGTTATTTTTATAAAATATTTTTTGTCATTTTCTTAATCCGACAATAATTTCGTTGTGGGGTCCACCAATGATTGTGTCGTCGTACGAATATTTCCTGTTAAAACGAATATTCCCCGACCAATCAAATATTATATAACAACTTGCGTACTTTGCAAAAAATTATTTATAAATATTACCCACAATTATAACATTATATCAAATTCATTCAAAAATGATAATTATAGAAAATTCATCTTTATTCATAAAAGTTAGGATCTTACAAAATCAAACTCTCTATTTCTTAATTTCGGTTATTACCCGAACAACTGAATAATAAATTCGGTAATTCGGTTAATGGGTAATTCAGTTATTTGTTCGGATACCAAAATTTTACAAATTTCAGTTTTCGATTATAACCGAATAGTCGAGAAACGGTTATAACCGAATAATAAATCTTATCCATACGTTACACAATAAAATTTATTTTGTTAATTTTAATTTTTGGATAACGAAATAGTCTCATCTTTTATGTTAGTGTAAAATGGCAAATTCATTCCAAGTTTATCCTCACAACTTTATCACGTTATCATTTTGTTAATGAGAAATGATATTTCTACATTGTAACATGTACTCTTCTCATATAAAGGTGTGATCTACTCTACTCTCTTGTGAAAAAAAATTATGTGAAAATATAAAAATTATATGTGAAAATAGTGCTCAAGTATGAACATATTTATGTACGCATCCAAAGTGTGCGACACTGTGACTTAAATAATTCTTTGTTAATCATTTGTGTAAAAATTCTTAGTAAACTGTAATATTTGTGATTAATCTTCTTAGTGGAATATTCCTACTCACGCAATAAAAGAGAACTTTTATGCTCTGAATCACTTAAAAATTATCTCATGTTTTTTAATTTTTGCATTCCATATTATGTCACTCTGCTTTTGTGAAATTGATCATTTTTAAAATTAACAAATCTTAAAAATATTGATTTAAAAGTTCTATGTAAATATTTTTCATTATTGATTTTAAAAATGATTAATTTGATCATTTAAATTAAATTAGAACATTTATTATGGAATATTTGGAGTAATATTTATAACATAATATTATTTAATATTTCATAATTGTATTGTTGAAAACTAAAATATTCAATATTAATTTTTATATATTTCAAATATTAAAAAAAAATTAGAAAGTTGATTTATATTTGAAAAAGATAAAGTTATATTTTAATTTTTTAAAGATAATTTATGGGATCTTAAAATTGACTAACACAATTTCTAGTTAATAAAGTTGTAATTGTAGTAAGCTATCTTAAAAATAATAAAAAGTAGTACATAAACTCCATTAATTTTATAGTTTTAAATTTTAAAAATTGACTTTGAACTAATTTTTTTTTAAAAAAAGAAATTTATACGAAAGGGTATGTATGTAATTAAAACATTTATCATGGATATAAAAGCAAGGTGATGTTTTTCTAACCCAAGACAAAACCCTAAACAAGTGTTTGTTTCGGCCCTCTTCTTCACTTCTCAGGCGCCATTTCTTCTTACAGGTAACTTTAGACGTGGCTATTCTCCATTTCTCGATCTTATATCTCTCTATATCTAATTATGCATGAATTATCATCTTATTGTGTTCGTATTTTACTGTCTTTATAACCTGATCAGGATTCAGAAGCTTAAAATTTTATTGTTATTGGGTTTATTGATCTAATTATTTTGTACGTTTTACACACAGTATGTCTTTTGGAGTATAATTAGCTCTAGGTTTTAATTTTTGCGAAAAAAGGTTACTTAAGTTATTCCATACTTCACTTTTCCTGTAATAAAATTCTCAATAATTTCATTAATTTTAATTAACATAATAATTATTAATGTATTGAAAGTGCCTATAATAACAAAATTAATGTTTTTAATACCTAAATTAGTCACATCAATTAAAATTTTTAGCTTCAAACTTGGGTCTAAAAAATTAAAATAAGACTTTTTTGTATAACAAAAATTAAGATTTTAGTGAAACTATAATTTGAAAAATAGTCCGACCTGAATTCGACCCATAACCATTTAAATCCAAACCAGATGACCCATATTTTAATATAGGTAATATGGTTTTGGTTCCAAAACCAACCTATTTTTTGTCAGGTCTAATGCTAAGTTTTGAAGAGGTAGTCTCATTATAATTTGTTTTTGTTTTTTCAGTTATGGTACTAAGTTTAGGGTGTCCAATCAGATGTGTTATTTTGATAACACATTATATTAGGTGGGGGTGCTGTATGAAAGTGAGACTTCATATAAATGTATATTAAGTGCAAAATTAAGGAGTAAGCTTATTGAATTCTATTTTTACCTATGGTGTGGAAGGCCCTCAAACTCTCTTTCCCATTGCTCACAGACCCTGAGCGGCTACGAAGTTCCACGTTCGAGTTAGATATCTGTAAAGAAAATGTAACAAACGAACCATTTTTCTTGTCAAGAACCAATGGTTGTTTTTCAGAATTTAAGAGGAATAATTTTATAGCTAAAATTAGAAGGCTGGATTTCTAGTTTCATCTTTGTTAGTAATTAAACATATTCTTCTCCAGATATCATGGGTAAAAAATGTAGATGTCGATCTTATGTTTCATATAATAATGCATAATCATATTTTTCCTGTTGTTTTTTTCTTTATATTTTTAAAAATCTTATTTTCACCAAATTGATGTGATGTAATTGATAGCAGCTTGATTTGTGAGGATGGTGAGGGTAAGTGTCCTAAATGATGCTCTCAAGAGCATGTACAATGCTGAAAAGAGGGGAAAACGACAAGTCATGATTAGGCCCTCATCAAAAGTGATCATCAAGTTTCTTCTGGTCATGCAGAAGCATGGTTTGCACTCTTGCATATATTCCTGTCCTTTTTATTCTGAACTTTCCAATTATGTACACGTTAAGATATGTGAGTAATTGATCTTAATATTGTTCCTGGCTTTATATAGGTTACATAGGAGAGTTCGAGTATGTTGATGACCACAGATCTGGAAAAATTGTGGTTGAATTGAATGGCAGGCTGAACAAATGTGGGGTCATTAGTCCTCGTTTTGATGTTGGTGTCAAAGAAATTGAGCCATGGACTGCAAGACTGCTTCCCTCAAGACAGGTTAGGCTTTAGAAGCTTCCAGTTGTTCTTTATATGTTCTTTATAGGCTAGACATGGAATATATGTTTCAAAGCATTTGTAATAATACCCGACTCACCCAGTATGCTAAAGGAGCACATCCAATAATCAATAGTGTAGCATTCGTAATTAATGTATTTGTTTTTCTTTGTTAAATTTATTCACTAGATGATATGAGTGGTGTTTGATTGGCTTCATAATAATCATGCAGTTTGGGTACATTGTACTGACTACATCTGCTGGCATCATGGATCATGAAGAAGCAAGGAGAAAGAATGTTGGTGGTAAAGTACTTGGCTTCTTTTACTAAGCAGCTTGGTTACTTTTACTAAGCAGAGATTTTGGAGGATTATTTTGGTCATTTAGCCTAGTGTTTCTTTCCCTCCTTTTTCTTTTACCTTTTCCTATGAAGATTAATGTTTCTATGTTGGAATATTATGTTTGAGATTATTTCTAGTCTTTGGTTTGAATTTTTTCTACTATGAAATGACATTTTGAGATGTTCTTGCTAAATCATTCTGTTTGAATAATATGGTATTTTTTATGTTGCATACAAGAAAATGCGACTGAAAACTCCCACCTCAGGAGTTAGGACAAATGGGTTCTGTTACATGTTTTCCAACATCAGTGTTGTAAAAATACTCGTAGCTGGTAATCAAATCCATAACTCTAGAATGGCAATAGCTGTGCATTCCTTGTATTAAAGGGTAGTGGTTAGTAAAGTTTATTTTGGGGTTAAGTTGGTCAATTGACCAATAGAATACGGACACGCATGCGAGGTTATATGTGTGTAAGTATTTTATTGGCTTACCAAAAAAAATAACTTCATACTAACCGGATCCGTATTAAAGCATCACCGTTGGTGCTGTAGAAAATAAGTTATATGTCCTTGTTGATATCATGTTTTTGCATGAAGACGGTATAGTAGCAAGTCATTCTTTCAGCTACTGTTTTGAGTTTCATAAGCTTTGCATTGTGGAGCAATTATCTTCTTGGTTAAGTGACATAAATAAAAACTTTCACAAACCTTTACAAAATTTTCATTTTAAACTATTAACACGAGAGGTTTTAAACTAATGTCTTAATTGTTTGAACTTGTTTAGTCGAAATGGGTTCAGTAGTGATTATTAATCAATAAGCCAGGGTTGGAGACTTGGAGTAAATTGCTAGTTGATTTTTTGACCAAATTAATCATCCAGTAGCAACCTTCATCCCCACTTTTGTAATGGTTGCTACCTAGTAGGTGCATCACCAAATGCCCAAGCCCCCACCCCCTCCCTTGACCAAAAGAAAAATTGGCAAAATTTCAAAAATATTAATCTTCTAGTTTGACAATTATTATACTGGCAGTAGTAATAAGACAGATGAAAATGAAAGTTATAGAAAACAGAATAGGAATAGGAATAGGAAGTGATTAAAAACAAACATATACAAAGCTCAAACAATAGCCTCGATTATCCATTATTCCAAGATTCAGATACTATATAAAATTACACATAACTAAGAGATGCTGAAGCTGCTTGAGCTATATAACTTGTCATTTGTAGATAGATTGCCAAAGGATCTTTAGTTGCCCTACTGAAGAATTATTAGGTTCCCAAACAACTTACTTCAATGGCCATCAAAAAACACCACTATTGCATCATCTTCTTCTTCTTCATCTTCATCTTCACTGCTTATTCCAGTGCCGGCTTCCATCGGATTGGCCGCCCGAGTGGATGATGCCTTGGAGAGGATGAGCTGGTGTGAAATTTCTCTACTTTAAAGGCATGGCATGAGTTATGGGATGGTGATGGTGGAAGAGGATCTTCTAAGCATATGCTTTAAGCATTAACTTTTGTGTTTGCCCATATCTTAGAATTTGCTCATATTTGTAAATACCCACGTTGTATTGTGGAATGTAATGCTGAGATAAAATAGATATTGATACAAATGTTGTAGCATCTACAAACTTGAACAATAAGATCAAACTCTCTTTCAAAAATTTTATTAAAAATGATACATCACCTCAGCTCAAGTAGAGTAATTCATTATTCTACCAAGTTTCATTTTACAATTTTAGAATTTCTAATTTGAGAAAAAATTTAAGTCAAAAATTAATATAATCTTGACCTTTTAAAGTCAAAATTTAAAATCTACGAAATTATTTGATTTTCACACAAATAAATAACTAAAGCAAACTAAATAAAATATTATTTCCTATATTATTTTGTGTTTTTAAATTTTAAATGAATCAAATATATCTGAATTTTAAAACATCCTGTTTCGTTATCTATTCTTTAGCGCATTTCTTGTTTTTCCTTGAGACACATAGTACAAACAATTATAGTTCCTATAAACTAATTAAAATGTCTATTGATGGTAATATTTGTTGTCTATAAACCTTAAATAAATTAATATTAATTTAAATTTTAAAAATTAACGTCAACACAAAACACCCAATTATTTATTTAAATAATTATTTGGCAACCAGTCACCAACTGGCGAGCTATGATTCCGCGAAAGGAGTACGGTTTCCTTCTTCCCAATAACCGACAGATGTTCCTCCGTCTAAAGTCATAAAATGGACCAAACACTTCAGACTCTCTTATACGTAAATCTCTTCGGATTATAATTTTATATTAATACTCATATTATATTTATTTAAAAAATTTAAATTATTCAAACTCGAATCAAAATTTTAATTAAATTTTATTTTATACTCAATAAATTTTATAAATTAAATCTAAAATTTAATACTCTATTCATTTACACCTAATATCCGTGACATACTCGTATAATTTTGGCTCCAGCTCACATACTCTACAAGTGTATTAAAATTTCTATTTTTACAAAGAGTAATGTTACAGATATAAATTATTTTATAAATATTTTATAAATTATTAATGTGACATACTCTACCTGATATTAATCAATAAATTATTTTAATATAATTTTCGATCTCACATAAAAAACTAAAATAGAATATGTTAAGTATATTAATAATTTATAAAATAATTTATTTTGTAAAATAATTTGCGTAAGTAGTAGCATTATTCTGTTTACAATCCTCAAAATCAACCATCACCAAAAGACACGCGGCCGGCTGAAAATTTCATTTCTATTAGTATTAATCAACAGTGAGTTCTTGAGCACCAGTCTGTCTCTCTCCAAGTGCCGTTGCTGCTAAAGTGCGCAGGAGAAAGTGCGCAGAATAGCCGGGGAGATTGTAGGTGTGAGGAAGGTGAACATATCAAGCTTTCTCTCTCCTAATTGGTAATACTATTTGGAAACTGAACTCTTTCTTTCTCTCCCTAGAATCATTTCCATGACCGATCTCTCCCTCATCGTTTTCTCTCTCTAGATATCTACTATTTGTTTCCGTCATTTTCTCCCCTTGTTTTACAGAGAAGGTATATAAATATATGTACGTATATTTGTAGGGAGAGATTTGAGAAGGTTATAGCTCTTGTCGATTTTGGAAATGGCGGCTCCACCGGCAAGGGCTCGAGCAGACTACGATTGCCTCATTAAGCTCCTCCTAATCGGCGACAGCGGTTCGTTTGATTACATTCCATTTCGATCCTAATTCCATAAATTTCTTAAGTTTACTTGGTGTTTATATGTTTAAGTATGTGGATCGGGTGTTTGAATTTAAAATGCCTTATGTTTTGATAATTTGATCCTATTCGTTATACAAAGATACATTTTTGGTGTTTTCTTTTGGTTTTGGTTTTTGCTGTAAATAGCTTTTTAATGTTTTTTTTGTACGGATCTTGCTTGACTGCTCTTAGTTTTATTTTTTTATATATATAAAAAAAACCATGTAGATGCTTCGTTATCTGAATTTTAAGTTAAAAAGAGGTATTTTGCTTTTTTACTACTCATAGGGATGTATTGGTTAGTTGAGGTACATTTTAGTGCTGAAGTTGATCAATGTGGTCGCGGTTTACACTGCTTTGTGCCTCTGGTTACTAAAAACATTGTCATTTGGTTGGTTTGGTCAGTTGTCCTTGTAATTTTGTAATAATGTTTTATATGTGGACGTGAGTGGATGTCATAGTGGTAGAAAATTTGTAATTATTATTATAAATGCAAATTCGCAAACCCTTCTAGTACTTCTGTAGATATAGAGTTTATTGGAGTTCTTATGGACTACGTAATTAAATGGCTTGTATTGTTGTGACTGGAGCAGTGAATAGGTGTATCAAAATTTTAAGTTGTGTTGGTCATTGGAAATTTTCTTTCAAATTTATTTGGTATTTCGTTTTCATTAAAACTAATATTGTTGGAAGCTTGTATTCTTGTGAGTTGGATGAGCAGTGAACTGTTGTATTAAATTTTAAGTTGCTTTGATCATTGGAAAATGGAAATCTTCTTTTAAATTTATTAGGTATTTCTTTTTCATTGAAACTATCACGGTTGTAAGCTTTCTTAGCAGACTTCATATCCGCCATCTAGATGGTTTATTGAATTTTCGTTGCCACCTATTCATCAGTGTTTAAAAAAGCTGGACTGACCTAGACGGTCTAGCGCTTAGTCCTCCTAGGCAGTGGCTAGGCATTTTTATAAGCGATTCTATTTAGTTATCTTTTAGTATATATTGAATATATGCATATACTAGATGTAAAGATTATAAATTTGACATGAGATAAAAAAGAAGACAAAAATAAATCTTATAAGGCACAACAAATTTATTTACACCACTGTAGGTCTTCCTTAAATTGCTGCTGTAGAGGATTAATTCCCGCCTAGGCAACCAGCCAAATCAGGAGGTGGTACAGGACTGCCTAGTTGGTATATCCATTTTCTAGGATTTTGGGGAGTCTTTTGGTCGCCAGTTGCTACTTTGAAATTTGGGCTATGTGGCAACCTTATGACTGAATATTATTTGAGAAGCAATATTCATATTGACGCACTCAACAGTTGGTTTCAAGATGTGGCAGTTTCTTATTTGGATATTCACTTATGATTCCCAGGAGGAAAGGGTCAAACAAATGGGTGTTCAAAAGTGTTATTTTTTTGAGTTTTATGAGCTTCTGCATATAGCATATAATATGAACCTGCTTGATAACTAATTTGATCAATAAGCTTTCTTTTGAACTCTGAGAGTTCCATCCCAGTGCTTCCAGATTCATTCTCAAGCCTACGAATGTCAATTTAATTAATGTGATCTCAGTTGCTGGTTGTTTGCGATTTTGAACCCATCATCAAATCAGTAAAAAAGAGAAATTGTATGAGAAAAGAGTAGGAGAGATGTTGAAAATTAAGGAGAAGGTAGATTAAACAGCTTGATTTCCTCCCTTGTGTTCTCATTCTCAAAGTGCCAAGTAAAAAATTCTTAGATGAAACAGAGATGAAATTAAGGAGTGTACCTCACCTAGACGAATAAATTCAGCAAGGAGCTCCTGTCAATCTGGATTCACATTCTGATTTTTGACTTGTGAATTGGTGTTATGCTAGAGGAATATAACTATGTACCACGAACAGGGGACGAATTGGATACATGATGTATTGTATAGTTAGTATGGGGAGGAGCAAATTGGATTCTCATTCTATTACTATGTATTCCAAGAGCTCTGTCATCTTGATGCCTTTTTCCACAACATTTAATATTTCTTAGATAAATCTTGCATTTAATACTAGTATGTATATCTCTTTTAAGTTTTAATTGGGTTGTTAAACTTTAAGACTCTATATTCATATTTTTATATTTCTTTATTATTTAAAACTATTTGCCTCTCAATAATAATACTTTATATTTGTTTTTTTCATATGAATGAACTTCAATTATTTAAAGAATTGTGGAAGTCATAATTAAATTTTAAATTTCTAGAATTCTAATTATATTGCAGTATTGCACTTACACTTTTGAGTTTTATCTTAAATTACCCCCAAATTATATATCTACAATTTAGCATACTCGTGTTCGAACCCTGTACCCAACGTTCCACAAATTGGCAGTGTTCCAGCCATTAACTTTAGAACATGTAAGTTTTCTACCATAAGAATGAAGCATGTAGTCGGAGTCCTTTTGTGAATGTTCTATTATAGTGGTATATGATGCTTAGGTACATCTTGGCATTCGGTTGTCTTAATTGTAGCTGGGAATGCCAGCTTCTGGTCCTTGCTGGCTACGCTGACGTTACCAATGGGAAGTAGGGGAAATGCATCAAGTGTGAACCATCCCGGATATCTTATTTCTTTTTTCTCTTTTAAGGTGGCTAACGAGATCCCTGGATCCCCATCTGATAGTTTTGTTTCCATTAAGAAACAAGGATTTGTGATGTTACTGCTACTTCGAAGCTGAGGTTCACATCTCTGACATGCTTTTATCTTGTACCTTGTAGAGCGTCCAGTTACAGGATTATGAGCACAATAGTTCAGGTCTGATATTGTGTTCAGGTCTGAGATCTAGATGTCTGTCTACAGTGTCTAATGAATCTTTTGAAAGTGTCACAACTAGAAAATTTGGAGTGATATTATATGATGACAATATTTTAGTTGCTTGAAAATATTGGCATAAAATCTCTGCATTATTGTTGTTTTGGATTTCGGTTTCTTCTTTTGATTGTAAAGTGATTGCGTCGTGCTGCATTATATGTAACAATATTATGTTTTTGATACATGTATCAAAGCCATATTGATTGGTGGTGACCGTCATTCTGTTGGCTGTATACTTGGATATGATTTGCATGTAGATTTCAGTGTTGTTTTGTACACTCAAGTAAATGCATATATTTTCCCCTTCTCATCAAAATTAGTTCTTTTGAACTCACTATGAAAGCAAGATCTAACATTGTCTTCTCAATTAGCATGTAATTTCTGTAATGCATAATTTGATCTTATTTTCTACTACTACCTCCGTCCCACAATAAGTGATTTTTTAGGCTTAATATTTTTCCCCAAAATAAGTGATGTGTTAGAACTCCAATACAAATTTTACAATATTTTCCCATATATGCTCTCCATTATTCTTGACTCTTCGTTTCCTCCATTACTCACTACAATTAAATGACACTCATTAACTCTTCAACTCCAAAGAAAGTATATTAAGGGTATTTTTGTCATTTTAGCTTATGTATTGGTATGTGTGATTTAAGCTAAAAAATCACTTATTATGGGACGGAGGTAGTAGTAATTAAGTAATGGTGTGTTGAAGATATTGAGAATAGGTTACTTGCTTATTTCTAATAACAATGCTAAGTTGAAGTTACTTATTGCTAGTTTTCATGTGCATGATCTCATTGGCACGTGTGACGTTTGTATTGAACTTGCACTGGAGAAAAACTTTTCCTTGGGTACATGAGTTTGCAGTGTTTTTGCTGCATCTGTTTTTGACCATATAATGCCGTGACCAGTGAATAATAATTGACCTAGTTAAGTTGGTAACTCTTCCATCAATCTTCAAGTCTATATCATTTCTTGGTTTGCAGATATTTGAACTTTTTTGAACATTTTAAGATGTGCCCTTTATAAATATAAGTTCTAAACTGCTGCATATAAGATGTATGGACTGTAGAAGAAGTTCTGTTGTAAAATTAATTATTTTTTATATCATTCCAATATGCATCTCTCCATCTACTTTCTCCAACATAAACATGCTTTTGAATTCCTACAAACTGGATACTTTTTTGTTGTAATACCGCCAAGCCTGTCATTATGCTTCTGGGATGTAGTATTTCAGATACATGGAAAATAATTATCTCCAATGTGCAACATTTGGAGAGTTCTCCAGTAGCAACTATGAGCTTATGATCTCCTGAGGGAATATGTTCTTCATTTTCATGCTTAAACATTTTTATGCAAATTTAAGTTTCATATATACTGTAATTTTAGTAATTTGCATGTAAAAATAAATCCGTAAAGTAAATGAGGTGATATCTTTAAATTTGTTCAGAATATGATCAGGGGTTGTGTTTGACACAGGCAACTTTATTTTCACATTGTAGTGCTGGTTCTAGTGTCCACCATGTTCTTGAGCTATTGTTGATTATTAGTTGTATTTTTACTTTATGATTTCAATGTGGCCAATAATCGAACTAATTGAACTACTTGCAACTGTTGCATAATGGATTGTCTGTTGTTTCTTATCTACCTTTGCAGGTGTGGGTAAGAGTTGCCTTCTTTTGCGTTTCTCTGATGGTTCCTTCACCACTAGTTTTATCACTACCATTGGGTAAGTTCTCTCTGAACTCTTGTTTAACAAGGAGTTCAAGTTTGTATGGATGGAACCTGACATTTTGTGGTTGTATTTCTTTTGAAGAATCGATTTCAAGATAAGAACCATTGAGCTTGATGGCAAACGTATCAAACTGCAAATCTGGGATACAGCTGGTCAGGAACGGTTCAGAACGATCACAACTGGTAAGCTTTTGAGACTACCACTATCTCTCTTTTGTTATTGATTATGACTGAGGTGGAGTTATATCAGCTGAAAAAGTGTATGTCTTGGAACTTGAAGATAGAAATACCTTGTGCACGTTACAGTTATAGAAACCTTCTGTGTATGGATTTTACCAGCCTTGAAGGCAAGGGCAGTTTTCTAGTTATTTTATACCTATTAGAAAACAGGAACAGCTTTTAAACAGACTTACCAAAAATATTATAAATAATTAACACATCAAAACAGATGATCATGTTGTGTTTCGGCATTAATTGTGTCACTGTATCTTCTATGAAGCTGCTTTTTGTCTGTTGTTAGTGTTTAACTGTTTATATATATTTCTTTTAGCTACATACCAAAAAAAAATAGTTCTTTTAGATAATAGTCTTTCCGTATTTTTGTGTTTCATATTACGTCTCCTATGTAATTAACTTTGATTTTCCTTCATATTTTTTTCTAGCTTATTACCGGGGAGCCATGGGTATTCTGTTGGTTTATGATGTTACTGATGAATCATCTTTCAACAGTAAGGTTCCCTTTCCTAACCTTTGATCATCCATGATTTAGATGGGTTTGCATTTAAATAAATTTCATGACATGGACACCTAACAACTTGAGATTTCTAATTTTATGTCTTTAAAACCTGCTGTTCTTTATTCTCTTCGCATGGTACTGGTTGTGTATTATCACAAGTGCTTTCTCAATACATCTTGTTCATTATTATAAACATGAATGGGAAAATGTCTGACAATTTTGCAGAACAATTATAGTTTACAGTTTGTTTTATTTCTGAACTAAATTCTAAATATCTTGCATTTCCTGCTCTTCTAAGACATCAGAAACTGGATTCGCAACATTGAACAGCATGCTTCGGACAATGTTAACAAGATGCTTGTAGGAAACAAGGCCGACATGGATGAAAGCAAAAGGGTATTTCTGAACCTAAATTTGGGAACTAACCTTTTATACAGTAGTTGAATTTCTTAAAGAGGCCAAGAGGGTACTCTTAAGCTTTGGATTGATCTACTAAAATCTTTGTAGGCTGTACCTACGGCCAAGGGCCAAGCACTAGCTGATGAGTATGGCATTAAATTCTTTGAAACTGTAAGTACGGCGCAAATTATTCATCAAGTCGGTAAAGTTTTTCTTCAGACTAAATTTCTGTGTGAATTGCAGAGTGCAAAAACAAATCTCAACGTGGAGCAAGTTTTCTTTTCGATTGCAAGGGACATAAAGCAAAGGCTTGCAGACACCGACTCCAAGGCTGAGGTAATTAACCTCATTTATTACAATTCAATTAGAAAAACAATCATATTGAAATTACTTTCCAATGTTTAAATACTCTATTTTACCAGAAATGTGTTTCAAATACTTGGTTTGTGTGGTTTCAGCCTTCTACAATTAAAATTAATCAACCAGATCCAGCATCTGGAAATGGTCAACTTGCTCAAAAATCGGCATGCTGTGGGTCTTAAATGAATTAAGATTCAACAAGTCGCACTTATTGGAAGCCTCGCTGGCTATAGAACACAAGAAACATACTAATTGTGATGACAATATGATGGGTGTCTGTAATTTTCTTATTTGCCATTCTTTTTTCAAACGGGTTTCCCAGAATTATATTTTGTTGCAAACTCTTTCTATCTTTTGACTTGATGACAAATGACCTATATATAGTTCAGCCCTTACATGTAGGCTAGGCAGACATGTAAGATTACCCTTCTGTAAAAATATTACATTTCATGTCTTCCTTTGTTGATTCATACAAGTTTACTTCGACTGCACAATTTTTAAATCGAAACCTTTTCACTCATAGATCCAAACACTACTCATAGATATTTGAGATATAAGTTGAGTTATATCCCATCATTCTGTTAAATGCTCTGTTCTCTCTAAAAAAACTTTATTAATTATATGGAATACAATTTTATATTTTATTTTTAAAAGAAGATAAAATTCATTATCCCATCGGGCCATCCCTCTGTATCTTCACCCTCTAAAAACAAATTGAGCTACAGGTTGCTTCAAAAAAAAATTTGAGATTATAAAATTAAGAGGGAGATAAATTATTTAAAAATTTGAGAATCTAGAAAGAGAGAAAAAGAAAAGTCACTGAAACCCGAGTTTGAAAGTATTTATAACTTATTATATCATATTAAGTTAAATTTATTCTTTTTATTTGTTCTTAAAAATATTTATAACTTATTTTATCATATTATCCCTACATTATATATTTAATTATTTATCTTTCATCTTTTTCAATGAATTTTGAAAAGTAATATTGAGATTGCATATTCATTTTAACCAATCAAATAAAACATTAATTGTATTTTTTTAATCTTTGTGTTTTCTCCTAAAACGTCAAGTAAAAAATTGATGAAGAATTGATCAAATTCAAGCAAATCGCGATGAAGAATTGATCAAATTCAAGCAAATCATCTACACCTATATACATATATAATAAGACAAAATTTAATTTATTTATCTTTGATTTTTGGTATATATTTAAAATTTAACTATTACTAAAATATTTTTTAAAGGCTCCTTAATTTTAGGTCTAGAATTTAATTATTATTGAAACACTTTTTAAAGTCTACCTAATTTTATTTATCTATTTTAAAGCATTCTAAATAATTGCTAAAAAAACCCAAACTTAGTAAGGCTCTTTTTGTTATACATGACATTTGGTAGGATATAATTATTTGCTTTCAACCCCCGATAGAATATGATGTGGCACAATATAATGAAAGTTAATAATAAATTATGAAACAATAAAACCAAATTAAGTTATATGCAATTAATTAAGTTGTTGACGACATAATATCATGAAAGTTGAAAATAAATTATGAAGCAATAAAATCAACTAATGATATATGTAATTAATAAGTTAAGTTATGAAATTATTAAGTATACTAAAAATAATTATGTAAGACTCCAACTTTTATGAATAAAAATGAATTTTCTATAATTATCATTTTTGAATATTATAGAATACATTTGATATAATGTTATAGTTGTGGGTAATATTTGTAAATTTTGCAAAGTACGCAAGTTGTTATATAATATTCGATTGGTCGGGGAATATTCGTTTTAAACATGGAACATTCGTACGACGGCACAATCATTGGTGGACCCCACAACGAAATTATTGTCGGATTGAGAAAACAATAAAAATATTTTTATGAAAATAACGGCGGAAGTTTTACCGTTAACTGTTGAAACACTCGGTATTAAAAGTACAGGAATACGCGTGGTTGCATAGTAGCACACGGTATTGATTATTGATGCTTACGTGAGAAGTCATTCAGTTTTATTCAATTATTGTCGATTTTTTTTATATTATTAAATCAATAATTGAGATGACAGAGTTATTAATATTATTATTTGTAATATTAACGATGTCTAGAAATTCTGCCAATGAGAGGTTTGGTCACTTAATTGCGCGCCAATAGGGAGAAATCCTTATTGGAAAGCCCCCTCTTCCATGAGAATGACCTGGTCGATTAATATTGTGAATTATAATAATGATGATAAATGTTGTTAAAAATATTGAAGGAATTTTTTTTATGAAGTATTTGATGTAAATTTTGTTTAATTGATAGACCCCCATTTGCCCATTTTTCAAAATAATCAGGAGAAAGTTATCTCAGTTTTCGTTTTATATATATATATATATATATATATATATATATATATATATATATATATATATATATATATATATATATATATAACGAAAACTGAGATAACTTTCTCCTGATTATATATATATATATATATATATATATATATATATGTATATATTAACTAATGAGGTTGATAAGGGGGGGACCTCAATTAATTTCAAAGAATGTCATTGCTAGCTTATTTTGGCAGATTCTGTGATAATTTTTCAAAGCTTGGACCTTTTGGCCAAACTTTTTCAAGTTATGCATTATTATTGACAGCGTATGAATTGGGGCTCCTTTTAATTGGTCAAGGCCTCCATTTGGCATGTGTAGTTTTTCCTCGTTGGCCAGCCCCTTGAAAAGAAATATTGATACGTTGGAACCGTGAATTCGTTTAATTTTAAAACACTGTACGTCCGTGATTATTTCAAAATAGTATCATTTCCATTCTCCTATAAATAGAAGCTCATTCCTTCATTATTTCTTACGAATTCACTGAAACTCTAGAGAGAGAAATTATAGAGAGAAAGAAGAAAAGTGTTCTGCTACTTCACTACTCCGATATCAAGTTTCTTTTACGGTAAGAGGTATTATTTCTTTTGTATTCATGAAGAGAACTTCTGTTATTCCATTCTTTATTATTCTGTTGGAATATCCTGTCTGTGCGTTTTACGCTGGACCTTGTTCCGTCTTTATTATTCTGTTGGAACATCCTGTCGGTGCGAATTTCGCCTGACCTGGTTTCGTTATTTAGTATTTTGTTGGAATAACTTGTCTATGCGAAGTACCGCATGCATGGTAATTTCTGTTGTTATTCCATTCTTTATTATTCTGTTGGAACATCCTGTCGGTGCGAATTTCGCTTGACCAGGTTCCGTTATTTATTATTCTGTTAGAATAACCTGTCTATGCGAAGTGCCGAATGCATGGTGATTTCTTTTGTTATTCCATTTTTTATTATACTCAGTTGGTTAATTTTGACTTCTATACTCCATGAAATTAGTGGAATATCCTTGATATTTGCGCTTCATCTAGTATCTTTTCATGGAAATATTCTTCTGAGCATTCTTGAATTTTACTCTGCAAAGAAGTATCATGTTGACAATTTGGACGTTATTAGTTTCTGAATAAATTAATTCTTGAACTTGTTTTATTAAATTTTTATATCATTGTCATCATCCTCATATTTATATTTTGTTGAAAGTCATCTGTGGCCTGTAGTGCATAGATGGACTTGGTATGATTATGACCAGGAATTATTCGGTGTAATCATGACCGTAATGTTACAAATGATGTGGTAAAAGTCCTCATTGGCCCGTAGTGCATTGATGGACAATTGTTGGCATGATCATGACCATTGATGAATACACAAATATCATTGGCCCGTAGTGCATGGATAATTTGTGGTTGTGATACTAATGAATATCATTGGCCGTAGTGCAGGGATGATGTTGATTATTTATTAAGCTAAGTCTCAGCGATAAAAGTGATGAAAAACCTTTTAAATCATAAAAGATAGTAGATTTTATTCTCTATTTGAATCTTTTAATGGATTGCTTGTTCCGCTGCAGTTAAACTTGATGTCTATTGTATTTTATCAGTTTAACATTGTTGAGAACTAATGATAATTTTTTTTGCATTATCTTAGTCATAATATTTCTTACTGGGCTAGTTGAGCTCACCCTTTCTTTCACTGTTCTCTTCAGGAAATGAGAACGTAGCCGGGACTAGTCGGGGAACGGAGTGACGGTCCAAATAATAGTATTAGTAGTCCTCACCATTCTGTAAAATGGTGTGACAATAAATATAATGATGACTTATTCTGAGAGTGGATATTGTCTAGAAAATAGTATTTGTATTAAAACTCGCAACTCTCTTGTTGTATATTAAAGATTGTATTTGTATTTTGTACCATGTATTTGGCGACTCAGAATAGGTGATGTATACCTATTTTGGGGGCATCACAGTTGGTATCAAATCTTAGGGATATGATCCCTGGCTGAGATGTGAGACAAGAACTAGGAGGGGAGAGACGGGGAATTCCTTCGCTAGTATGACTTACCTAAGTTTATTTGATATTTAATTGGTCGATCAGAGTATATGGATAATATGTGATATGTTAATTAACCCTTGTTTTGTGGCAGTGTTTGAAAATGGCATCCGAGAATGTTGAGAACATCAATGGAGCACAGGAGACCGTTGAGTCTCCACAGATCAATAATCAGGATAATGTGTATCATAAAGGTAACAATCCTCAGGCAAACAACAACACTGACCAGATGATGAACGATGGAATGTTCAGAGGATTTATACAATTCATGCAACATCAGGCAAGAGCGGCTCCTGTCCAAAATGCAGGTGGAAACACTAGCAACTCTCGGACGGTCATCGCTAAGCAGTTCAAGGAACTGGGACCATCGGAGTTTTTTGGAGAGCCAAAACCACTTAAGGCGGAGACGTGGATAAAACAGATCTGCAAGATATTTGATGTCTTGGGATGCTCCGAGGAGCAAAAGGTTCCCTTTGCCACCTTCATGTTGCGTGCAGAGGCAGATTACAGGTGGAAATCTGTAAAACGTACTCAACCTGCCGCACTGAAGATGACTTGGGAGAAGTTCCAAGAATTGTTCAACGACAAGTATTTTCCCAAAAGTATTCGTCACATGAAAGAGGTAAAGTTCATTAAGCTAGAGCAAAACAACATGACCGTGTCGCAGTACGAAGCCAAGTTTGCCGAGTAATATCATCATTTAGGACTGAGGATGATGAAAAATATTTTAAATAAAACGAATCCAGTGAAATAAAAGAACAAATATTAAGGATTTGTACTTTAAACAATCCGAGTTCAAAAATATTTCATAAATAATCATAGTGTAATAAAATTCAAGAATGATCAAAACATGGATACAATCAAAGCTAGTATCCATAATCGATATTTTAGAAGAAAAAAAGAAAATTTTAATTTTTCTGTGAATAGTGCCGTATTCGTGAATAGTGCCGTATACGTGAATAGTGCAGTATACGTGAATAGTAATTCCGACACTAAAAGACAAGAATTTCACAAGAAAAATCTTACCAATAATTCGGCATAATGATATTAGAAGAAATAATATCATTTTTTAAAAAAATAACATCCCCTTACCTCGAAAAGAATAGTACTTCTGGCTGGAATATTAGATATAACGCTGAAGGAACTTGCACCGTATAACAACACTCAAAGTATCAAAATACTCACAAGAATACGCTCGATAATATAGAGAGAGAAAACTTCAGTTTCTGGTGTGATTTTCAATTCTAACCTAAGCACCCTATTTATACGAAATTGCTTAGAACACCAAAGTAGAAAATTTATTAAAATAATTTTATTTATTAAATATTCAAGCCCACCACCAAAGAATTTGAATTCAGCTCATTTACTACACATGTGGGATTGCAAAAAACGTTTTTCTTGAATAAAACAAATAAAACTTCCAAAAATCAATCATTCCATAACTTCAGAACTTCAATAATTCATAATAAATAGCCCTTTTATCAGAAAAATTTGAACCTCATGTCCTTTTCATAGGAAATTCCATTCTCTACAACTTTACAGAAAAAAGGTTTTTTAAATTCCAAACAGAAATTGACTGAAATCCATAAACAGACGATTTTACAGGCTATAATCAAATTTCAGTCAAGAAATGTGGTCCACAAACATGAAAAATATGTTTTAAATATTTATTGCAACAAAAATACTCTTCCTCCTCATTTATTCATATATCCCACATTCATTGTAAAAATATCACCATTATTATATTATAAAAATATAATAATATATTTAAATGAATTAATTTTTCAAAAAAGATAAAATATCAATTTTTAACAATTGTCACATTAAAAATTTTCTCCATCTATATCCACATAAAATGAATATTTTTCTTATCATATAAATCAATAATTAATTATTCACAAATAATATTATAGAATCACAATACTGGCATTCAGACTGTCCTCAGGAAAGAGGGGGCTTTCCAATAAGGATTTCTCCTTATTGGCGCGCAATTAGGTGACCAAACCTCTCATTAGACAGAACTTTCTAGACATTGCCAATAATGTTATCTAATAATATTATTCAAATAATATGAATTATTGATCTGATAATGAAAATACTGTGTAGTGACAATTATTGAAACAAAAATAATATAAAATATCAACGTAGCAATTATTGAATCAATAAAATAAAATATTGAACAGTAACTACTGTAACAATTATTAAGTAGTGTCTTCTTACGTAAGAATCAATAATTGATGTAATACCGTGTGCTACTGTGTTTTAACCACCGGGTATTTTAACAGTATTAACGATAACAACTACGCCGTTATTTATAAACAACTTATATTTGTCGTTTTCTTCATCCAATCGCTTTCCGTTATGAGGCCCACACAAGGCTGCGCCATCGTACGAATATTCTCCGACAGTAAGAATATTCCACGACCAAAATAATATTCCCCGACAACAATGAATATTTTATAACCACTTACTTATTTGAAATATTTGCGCATTTTACCCATAACTAACCACATTAATCAAATCAACCCTTACTATTTCAAAATAATAAATAGAGGAAGTTTAATTTCATTTATAATAAGTTGGGGTCTTACAACCTCCCCTCCTTATGAAATTTCGTCCTCGAAATTGACGTACGTACATGGTGTTTCGAAAAGGTGAGAATACCTCGCTTTCATTTTCGTTTCCAACTCCCAGGTCATTTCCTAAATAACATGGTTCCTCCACAAAACTTTGACTTGTGGTATGACCTTTGTACGTAAGACATGCTCCTTCATATCTAAGATCTTGACAGGTACCTCCTCATACGTTAAGTCTTCGGCTATCTCATCCGGTTCTAACTCAAAAACGTGGTTCAGGTCTTTCACATATTTACGAAGCATAGATATATGAAAAACATTATGAACACGAGACATACTTGGAGGTAACGCGAGTCTATATGCTACATTTCCTACTCGGTCAAGAATCTGAAATGGATTAATAAATCGTGGATTGAGCTTTCCTCTCTTCCCGAATCTTGTAACTCCCTTCCATGGGGCAACACGCAACAATACATGATCCCCAATACTAAATTCCACGTCCTTTCGATGAAGATCCGCATAACACTTTTGTCGATCTTGTGCCATTTGTATACGTTGTCGAATCATTTGGATCTTTTCTGTAGTAATACGTACCAACTCTGGTCCCAATAATATTGCTTCACCAACCTCATCCCAATATACTGGAGAGCGACACTTTCTTCCATACAATGCTTCGAATGGAGCTACCCCTATACTTTCCTGATAACTGCTATTGTAAAAGAATTCCACTAATGGTAAATACTTATCCCAACTCCCTTTGAAGTCTAGTACACAGAGTCTTAATAGATCTTCAAGAGTTTGAATAGTCCTCTCTAATTGTCCGTCCGTTTGAGGATGGTATGCCGAACTGAATCGTAAATCCGTGCTCATAGCTTTTTGCAAACTAACCCAAAATCATGAAGTGAATCTTGGGTCACGATCCGAAACTATGAATACTTGCATGCCATGCAATCTCACAATCTCATTTACATACATATGAGCAAGACGTTCAAGGGAATAAGTCTCCCGTATCGGCAAGAAATGAGCAGACTTGGTTAATCTATCAACAATAACCCAAATAGCATTTATACCTTGAGAAACCGTGGGAAGACCCGTAACGAAATCCTTGGTAATGTGTTCCCACTTCTATTTCGGAATCTCAAGTGGTTGCAACGGACCCTTAGGTACTTGATGCTCCGCCTTTACACGTTGGCAAGTTAAACACTTTGCAATCTCTCTCTTCATATTGTTCCACCAAAATGTATGTCGAAGATCACGATATATTTTGGTACATCCAGGATGGATTGCAAACAGTGTATTATGTGCCTCCGTCATGATCTTATATTTCAAATCAGAGTCGTTAAGAACACAAAGTCCGGAGTGGACTCGAAGTATTCCTTTTTCATCGATTCTCGCTTCCTGAATAGCACCTTCTTCTTCATACGCATCAGCTCCGGGTCAGTGGCTTGAGCAACTTTAACTTTTTCTATTAAAGTTGGTTCTATGCGTATACTTGACATCATCACATGGGTCCCCGGAGTCTTGAATTCTATCTTCATAATTTGTAAATCACACAAAATAGGCCTTTGTGTTGACAACATCGTACTTGTTCCCGCATATGATCTTCTACTCAACGCGTCAGCTACCACGTTCGCTTTTTCAGGATGGTATTGAATAGTATGGTCATAATCTTTCAACAGCTCGAGCCAACGTCGTTGCCGCATGTTGAGTTCCTTTTGGGTGAAGAAATATTTGAGGCTTTTATGGTCTGAATATATCTCCACCTTCTCTCCATATAGATAGTGCCTCCAGATCTTTAGCACGAAAACGACTGCTACCAACTCTAGATCATGAGTAGGATAATTCCTCTCATATTTTTTAAGTTGTCGCGAGGCATAGGCTATGACTTTCCCATGTTGCATGAGAACACATCCTAACCTTTTTCCTGAAGCATCGCTGTAGATAACAAATCTATCTGAACCAGATGGTATTGTCAGAACAGGTGCCAAAATGAGTCTCCTCTTAAGCTCTTGGAAACTCTTTTCGCATTCCTCGCTCCATATGAATTTTGTATCTTTCTGAGTCAATTGAGTTAACGTGGTAGCGATTCGAGAAAATTCTTCCACGAATCTCCGATAATAACCAGTTAGGCCTAGAAAGCTACGTACTTCGGTCACCGACTTTGGTTGCTCCAAACTTTGTATTGTTTCAATCTTCACCGGGTCGACAGATACTCCATGTTTTGACACCACGTGCCCAAGGAATGCTACTTCCTCAAGCCAAAACTCGCATTTCTTCAACTTGGCATTTAGCTTGTTTTCACGAAGCCTTTGGAGTATCAGCTTCAAATGGTGCTCATGATCTTCACGGCTTTTGGAATATATGAGGATGTCATCAATAAAGACAACAACGAATTGATCCAAATAATCCTTGAATACTCGGTTCATCATATCCATGAAAGCTGCAGGAGCATTAGTCAATCCAAAAGACATGACTAAGAATTCATAATGCCCGTACCGAGTTCTGAAGGCAGTCTTTGGAATATCCTCAGTTTTAATCTTCAGCTGATGATATCCAGAATGAAGATCGATCTTTGAAATAATTGTGCTCCTTGCAACTGGTCAAACAGGTCATCAATGCGAGGTAGCGGATACCTATTCTTGATGGTGACATGGTTCAATTCCCGATAGTCAATATAAAGTCGCATACTCCCGTCTTTCTTCTTTACAAATAAAATAGGAGCACCCCAAGGAGATGTACTGGGACGAATGAAACCGATGTCGAACAATTCCCGTAGTTGGACTTTTAACTCCTGAAGTTCAATAGGAGCCATTCGATATGGGGTTTTAGAAATGAGCTTTGTACCAGGTTCAAGATCAGTAAAGAATTCAACTTCACGTTCTGGGGGTAGACCAGAAAGTTCTTCAAGAAATTTACTAACAACAGGAATATTATTCAAATCCGACGTGTCTTTATTCAAATCCATAATATGGGCTAAGAAAGCTTGACATCCATTTTTCAATAAACGAATAGCTTTATGACTTGATATGACAGTGATTGATTTTAGTGGTTTAGTTGCTTGAATTCGTACAACAGGTTGGTTAGGAATATGAAAACTAACAACCTTACGAAAATAATCAATTTTGGCATGATGTGTAGTTAACCAATCAATCCCTAAAATCACATAAAAAACAAGTATCTTTAAAGAGATAAGGTCAACAGGTAATGTGATGGTGCCAACTTGGATCAAACAAGATTTATAAACAGTGGATATGATGAAAGTTTCTCCTAACGGAGTCTCCACAGATAAATCAAAGTCTAATTTCACCGGAGTTAAGTTTAAACGTTGAGCACAAGTAGGAGAGATAAATGAATGGGTAACACCGGTATCTAGTAAGGTATAAACTTCTCAACAATTTATGATTAGCTTACCCGTGATCACCTCGTTTGGGTTTCTCACATTTTGACCAGTCACGACAAACGCTCTTCCAGGAACCGTTGACTTTGACTATTTTGGGACAGCCTTTTGAGTCACCATCCCGCTGGACTTGGTTTCGCTACCATATAATCTCGAGCGATATGTCATTCTTTTCCACAATTATAGCATACCTTGAACTGTTGTGGGCAGTTTGGGCTAATATGTCCCTTTTTTCCACATTTATTGCATACAACCGGTGGTCGTTCTCCTCCCTTAGAACCAGTTGCTGCTGGCGTTGACGTCTTCACATGGTCGTTGTTGAATCTCCTCTTTTTAAAATCTCCTCCCGACTCGCTTCTTTTATTCTCATGGCCATGATTACCACCAGAGTGGTTGTCGCTTTTGTCCGTATTTTTCTTTCTCAGCTGGTTATCATTGTTCTGATGACTGCTGTCACCGGTATGATCCTGGTTGTGGTCCCTCGGTTGAACGTACTCGTTATCTCGCTCTAATAATTGAGCCCTGTTGACAACATCTGAATAGAAAGAAAATTTATGAGAAATGAGATATTGACGTATGTCGGATTTCAAACCTCTCAGAAACATCCGCGTCATACGTTCCTCATTCTCCACCAAATGAGGTGCAAACCTGGATAACTCTGCAAACTTCGCCTCGTACTTGGACACCGTCATGTTATTTTGTTCCAATCTAATAAACTCTACTTCTTTAATATGACGAATACTTTTAAAAAAGTACTTGTCATTGAACAGTTTCTGAAACATCTCCCAAGACATACTGAGTGCGGCTGGATGGGTACGCTTCACAGATTTCCACCAGTAATCTGCCTCATTATGGAACATAAAGGTGGCGAATGGAACATAAAGGTGCCTCATTATGCACTACGGGCCAAAGATATTCATTAGAAAATCATTAATCTTTGCATTACAGGCCAAAGATATTCAGTAATATTATCATTTAGGACTGAGGATGATGAAAAATATTTTAAAGAAAACGAATCTAGTGAAATAAAAGAACAAATATTAAGGATTCGTACTTTAAACAATCCGAGTTCAAAAATACTTCATAAATAATCATAGTGAAGTAAAATTCAAGAATGATCAAAACATGGATACAATCAAAGCTAGTATCCATAATCGATATTTTAGGGAAAAAAAACAAAAATTTAATTTTTCTGTGAATAGTGCCGTATTCCTGAATAGTGTCGTATTCGTGAATAGTGCCGTATACGTGAATAGTGTCGTATACGTGAATAGTAACCCCGACACAAAGACAAGAATTTCATAAGAAAAATCTTACCAATAAACCGGCATAATGATATTAGAATAAATAATATCATTTTAAAAAAAAAATAACATCCCTTACCTTGAAAAGAATAGTACTTCTGGCTGAAATATAAGATATAACGCTGAAGGAACTTGCACCGTATAGCAACACTCAAAGTATCAAAATACTCACAAGAATACGCTCGATAATATAGAGACAGAAAACTTTAGTTTCTGATGTGATTTTTAATTCTAACCTAAACACCCTATTTATAGGAAATTGCTTAGAACACCAAAGCAAATTTATTAAAATAATTTTATTTATTAAATATTCAAGCCCACCACCAAAGAATCTGAATTCAGCTCATTTACCACACATGTGGGATTACAAAAAACGTTTTTCTTGAATAAAACAATTAAAACTTTCAAAAATCAATTATTCCGGAACTTCAGAACTTCAATAATTCATAATAAATAGCCTTTTATCACAAAAATTCGAACCTCGTTTCCTTTTCATAGGAAATTTCATTCTCTACAACTTTACAGAAGAAAGGTTTTTCAAATTCCAAACAAAAATTGACCGAAATCCACAAACAGACGATTTTACAGGTTATAATCAAATTTCAGTCAAGAAATGGGGTCCACAAATAGGACTGAGCAAAAAACGGGTATAA
The DNA here is from genome assembly GCA_020205505.1 of Panax japonicus. NCBI lineage: Eukaryota > Viridiplantae > Streptophyta > Magnoliopsida > Apiales > Araliaceae > Panax > Panax japonicus. The sequence continues at coordinate 61,380,965 of CM035108.1, read as the reverse complement.
CCGAATAACCGAACCAAACCAAAATAATTTAACTGAATTTTTTTAATAATTCAGGTATTTTTTATAATTCGGTTATATCCGAATTTTTTTTCGGTTTACAGTTATTTGTTCGGATTTCATTTTTATGTTATTTGGTTTACCCGAATACCGAATATGCCTTATAACTATTCCCATTTACTAAGTTCTGTCTTATCTTTTATCTCACTCTCAACCCAGATGGCCAGATCTAATCTCGATTTCTCGTCAACCCAGATGGCCAGATCTGATCTCTTATCTCACTCTCAACCCAAATCAGATCTGATCTCAGATGGCCCTTACTGAGTTCTATGACTTCTGTATTACTATTCGTATATATCTTCTGCCTGCTTATGCAGAAGGAACAAATGCTTGGGTTTTTATGATCAATTACAAATATATATTCCAATGTCATCCAAAAGCGAATGACCGATTTCTCTCAGACCGACTCGATCTCCATCTCCATTCTCTCTCCTCTTCGTTTATTCTCACTCAAAACTCCTCCTTTGATCACCGCTGACTGCTACAAGTCTGGTTTGAAGAGATTTCGGTCATCTTGTCCGGTGGAGCTCGTTGACCGGTGATTGCTCGTCGGCTGCCGGAGATGGTGATTGCTTTGTTTTCGTTTGCTGTTTATTTTCTGTTTGTTTGTTGGTGATGGAGATGGTGTTTGTTTGTTTGTCGGTGATGGAGATGGTGTTTGTTTGTTTATTTTCTGTTTGTTACTGTTATTAAGTTGGGTGTTGGGTATTGGGTATTGGGGTTTGGGTTGCTTATTGCTGGTTATTACTAATTATTTGCTTATTCTATTTGGGCTTTCATGTGGGCTGAGTTTTATTTGGCTAGTGGTGGTGGGTTTTTTCTTTCAAATTCGGTTATTACCCGAATATCCGAATATACAATTCGGTAATTCGGTTAGTTCGAAATTTCGGTTAGTATTTCGGATAGTGAAATTATCAATAATTCGGTTTTCGGTTATAACCGAATAGCTTATTCGGTTCGGTTATAACCGAATGATCACACCTATCCACAAATATGAAAAACATGTTTTAAATATTTATTGCAACAAAAATACTCTTCCTCCTCATTTATTCATATATCCCACATTCATTGTAAAAATATCACCATTATTATATTATTAAAATATAATAATATATGTAAATGAATTATTTTATCGAAAAAGATAAAATATCAATTTTCAACAATTGTCACATTAAAAATTTTCTCCATCTATATCCACATAAAATGAATATTTTTCTTATCATATAAATCAATAATTAATTATCCACAAATAATATTATAGAATCACAATACTGGCAACCAGACTGTTCTCAGGAAAGAGGGGGCTTTCCAATAAGGATTTATCCTTATTGGTGCGCAATTAGGTGACCAAACCTCTCCTTAGACAGAACTTTCTAGACATTGCCAATAATGTTATCTAATAATATTATTCAAATAATATGAATTATTGATCTAATAATGAAAATACTGTGTAGTGATAATTATTGAAACAAAAATAATATAAAATATCAACGTAGCAATTATTGAATCAATAAAATAAAATATTGAACAGTAACTACTGTAACAATTATTAAGTAGTGTCTTCTTACGTAAGAATCAATAATTGGTGTAATACCGTGTAGTGTTTTAACCACCGGGTATTTTAACAGTATTAACGGTAACAACTACGCCGTTATTTATAAACAACTTATATTTGTCGTTTTCTTCATCCAATCGCTTTCCGTTATGAGGCCCACACAAGGCTGCGCCGTCGTACGAATATTCTCCGACAGTAAGAATATTCCACGACCAAACGAATATTCCCCGAAAACAATGAATATTTTATAACCACTTGCTTATTTGAAATATTTGCACATTTTACCCATAACTAACTACATTAATCAAATCAACCCTTACTATTTTAAAATAATAAATAGAGGAACTTTAATTTCATTTATAATAAGTTGGGGTCTTACATATATAATACTGACTCCCTTCCAAATACGTTTCCTCACTCCCCACCCCATTTTCATTTTTAACCCACATGTGGGCCCCACCCCATATGTCACTTTCACGCACATATATAATATATATATATATATATATATATACCGAATAATTTTATACCGATTATTTTAAAAAATAGGTAAATGCAGGTCGAAATAATACGCCAAAATTTATAACAAATACTTTATAAATTTTTTTTAATATTTTTAACAATATTTGTCAGTATTATTATAATTCGCAATATTTAACAACCAGATCGTTCTCAGGAAATAGTGGACTTTCCAATAAGAAATTTTTTCCTATTGGCGAGCAATTAGGTGATCAAACCTCTCCTCGACATAACTTTCTGGACATCGTCAATATTACAAATAATAATATGAATAACTATATCGTCTCAATTATTTATTTAATAATATATAAAATATCGACAATAATTGAATCAAATAACGTGAGATACTATACAACAATTATTGTAGTAATAATTGAACAAAATTGAGTGACTTCCCACGTAAGCATCAATAATCAATACAGTGTGCTACTATGCAACCACGCGTATCACTGTAGTTTTAACACCGGGTATTTCAACAGTTAACTGTAAAACTTTCGCCGTTATTTTTATAAAAAGATATTTTTGTCGTTTTTTCATTCCGACAATAATTTTGTTGTGGGGTACACCAATGATTGTGCCGTTGTACGAATATTCCCTGTTAAAAAGAATATTCTCCGACCAATCAAATATAATATAACAACTTGCGTATTTTATAAAATTTATAAATATTACTTACAACTATAACATTATATCAAATTCACTCCTTAATATTCAAAAATGATATTTATAGAAAATTTATCTTTATTCATAAAAGTTGGGGTCTTATGGTATTTTCCATTATCAGATCAATAATTCATATTATTTGAATAATATTATTAGATAGCATTATTGGTAATGTCTAAGGAAGTTCTGTCTAGGAAAGGGGTTTGGTCACCTAATTGCGCGCCAGTAAGGAGAAATCCTTATCGAAAAGCCTCCTCTTTCTTGGGAACGACCTTGTTGTCATTATTGTGATTCTGTAATATTATTTGTGAATGATTAATTATTGATAAAAATGAGAAGAAAATATTTATTTAATAGAGAAATTTTTAAAGAGATAATTATTAAAAGTTGATATTTTATCTTCTTCGATAAAATAATTCATTCAAATATATATTGTAATATTACATTATAAGTGTATGATGTAATAATATAATAACGGTGATATTTTTACAATTAATGCACGATATATGAATTAATGAAGAGGAAGAGAGCAAATTGGGTCCGGAGTATTTTTGTTACAAAAAATATGTTAAATATGTTGGTGGGCCCTATTTTTGACTGAAATTTGATTATAGCCTGCAAGATCATCCATATGTGGATTTCAGTCATTTTCTCTTTAGAATTTGAAAAAACTTTCTTTTATAAAGTTGTAGAGAATTAAATTTCATATGTAATGGACATAAGATTTGAATTTTTCTAATAAAAGGGCTATTTATTATGAATTATTGAAGTTTCGAAATAATTAATTTTTGGAGTTTTAAATATTTTTTTAAGAATTTTTTTTATATTGGTGGGCCCCAATGGTGTGCTGATGATTTTTGGTCAAGGAGTGTGCGAAATATTTTTTTTTTAAAAATATCATTTTATTAAATTTCATGCTTTGGTATTCTAAGCATTTTCCTATAAATAAGGTGTTTAGGTTAGAATTATACACCTAAAAAACTATATTTTATACACCTAAAAAAACTATATTTTATAAAAATTCCTGTTGGAATAAGTATTATACATTTTTTGAGTCACAGTGAAAAAAATAAAAAATAAAAAAAATGGACCGGTCCAATTCTCCTGTCACATTTCCCTGTCTGGCAAGACTTATTGATATATATATATATATAAAATAATGTTAGATATACAAACTATTCTATAAATATTTTACAAACTGCTGATGTGACATACTCCACCTCAACATATTGTGTGGGCCGAAGACTACATTGAAACAATTTGTTGATTAATATACTGAGATAAAGTATGCTACATCAACAGTTTGTAAAATAATTTGTGTCTATAACATTACTCATATATATATACACACTCAGTTAACTCCGCTAATTCATGGGCTACATACTCAATTGCCATATATCTAGGAACATGAGAAAAAATACCATACACAAATTTATTTTGAAAATATAAGTAATCCTTAACAACAATCTTCCAAATAAGAATCACATCAATTTTGAATTTAAAATTTCACAAATTGATTATAAAAATTCAAAAATAATCTTTATATTTTGTTACCCGATAAAGCAATTCACGTCGTAAGAGAAGAATGAATGATTTGGCTGAAACTCCATATATTTCTTCGGACCATAATTCAAACTTGAACTGGGAAAAGTCACCTCATCAAAATTCTTAGACAAATTACCGACTTCTAAAAAAGACATAAATCGTAAATAATCCATCGTAATCGGATGCATAACATTATAATCGTTATTGTGTAGCATCAGCAATTCTTCCCACTGTTGTTGGTGGTGGTGGTTTGCTCTTCCATATTCAGTGTCGTCATACCATGGGAGATTAACTACATCACTGTAATACATTATTTTCGACTTGAAATTATATGAACAAAAAAAACAGTGTAGGTAGTTTTTTTTGACGAATTAAGGATGATGGTGATGATATATATATATATATATATATATATATATATAGTATTTCTTGAATTTTAGGGACAATAGAATTAGAAATCCAATCGGAGAAGGGAAGAATGAAGATTTATTTTGATTGGGCAAATACTTGGAATCATTAAACGCTTCTTCGATTTCTTTAAGGAAACGAAATCTATCTAGTTGGGTTGGACTGATAGGCTTTATAGTTAATAACTTTTGGGCAAGGAATATATTATATGGTCATTTACACTAATATACAACATTTAGAAAGTAATTATAAAAATAAAACACGCACAACATAATTATAAAAATAAAACAACACAATATAAATTTGCTAAAATCACGTATACGTCAGTTACGGACTCTCCTATATGCAACTAACCACTCCTAAAATCAAGCGACTGAACAAAACATGCAACTTTGATACCGGAGAAATCCAAATCTTCACCACTGCGCGACACACCACTGAGATCGGAGAAGACGAAGCTTTTCCTCGCGACACACCACTGCAGTAATCTTGCATCTCTAAGAAGAAAATTGTTGTCGCGACGAATCTGTAAGATCGAAAATAACATACAAAATCAACGCCGCCTTCTAGATCAGTAACCAAAAACATTGTTGCAGTGATTGTTGAATACAAAATCAACATCAGCTTCAATTCAAATACTGTGGTATATAAGTTTAAAACTTAAAAGCATATTGATACTTATAGTTACTACGAATTACTAAGTTGATTATCTTTCTTAAGTTTTTCGAACTTAAATTGTCACAAAGTTTGAATACTGAATGTTGTGCTTGCAAAATGTATTTTAAAACAAGTTTTATATTATGGTTACTAAGGTTATATAAATTGGTTACTGTCTAATGTTGGTTTGGTTACTGATTATTTTATATTGGTTACTGTGTAACATTATACCGTCTAATGATGTCTTAGTTACTGACTAATGCTATTTTGGTTACTGCATAATATTACTAATTAATGTTGACTTGGTTACTGACTAATGTTGATTTGGTTACTATGTAATATTATATTGGTTACTGACAAATGCTGACTTGTTTACTGTGTAACACTATAATGGTTATTGACTAATTCTAAATTGGTTACTGTATAAAATTATTATAATGCTGACTTGGTTACTGTGTAAAAATATTATTTAGTGACTCATGCTGACTTGATTACTGAATAATGCAAACTTAATTACTGCAGTGATTAATTGGTTACTGTATTATTGGTTGCTGAAGCATATTAATGTACACTTCTACTTATATTTTTTATATTAATAGTTACTTGTTAGCCAAATTGGTTACATTCTTACAAAAGTCTGCCTTTAGTTGGTAACAAATAAATTATACTGGTTGTTTTTTATTGTAAAATACAAGGAAAACCCTATTTTTACTGGTTATTTTTGGTTACTGATTAATGCTGATTCGGTTACTGTGTAATATTATATGGTTACTGAATATTGCTGAATTGGTTGCTGTGTAAAATTATAATGGTTACTGACTAATACTGACCTGGATACTGTTTTACATTATATTGGTTACTGTCTAATGCTAACTGTTACTATATAAAATTATAATGGTTACTCAATAGTGCTGACCTGGTTACTGTGTAAAATTATAATGTTATATTCTTTTGTAATTGTTTTATTTATATTGGATGTTACTTATTGACTACATTGTATTGGTTACATGGACTAATAGTAACCAATACACCAAATTTGATATTTGGACTAATAGCAACCAATACACCTTTAAGTACATATTGATATTTTTTATATTATTTGTTTTTGTTGTAAAATGCTGTCAAATATGTTTTATGTTATGGATACTAAGTAAATATATGTTGGTTACTGTCTAATCTGGATTTGGTTAGTTTATAATGCTGACTTGTTTACTGTGTAATATTATCATGGTTACTACATAATATTACTGTGTTTTATACTGATTTTTTTATATTGATGGTTACTGATTAACTACATTGGTTACCTTTATACACCTGTTAGACTTTAATTTGTAACAAAGTCATTACTGATTATTTTGGTTGTAAAATGAATGTAAAAATATTTTTTATAATCTTGGCTACTAATTACATATATCTTGGTTACTGTATAATATGTATTTAGATATTGAAAGGTGTTTATTTGGTTACTCTATAATGTTATTAAGTTTTATAATTGTTTATTTTATATTAGTAGTTACTTATTGACTACATTGGTTACCTTCATACAACTGTTAAATATTGGTTATTGTATACTATTTAATTGGTTACAGTATAATGTTTATTTGGTTGCAGTGACAATTTGGCAATTTTCTGTCAAGTTTGGAGTGTCGGATTTTGGCATTTTCAGAGCCTAATTTCATTGGAAACGGGTCAACGATCAAAAGTCACAAGCTTTGCTGGTGAACTGCAGGGTTTTTTAGTCAAATTCCATTATTTAGGCCTTCAAAATTGCATGTAAAAATGTGGTTTATATTCTGGTTACTAAGATTATGTAATTTGGTTACTGTCTAATATTGATTTGGTTACTTTACAATGTTTATTCAGTTGTTAGACAATAGAGACTGACAGTAACCAATACAACAAATCTAATTGTTTACAGGAATATATAATTGTTTATTGTTAGTAACCATTAACCACATGGTTGGTAACATTTTTGATGGTGTACAGTAACCAAAATTGATGTTGATTAATATTTTTATTTTTGATTCCATCATGAGTTATCAATATAAAGTAAACATATACAAGCTTTATAACAGTCTTGATACAAGCTTATAACAGTCTTGATACAATCTTATAATTATCTGGTTACTAACAAGCTAGCAACTATCTATGATAATTATCTGATTACTAACAAGCTTGTAGATAAATAGAACACTCACATATGTACATTTAACAATTAATGTTTGTCCTGATACAAGCTTGTAACTATCTGGTTACTAATAACAGTAATCATAACGTAACATAATAAAATAGTAACCATATAATTATATGATAGTAACCAGAACATGTTTTAATGGTAGCCAAAACAGAAACATCATGTAATGAAACTCAGTTTAAGCAATCCATGTATACTATAACTATAATATAACATAATAAAACAGTAACCATATAATTATATGATAGTAACCATAACAGGTTTTAATGGTAACCAAAACAGAAACATCATGTAATGAAACCAAGTTTAGGCAATCCATGTATACTAAACAATTACATATTAACCAAAATAAAAAAATAAAAGTATCTAAAATCCCACATTGAGGACACAATAATAATAGCCAAACCATAAGGAACAGCAACCAAAACATAATAAAGAAGTAACCTAATAGTTATATGAAAGTAACCAGAACATGTAAGATGTATTTGTGGAAATGGAAGTAGAAATTGAATAGCATAAACCTTGTAGAATATATTTGAAGGAATTTACAAAAATAATACATCAATGTATACTAAGCAAATACATGGTTTCTTATGACTTGGGTTTATTATTTACAAAAATAATACACCCACAAACTAATGATGCCTTAAACTTCTTCAACTGTCTTGGGTTCAATTTCTTGGTAATAATGTCGGGGACTTTCATGTCACACCAATATATAACTTTTTCAATGAATTTTCTGTTGCATTCCTCATAGTAAAGATCTCATAACTGCAAATAAACAAAATCAGATTTACACAGTCATTAGTAACCAGATATAAACAATATTTATAACATAAACAGTTACGTAGTGACTAACAAATAACAACATATTAACCAAAACATAATATAACAATTACACAGTAGCCAAAACAGACTATAACAAATAACCAACATCCCACATTGACTGCACAATAATAGTTACCATATCATAATATAACATTAACCATACTATAATAAAGCAGTAACCAAAAAGTTATATTATATAATCAAATGGTGACCAAAATATAAACAAGATGTAGTACAAACTATTTTATGTAGTAAACAAACAGTTATATATAATATTAACCAAAACATAATTTAAAGGTCACCAAAATAAAAACATGTATACCAAAAAATATATACCAAACCATGTTTTAATGCTAACCAACACATAAACAATATGTATACCAAATCCAGTTTAGTAAACCAATGTATACTAAGCAAATACATTGAAACCAAAACAACATATAAAAGTAACCAAAATCCCAATTGAGGGTAAAAAATGGTATCCAAATCATAAGCCAACAACAACAAAAAATATATCAATGAAGTAACCAAACAGTTATATGTTAGTAACTAAAACATATATTAATGGTAATCAATACATAAACAACATATAGACCAAACACAGTTTAGTCAACCCATATATACTAAGGAAATACATGATAACAAGAATAACAAAAAACAGTAATCAAAATCCTAACTCAAGGAAACAAAAATAGAATCCAAATTAGAAACTAACAATAACCAAAAATATACTAAAGAAATAACCAAATATTTATATGATAGTAACCAAAACATGTTTTAATGGTAACCAATACATAAATAACATGTACACCAAAATCAGTTTAGTCAATTATGTATACTAAGCAAATACATGGTAACCATAACAACATAAAAAAGTAATCAAAATATCAAATCAAGGTAACAAAAATGGTATTCGAATCACAAATAATAGTAACCAAAACATAATGCAGAAATAACCAAACAGTTATATGATAGTAACAATAACAACATTTAAATAAGAACACTTTTAAAATTTTTTGGGTTGGAAATATCATCGTCAAATGGTACTTCATCCTCAAAGTCATCCTTATCAGAAAATGAGCCAACACCTCGAATATCTAAATCATCTTCTTCCCCATCTGATAAATTATACTTGTTTTTCTTTTTAAGTTTCAAATATCAAAATGAAAATAGAAAAATAAAATAAGCTATCAAGATATTGAACTTTCATTTTACTTGGTTGAGGTTATTAAATTTTCTCAGGAACCAAACAAAATAATAATCTGAGCTTGTTATCAAATAAACCAAATCATTTGCAAAATACTTACCTGACGTTCACGTTGTGACCTCAAAATGGCCTTATCAAACTCAGGGAGACCCTCAGTTTGGTCTCCAATTCTCTTATCCACAAATACTGACGACTTTCCACTCTGTTCATAATCCTTCAGTAGCGTTTTGTTCGACTGTGTGATTTGTTGATTAACAAGTGCATCAAAAGTAAATTAAAAAACAATTAATTTACGCCACCAATTAGTTAATTAATCTAACAACTGTGATGATGAAGAAGAAGAAGGGAGAGAGAGAAATACGAGTACAAAAGTTATGGAGAAGAAGAAGAGAAGAAAAAGAAAAAGATTTTAAAGAGAGAAATACCAGTAAAAAAATTATGGGAGTTGAGAGAAAAAAAAGGGTTAACATAGATTCATGCGTTTCAAATAAAAAAACCACTAGATAATGATTCCCTAAATTAAGGAATTCTAATTGCATTAATATTGTAAATAAATATGAAAAAATGTATTATTTTTGTAATTATTTTATTTATGTACCACTATTGTAATTATTTTTAAAAATGTACTAGTATATGTAATTTATCCTATATTGGGTCCTTAACACTAATATACAACAATTAAAAAATAATTACAAAAATAAAACACACACAACATAATTACAAAAATAAAACAATCCAATAATAAAATTGCTAACATCACGCACACGTCGGTTACCGACTGCCCTATCTAACACTAACCGCTCCTAAATTCAAGCAACTGAACACAACATGCAACATTGATATCGGACAAATCCAAATCTTCTATCGACGTTTCCCTTTCGACTCACCTCTGAGATCGCGACATACAAAATCATCATCAACAACTAAGATCACAGCAACTTCAAGTTCAATTTCGGTAACATCTAAGATCGGAGAAGACGAAATAGAATACAAAATCATCATCAACTTCAAGTTCAGTAACCAAAAACAATATCACAGCAACTTCGATACAAATCTGAACTCTGAGGTATGTGAGCTTAAAGTTCGTATGCATATAGTTACCTATGGTTACTACGGTATTCGTATGTATATTGGTTACCTTTATTAAGTTTTTCACAATTAAAATGGTTACTATAAATTCCTATAGCGTTTGGTTGATTCATTCATATGTTTTAGATTATGGTTACTAAATAAATATAAACTGTTCACTAACTGTTTATTTGATTAATTTATAATTTTCAAACGAGTTCTACTAAATTTTTATATTAATGGTTACTCATCATAAACATTGGTTACTGTCTTATGCAACTGTTGGTTACTGTCTATTGTTGTTTTGGTTACTGTATAACATTATATTGTTCAGTGCTGTCTTGGTTACTGTCTAATGATATCTTGGTTACTGTATGACAATATGTTGGTTACTGTCTAATGCTGACTTGGTTACTTTGTAACATTATATTGTCTAATGTTGACTTGGTTACTGTATGAAGCTATGTTGGTTACTGTCTACTGAGTTTTGGTTATTTTGTAACATTATAATATCTAATGATAAGCTAGTTACTGTCTAATGCTTCCTAGGTTACTATGTAACAATATATTGGTTACTGATTCATGATGATTTGATTACTGGGTAACTTTATTGTGGTTACTGCATATTGCTGATCTGGTTGCTGTTTAAAATTATAATGGTTACTGTATAATATTACTGAACAATACTGAATTGATTAATGAAAAATGATGAATTAGTTACTGACTAATGTTGACTTTGATATATTAGTTACTAACTAATTCTGATTTATATTATTATATATTTGAGGTTACTCATTGACTACATTGTATTGGTTACTGTCTAATATTGAGGTGTATTAGTATAAAAATTATATGTATATATTTACCTATGGTTACTACAAATTCCTATGATTATATATGGTTACTGAACAATTAAATGTATATAGTTACATATGTATGAACAATTATATGTATATGATTACTGACTAATGCTAAGTTGGTTACTGTTTAACATTATTTTGGTTACTGAATAATACTGATTTGGATACTATGTAAAAATATAATAGATACTCATTAATGCTGAACTGGTTACTGCATTAATCTAATTATACTTATACTTATATTTTTATATTAATGGTTACTTGTTAACTACATTGGTTATATTAATGTTTACTTGTCTAATATGTATTTAGATACTGTAAGGTGTTTATTTGGTTACTGTATAATATTATTGTAGTTTATAATTGTTTTTTTAATATTGGTGGTTACTTATTGACTACATTAGTTACCTTTATACAACTGTTAATCTGATTATATATATTGGTTACCTTTATACAACTGTTAATGCTGACTTGGTTACTAACTAATGCAAACTTAATTACTGTAATGATTAATTGGTTACTGTAATATTGGTTGCTGAAGCATATTAATGTACACTTCTACTTATATTTTTTATATTAATGGTTACTTGTTAGCTACATTGGTTACATTCTTACAAAAATTTGCCTTTAGTTGGTAACAAACAAATTATACTAGTTATTTTTTACTATAAAAATGCAATGCAGAATGTATTTATCTTGTGTATACTAAGTAAATATATGTTGGTTACTGTCTAATTTGAATTTGAAAGCCTCCTCTTTCTTGGGAACGAACTTGTTGTCATTATTGTGATTCTGTAATATTATTTGTGAATAATTAATTATTGATAAAAATGATAAGAAAATATTTATTTAATGGAGAAATTTTTAAAGAGATAATTATTAAAAGTTGATATTTTATCTTCTTCGATAAAATAATTCATTCAAATATATATTGTAATATTACATTATAAGTGTATGATGTAATAATATAATAACGGTGATATTTTTACAATTAATGCACGATATATGAATTAATGAAGAGGAAGAGAGCAAATTGGGTCCGGAGTATTTTTGTTACAAAAAATATGTTAAATATGTTGGTGGGCCCTATTTTTGACTGAAATTTGATTATAGCCTGCAAGATCATCCATATGTGGGTTTCAGTCATTTTCTCTTTAGAATTTGAAAAAACTTTCTTTTATAAAGTTGTAGAGAATTAAATTTCATATGTAATGGACATAAGATTTGAATTTTTCTAATAAAAGGGCTATTTATTATGAATTATTGAAGTTTTGAAATAATTAATTTTTGGAGTTTTAAATATTTTTTTTAAGAATTTTTTTTATATTGGTGGGCCCCAATGGTGTGCTGATGATTTTTGGTCAAGGAGTGTGCAAAATATTTTTTTTAAAAAATATTATTTTATTAAATTTCATGCTTTGGTATTCTAAGCATTTTCCTATAAATAAGGTGTTTAGGTTAGAATTGAAAATCACACCAAAATAAAAAATGCTCTCTCTTTATAATATCGAGCGTATTTTTGTGAGTATTTAGATATCCTGAGTATTATTATACAGTGCAAGTTTTCTTCTACATTATATCCGATATTCCAGTCAGAAGTACTGTTCTTTTGAGGTAAGAGATGCTATTTTTTTCGTAAATGATATTATTTTTTTCAATATCATTATACCGAAATATTGGTATAAATTTTATTATGAAATTTTTATCTTTTCCTGTCGAGGTTACTATTTACGTATATGACACTATTCACGTATACAACATTATTCATGAATACGGTACTATTTACGAGTACTATTCACGAAGTATGATATTTCTTGTGAAATTTTTGCCTTTTCATGTCGGAGTTACTATTCACGTATACGACACTATTTACGTATACAATACTATTCACAGAAAAATTAAATTTTCTTTTCTTTGTCCAAGTTGTCTATTATGGTTTCTATCTTTGATTGGATCTATATTTTGAATTTTATTCTTGAATTTTGGTCCACAATTGATTATTATGGAGTATTTTTGAACTTGAATAAACTAAAGTACGAATTCCTAATCTTTGTCCTTTCATATCTCTGGATTCGTTTTCTTGAAAATATTTTTATCATCCTCAGTCCTAAATGATGATATAACTGAATATCTTTGACCTATAATGCAAAATTGAATGATTACCTGATGAATATATGTGGCCCGTAGTGCAAGGATGGACAGGTGTTAAGATGAACATGACCAACTGAGGATACGAATGAATATCTTTGGTCCGTAGTGCAAAGATGAATATTTGATTCAAGATGTATATTGATTTATGTTACAGAAATAAAATATTGATGATGAACTTTTAAATTATAGAAGATAGTAGACTTCATTCTCTATTTAACTCTTCTAATGAATTGTTGTTTTCGCCGTAGTTGTTGATCTAAAATTTGTTGTCTATTGTATTCTATCAGATTTTTCTCTGTTGAGGACTAAAGATAATTTGTTCTACATTATCTTAGTCATAATATTCTTCGGGGAGTGGAGTGATGTTCAAGACATTTATTTTAATTGTGCTTACTATTTTATAAAATAGTGTATCAATAAATATAATGAGGACTTATTTGAGTTTGAATATTGTATAGAAGATAATATTTGTGTTTAAACTCATAGCATACGTGTTGTCGTATTTTGCACGACAATTATAATAATAAAGTTATAGTTATTTTTTGTACAATGTATTTGACGACTCAGAATGGGTTGTGTTGACCTATTTTGGGGGCGTCATATATAAACTTATTATTCTACAATAATTTTATTATATAAAAGAGTTATTTAATTACTTAACATACAATAAATTTTAGTTTTAAAAATATGCTTAAAATTTTACTTTACTCAATTTTGGACTTTAAATAACTAAATATTATAAATATAGAAAAAATTTACGATTAATTTAAAAAAAATATATTATATGTATAAAATATGTTAATGATCGATTAAACTTTAGTTACCAAATTTGTTTCATATAGAAGACATTTAGTTAACTAAATTAAAAAAATATTTTAGAAAAATTATATACAGAAGAAATAAGAAATTAAAAATAATTTAACTGACTAAAACAGAACATTTAGCTTTTGAGTTGTCCAATAATTAACACTCAAAAATATGAAAGATCCAAGTAAACCTTAAACTATAAAATAAATATGAAATAAAAAAATATTCTCCATTATATAGAAAGATATTGTAATACAAATTTTATTGTAGGAACGTAGATATAACAAAATTTCATTGATAAATTTATCCGTACCGTGCCTTGTGATAATAAAATTATGATCACAAATTTAAACAAATATTTTTTAATGTTTGGAATATATATAGAAAACAAGTCGGATCGGAGCTGCAGCCGGAGTCCGAGAGACTGTCATCTTCTTCTTGTTCCGTGTTGTGTATCCTTTTTCCCTTTACACTGTGCTGCTCTTCTTTCAGCTCCACAATATTTTGAATCTGTTTGATAAGAAGAATTAAACAATTCGTTATTACATATATCGTTTAAAACATAAAAAAATATTACAATCTTGTCTTAAACATAAAATTTATGGATCACCGCCGCGTGACGAGACAAATTGTCATCCCTAATGTGCACCGTCCAACCATATACATATACTAGCTGGGTCCCGTGCCTCCGGCACTGTATGAGCAGTGAGATTTAACTTAAACTTAGAACGGCCCAGATGATTTATTAAGTGAGCGGAAAATTCAAAATCATTATTAGATAGATTAGATAGATAGATGTATTTTATTAGATAGATGTATGAACGGTGGGATTTATCTCAAACTTTGGACGGCCCAGATGATTTATTGAGTGAGCGGAAAATTCAAAATTATTTGTATTTTATTAGATAGATATATATAGAAATGCTACGCGGACAGGCGATAGACAGTAAAATTGGACAGATTTTTCAATTTTTTTACTGTGACTCTCAAAAAATGTATAGTATTTATTCCAACAGGAATTTTTATAAAATATAGTGTTTTAGGTGTAATTTGGATACATATACAAAAATAGAATTATACACCTAAAAAACTATATTTTATAAAAATTCCTGTTGGAATAAGTATTATACATTTTTTGAGTCACAGTGAAAAAAATAAAAAATAAAAAAAATGGACCGGTCCAATTCTCCTGTCACATTTCCCTGTCTGGCAAGACTTATTGATATATATATATATATATATATATATATATATAATAATGTTAGATATACAAACTATTCTATAAATATTTTACAAACTGCTGATGTGACATACTCCACCTCAACATATTGTTTGGGCCGAAGACTACATTGAAACAATTTGTTGATTAATATACTGAGATAAAGTATGCTACATCAACAGTTTGTAAAATAATTTGTGTCTATAACATTACTCATATATATATACACACTCAGCTAACTCCGCTAATTCATGGGCTACATACTCAATTGCCATATATCTAGGAACATGAGAAAAAATACCATACACAAATTTATTTTGAAAATATAAGTAATCCTTAACAACAATCTTCCAAATAAGAATCACATCAATTTTGAATTTAAAATTTCACAAATTGATTATAAAAATTCAAAAATAATCTTTATATTTTGTTACCCGATAAAGCAATTCACGTCGTAAGAGAAGAATGAATGATTTGGCTGAAACTCCATATATTTCTTCGGACCATAATTCAAACTTGAACTGGGCAAAGTCACCTCATCAAAATTCTTAGACAAATTACCGACTTCTAAAAAAGACATAAATCGTAAATAATCCATCGTAATCGGATGCACAACATTATAATCGTTATTGTGTAGCATCAGCAATTCTTCCCACTGTTGTTGTTGGTGGTGGTTTGCTCTTCCATATTCAGTGTCGTCATACCATGGGAGATTAACTACATCACTATAATACATTATTTTCGACTGGAAATTATATGAACAAAAAAAACAGTGTAGGTAGTTTTTTTGACGAATTAAGGATGATGGTGATGATATATATATATATATATATATATAGTATTTCTTGAATTTTAGGGATAATAGAATTAGAAATCCAATCGGAGAAGGGAAAAATGAAGATTTATTTTGATTGGGCAAATACTTGGAATCATTAAATGCTTCTTCGATTTCTTTAAGGAAACAGAATCTATCTAGTTGGGTTGGACTGATAGGCTTTATAGTTAATAACTTTTGGGCAAGAAATATATTATTACGGTACTTTACACTAATATACAACATTTAGAAAGTAATTATAAAAATAAAATACGCACAACATAATTATAAAAATAAAACAACACAATATAAAGTTGCTAAAATCACGTATACGTCAGTTACGAACTCTCCTATATGCAAATAACCACTCCTAAAATCAAGGGACTGAACAAAACATGCAACTTTGATACCGGAGAAATCCAAATCTTCACCACTGCGCGACACACCACTGAGATCGGAGAAGACGAAGCTTTTCGTCGCGACACACCACTGCAGTAATCTTGCATCTCTAAGAAGAAAAATGTTGTCGCGACGAATCTGTAAGATCGAAAATAGCATACAAAATCAACGCCGCCTTCTAGATCAGTAACCAAAAACATTGTTGCAGTGATTGTTGAATACAAAATCAACATCAGCTTCGATTCAAATACTGTGGTATGTAAGTTTAAAACTTATAAGCATATTGATACTTATAGTTACTACGAATTACTAAATTGATTATCTTTCTTAAGTTTTTCGAACTTAAATTGTCACAAAGTTTGAATACTGAATGTTGTGCTTGCAAAATGTATTTTAAAACAAGTTTTATATTATGGTTACTAAGGTTATATAAATTGGTTACTGTCTAATGTTGGTTTGGTTACTGATTATTTTATATTGGTTACTGTGTAACATTATACCGTCTAATGATGTCTTAGTTACTGACTAATGCTATTTTGGTTACTGCATAATATTACTAATTAATGTTGACTTGGTTACTGACTAATGCTGATTTGGTTACTATGTAATATTATATTGGTTACTGACAAATGTTGACTTATTTACTGTGTAACACTATAATGGTTATTGACTAATTCTAAATTGGTTACTGTATAAAATTATTATAATGCTGACTTGGTTACTGTATAAAAATATTATTTAGTGACTCATGCTGACTTGATTACTGAATAATGCAAACTTAATTACTGCAGTGATTAATTGGTTACTGTATTATTGGTTGATGAAGCATATTAATGTACACTTCTATTTATATTTTTTATATTAATGGTTACTTGTTAGCCAAATTGGTTACATTCTTACAAAAGTCTGTCTTTAGTTGGTAACAAATAAATTATACTGGTTGTTTTTTATTGTAAAATACAAGGAAAACCCTATTTTTACTGGTTGTTTTTGGTTACTGATTAATGCTGATTCGGTTACTGTGTAATATTATATGGTTACTGAATATTGCTGAGTTGGTTGCTGTGTAAAATTATAATGGTTACTGACTAATACTGACCTGGATACTGTTTTATATTATATTGGTTACTGTCTAATGCTGACTGTTACTATGTAAAATTATAATAGTTACTCAATAGTGCTGACCTGGTTACTGTGTAAAATTATAATGTTATATTCTTTTGTAATTGTTTCATTTATATTGGATGTTACTTATTGACTACATTGTATTGGTTACATGGACTAATAGTAACCAATACACCAAATTTGATGTTTGGACTAATAGTAACCAATACACCTTTAAGTACATATTGATATTTTTTATATTATTTGTTTTTGCTGTAAAATGCTGTCAAATATATTTTATGTTATGGATACTAAGTAAATATATGTTGGTTACTGTCTAACCTGGATTTGGTTAGTTTATAATGCTGACTTGTTTACTGTGTAATATTATCATGGTTACTACATAATATTACTGTATTTTATACTGATTTTTTATATTAATGGTTACTGATTAACTACATTGGTTACCTTTATACACCTGTTAGACTTTAATTTGTAACAAAGTCATTACTGATTATTTTGGTTGTAAAATGAATGTAAAAATATTTTTTATAATCTTGGCTACTAATTACATACATCTTGGTTACTGTAAAATATGTATTTAGATACTGAAAGGTGTTTATTTGGTTACTCTATAGTGTTATTGAGTTTTATAATTGTTTATTTTATATTGGTAGTTACTTATTGACTACATTGGTTACCTTCATACAACTGTTAAATATTGGTTATTGTATACTATTTAATTGGTTACAGTATAATGTTTATTTGGTTGCAGTGACAATTTGGCAATTTTCTGTTAAGTTTGGAGTGTCGGATTTTGGCGTTTTCAGAGCCTAATTTCATTGGAAACGGGTCAACGATCAAAAGTCACAAGCTTTGCTGGTGAACTGCAGGGTTTTTTTTAGTTAAATTCCATCATTTAGGCCTTCAAAATTGCATGTAAAAATGTGGTTTATATTCTGGTTACTAAGATTATGTAATTTGGTTACTGTCTAATATTGATTTGGTTACTTTACAATGTTTATTCAGTTGTTAGACAATAGAGACTGACAGTAACCAATACAACAAATCTAATTGTTTACAGGAATATATAATTGTTTATTGTTAGTAACCATTAACCACATGGTTGGTAACATTTTTGATGGTGTACAGTAACCAAAATTGATGTTGATTAATATTTTTATTTTTGATTCCATCATGAGTTATCAATATAAAGTAAACATATACAAGCTTTATAACAGTCTTAATACAAGCTTATAACAGTCTTGATACAATCTTATAATTATCTGGTTACTAACAAGCTAGCAACTATCTATGATAATTATCTGATTACTAACAAGCTTGTAGATAAATAGAACACTCACATATGTACATTTAACAATTAATGTTTGTCCTGATACAAGCTTGTAACTATCTGGTTACTAATAACAGTAATCATAACGTAACATAATAAAATAGTAACCATATAATTATATGATAGTAACCAGAACATGTTTTAATGGTAGCCAAAACAGAAACATCATGTAATGAAACTCAGTTTAAGCAATCCATGTATACTATAACTATAATGTAACATAATAAAACAGTAACCATATAATTATATGATAGTAACCATAACAGGTTTTAATGGTAACCAAAACAGAAACATCATGTAATGAAACCCAGTTTAGGCAATCCATGTATACTAAACAATTACATATTAACCAAAATAAAAAAAATAAAAGTATCTGAAATTCCACATTGAGGACACAATAATAATAGCCAAACCATAAGGAACAGTAACCAAAACATAATAAAGAAGTAACCAAATAGTTATATGAAAGTAACCAGAACATGTAAGATGTGTTTGTGAAAATGGAAGTAGAAATAGAATAGCATAAACCTTGTAGAATATATTTGAAGGAATTTATAAAAATAATACATCAATGTATACTAAGCAAATACATGATTTCTTATGACTTGAGTTTATTATTTACAAAAATAATACATCCACAAACTAATGATGCCTTAAACTTCTTCAACTGTCTTGGGTTCAATTTCTTGGTAATAATGTCGGGGACTTCCATGTCACACCAATATATAACTTTTTTAATGAATTTTCTGTTGCATTCCTCATAGTAAAGATCCCATAACTGCAAATAAACAAAATCAGATTTACACAGTCATTAGTAACCAGATATAAACAATATTTATAACATAAACAGTTACGTAGTGACTAACAAATAACAACATACTAACCAAAACATAATATAACAATTACACAGTAGCCAAAAAAGACTATAACAAATAACCAACATCCCACATTGACTGCACAATAATAGTTACCATATCATAATATAACATTAACCATACTATAATAAAGCAGTAACCAAAAAGTTATATTATATAATATAATGGTGACCAAAATATAAACAAGATATAGTACAGACTATTTTATGTAGTAAACAAACAGTTATATATAATATTAACCAAAACATAATTTAAAGGTCACCAAAACAAAAATATATACCAAACCATGTTTTAATGGTAACCAACACATAAACAATATGTATACCAAATCCAGTTTAGTAAACCAATGTATACTAAGCAAATACATTGAAACCAAAACAACATATAAAAGTAACCAAAATCCCAATTGAGGGAAAAAAAATGGTATCCAAATCAGAAGCCAACAACAACAAAAAATATATCAATGAAGTAACCAAACAGTTATATGTTAGTAACTAAAACATATATTAATGGTAATCAATACATAAACAACATATAGACCAAACACAGTTTAGTCAACCCATATATACTAAGGAAATACATGATAACCAGAACAACAAAAAACAGTAATCAAAATCCTAACTCAAGAAAAGAAAAATAGAATCCAAATTAGAAACTAACAATAACCAAAAATATACTAAAGAAGTAACCAAATATTATATGATAGTAACCAAAACATGTTTTAATGGTAACCAATACATAAATAACATGTACACCAAAATCAGTTTAGTCAATTATGTATACTAAGCAAATACATGGTAACTATAACAACATAAAAAAGTAACCAAGATATCAAATCAAAGTAACAAAAATGGTATCCGAATCACAAATAATAGTAACCAAAATATAATGCAGAAATAACCAAACAGTTATATGATAGTAACAATAACAACATTTAAATTAGCACACCTTTAAAATTTTTGGGTTGAAAATATCATCGTCAAATGGTACTTCATCCTCAAAGTCATCCTTATCAGAAAATGAGCCAACACCTCGAATATCTAATTCATCTTCTTCCCCATCTGACAAATTATACTTGCTTTTCTTGTTAAGTTTCAAATATCAAAATGAAAATAGAAAAATAAAATAAGCTATCAAAATATTGAACTTTCATTTTACTTGGTTGAGGTTACTAAATTTTCTCAGGAACCAAACAAAATAATAATCTGAGCTTGTTATCAAATAAACCAAATTATTTGCAAAATACTTACCTGACGTTCACGTTGGGACCTCAAAATGGCCTTATCAAACTCAGGGAGACCCTCAGTTTGCTCTCCAATTCTCTTATCCACAAATACTGACGACTTTCCACTCTGTTCATAATCCTTCAGTAGCGTTTTGTTCGACTGTGTGATTTGTTGATTAACAATTGCATCAAAAGTAAATTGAAAAACAATTAATTTACGGCACCAATTAGTTAATTAATCTAACAACTGTGATGATGAAGAAGAAGAAGAGAGAGAAATACGAGTACAAAAGTTATGGAGAAGAAGAAGAGAAGAAGAAGAAAAAGATTTTAAAGAGAGAAATACCAGTAAAAAAATTATGGGAGTTGAGAGAAAAAAAAGGGTTAACATAGATTCATGCGTTTCAAATAAAAAATCACCAGATAATGATTCCCTAAATTAAGAAATTCTAATTGCACTAATATTGTAAATAAATATGAAAAAATATATTATTTTTGTAATTATTTTATCTATGTACCACTATTGTAATTATTTTTAAAAATATACTAGTATATGTAATTTATCCTATATTTTATATATATATATATATATATATATATATATATATATATATATATATATATATATATATATATATATATATATATATCCAGTTACACAACTTTATTCACTTTCACCTTAAATTGGTCACCTTGAAAACAAATTTTATTTTTTTTCTTTTTCCGATTTCATTGTTGGATGGAGGAGGCTTTTGCTTCAACTCAATTATTTATGTAATTTTATTCCATGTCGCTAATTTTTTTAGGGATTTCAAAAAAGTTTTAAATTTTTTTAATGCAAAATTAACTTAATTAAGTCTTTGTAAATAATTTTAAATGGCTAAAAAAGTTTTTAATAGATACAGTACAATATTACGGTAGACTCATGACTATAGAATACTAGCTAAAATTTCAATTTGAAAACAGTTCAGGATAGCTAATGGAAATATAAATAATAAAAAAAATCAGTAATTTTTATAAATAAAAAAATAATTCAAGACATTGTATATGCAATGATTGAACAAATCTTTTATTTGAAAGAAAAAAATATTAAAGTGTCCTTGAAATATTTAAATTATTATTATTATTATTATTATATACTCCCTCCGTCTCATAGTTATAAACTGATTTTTTATTTTGAGATGTCCCAATATATAGGTTAATTACTATTTATAAAATTTAGTTGGTTCATTATTTTATTTTTATGCCCTTATAATAAATATTCAACCATTATTTTTTTTTTGAAGAAATAACTTTCAATGTCATTATTTTTATCACCACATTTAATGTTGTATTCTCAATAAAAAAATTTAACTTTTTAGGCTTTACTAGTTTAACATATTTTGTGTATAAAAGACAATTGTACCAACAATTAATGAAG
The DNA here is from genome assembly GCA_020205505.1 of Panax japonicus. Classification (NCBI taxonomy): domain Eukaryota; kingdom Viridiplantae; phylum Streptophyta; class Magnoliopsida; order Apiales; family Araliaceae; genus Panax; species Panax japonicus. The sequence continues at coordinate 61,358,036 of CM035108.1, read as the reverse complement.
TTAAGAGTTCCAATGTGTTAAGTAAGGAGTAATTAATTTATTCATTAATTTTATATTAAGGGGTATATGTGAAAAATTTTGTTATAAATTATCACTTAAACTAATTTTCTTAAACTATGTGCCAAAAAAAATCAGCCTAAAACTATGGGACGGAGGGAGTAATTATTATTATTATTATTATTTTGAATTAAAATTAAAATGATTCTGAACCGTCTTATGTTTTTTCGCCCAAATTTAAAATGGGTTCTGCTTTATTATATAGATTATTATTATTATTATTATTACAATTATTATTAATATTATAATTATTATTATCATTTATTATTATTATTATTATTATTATTATTGTTGTTGTTATTATTATTATATTATAATTATTATTATTATTTTGAATTAAAATTAGAATGAATTTGAACCGATCTTATATTTTTTAACTCAAATCAATTAGAATTAATCTAAATCGTCATTATATTTTAACGTTTAAATTGAAAATGGTTATGTTTTATTATATAGATTAACAATTTAACGTAGTCAGACAAACAACGAAATCAACGTTTTAGATCTACTCCTCTGGGGACACGTGGATGAGAACAACAAAAAATACTGATGCAGGTTCTCACATAATTAAATTTCTCTTCGCGAGCAAATATCGTGTGCTACTCATACACCGTACCTCACCTTACCTCTCCACAAAACAGAACACACTTTCTCCCCTCACAACCCCCGGCCGCCGGTTTCAATTCGCCGGAAAATTTGTCGACATCTAGGTCCAGGTCCGTATCAGAGGTAGGATTTGAACCCTAACTTTCTATATTTATACATACGTTGTTCCAATTTTAGGGTTAGGTTTAAATCAACTGGAGCATTTGATCTTACCATTTGAAGTTTTTTGTTTAGAAGAAATGTGTTGGTGAATTTCAATTTTACACGAAAAGATAATTAACTCTTTAAAGTTGTGACATTTTACAGATTTTAGGTTTGAGCTTTATTGCATATTGGATGAACTAGAAGCTGCAATATGGTACTTTTATCTGCTTCATTTATATTAGAACATGTTTGCTTCAGTATCTTATTAATATTTTTGTTTTTAACATACTCGCACATAATTATATACATATATGCATTGATTGGGGGGGGGGGGGGGGGCTATTGATGCACAGCAGAAGTTGGCCATGGAGGGTTAAATTGCCAACCAATCTTATAAGCTCAGATTTAACGGACATGATTTTTTAAAAATGAAATCTTTGTACTCACCATAATGGTGTGTATGGAGAGATTTGTTTTTAAGTCGTGTCTGGAGATGGGCGGTACAAAGATGAGTTGCATACAAAACACTCCATAGCCAACTTTGGTCATGGTCACTCCCTATATATATTGTGTATGCTATTTGAAATGATAAAATAGTTCTATGCTAAATTGATCCCTAAGAACTAACCAAAGCCACATTGCCTATTTTCCTATTTTCGGTCAATTGGCTGCCCATCAAGATAGTAATTTTTTTCCTTTTTCTTTTTTAATAGTTTGACCAACAAATGCATTCGGAGACTACTCCAAACTGGTTAGTAGATTGCGACAAGCTGTTTAGCGGAGTACACCAAAATGTTATACTGGACGGACCTTATACGTAAGGCTATAAAATGAGCAAACAGTTCGGGCTCGATTCGTACTCGCTCGACTAAAAGTTCGATTCGAGCTCGACTCGAAATATAAATGAGTCAAATATAAGCACATTTTAAAATTCGATAAATTACTCGAACCTTCTCAAATTATAATTTTCTATTGATACTCGGATCATATTCGTTGAAAAAATCCAAATTGCTCGGGCTCGATTCGGAATTGTGCTCGACTCAGTAGTTAAATGAGCTTCAATCAAACTTTATTTTATACTCTATAAATTTTGTGAACCAAATCTGAGTAACTTAATACTCGGATCGACTCGGTTCGTTTACATCCTTACTTATACGATAAAGTCTTTTTCAATACAATACATTTTACCTCCATCAAATTGTTTGGCAGACAGTTCGTCTCCTTCTTTCTGTAATTCATGTTTCAAGTCTTACTTTATCATTCACCACCTTTTTCTCTGCTCAAGATTTCAAAATTATATTATTCATTTCAAATCATGAATAATTGATTTACACATCATTGGAAAACTTTCCGAAAATCTTCAAAATAAAACCCATTGTTAATATGTTTTGGTTTCAGTGAAATGATGTTGATCTATATCACCACTGCCCATGAAAGCATTTGCGAGCTTCTAATTAATTGAGTACTTGGTGGGTTAGTGCTGTTGGGAATGAACCTTAACCAAGAGATTAACATATTCTTTTTTCAAAAAAAAAACCCCCTCCAAGCAATAGTCTTTTGTATTATAAGTCATGTAACCTGCTGTCAAGGACATGAATTAAAGTGCAATCGTACTATAGATAGTTAGATATAGGTTGGTCTAGGCCAAGGATGACCTAGTTGCGGTAACAGATTTAAGTATGTAAATTGTTATAGGTTTGAGGTTCATCCTAATGGCGAGGGATTTGGACGGGAAGATTGTCTTCCATTTTACAACCCATACACTTTTGGTTATCATATAATGAAAAAGAACTTGTACGCTCTTTCCATTCGAAGATTCCAAAAATGTCATGACAACATTTTTGCAATAACATATTAAAAATGTCATGAATGGTGGGTGCGTAAATCAATGCCATCTCATAACATATTAAAAATGAATAATGCATTGAGTATCTTTACGAAAGCTTTTAAATGATATGTATATAGATGACCATTTATCATTTGTAATGGATGAACTATAGGATTTGAGCTCTTGAGCAAGAGAGAGAAATTGTTGGTGCAGGAGGGTAAAAAAGGAGAAAGCACTACCTGCCAACCAATTTTAACGAACGAGGTAAAAGTTAATGTATTGTACCAAGGGCTATCTTAAAAAGTCCATCTGCCAACCAATTTGGTGTAGTTTGCTAAAGAAATTGGAGAAGAATTATCAAAAAATAAAGAACAAATTGATCGTAACTAGTTACGATCTTGATGGTCGGACAAAAATAGGTTTAGAACTAATAATCCCCTATACATATATGTATATATATAAGGAAAAAGTAATATAAGGCATGCCTTGGCCAAGTTTGGCAAAAGATACTAAGTAAAACGACGTAGTTTTACCCCATGGGGTACCTGGCAAACGGCCCGGGCTATGGCCGGTCCAAAACGGCCCGGGTTTTGACGGGCCAGAAAAAATAAGATCAAAGCCCGGGTTTTGGCTGGCGGGCGGGCGGGCGGGCGGGCCGAAGTCGTTTTATACCTCTTTTCTGGGTTTTTTTGGGCTTAGCCCAAACGGTCCGGGCTGGGCTGGGTTGGGACGAAAAGGCCCGTGTTTTCGTGGGCTGTAAAAATGCTGCCCAAAACTCGGGTTTTGGCGGGCGGGCTTTGGACCCGTTTGCCAGGTCTACCTGGGGTTAAGTTTTTCATTTTTGGATCTTATATGAAAAAATCTTTAATTATAATCTTTATACAAAACTACCCTTAGCTAAGGCATGCCTTAGGTTACCTTTACCCATATATATATATATATATATATATATATATATATATAAAGGAATTGTTATTTAGGCATGTTTATCTCCCACATGAATGTGAAACGAAATATAATTCATGTTAAGAGGACCTTGAGGGAATATCCATTTTTTGTGGTAATATCACTTCCTTATATATTTATATGAATGCGTGTTTGTGTGTATGCACGCGCGCGCACATGTGTGTGTGTATAAAACACACATGGGGTGCTAAATTGTTTTCCTTAGGATTAGTACACAATGTCTTGATTCCCTGTAGCCTACACCATAGTCTAACATAGATTTAAGTTGCAACTAAAAATTAAGGCCAGGGACCATATTTGAGAACTAATAAATGCTTTCCACTTCTTCAACAATTGCATTTCACTGTCAAACTCTCCTGTTCCACAAAAAGAGTCTCATTTGCAAAATATGCAAATATTAGGGTTTTCCTTTTTTCCATGATTATCCCTAATGTTAATAATTTGTTTGAAAACATGACCACATGACAATGAAATTATAATGGCAAATTTGAGGATTTTGTGTCATTTAAATATACCACTAAAAGAAAAAAGACTTTTTGTGTAACAAAGATACTGGTGACATGTGATTGTTTTAATGGAACAGAGGGAGTAATAAATTTGCTTTACTTTAAACCCTTGAAGCCTAAGGAATTGGTAAGTGGGGGACTGGGAACGTGCATTTGTAATTTCCCTTATACTTTACATATTATAAACCTGAATGCTCTTCTTTCTGGGTTGGGGTTGTGAGACATCTGAAAATGCTGATATTATAATCAAGTGCAGATGTTACTCTTGTGTTACTTACCTTCATTGCTTCACATTGGTTTCATATTTTCAGTTGATCAAGTGGATTTTAATTTTAAGTGGATCAAATGTTGTAGCATTATACATTATACACACATATATACATATATCATACATTATAGTATTATAATACATTACTTGCCATTCATACTCTTTCCACTTCACATATGGGCTTTGTATTCTATTGGCATCAACTATAAGCTTGATTACATCATGCAATCCCATGAGACTCTTAACCATTCTCATTTAATTGCGGCAGGTAGAAAATCAAAATTGAAAAACTCACATTCAGGAGAGTCAGGTACTTGATTAGGAGCACTATATAATATACATATATATATATATATAATTATTCTTCTGTTCATTTATGATATATTATATTATACACAGAGCCGGCCCTGGGCATGTGCCAACAGGGCAACCGCCCAGGGCCCAAAGTTGAAGGGGGCCCAAAAGTTTTTATAAATTTATGTATTTATGTGTATAAAAAAATAAATAATAAAAAGATTAGCGATATTATGCATTGAAAATGATATGTTAAAAAACATTAAATATGATAATATAATTTATGATTTTGCATCTAAAAGTGTAACAAGAAAACATTTTAACTGATGTTTTGTGGTTTTGATTTCATTGGGCAAAAGTAAAAAAATACCCACTGTAGTTGGTAGATTTTACTGATTAAAACCATTGAACTTTTAATTTTTTAAATTACACCGCTAAACTAATTATTATTTTGAAATTGAGTCATTTCGTTAAAAAATAATAAACGGACGTTAAATTTTTATCTACAAAACAAATGAATTATCCACTGTAGTTGGCACATTTTACTGATTACACCATTGAACTTTTAATTTTTTAAATTACCCCATCAAACTAATTAAAAATAAATATTTGAAATATTTTTTAAAATAATTATTATTTTAAGTAAAAAATATTAGAAACTTTTTTACTTCATAAAATTAGTAGAGTTTCATAAAATATAGATTCAAAAAAATTAAAGTGATTTTAAATTAAATTAATGTCTACTTACTTTTTTAAAAGAATGACCCATTCATAATATTATAATTTTTTTAAAAGAAACTAAAAATAGAATTAAATAAAAAAAACAATAAAAGATAAATAAAAAAATTGATTCAATTTTTTCAAAAAAGAAATTAATAATTTTTATAAATAAATATTATTTTCAAGAAAAAATTGGAAAATTCTTCATATTTTAAAAAAATGAGTAAAATTTTATAAAATATATATTCAAAAAATAAAATTTATTTTCAAAAGAAAAAAAGATTTTTTTTTTTAAAAATCAGTAAGGTTTCATAAAACTTTAATTTTTTTAATCTATATTTTATGAAATTTTACTCATTTTATGGAAAAAATTAAAGTTTCTAATATTTTTTACTGAAAATAATAACTATTTTTAAAAATATTTAAAATAATCATTTTTTAAATTAATTTAATAGGGTAATGTGAAAAATTAAAAGTTCAATGATATAATCAGTAAAATGTGCCAACTACAGTGAGTAATTCATTAGTTTTGTAGATAAAAAATTAACGTTTGTTTATTTTTTTTAACGGAATAACCCAATTTCAAAATAATAATTAGTTTAGTTAGGTAATTTAAAAAATTAAAAGTTCAATTGTGTAATCAGTAAAACTTGTCAACTACAGTGTGTATTTCATTAGTTTTACCGATTTCATTGATATTTTTATTTTGTAGGTACATGTGATGAGTCTTTGCTTTATCTTTTGTAAATTCTTATAATTTTAATAAAATTAATTAGTTGATAATTTTTTTAATTTTTTATTTAGTTTGTATAAAGGGGCACACTTAAAATATTTTGTCCTGGGCCATAAAAAACCCAGGACCGGCTCTGATTATACATATATATGTATATATAATATATTATTGGAATATTGTAATATAAAAGATGAATAAGCGAGATGTGGTGTCCCCCTATCTCTTATTCTCTCTCTTGGTTGGTGGTGAGCGGGAGTGATTATGGTAGTTGGTGTCGACACTAGTGGATCTATTTGTTGGTGGCAGATGGTGGGTAGTGGTGGTAGCTGCCGCAATAAGAGAGGTTTGTTTTTGAATAGATTTGTCCATCAGTAATGGGGATCACATTGGTGGGAATATAGGTCAATATCATAGTTGTCACGACGCTACGACGAGTCATGGCGATAGTTGACTGCCAGGACGCTTAGGCGACCGCTATGACTTCTGTATGACGACAAGTCGTTTAATTACTTAGCAATAACAATCCAAAAATAAAACACTTGATATTAAAAACTAGTAGAAGAAATGAAGAATTCAACAAACACCACATAGAAAATAATGTTTCAACCAACCATGACATATTACTAGTCTAATAACTAATAAAACACCACATAACAAGCTAAAATAATGTTTAGACTATCTACACTAGTCTCTAAACATCATTCAAGCAAACTCATCAAGAACTAGGTCATCTCCATTTCCTCCACGAGAACTACTTTCATTTAAAGGCGTAGGTGGTCTTTCTCCAAAATAACCCTCCACATCTTCATCATCATTTAAAATTCTCTCTTCTTCATCAACTTCATCATCGGAGTCGGAATCTATCAACCTTGATTCCCTTGAAGTTGAACCACCACCACCACGTCGAGAGTACGTAATGACATTATCACTGGTATTAGCACGAGCCCTCCTTGAAGGATTGCGATCCTCAAGCGTGTTGGATGCACCGGTTGCTCGATCCACATCATTCCATGTAAGATCCTCCCATTCAAAGTCATCAATGGCTAAGTGATCAAAAAAATTTTCAAGTTCACGCCGCTTTTGGAACCTTGAAACGAATTTTCAATTGTATTGGACACACACCAAGTCACTCAATCATTTGTGTTTCAATCTATTCCTCTTCTTCATATAAATCTAAAATAGATAAAACAAAAAATAGTAATATTAATGATAAAATTTTAATTATATAAAATAATAGTTAGTATTAGTATAAAATGACTTATTACTTTTGAACCAATAACAGAAAGTACTTACAAACTCAAATATACTCCATTTGCGCTTACAACCGGAAGAAGAATACTAAAGACTTATAATTCTTTTTGCAAACTTTGTAAGCTCAATAGCCTGCCCTCCAAAAAGCGCTCCACCAATATACTTATAATTTATCTTTTCTATCTTTATATATATTTCAATATACTTGCAAGGATTCTTTAATTTCCGTTTCCTAATTGTCATTTGTTTTGCAAAAGTATCTCAAGAAGTATCATAGTTATCGGTTAGATTGCTTATCTTGTCTAGCAAATCTAGCTTGGGTACCATTTTTTTAAGAATGTCATTGAAGTCTTCTTTTAGAGTGCCAGTTAACACCGAATATTCCTCTTTGACATCAAAGTACTTTCCCGTATTGATTAACAACGTAGTCCCATATAATTTTTGCTCCATTTGACTTTACCATCACCGCTCAACAATGTCAATCACCTTCTTGTAGAGTCTTTGTTTTTTATGAAATGAATATTTGATTTTTTTCTTTGACACTCCATCGCAACAAAAACTTCTGGCATAGCAGACTTCTCATCACCATCAACAATCCTCAAGTCTACAAGAATTAGCTGTGACGCCCTAATGCAATCCTCGACATGATGTCAAAATGTAGTTGAAATTACATCACGTACTTTCTTCCCCGCTTCGGTAGCCAACAACTTAGATTTGTCCAATCCTCGCTTATGAACAAATGCCTCAATGCATCTCTATGCTTGTTGCAAGGTGAGGAAAGTTTTAGCAAATTTAGCAACTCCGGGTCTCCCAAGTTAAAAAAAACACATGTAGGTATATGTCTCAGTTAGTCGGTTCCAAAAAGATTGAGTAAACGAAACTAAAAAAAAAGAATTGCAGACAGCAGTAGTGATGAAAGAAGAAGAAAGAGAAGAAAGAGAAGAAGAAAGAAGAAGAAAGAAAAGAAGAAAGAAGAAAGAAGAGGATACATTCAAGTTGCAACGTCGTTGGTCGGAGTAGACAGTCGCGCGTTCCGATCAGAGCTGGTTTACTCTCTCTCTAGCTCTCCCCCTTCTACTGCGAAGCGTGACTAGGGCTATCCCTTTTTTGCCTGAAATTGTTTTGTGTATTTTTTAACCCAGTTAGCATTTGGGTCGATACATACCCACTATGGCCAAGTCGCTCGCTCAGCCAATAAGTCGTCTCTAAGTCGTAGACGAGTTGTCCAAGGCAACGACTTCCTTTCTTGGTTGCTTGACTTGCACACCTCCATCAAGTCGCCCAGACGACTTGTCTTCCTAGGAGCGCCTAGGCGACGACTTAACAACGGTCAATACGTCTCTAGCTTGTAGCGGTGCTAGTGGTCTCTAGTGGTGAAAGTGGTTGCACCCACTGAAGACTAGGGTATGCTTGAGCTAGCCCATATCTTTTGCTTAAAAATAGTAATATATAATATTACAATTGTAATTTCTTCCTAACACACCATTACAGCCCCGATTCCATCCAACCAAACAAACAACAAACGGCACTAGAGTGTTTTCCTGTTAAACAGTTACACTCATATTTCTGTCTAAAAAATTGTTTGCATGTTATGAGAATAGAGTCTGCTAATCTAGTTACTTCACTGTGAGAGTGGCCACAGGGGTGGTAACTTTCAAGGGTCGCGTTTTCATTGCACTTATTTGATGTTTATGGAGTCCATGCAATACGAGAGTTTCTGACCCAATCTTCGAAACAAGATGCTGCTAATTGGGAGAATATTCATATTCATCTTCAGATAACTGGATAGAGATTTCTCTTAATACATCTTTAGTTGTATACAGATAATCTTATAGACCTCACACATACGTATATTCCTCTTTTGGTACCCTCTATGTATCTGCTATTTGGAAGATACACCAGGACTTTTTCTTTGAGTAAAATCAAAGCTTAGGTTATATTTTTATATTTGTACCCGTTACAAATGTGTATTCTTCAAATGCAAGCTAACACAGTATTCTTTCTCTACTCCCTCCCTCTCTCTCTCTCATACACAAAAACATGCAGTTTTCCTTTTGTTTGTATCTAATTTGTTGAATCATGCATCTCGTATATATACACTTATATAAAATTTTTGCCAGTCTTTCCATGAAAAAGGATTTTGGATGACAAAGGGAGGACATCTTGATGCAGAAACATTATTTGATAATCCATCCACAACTGAATCTAAGCGCTCCCATCAGTGGTTTACTGATGCTGCTGAACAGGAGTTGTTTCCTAGCAAGAAGCAAGCTGTAGAAGCTCCAAACAGTAAATCGATCTCAGGAGTTCCGACTGGAAGTCTTCCTTGGGATGCTACTTCTGGTTTTCAGTCAGTGCCTAATCAATTCATTGACCGGTTATTTCGGAGTGAAACAACAAAGCCTGTCAGTTTTAGTGAAAGATATATTTCTGGTACTGACACAGAAAGCTCAAACATGAGAAAAAAGGCTATTGAGGAACATTTTGGAAATCATTCCTCTGTTGGTTTATCTATGTCTTATGGTATTGAAGACCCTAATACATGTCTCAGCTACGGCGGAATCAGAAAAATTAAAGTTAATCAGGTGAAGGAGTCTGATAGTGGTATGGTAGCATCAATGGAGCACAACCGAACGTGCTCAGATCAGATCTATAACAGGATGAATGAGACCAGTTTTATATCAATGGGGCAGGCCTATGGCAAGGAAGATGATTCTATTTCATCAATGGGTCACGCCTACAAGGGCGAAGCAGACATTAGATCTACAGTTTCCCTATTTGGAACTGGAAATTCCATTGAACCGATTGATCACTCTTATATCAAGGAGCATAACAATAACATATCTTTTGAGGGATTTAATGAAGAATCTGATAGCTTGGCAAGACCAACAAACAGCTATAACATGTTATACAATCAATCATCAGTTCAAACATCAGAAACGCCTATAGAAAAGGAGTTGGCTTCAGCGAATGCCCACGCAGTAGTCATCCCCCCTCAGGTAGCTAAACCCAAACCTCAGGTCGTGACCAAGAATAAGTCGGATTCAAAACCTGCTAGGAAAGAAGCTCCAAACAGCTTTCCATCAAATGTCAGAAGCCTGATAGCAACTGGTATGCTTGATGGTGTGCCGGTAAAGTATGTTGCTTTGTCACGTGAGGTAATTTCTGTTGTTTTGTGTTCATTTCTTCAAGGTCTATGATTTGTGAGAATAGGAAAAATGAAAATTTTCTACTTTGTGGCATGGCAATGTTAACTTTATGTAACAAGGAGCTTCGTGGAATTATAAAAGGTTCTGGTTACCTGTGTGGGTGTCAATCATGTAATTATTCAAAAGTAAGTCCTCAATTTGATTAAAAACAATCTTTTTCAACTTAAGTTCGACTCTCTGAGCCTACTTGATGAATCAAATGTTTTCCTTTAGGCACTTAATGCTTATGAGTTTGAACGTCATGCCGAATGCAAAACAAAGCACCCAAACAATCACATATACTTCGAGAATGGAAAGACTATCTATCAAATTGTCCAAGAGTTGAGAAGCACTTCCGAAACTTTGTTGTTTGATGCAATTCAGACTGTGACCGGTTCACCAATCAATCAAAAAGCCTTCCGCATCTGGAAAGGTAAGAAACTGTATTGTTGGATTAATGCATTTTTAAGGTACATGTGATTATGTAAACTCTCTCTCTCTCTCTCTCTCTCTCATGTTGCAGTGAACCATTACATTCTTTGCATTGCTCTGTTTTTTTCCTTGTTCCAGAATCATTCCAAGCGGCAACTCGTGAGCTTCAGCGTATTTATGGCAAGGAAGAATTGAATCTATAATAGTAAAATTTGTTCTAGTACTCTTAATGGGTCTCCAGTGCAAATAGAAGGTAAAATATTCAGCACTAGTGTGCACAGAAACAAGTACTTTAGCGTTTGTATATGTATGGAATCTGGATTATGTCGGCAAATGATGCTTTCTGTAATTTTGAGGCATGCCTTTTTAATATATAAACTAGAAAAATTTGCTTAATGATGTACTTGGATGAGAATGTCTAGGCGAGTAGAGGCAATATAATTGCAAACAAGGAGTCCCTATTAGGATCTAGTGTTGTTACTTCTTACATCGTAGAACTGAATATGTTAGATTTTGCATAGAGTGGAAGAAGATTTAGACTTCCGTGATTTTGGATTTTGGTTCATATCTAACTATAGATGAATAGATAAGAACATTGGCAGGCATAGTTGTCATGGCGACGACTAGGCGTCCCTAGTGTTGGAGGTAAGGCAATGCCTTGGACGCCAAACCGCTAAGAAATTAACCATTATTTTGTACTTTCCAGATCTACATTTATGAACCAACCCATTTATCATATACATCTCGCATATTTCACTCCTCTGTTAGCAAAATTTATCACTCCTTTCTAGATCCACAAGAAAAATAGATGTGTAAAATCCAATTGCTATTACTGCTACAAGAGAATCTTCGTTTGGACAACGCAGATCTGGGTTGTTTAATGACGGGGAGCTATAATCTCAAGTAGATCTTTTCTATGCACGTTTGCTTTTCACAATGATGACGATTTTATTGACGGTGATGAATTCTATTGATCGTATGTTTATCGGTGGTGATGATGTGTTCAATAGGTGTATTTGTTTGATGGGTATGGGTTTTGGTAGGATGTTTTCTTTTTGTTGGCGATGATGGTGGGCAGGAGTAATGGTGATGGTGTAAGGATATCTTCATGCTGTTATGTTGATAGAGTTAGTTTGGAGATCAAAGTTATTGTTGTCTTTTCTTTTATTGTAACAAGGCTAATATAACCTTTTTCCTTTAACAGGAGTGAGACATGTCTCAATATTATATACTGAAAAGATTGTAATTGTTGGGTCATGAAATGATAATGTTTTGTTCTCTCTCTATATTCCTCTGAATCTCTCTACTTTTTCCCCTATATTCTCTCTCCCTATTTTTTGAATCTTCTTCCTAAGTCATTGTTTTCAGAGATTAGAGCTGAATTTGAGCTCTGTAATTGATTTGATTAAGCCAAATTATTATAATTGGTATCAAAGCCACTCGATCCAACTATGGCAACTAACAATCAACGATTGATGAATCTCGAAACTCAAATGGATGAGCACTCCAATTTAATTGTTGGATTGGAGGATAAAATTGAGTAGAAAATGGAACAAAAATTGCAGCAGATGATGAAAGGAATTGAAGCTCTTCTTGCTGTGAGGGATCCACAACCAAAAGATATACCAGGTAATACGCAAGGCTCAAATTTGTTAGTTTTGGGATCGTTTGAAGGAGAGATTGGTAATGAAAAATCTAGTAACAACATTTTTAGAACTATTAAGTTTGAATTCCCTAAATTTGATGGATCTAACCTTAGAACATGGATTAGGAAATGTAATAAGTTGTTTGCTTACCATATGGTTGCTGAAAGTCAAAAGTTATATCTAGCTACTATAAACTTAGAAGGCGAGGCAGAGAATGGTACTCTGGATTTGTGAATGAAGGAGAGGAGCTTACTTGGAAAGGCTTTGTGGAAGAAATTACGGCTAGATTCAGTCCTGAAGTACAGATTAATTCTATTGGAGAGTTAAAAAATCTACAGCAAGTGGGAACTGTGGATGAATATAGAAGAAAATTTGAGGAACTAAAGAGTTGGGCACTGTTGAGAAATTCTGTGTTGAATGAGTCTTTTTTATAGACTGTTTTTTGGGAGGTTTAAAGGAGGAGATAAGGTTAGGTATTCAAGAGCTCAAAATTATCACTCTAAAGGATTTGATCAGATTAGCTAGAGTGGAGGAAGCTAAACTAGAGGCTTGGTTAAAAAGAAGTAGAATGAGAATCAAGTCAGTGATTGGAGGTTATCAAAAGACCAGTCCTATGCCTAACACCAAAACTGTTAATGGAGGTTCTGTTATCATACAGATTGCTGGGTTTTCAAGTATGGAAGTGGGGAAATCAATGCCTATTAGAGGCTTAACTAGGGAGCAGATTGCTGAAAAAAGGAGGAAGAAATAATGTTACTCATGTGTGATGAACCATACACTATGGGACATCAATGCAGAAAACCACAACTTTTTATGATTATTCCATCCTGTGAAGACATTAATAAGGATGAGGATGATGATGAATGTTGTGAGTATAATGAGTCAGAAGGAGTTGGTAGGAATGTTACTCAATAAGAAGCTCATATCACCCTTCATGCCTTGTTTGGGCATAGTGCTAATAATACGATAAGAATTCTGGAAATGGCTAATGGGAAAGTGTTAAGAATTTTAATTGATAGTGGAAGCACTAATAGTTTCCTAGACCCCCAAGCAGGTAAGAAAGTTAAGACTGTGTTGCAAGATACCAAACCTGTAGCAGTGTCTGTAGCTGATGGCTTTAAAGTCACTAGTTTTCAAGAGTGTAAGTCTTTTAATTGGTTAGTCCAAGGAGAATCATTCACTACTGATTTTAGAATCTTGCCATTAGGGGGAATTGATGTAGTATTGGGGGTACAATGGTTGATGAATTACAACCCAGTAACTTTTGACTTTGAACAATTGCAGCTCTCAATTAACAAAGGAAGTAAGAAAGTGGTTTTGCAAGGAGAATCTAATATGGTCCCTCCTGCAATACAGCTCATGTCTTCTGGAGAATTCAAGCAGACCTTAAATAGTACAACTCATGGTTATTTTGGATTTCTATTTGGAATGGCTCAGGAATCTGCAGAGAACATTGTTGTTGTAAAACCAAATCAGGTGATTGGTAATATAAATGAGAATAATCAGCCTTTTTGTCAGATGGAGAAAGTATTGCAGACATATTTCAAGAGCCAAAAAGTTTACCTCCTACAAGGTCACATGATCATCACATTACATTGAAGGAAGGAAGCCAACCTATTAATTTGAGACCTTACAGATATCCATATGTGCAGAAGGAAGAAATTGAGAAAATAATTAGTGAGATGCTGGTTTCTGGGGTGATACAACCAAGTAATAGTCCTTATGCTTTTCTAGTGTTATTGGTCAAGAAACATGATGGTTTTTGGAGTGTGTGTGGATTATATATCCTTAAATGATATGACAATCAAGGATAGATTTCCCATCCCAACCATTGATGAATTGTTGGATCAGCTACATGGCTCTAGATGGTATTCCAAACTAGATCTCAGATCTGGTTACCACCAAATTAGGGTGCATGTCCCTGACATTCCTAAGACTGCATTTGGAACACACACAGGTCATTTTGAATTTTTGGTGATGCCTTTTGGACTCACTAATGCACCAGCTACCTTCCAGTCATTAATGAATCAAATATTCAAGCCATATCTCAGGAAGTTCATTCTAGTTTTCTTTGATGACATTTTGGTCTACAGTAAAACCTATGAAGAACATTTGGTACATTTGAAGTTAACATTGTAAATCCTTAAGGACAATTTACTTTTTGCCAAAAGAAGTAAGTGTGAGTTTGGAATTGAGCAGGTCAAATATTTAGGACATGTCATTAATCAACATGGAGTATCTACTGATCCTGACAAAATAGAATGTATGACCAAGTGGCCATTGCCTACCAACATTAAAAGCCTCAGAGGATTTTTGGGATTGACTGGTTACTATAGGAAATTTATTCACAATTATAGACTGATTAGTAAGCCTCTTACTGATTTGTTAAAAAAAGACAAATTCCAATGGCATGAAGGGCCACTCAATCTTTTCTGAGTCTTAAAGAAGCTATGGTCAAGGCTCCTGTGTTAGCTATGTCTGATTTCACTATGCCCTTTGTTTTAGAGACTGATGCTTCTCATACTGATTTAGGGGCAATATTAATGCAGCAGGGCAGGCCAATAGCCTATCTCAGTAAGGCTATAACAGCAAAACATTTGGGCTGGTCTACCTATGAAAAAGAGTTAATGGCAGTCATCTATGCTAATACTAAATGGAGGCACTACTTGCTTGGCAACAAGGTACTCATCAAAATTGATCATCAAAGTTTAAAGTATGTCTTAGACCAAAGAGTGACCACTACTAATCAACAAAAATGGATTACTAAATTGATGGGATTAGACTATGAAATAGTATACAAGAAAGGAAAAGAAAATGTGGCTGCAGATTGTCTCTCTAGAAAATCTGAGAATGGATAAACATCTTTTAACTGTGCTGCTATAGCAACAGTCCTTCCTCAATGGATTACTGAAATAGCCCAGTCTTGGGAATCAGACCCTGGCTTAAAGGACCTTATTATCCAGTTGCAAGTTGATCCTCAATCACTCCCTGGTTATTCCTTCAAGCATGGAAGACTCAAATTCCAAGACATGTTAATGATTGGTCTAGATTTTCCTTTGAGAACCAAACTGTTGACTGAATTTCATGATTCTCCTATGGGGGGTCATTCTGGAATTAAAGGCACTTATGAGAGATTGAGGAATTACTTCTTCTGGACTACTATGAAGACAGATGTTGTCAAATTTGTTCAGGATTGTGACATTTGTCAAAAACATAAGCATGAAACTAAGGCTTTACCTGGGCTGTTACATCCCTTGCCTATACCAGAAGGACCATGGATTGATATTTCCATGGATTTCATTGAAGGGTTACCTCAATCTAAAGGATGTACAATTATATGGGTGGTGGTGGATAGGCTCACTAAGTATGGTCATTTTATACCTCTCCATCATCCTTTTACTGCTCAAGATCTAGCCAAAATTTTCATCAATAATATCTACAAGCTCCATGGGTTTCCATCTATAATTGTTTCTGATAGAGATAAGATTTTTGTAAGTTTGTCTGGCAGTCACTTTTCAAACTGGTTGGTACCAAATTACAATTGAGTTCTGCATACCACCCTTAATCCGATGGACAGACTGAAAGGCTTAATCAGGCCTTGGAATGTTATTTACGGTGCATGATCTCTCAAAGACCTAAACAGTGGCTTAATTGGCTGAATGGTGGTACAACACTCATTATCACAGTGGACTGAAAACCACCCCTTTTGAGGCTCTATATTGTTATAAACCTCCACATCTCAACTTCCATCAATTTGGCCAAGTCCATGATTCTGCTACTAAGGCCTTTTGCAAAGATAGAACTCAAACACTTTAACTCCTTAAGCACAATTTAGTAGCTGCTCAATCTAGGATGAAGCATTATGCAGATAACACAAGGAGTGAAAGATCATTTATAGTTGGGGATCTTGTCTATTTGAAAATCAAGACTTACAAGCAGTCTACTTTATCTTAGAATACTCTTGGAAAATTAGCTCCAAAATATTTTGGCCCATTCCCTATACTAGAAAATCTTGGAACTGTGGCTTATCGACTTCAGTTACCCTCCCATGCTCTAGTCCATCCTGTTTTCCATGTGTCACTACTCAAGAAGAAAATTGGTTCTAATTGTTCAAGCTCTGCAGACCTCCCTATACTGGATGTTCATGGTCAATTTCTGGTAGAGCCATTAGCTATATTGGACAGGAAGATAGTTAAGAAGAATAATGCAGCAGCAACTGAAGTTTTAGTCCAATGGTCCAACACTTTACCATCTGAAGCTACTTGGGAAGATTGGGACAAGTTCCACAAACAATTTCCTCAATTCCAACCTTGAGGACAAGGTTGTCCTTATGGAGGGTGGACTGTAAGGATATCTTCATGCTGTTATGATGATAGAGTTAGTTTGGAGATCAAGGTTATTGTTGTCTTTTCCTTTATTGTAATAAGGCTAATATAGCCTTTTTCCTTTAACAGGAGTGAGACATGTCTCAGTATTATATAGTGAAGAGATTGTAATTGCTGGGTCATGAAATGATAATGTTTTGTTCTCTCTTTATATTCCTCTGAATCTCTCTACTTCTTCTCCTATATTCTCTCTCCCTATTTTCTGAATCTTCTTCCTAAGTCACTGTTTTCAGAGATTATAGCTGAATTTGAGCTCTGTAATTGATTTGATTAAGCCAAATCATTACAGATGGATCTCTGCTATGGAGAGGAAAGAGAAAGACGAGGATTAAAAATGGTGAGATGGTGGTGGTGATATGGTAGATATTGGTGGAGGTAAATTAATTTAATTAAAAATATTTTTAACAAATTTTTCAATCTTCAATTCAACAAACTAATTTCATTTGGGTCCGTGTTTGCATTTGACTTTTGATTTTGATCTCATTTTGTATTTGATTGTTCTTTTCTTGAATAAAAAGGAAATAAGAAATGAGAGAGCGAAAAGTGTTATAAGGTTATCATATGGTTTGACCATTTTACCCTTCGATATTTAATAAATATAAAAAATCATTTCAAATAATATTTAAGCCTTACCTAAAAATTATTTTCTATTAATTACAAATATAAGTAATTTTTTTTATTTTCCATATTTTTTTCTTAAATATTTTGATTTTATTTTATTTTAAAAAAAATTGTTTCATATTCCCCTTAATTTTAATTAGTATATTTTTAGTTTTTATGTTTTATAAAAGGCTTAATTATAAATAAAAATTCATTCGATATTAATTTTAAAAATAATTAAATATATATTTTATTTATTTTCTTATTTTTTGCCTAATTATTCTAATTTATATTATTCTTGTGAGTCAATTTTTTCATTTTCTTCATAAAATTTTCCTTCTAGATAAATTTTTACAACTCATAAACTTTTTTTAACAACTCAACAACTTGTGTGTCTATTTTCGTTTAAAGTTAAATGACTTAACGATTTTTTTAACAGTTTGTAAGAAAAGTAAAGTATAGTTAGTTAACTGTAAGAATAAAAAAAATTGAGTTAATTGATTGTAAGTTGATCTAAAATAGAGTTACTTTATATACATAGTCACACAACAAGTTAGCTAGAATTAATAATTAAAAATCAAACCACAACCACTAAGAGCATTCACAATAGTTTTTTTTATCTTTATCCCTACTTTGTAGTACTATTGTGCAATTCTACAGAATAGAGATTCAATATTTTTTACTATGTACTTAACATGTGCCTTATATTTATTCCTTAAATAATGAAATTTGAATTTTAAAAGTTAAAATTTGAAAGTTTCAACAGTTAAAGCATGTTTTGACCGTTGTAAGTTTGTAACTATTTGACATTTGTTTTGACTTCATGCGTTAGAGCTGATGATAAATGTAATATCCTACAACCTATTGTTTTTAATTATAAAATTGATATTAATTTATTAATCTTTTTTGAAGTAAGTATGTGATATTTTTAAATTTAAAATTAATATAAATTTAATCAATGCATATTGTAACTTATTTAGGAAAAAAAATACTACTACTTATAAAATTTATTATTTTTATAATTATTAGCAAAATTATTAAGTTTGAGAATGTATCAAATTGCCTTATAAAAATTAATAATAATTTTATAATTTATAAAAGAGAGTATAATTTATCAATTGTATTCCACTGTAAAATAACTTTTATTTTATTTTAAATTTTAAGTAATTTATGAATTGAATATTGAATGGATTGTAGCTACAAATGTCACAAGATCAATATTAACTTTTAAAAAGTTAATTTGTGATATTTTTAAATTTAAAATTAATATTATTCATTTAAAATTTGAAAATAATAAAATTTATAATTAATAGTACTTTTATAATATTTATAATTATATTGACATGAATCAAATAAATTTATATCAATTATAAATTTGAATACGTTTGAAATTGATTTTTAAAAAATAAATCAATATTAATTTATAATTTGAAAATGAAGATGAGTTGGATAATGATTGATGAGTTGGTCACTTAAATAAGGATGTGAAATATCATTTTGCATACTTAGAGAACGGCCAGGGCCGGCCCTGAGTTTTTCAGGGCCTAAAGCAAAAAAAAAATTGGGCCCTTTGCGAATTGCTATTAAGATAGGTATAAAAAAAAGGGACAATTACATATTCTAATACATTTTTAAAAAGTAATTACATCAATAGTGCACTCACGTAATATTTACATAATTAATACACTTTCATATTTATTTACATATTTTAGTGTGACTAGGATTCCTTAATTTAGGGAATTATAATTCAATTACAATTCCTTAATTTAGGGATTAGTTATAACTTCTTCTCTCTCTCCTCATCTATAACAACTGCAGTTATTCATCATCCTTCTTCTTCATTCAACGTATTATTATTTTTTTTCTCTCTCTCTATATATATATTAGTTAGTGCTTATTGGTATATCGATACATAACTGCACAATCAAGGCAGCAGAGATCTTGAAGCATAATTCAAGAATAAGACCCTACCTTGGCAGGCCATGGAGATCACTATCAACAGTAAAAAGAGAGGAGTTGGTAGGAAAAATAAAGAATCCCGTTTCTATGAATCTTTTACTTATGATGGAGTTGAGTACAGTCTCTATGATTGTGCATACATGCACAAGGAAGGTCGCCCTTCCGAAATTTTAAGATGGCTAGGAGATGAGATGACTCTAGAAAATGAAATATTTTTAGCAACTGGTGAAGGCCTTGGTCTTGCAAATGTCAATCCCCTGGTAACTGAGAATTCAAACATATCTTTTGTGTTTTATATTACTGTTCCACTATTGTTGTCTTTGGCACTATAGTAAAATTTTTAATCCGAAACTGATAATAATCGTAATGCAGTCCTTCTTAGCAATGATCTAATAAACCCTGACAGATGGCTTCTCTCTCTCTCTCTCTATATATATATATATATATATTTATTTATGAGTCAACCAATTGT
The DNA here is from genome assembly GCA_020205505.1 of Panax japonicus. Lineage (NCBI taxonomy): Eukaryota > Viridiplantae > Streptophyta > Magnoliopsida > Apiales > Araliaceae > Panax > Panax japonicus. Next base: position 61,337,981 of record CM035108.1, on the reverse strand, counting down.
ATATCTCCAATAGCTTCTCAAAATTTATGCAGTTGGTTACTAAACCTTCCAATAAGGTAACCAATTTAGTTTTATTAGGTTACTAATTTATTTTGGATGTGATGCAGTTGGTTACCAAATTTCATATAGTTGGTTACCAAATCATTTGATAAGGTAACCAATTCAGTTTTATTAGCTTACTAATATATTTTGAATGTGATGCAGTTGGTAACCAAAATTTATGCAGTTGGTTACTAAACCTTCCGATAAGGTAACCAATTTAGTTTTATTAGGTTACTAATTTATTTTGGATGTGATGCAGTTGGTTACCAAATTTCATATAGTTAGTTACCAAACCATTTGATAAGGTAATCAATTCAGTTTTACTTGATTACCAATTTATTTTAAATGTGATGCAGTTACTAGTCAAAATTCGTATAAAGGTAACCATTTCAATTTTTTTGGGTAACCAAATCGTCAAAAGAAATTCAGAATAGCAACTCCGGTGGCGGCGGCGGTGGCGATGTGGCGGCGGCAGCGGTGGCGGCGAGAGAGGAGGATGATGAACATTAGCTCCTTCATAATTTTTTATTTTTAATTTTCTCATTTTGATTTGAATTTTGAAATATGGATTTGAAATTGTTGTTAGAGACAAGATTTGAATTTAAATTTGAATTATTAGTTATCCTTGATTTTAGGTTTCTTTATTAATGTGGATTGTACTATTTTTGTAATATGATTCCTTAATAAAACTCTTTTTGTAATTATTTAGTTGATGCACTTTTCTTGTAATTACTTTCTATTTGTTGTATACTTATGTAAAGGATCCTAAAAAAAATTAAGAACTTTCTCTGAACAAAAGAGCATAAATACAAAAGAATACCAAATATAATAACCGACTATTTCAATATTTTCAAAGCATCATTCAAATATCACATTATCACTAATTCAAAAAAGTAATCAGTTCAAAGACATAATATCATCAACAGAGGGGTGGATGATATCATCAACAGCTCTTCTTGAATAACACTCACTTATAATGGACAAATTATAAATAAAAAAGCATAAAATTTTTTAGTTCAGGAAATGGAATGTAACCTTACTGAATTTCAAATAGTTTCACAGAGATCAATCAGGGGGTGACATATCCAAGCTATGACAAGATTTAACATGTTTGGTTATTCTTCAAATAGTACCCATGGTAGATAGTGTAAAACTCAAAATCTTCCCAGCAAGAGTTTACCTATTTTCTTTTGTATTATATTGGCTATATTATGACCTCTGTCTTGAACTGTCAAATTTTAATACCAATAAGTAAAGTACGCATGACCCATAGTCTATTAATAGAGATAATCGTAAAGTCTGCACTAGCCAAATTAAGAGAAAAAATGGGATTATATATATTTGCAAAAAAACACAAGAATGAGTAAAGACATAATTATGATGGACAAATGCATAGACTAACAAAGATTGAAATTAATTGAGACATATTGAAGTAATTGTTTTTTAACTTATGTGAACTGGTTGGTATTTTTTAATGTACATATTAGAATTTTTAATAGTGTTGGATCTAGTTTTACTTATGTAATAATTTTATTTGTCAAACTTTTAAATATTTTAGAGAATAATTCTACATAATCAATTATACTCATCCATTAGAATAAAACTAGCCATGCACTGATTATATGATATAAGAAAAAGGGGCCCTAAAAAATTTTGGGCCTAAAGCCCGGGCACCTTGGGCTTTAGCCCAGGGCCGGTGCTGAGAACGGTCTTTTGACTCGCTCATCCTGAAAAAAAAAATCATATATAGAGATTAAAATAGAGAGTTAAATAAGAATAAAAAACTGTTGGATAATAATTTATTGGTGTAATTTTCAAAGTCGAAAATAGAGAATTTACTAGATACAAACCCCCGCGTTGCGACGGGATTATTCAAATTTTTTAATAATAAATATGTACGTACAATTAATAAATTAAAATATAATAAGAACATGGTAGATTGTTGTGCGATGATCAATTTTTTACCCAGAAAAATAGATGAATATACATTGTAGGGGGTAATGTTGAGATAAAGTAGTGATTTTATTAAATAATAATTAAATTACAAAGGATAATATCAGAACAGTTGATATTATCAAAACAGTTTAGATTTTTAGTGATTTAGGGGATTATAAATCTAAAAAATTAAGAGAATGACATTATGCTATTAACTGTTTAGATTTATAGTGATTTAGAAGATTATAAATCCAAAAAATTAATTAATAGCATAAAGTAGTGATTTTATTAAATAATAATTAAATTACAAAGGATAATATCAAAATAGTTGATATTATCAAAACAGTTTAGATTTGTAGTGATTTAGGGAATTATAAATCTAAAATTTAGGGAAATGAATTAGGATTTATTTCCATCCTCATTTGTTAGGTTAGTTGGATAGTTTTGTTAAGATCAGTTTTAAGGAACATTAATTAGACAGGACACGTATTAAATTATGAAAATGACAAGTGTCAAGTTATGGTATCATGTAGTGTGTTTTAGTATATATAATAGATAGATTGGAGAAAGTATTGGGAATGCTCTAATATCATAAATAAAAAAATTAAGTTATAAATAATTAACTAGCTATATATTTTTATGGTTTCGAGAAATTAAGTGGGACTATATACACTGGTGCCAGGAACACCATGACTATTAATGCAATTGAGAAAATAAATTTAATCAAATTAAACTATAAATTAGCCCACATATGAAATAATGGACAGAAGATACATATATATTTGTGACGCACATTATCTGAATATATTTCATTCAGATAAAAAAAAAAGAAAATTGATATTTTATAACAGTTTTTGATATTTTTATATAAAAAAGTGTCGTTATAAATGTCTATAACAACGATTTTCATGTGAAAATATCATTTTCTATTGTGAATTGTTACTAAAAAAAAATAGTGATCCACAAGTACATACAAGTTTGCATAAATATAAGTCAACAATCATTAAAATCACAAGAAACAGGAATACTAAGAATTTCTAACACTTTATAGTGGTATGTTATTGTATGATAGGTAATCCTCTGTCATTACATATTCACACTTATACATCTTGCTGATTTGGGTTTCTAACATAATGTTTAATATGAAACAATAATTACTACTGCTACTACTTCAAGAAAAAACACCAACATATTTATACCATACTCTGTTGTTGCACCCACGCCAAAATACATCCACCACAAGTTCTTTACCTCCACCCTTGTCTGCATGGAGAGTTTGATTTTGTATATAAACTGTTTTGGTCTATTGGGAAAGACAATATAGGAAATACTGTGGAGTATTTTTTCAAAATTTTCTAGAAAAATGTAAGGAAGAGTGATACACTAAATTTAAATTTTGATTATCGTCAAAAGACAATGAAAGAAATGGTGTGGCGTATCTTTTTCAAAATTTTCTAGAAAAATATAAGAGCGGTACACTAAATTTAAAATTTTCAACAACTCAAATCTATTAAAGTTATAAATTTAAAATTATAAATATATTAGTTTTCTCCAATATTTCAAATGAAGACCAAAATACAATATAGCATAACAAAACTCATATTTGTTATAAATGTTTAATACCATTATATTACTCAAATTCATATTATTATGATGATCTACATGCATGTGATATGAATTCTGGTAACATACAAATCCTGCCCTTGACCATATGAGCAAAAATTGTGGCGAATTTGGTAGTGCTTATCACAATAATGTGTACAAATTAAAAGGTCATACGGTGTTTGGATATAGTTATTTTTTTGGATTTTTTTTCTTGTACATGTGTTTTTCACGATCAATGGTTCCTCAAGCTGCACAATCCAGTCTCATCGACAAACGTTATCAAGTTGCAATATTTTCTCCCACATTCACAATCATTTAAGTACAATAGGGTAAGGTTGTTCTTGAAAATAAGGCCGGAATTGGCAAGCCTTAAATAGGGGGAAATTTTACACAAAGGCCTAAGTAGACCAACGTTGGTATCTGGTAGGATAGCTTTTTAACAGTCGTATTGTACGCAATACACACATGTAAAACGGTTGATTCTTTTTAACACGGGTGGGGAGTTGTCTCCAATAAACTAGGAAACAAACTTCATGAAGCAGATCTCACTACTAAACCTCTTTTAAAACTAGGGAGACCAGTGGTTGCTGCTCGTAACATTTTTGAAAGCCCAAACTTGGGCCACAATCCCAGCCAACCACAACCCCCCTCTCCGTCCTTCCCTAGTGTCTAAATTACCCCCACAGCCCTGAAGTTGAAATTACATACTGTCCAAGTAGGAGGGTCAACCCAAGCCTCCTGGAAAATACCAATGGCAAAAGCCTAAAGCCTCCATGCCACATGACGTGTAAAAATCTAGTGAAAATGCAACACACTAGCTTGTCTACAATTGTAATAACAAACCATTAGTACTAGTAAGACCCTCTGACCAAACATGAGCCTTAATATTTGAGGGAACCTTAGCCTTCAAACAAAAGAAGCTACAACCTACATGAAAATGAGTCAACATGAACAAGAGATGAAAGGGTTTGCATGACGATCTCCAAAAATGTCCAAGAAACAAGAACAACTATAAGGGGAGGAAATAAATGATAAGCAACGTAGACAACCGAGTCTCCCTATTAGGGCAGTGGAACAAGTGAAAGTACCTGGAGATCGGATCTCTCTCGGCAGTGTTGTTAAAGGCACCCTAGGCGCGCACCTAGGCGTGAGGCCCATTCCAGCCCACATTGGGCGCCTCACCTCAGGCCAGGCTCCTTCAATGAGGCGCACGAGGTGCAGGTCTCATCGAAGTTGTGTAATTTTTCCCCCTAATTAACCTAGACCATCAATTGCAGCCTCCTCCTGAGCTTCTCCCTTCTCCTTATCTCTTCTCATTTTTTTTGATTCTCTTCTCTTTCCCCAGAGGAGGCTATTTTACTAAATCCTAGGGGGTTATGTTACCCAATTGTTTAATGTTATATATTAGGTTTGCTCATTTTCATATAATGCATGGGTTGTCCGAATTGGACCCGACATTATATTCTAAGCGCCCATAATAAACTCTCAACTCCAATAGGCTTGGACTTAAATTTTGTTAATTTTTTTACATAAAAATGAAATCCTTATTCGAATATCCAGTATTAAAACAAATATTTTGGGACAAAATGAAGATGTTGTGTAACATTGATCAAATGACAGGTTTTCGACTCCGGTCTATACCCATTCATCTTTCGAAACATTGTTGTCTGACGGTCTGAGTTTCATACTTGTTTATTCTTCTTCGTTGTCGTCGTCGTCGTCGTTTTCTAGGATTCCGGTGATGTTAATGTCATCATAGCGAGCTGGTTGGGTATCGACGATTTGAACTCTCCGTCTCGATTGGCACCTCTCATCTGGCGACGGTCGACGGGGTTAGGAGAGGAGAGATTTGGTTGCACTGGTCCATACAAGGAGGGATGAGAGTAGATGTATGTATACATTTATTCTTTGTCATTAAGCTATCATATTTGGTCCACTTTTTCTTTTCCAATTTCTATAAACACATTTAAATGAGAAAAAAAATGAGTAGATAAAAGAATAAATATAGAAACTAAAATATTCTCCTCGAGATAAATATGAATAGAACTTTATTTTATACTTACATTTTAAAGATATAAAATTAATTTTTTGGGATAATTTTTCGATGCCCATAGTTTTATCCTACTAAAGTTAATTAAATTAAGACTAATTTTAGGAGGACATTTTTTGTTGACACTGTTAGTGATAATTTTTTTTGGGTTTTTTTTTGTAGTATCTCTCAAAAAAATATATAATATTGTTTCTTATATGTATCTAAATTACACTTAAAACACTATTTTTTATAAAAATTTCAGTTAGAATAAATATTATACATTTTTTGAAATATACTATAAAAAAAATCAAAAAAAAATATCGATAACAATGTCAACAAAAAAATATCCAAAGGACTCTTAAATTAATGAGTGTCAAGTAGTCATTGCTTACATCACATAGTGTCTAATTTCTAGATCTAGTTTTGCATGTGCCATATAATCCTTTGTTGTACAAGTCAAAATATTACATCATTCAGTAGTCAAAACAGCTGATCTAAGCTCTTACCCCAATCTTTTCCATTCGGGTTATATATACCATGCCCAAATCCTTAACAATTTACATATACCAAAAGAAGCAAAAAAACAAAAAAAAATCATGGAGCAAAAATTAGTACTATTGTACGCATCTTTCTCTCTTCTCTTTTTAATTCTGTCCACCAAATTATTTTCAAAATCAAAAACTCGCCGCCGTTTACCTCCGAGTCCACTCCTAAAACTACCACTACTAGGCCACCTCCACCTACTCAACGGCTCACCACTCCACCGGACCCTACACACGCTCTCCACCAAGCTCGGCCCAATCTTCTCTCTCCAATTCGGGTCCCGCCTCGTGGTGGTGGTGTCCTCCGCCTCCGCCGCCGAGGAATGCTTCACCAAAAACGACATAATTTTGGCCAACCGCCCCCGTCTCGCCATGGGAAAATACATGGGCTACAACTACACCACCATCGCCCAGTCCCCGTACGGCGACCACTGGCGGAACCTCCGCCGCCTTGGCTCACTGGAAATATTCTCCACCGCCCGGCTCAACGTGTTCTTATCCGTTCGTCGAGACGAAATCAATCAACTCTTAAACAGATTATCAAATTCGAGTCACATTTTTACAAAGGTGGATTTGAAATCGAATTTGAACGAGTTATCGTTTAATATTATAATGAGAATGATTGCTGGAAAGAGGTATTCTGGTGGAAATGTGGATGATAAAGATGGGGCGAATTCGAAGCAAGTGCGGAGGATCATACAAAAGGCCTTTACACAGGGAGGAGCGTCACATGCTGCGGATTTTTTGCCCATTTTGAGGTGGATTGATTATAAGGGGTTTGAGAAGGGTTTGAAGGGGCTTAGTGAGGAAATGGACAAGGTGTTGGAAGGAATTATTGATGAGCATAGAAATGATGATGGGAACAGGAATTCCATGGTAGACCATTTGGTTTCTTTGCAAAAAGAAGAGCCACATTATTACACGGATTCAACTATCAAAGGACTTATGATGGTATGTTTTTTTGTGGTTAAATGGACAAATTTTAAAATTAAACCTTAAGCATATTTATTTATATTTTTGTACTCGTAAAAATTAGTACATTTGATATAATTTTTTATGGTTAATATAAATTGCGATTATAAAAATTTAATCAACTAAATCAGTTTTTAAGAGACAAATACCATATTATCTAAATTAAACAGATAGTAAACGAATAGCTTAATGTTTTGTTCTTAATTTAGCGACATTACTTTTGACCTCCAGCGACAATTACTAATGTGAAAGAATAATATTATCAACCATTAAAATAAAAGCGTCCTGTCATGTCCTATTCATTTTTGGGTTAAAATATACTAGTATCTATCTCATATTATGATAAGTATTATTATTGTAGGTTATGATACTTGCTGGGACAGATACATCAGCCGTGACAATTGAATGGGCAATGTCCGTTTTACTTAATCATCCCCATATATTGAGAAAGGCTAGGGATGAAATAGACACCATCATTGGGCAACATCGTTTGGTTGAGGAATCAGATTTTTCTAAATTAAATTATCTACAAAACATTATTTCCGAGACATTTCGATTATTCCCGGCTGCACCACTGTTAGTGCCACACGAGTCATCAGCCGATTGCACGGTCGGCGGATACGACGTGCCACGCGGCACATTTTTATTGGTTAATGCATGGGCCATTCACAGGGATCCGAACTTATGGGACGAGCCCATGAGGTTTAAGCCCGAGAGGTTTGAAAATGCACACTCCGAGACTCGGAAATTGATGCCGTTTGGAATGGGCAGGAGGTCTTGTCCTGGAGCTGGGTTGGCCCAGCGTGTAGTGGGCTTGGCTTTGGGCTCGTTGATCCAATGTTTCGAGTGGGAGAGAATTAGTGAGAAGGAAATTGATTTAGCAGAAGGGAGAGGGCTTACTATGCCCAAAGCTGAGCCACTTGTGGCCTTGTGTAAGCCCCGCAGTATCATGGACAAGGTTGTCTTTTGAAGTTTCAAAAAATGGTTTTAAATGCTGCTGGGCATGTTTCCACTATTTATGTAATGTAATTTTATAAAACTAGTAAGCCTATTGTGTATTTTATAATTACTAAATTTTGTCATATTTATTATATATTTATATTTATATAGATAGAGGAAATGTGCTTTTAACATTTAATTTATATATATATATATATATATGTGATGAATAAATAATAAAAGCTTAATTAATTTGTTAATTTATATACAAACTCTTTTAATCCATAAAAACGCATGTATAGATAACGGTTCAACCCACTTGGAGCCTTTGGCTATGTTTGTTTACAAGGATTATATTTGGAATATTACTATTAATTTCAAGTGTCTTGTTTATTTTTAAATTTGATCTTGTGACTATTAGTCATTTAATTCTGAAATTATAAAATAACTTAAGATGTTAGATAATTTAATAACAGGTTCTACCTGATATTAATTATAATTTCTACCATTTGGAATTAAAAATTGTTAGACCAATTAACCTCAACTTTTTTCTAAAATGACCATGATATCATGAAAACATAAATACGAAAATAAATACTACGCATTGTCTTTCACATTTATTTAATAAGATCTATGCTCATTATGTTACCTGAAAACATAAATGACGTAAATATATACAATCTATGGCTCATAGTATTACGTGTGTACTACATAAATTATTTCGATAAAATTATAACTTTATTTAAAATTAAATTATTTAATTATTATCGGTGAATATTTGATTGAATAATATAACCACTTATTTAAAAGTTTCTAATTAATTGTTCATCATTTTTTGATGTATAAATAATTTTAAATTATAGTTTAAAATATATTATTATTGATAATGATATAATAGTCCAAATGATATTTTTTTATTCAATCTTTTAATTAATTCTGGAAAAGGCAAACATAACATGAAATTATTTTAAGTTATCCCATGAATAATCCTATAAAAAATAAATATGTAACTAGAATTATTTAATTCTAAAATTAATAGTTTAGATATTATAATTCTTGTAAACAAACACGACCTTTAGGTCTAAGGCCCAATCTAAACTAAGCAAATGTACCCAAAATACTCATGCCTGTTGTCCTAGAGGCTCAATGATGAAAGTATGCTTAGGTACTGTTCGATAAAATTAAGTATTTAAGATATGAATGATTAGTATAATTTAATAAATTCTATCATCAGAATAAAATAACATCTGAACTAGAAAGCTATTTGATAATTAAAAAAATATAAAGTATTTGAATGACTTTTCAAAAATCAATAATGATTTTAAATTTAGAATGGAAGGAGTACAATATTTATAGAGGCTCTATATATTTAAAATTTTAATTAAAAAGTAGCTCTCATTATTTAAAATTATAAGGGGTAATAGGATGGTGACACGACATCACGAATGTGGTAAAATGCAAATATAGTCATTAAATTTTAAATATTTTTGAGTATGTTTTTCAATTAATTGTTAAAAAATTGGTGAAACCCAGGATTCATATTTAAAATCTTAACTTTTAAATCTTTATCATGAGAGTAGCTAAGAACCACGGGCCTAACTATTAAATTTACTTAATAATTAAGTTTTATACAAGAACAATTCATTTACCCCATCCCCACCATATTATTATTTATTTTAAAATTATATATAAATTTGTAATAAAATTTAAATTTTACAAATTAAATTAATCAAATCTAAGAAATAATCATTTTATTAAAAGTAGGAAAAAAATTGAAGTAAAAAAAAACCAAGTGCTCTTTCCTTCCTCTGTATAACCCCTTCCCCCTCCCCCTTGTCCCTCCCCTTCCCCTATCCCCTATCCCTATCCCTATTCCTATCCATTTCAATGGACATGGACATGGACATGGACATGGAAATTCCTGATTTAAAAGAGCTCCAATGGCTCGAAGCCAATTCTCACCTCCAAGACGACAATTTTAAATATTTCGAGCAGCCTTATTTCGAAGACGAAGAACAAAACCCTTCAAACCAAATTCAACAACCCCCTAAATTCACTTTGTCAATCCCACTAAAAACCCACTATAATCCCATAAAAACCCAGTTCAATCCCATCAAAACCAACTACAATCCCACCAAACTCTAGTTCAATTACAGAGCATATAGTCTCTTCCCCAACCCAAATCATCGCCAAGAAGCGGTTCCGATCCAACACCTCAAATTCGTTGAATCCTACCGATGAAGACCCAAATAAACGGAACAAAGTTGAATTTGTGTCAAGATATGCTTCCCAGATTGACGGAGATTTTGTTTTTTAGATGATTAAGATGCCGAAATTTGGAATGTTGTCCTTAACTTTGCCTATATTGTAATTTTGGGTTTGAATTTAGCGAATCCTAACTTTTGGATATATGAAAGGCTTAAATATAAATTAGTACCCTAAACTATATGTCATATTCCACTTCGGTGATCCACCTTTTAATTTTGTCAATTAGGTTATTAAACTATCAATTTTTTCCAATTACACAAATTGAACACGCCACGTCAGCAATTGCTGATGTGGATATCTGAGTAAGATCTGGTTGAGCTGATGTGTAAAAATTAAACACGCCACGTCATTTTTTTTGTTTTTTTAATAAAAATAAAATTAAATACGTTTTTTATTTTTTTTAATAAAAAAAATTAAAAAATGCAGTTTTTTTATTTTTTTAATAAAAATAAAATAAAATATGTTTTTTAATAAAAAAAATGCAGTTTTTTATTTTTTTAATAAAAAAATTTAAAAATGAAGTTTTTTTTAATAAAAATAAAATAAAATAAGTTTTTTTATTTTTTTATTAAAAAAATGCAGTTTTTTATTTTTTTTAATAAAAAAAATTAAAAAATGCAGTTTTTTTATTTCTTTTTATTAAAAAAATGCAGTTTTTTTTAATAAAAATAAAATAAAATAAGATTTTTATTTTTTTAATAAAAAAATGCAGTTTTTTATTTTTTTTAATAAATAAAATTAAAAAATGCAGTTTTTTTATTTCTTTTTATTAAAAAAATGCAGTTTTTTTATTTTTTTAATAAAAATAAAATAAAATACGTTTTTTGTTTTTTTTAAATAAAAAAATTAAAAAATGCAGTTTTTTTATTTCTTTTAAAAAAAATAAAAAAAGTATTTTTTATTTTTTTTAATAAAAAATACAGTTTTTATTTTTTTAATAAAAAAAATTAAAAATTGCAGTTTTTTTATTTCTTTTTAAAACGTATTTTTTATTTAATAAAAAAATAAAAAACTGAATTTTTTTATTAAAAAAAATAAAAACGTATTTTATTTTATTTTTATTAAAAAAATTAAAAAAAACTGCATTTTTTTAATAAAAAGAAATAAAAAAACTGCATTTTTTTATTAAAAAAAATAAAAATCGTATTTTATTTCATTTTTATTAAAAAAATAAAAAAACTGCATTTTTTTAATAAACAGAAATTAAAAATCTGCATTTTTTAATTTTTTTTATTAAAAAAATAAAAAACTGTACCTTTTTTATTAAAAAAAATAAAAAAACGTATTTATTTTATTTTTATTAAAAAAATAAAAAAAACTGCATTTTTTTTAATAAACAGAAATAAAAAATCTACATTTTTTAATTTTTTTTATTAAAAAAATAAAAAACTGCATTTTTTTTATTAAAAAAAATAAAAAATGTATTTTATTTTATTTTTATTAAAAAAACAAAAAAAATGACGTGGCGTGTTTAATTTTTACACATCAGCTCAACCAGATCCTACTCAGATAGCCACGTCAGCAATTGCTGACGTGGCGTGTTCAATTTGTGTAATTAGAAAAAATTGATAGTTTAATAACCTAATTGACAAAATTAAAAGGTGGATCACCGAAGTGGAATATGGCCTATAGTTTAGGGTACTAATTCATATTTAAGCCTATATGAAAATGCTGAATTTTAGATGAAAGAGACAAATGGAGATGATGTTATTTTACATTAATGGGTATATTTGTTTATTAATATTTTACTGGGAAATGAATTGATTTGATATAAAATTTAATCCTTTTGCTAAAGTAACACTTAGGCCCATGTGAAAACAGATCATCTGTCTCCAATTTTCTTGTCCCTTTGTGTCTTTTCACTTAAATTTTGACACTTAATCTCTTACTTAACACTAATTAATTCTAAAATTAAATAAAAAGACATGTGTCAAAATTTAAGTGGTGGGACACAAGGGGATAGGAAATTTGGGGACATGGGATCTGTTCTCGGTCCGTGGTGCTCGATCGGGTGATCTCATTACCAAAATTTCAAACTTAATTCATGTGAGACCCCGAATTTTATGAAATAAAAGTATTCAATTTTTTTATTTTGGTGAATAGTTAAATTGATAAAAGTTTAAAGTTAAGGGTGACATTTAAAATTTTTTCAAAGTAAGTGATGATGAAGTTTTATTTTATTAGTATTATTAATGTAATAAAACAGAAATGCTTTTTATATAAAACAGAATACTTTTATAAAGTTATTCGTTTTATTAGACTAATAGTAAAATCTTTTTATATAAAACATAATACTTTTATAAAGTTATCTGTTTTATTAGATAATAATTAGAATATATTATATTTTATTATGCATAGTATTTGCATAGTGCCTGCAAAGTGTTCGCATAGTAAAATCTTTTTATATAAAACAAAATATTTTTATAAAGTTATTCATTTTATTAGATTATAAATAGAATATATTATATTTTATTGTAAACCAATCTGGACCGTCCATTTAAAAGTGAATCAATATGGACCGTTCATGGATTAGTTACTATTCGGTCTATTCTTCTATAAATAGAAGCTCATTCCTTCATTATTTCTTACGAATTCACTGAAACTCTAGAGAGACAATTCTCCTTCTATAATCTTGAGCGTATTTCTTTAGAGTTTAAGAAAGCTTTGAGCGTAGTACAAGTTTTCTTCAAGTACATTCACGCCCTACTCGTCGGAGTACTCTTCTTTATAAGGTAAGAGATATTATTCGTTGTACTGTAAGAGGTATTATTTCTTTCGTATTCATGAAGAGAATTTCTGTTATTCCATTCCTTATTATTTTGTTGGAATAACCTGTATACGGGGACTACCCTATACTTGGTGAAATTCTTCTGTTATTCCATTATTTATTATTCTGTTGGAATAACCTGTATATGCGAAGTACCGCATACATGGTAAAATTCTTCTGTTATTACATTCTTTATTATTCTGTCGGAATATCATGCCGGTGCATATTACGCCTGACCTGGTTCCATTAATTATTATTCTGTTGGAATAATCTGTCTGTTTGGTCAATCGCATGCATGATGATTTCTGTTGTTATTCCATTCTTTATTATTCTGTTGGAATATCATGTCGGTGCGTTTACGCATGACCTAGTTCTGTTATTTATTATTCCGTTGGAACATCCTGTCGGTGCGAATTTCTCCTGACCTAGTTCCATTATTTATTATTTTGTTGAGAATAACCTGTTTGTGTAGTCTATCGCATACATGGTGAAATTATTCTGTTATTCCATTCTTTATTATTCTACTGGAATAACATGTCTATGTGGATTACCACATGTATGGTGAATGATCCTTTATATTTATTCCTTATTAAATTGTAAAAATGATCTGTTTACGTTGATTATGATGAGAGTCATAATAAAAACATTGGATTGATGAAAATCATGGGTATATGAAGTATTAACAAGTGTTATGATGAGTTATGTTGATTATTATGTGAAAACATGAAAGTTTCTTATAAATCACAAAGGATTGAAAAATAAGATTTTGATAAAAATAGAACATGAAATTCAATAGACCATATCTCCTATTATATTTTGAATTTTTAAGTGTGGTCAAGTTCTAGAGTTAGATCTATGAGTTTCCTAACTTATCCAAGTGAAATCACAGGAAAAGGTGTTGTAAATTTTTGTGTGGACTGATTTTAGCAAAGCACAAAAAAGTGAAAAATGGGAAAACAACTACTGCCAGAAATTTTAAAAGGGCATTTTCGGCCACTTAAATTGTTAGAAAAATTCCGGCCTTTTGGGACTTGAAAATATATGGTATAAAGTACCTCTTGTCCCAAAATGAGCTCATTCCGACTTAAATGAGCAAGTTATGACCATTTTAATATTTAGGTTTTTTCGACAAAAAACCCTATAACTGGAGTTCTATAACTCCGATAACCATAAAATTTAAACTAGAAGATTACGTTAACATATGTAAGATCCTGCCAAGATTTAGGAATTTCTAGAGTTAAACTTGAGGTAGCTAATTTCTTAAGAAATTAATTAGAAATTGATTTTTAAAAAATAGTAAATAAATTTTAAAAATTCCAAGAAAAATATATGTTCATGAAAAAAATATATATTCTGCTAAATCCCAGGAAAAAAATATTTTTTGGGGCTGATTTGGGATTTTTCATGAAAATGGTTTAGTTACAAATATATGAGTTAAATATGTTATGCGAAGTAACAAAGTTGAAAAATAGGATTTTATAGTTTGGAAATACTATATAAGGTATATGCAGATTTTTGATAAGGGATTTAATCATTGGTGATGAAATCTTATGAGTATGACACTTTTGAATGATTAAATGCATTATTTGGTAAAGTGTAAATAATTAAAATAAATTATTTATAAGTTTAAGAAGTGATTAAAATATTGTTATGATATTAATAATATTAGATTATGAGTTGTGGATAATATTTGGATAAATTTAATGTCTTTAATATTTATCCTTATTTTCGTTTGATTAATACTTATATTATTGTCATCATCCTCATGTATATATTATGTTGAAAGTCATCTGTGGTCTGTAGTGCATAGATGTACTTGGTATGATTATGACCAGGGATTATTCGGTATAATCATGACTGTAATATTATAAATGATGTAGAAAAGGTCCTCATTGGCCGTAGTGCATTGATGGATAATTTTTGGTATGCTTATGGCTATAAATTCTGTTCGGCCAAGGGTGCAAAGATGAATTGTTTTATGACATGATCAGGATCGTTGATGAAATTACGATTATCTTTGGCCCGTAGTGCATGGATAATTTGTGGTCGTGATACTAAAAGAATGTCCTTGGCCTATAGTGCAGGGATGAATTGATGATGTGGATTAATTATTGAACTGAGTCTCAACAATGAAATATTAATTCGTGGATGTGATAATAATGAATATCCTTGGCCGTAGTGCATAGATAATTCATGGATATGATATCAATGAATATCATTGGCCGTAGTGCAGGGATGATTCTATGATGTGGATTAATTATTGAGCTGAGTCTCAGCAATAAAATATTGATAATAAAATTTTAAATTCGTAGAAGATAGTAGATATCATACTCTACTTGACTCTTCTAAAGTACAGTTGTATGTCTTTGGCTTGTAGTGCAAAGATGAATTGTTAATGAATATCTTTGGTCGTAGTGTAAAGATGAATTTATTAGTATGATTATGAGCATGGATTGTGATTTGGTATAACCATGATTTTTGATGTTTCAGGTGAAAATAGGTAATGAAAATTATTTTCGTCCTGGGTGCGAAAAGGAATTCCGAATCACAATTATGATTATGAGTTATTCATATGATTATGGACAGAAATTGTTGATTGATGTTACAGGGATAAAATTATTGGTGGACTTTTAACATGGAGAAGATAATAGACCTGATGGTCTATTTGACTCTTTTAATGGATTGCTCGTTCCGCTGCAACTATGGTTGAAAACTTTTATCATCTACCATATGTTCTAAATCTCTGATTTATTATTAACAAAAGCTATTGATAATTTAATTATCTTTAGTTATGATATTCTTTACTGGGCTAGTTGTGCTCACCCTTTTGCTTCACAATTTTTTTCAGGTAATAAGAGTGTAGCTGGGTTGAGCGGGGATAACAGGGGAATAGAACAATGGTCTATAGCTGTTGAGGTTCTCCCTAAATAGTATAGAAATAATTTTATTGAGAACTTTAGATAAGTGTCCCTAAATAGTATAGAAATAATTTTATTGAGAACTTTAGATAAGTGTGTCGTATTGTATATGTCATTTGATATTTAATTTTGGTGAACCAAATAGGGTGAGACGAACCCAACTTTGGAAGGGTGTTTTGTCACTATCATACCAGATGTCTAATGACATACAACCTCGAGTTATCATAAGACAGAGTTGTGCACATCCACTTGCTGAGTATATCTACGATCACTACCTATATGATTTTGGAGTTTATTTAAAATATAATTTTCACTTGAAGACAGTGGAGATAGTTATATGTTAAGAGAAGACTCACCATTGGAAGGAACATGATAGTAATCTTCTCGTTTTTCTTTGGGGTTTATTGGGTCAACCAAGCATAATTTTCTAGACATATGATATCTATCATAACTTAGATTCATGGCCTCCTATGTACGAAGGTATCCTTGAGCACTTTCCAAATATTTTAATTTTTAAAATAGTTTTTGACTGTACCTTTATGTAAGGTGCAATTGTGACATGATTCAGAGTTGGTATATATATTTGTATTTAAACTCATACTATACATGTCGTCGTATTTTACACGAAGGTTGTATAAATGAAGTTGTAAATGATTTTTATAGTGTATTTTCTGACAACCCAAGATGGGTGATGTATATCTGTTTTGGAGCGTCACAATTCACATTTTATCTCCACTGTAGAACCAGTTAACAATGAACCGGTTCACAATTACATTTTATCTCCACTGTATATTATGGTCCAACCATGGTCGTTTACTATCTCAACATCTTCAACGATGATTTCAATAAACTATTTCCAAGTCTCATAGTTTTCTGCCTCCACAACAACATAAGAAAATGGATAAAGTTTGTTGTTTCCATCAATCCCTACTGAATTCAATAGAACTCCAACATTTGTGCTTAACAAAATAGTCTACCACCCTAAATCCAAACCGTTCTCACAAGGCATCAAATTCAAATCCCAGATCAAAACCCTCTTAGTACTACTAGACTTCTTCAAAACCTGCACCAATTCCGGTGAATTATTTACAGAATTACCCTCCAGGCCACTTTGATCACCAATCAAGTCTGCACCACGGTGGCGCCTCATGTGTCCCCCTAATGCTTGTCCTGTCCCAAATTCAAGCCCACAAATCGAGCACTCGTGTTTCTTATGCAAGTGAGCCTTACTAATAAGCCGGTAACCCTCCATAAAATTGGGTTTCTTGTGACTAGCCCTGTGCCCACCAAGTGCTTGAAACGACTGGAACTGCCGGTGACACGTCTTGCACTTGAAAACCCGGCCAGTAAGCGACCGGCCGGATTTATTATCGACACGAGAGAGAAGCATCAAGGCGCAGTTGGCCATGGCTAGCTTCTCAACTTCTCCATTATCTAAGTCTCTAATTGATCTCTTCATAGTCATGGCTGGCTTGTGTTGTAAGATTTAGAAGTGAGTGGTGTAGATAGTTATTATGTGCCTTGTTCTTGTAGGTGTATGGGCGTGTGTTGTTATATTTATTCTGGGTTATGTTTCCGATTTCTTGTAGGTTAAGAAAGTGAGATGTAGCTAGTGCTGAGTCCTAGTGTTGGCGTGACCGCGTAAACCGATCGATCCTATGAAGGATAGGAGAAGTATTGCCGCATCAGGACTCTAATTTGGAGTCGGTTTTGTTATAGTACTCGTCTGATTTTAGTAGTAAGCAATTAATGAAATATTAAATTTTAAAATTGTTATGAAAATAACTATTAAAAATTATATAAAAAAATAAAAATAAAAATAAAAGTATTTCAAAATTTACATAATTACGTTTCTTTTTGTAAATTGATTTTAAAAAGTCAAAATAAAGATATTTTGTGGAACATAGGCAAATTATTTTATGACTTACTCCATCTGTTTCAAAAAAAAAATGAATTCATTTGTTATTTTTGTGTAAAAAATAGTCTTTAACTTTTAATTGTAATATAAAATGAAACATTATTCTAAAATTTATGATTATAATTTTATTTATCACATTATGCATCACTATTAAATTAAACACTAAATAAATATATAATAAACATTAGTTTTACTAGGAAAGAAAAAGGCTGTCCCAAGTTGTCACTCATTTTTAAAATCGTCCTTAAAATTTATTTTTCGTCAATTAGGTGATTAAAGTAATATTTTTTGGTGTTTATGTCCATTTTAACCAATTTGATTGTAACTTGACTCAACTCGACCCATTTATCTTTTACCAAATTCGACATTTTTTACACTTCTGTCCCACTAAGTTGCCTGATTTTATTTTTTTTATTTTCAAAAAAAAATTAAACTTGCTTTTCAGAAGAAAAAAAATAAAACTTTTATTTTAAAAAGAGAGTAAAGTTTCAAAAAATATATATTCAAAAACAAAATAAAGTTTTATTTTTAAAAAATAGATTTTTTAAAATAAATGAGTAAAATTTAATAAAAAAGAGATTAAAAAAACTTTTTTATTATTAATTTTTTTTTAAAATTAGTACATTTTTATGAAATATAAATTCAAAAAATAAAAATTTATTTTCAGAAAAAATAGTATTTTTTTAATTTTTAAAAAGTGAGTAAAGTTTCATTAAATATAGATTCAAAAAAATAAAACAAGAAAATAAAAGTATATTTTCAAAAAGAAATATACATTTTTATTTTTAAAAAATGAGTAAAGTTTCATAAAATATAAATTCAAAAAAATAAAACTTAAATTTTCAGAAAAAATAGGAAATATTATTTTTTTTTAAAAATAAGTAAAGTTTCATAAAATATAGATTCAAAAAAAAGTTTAAAATAAATTTAAAGTAAATGAGTAAAAAAAGTAAATGAGTGAAGTTCCATAAAATAAATTTACACATCTTTTAAAAAATAAAAAAATTTCTATTTACTTTTATTGAATATATATTTTATGAAATTTTACTTATTTTAATAATAATAAAAAATTTTATTTTTTCTGAAAATAAAGTTTTTTTTATTTTATACTTTTTTTAAATCTTTATTTTATGAAAATTTACTCATTTTAAAAAAAATAAACTTTCTATTTTTTTTCTTAAAATAAAGTTTTATTTGTTTGTTTTACTTTTTCAAAATCTATATTTGATGAAACTTTACTCATTTTTTTAAATAATTTTTTTCCTGAAAATAAAGTTTTACTTCTTTGAATCTATATTTTATTAAACTTTACTCATTTTTATAAAAATAAAAATTTATATATATTTGAAAATATTAATTTTATATATATTTTTAATCTATATTTTATTAAATTTTACTCTTTTTTTAAAAAATAAAAAAATCTATTTCTTGAAAATAAAGTTTTAATTTTTTTATTTTAAAATTTTTAAAAATCTATATTTTATGAAACTTTACTCATATTCAAATAAATAAAAATTTCTATTTTTTTATGAAAATAAAGTTTTATTTTTATTTTTCACTTTTTTAAATCTATATTTTATGAAACTTTACTCATTTTATTAAAAAAATATATTTTTTATTTTTTTTTTGAAATAAAGTTTTTTTTGAATCTATATTTTATTAAAATTAACTCATTTTACAAAATAAAAATTCTATTTTTTAAAAAAAATTATAGTTTTTTTTAAATTTATTTGAATCTATATTTTTTGAAACTTTACTCAATTTTTTTTAAAAAAAAATCTATTTTTTTTGAAAATAAAGTTTTATTTTTTGGTTCTACTCTTTTTGAATCTATATTTTATTAAATTTTACTATTTTTTTAAAAAAATTAAATTTTTTTTTGACGAAAAATAAACTCTAAAAATTATGTTAAAAGTGAGTGACAACTTGGACATAAGTATTATTCGGCCAAAGAAAAAAGAGGCTGTTTTGTGGAAGAAGGAATATAAACTAGCTAGCTAGCTATTACAATCTATCTAATAAAATACAAATGATTTTGAATTTTTCGCTCACTCAATAAATCATCTGGGCCGTCCAAAGTTTGAGATAAATCCCACCGTTCATACATCTATCTAATAAAATACATCTATGTATCTAATAATCTAATAATAATTTAATAAAATACAAATGACTTTAAATTTTCCGCTCACTCAATAAATTATTTTAGTCGTTCAAAATTTGAGATAAATTATATTATTCATACAGTGCCGGAGGCACGGGATCCAGCTAATAGATACATATATTACGTACTTAAGAGACAAAACAGCAAAGTGAAGTCTTTATTCTTTAACATTACTTGCCCATAAGTTGGAAACAAGTGTGTCAGTCACAAGAAGCTGGACAGGATGCTTGTACTACTTATCCAGAACCTTCATGGACTGTTCCCGTCTTCCCGAACCGCGTGTAAGCACACAGATATATTCCTCCATCTTTCTGATTTTCTTTTTGTAAAAGAGTTGGTAGTAAAGGGATAAACGAATCGAGTCGATCTGAGTATTGAGTTGTTCAGATTTGATTCATAAAATATATCGAGTATAAAATAAAGTTTGATTGAGGCTCATTTAGCTACCGAGTCGTGTATGATTCCGAATCGAGCCCGAACAGCTTGAAATTTTCTAACGAATATGATCCGAGTATCAATAGAAAATTAAAATTTGAGAAGGTTCGAGTAATTTATAGAACTTTAAAATGTGCTCATATTTGACTCATTTATATTTCGAGTCGAGCTCGAATCGAACTTTTAGTCGAGCGAGTACGAATCGAACCCGAACTGTTTGCTTATTTTACGGCCTTAATTGGTAGTTTCAGCCATAGTTGACGCGTTGACACTTGAACCCTACAGTAGTTAGTATTTTCAATCTCAATTCCCGATAACATGTAGTACTATAATGTGGAGTAGTATTTATTGAAATAAAATTTTAACAAAAGTAATGCTTTTATAAAAAAGTTCAAATAATATTTGGTTACTTAATTTTGAAAGTGCTTTTTAATTTTTTAATGATAAATTAATTTAAGATAATTATGTGTTATGAGATCTTTTTAGTTATTCTGTACTTGATTTTGCCAAATGTGTTTTAATTAGTCAAAAATATAAATTTTCTACTTCAACTAAAATGGTTTCTTAACTAAAAAGATAATGGTCTCTTTTTAAATAAAAAATGTGTTTTAATTATCACATTTCTTAGAAGTTGTATATACTATATGTAGGGTTCTTTTAGTGACTATTGGGTTTGATAAATAGGAGAACTAAAAATCAGGTAGGTTCTTTCAATCACTATTAAGTTGGCTAAATAGGAGAACTAAAAAAAACAGGTGTTTTGTGGGGTTCATATTCATTCAATGATTATTGGGCTGGTTAAATAAGAGAACTAAAATGAGTCCATACTTGTCCTGTTTTATTTTTGTTATTAATTAATATTGGTGGGGGAGTGTGTTGGATGTATACTTTTTTCTCCTATAATGACCCGAAATAAAAGCTTAAAATTTTAGAAAAATAATACTCTATTGTCTCAAATTTAAAGATATAATTTAATTTTTAAGGTCAAACGATGACATTAATAAAACTTTAATGTAGTCGTTTAACGTCAAAAGTCAAATATATAAACTTTTTTTGTTGTCAGTTACGTGAATAATTATTTGTGATAATTTTTTTAATCAAATATGTTATATGATGAGTCAAACTAATTAATAATTAATTATATCCAATTAAATATATTAATAAACTTCTTATTATAAATTGGCAGAATATATTCGGAGACTCAAAATTATTAATCCAAAATAAACTGAAAGCTCAAGATTTGAGTTGGTTTAGTACGAACGCATGTAATTATACTAGTGGAAACCAAAGAGATTTTAGTCATATCGGAATAATTATCAGGGGAATATATAGGTGAGAGGTGTGTTGTACCAATTTTATGTTGAACAATTCAATCTATTTACGCGGAATCATGCAGTGTAAGAGCATTTACAACACTTTTTTTTATCTCTATCCCTATACTGCAGTGTTATTGGATTATTCTGTAGAATAGAGATTCAATTTTTTCACTATCTACCCACACATGTTCTTAATATTGATTCTTTAAATATTAAAATTTAAAAGTTTCAACAGTCAAATCGTGTTTTGAACGTTGTAACTATTTTTTATTTAAAAGTAATTGTTGTTTGAATTTAAAATTTGTAATTATTTTAATTTAAAAATAGATATTGCTAGAAATCAAAATGTGCAACGATCATTATGTGTTTATAAGAACTAAAATAACATTATTTTAATTATAAAATAACAAAATTTATAATTAGTAGTAATATTTTTTTACAAAAATGATCAAAATCAAAATTTGGTTGATTTTAATATTTTTTTATAGTTCTCTTTCTTCTCTAAGTCCTCTATTTAAAAAATAAAAATGAGTAAATTTGATAGGCATACCCAAATCAGCAATTAAGTGATATAAGATCCTTTAACCAATATAAAATCGCAATAAATAGGATGTGAAATGTCATTTTACATAAATAGGGAACGCTCTTTTGATTCCCTCACCCTGAGGAGTCAAATCATATATAGGGATTAAAATAAAGAATTATATAAGGATAAAGAATCTGTTGAATATATATTCTTTAAATATGGGGATAAAGAGTCTATTAGAAAAACTGTTGTGAATGCTCTAACCTTCCTTTACATTTGAATTGCAGGGATCAAGATATAATTAAATAATTTATTTCTATAGAATGAAAAAGAAAAAAATTATATCCGATTTATTGGAGGGTATGGAAATGAATCATTTCACTATCCATTCTATTTAATTCTTTCATCAATTCCATTCCACTATAAAAAAAAGTCATAATTCCGACAGAATATTTCGTTGGCAATATTCTTATTATGTCGGAATTAGCCTATTTTTGACGAAATATTCTGTCCGCAACTCAGTTGAATATAAAGGTTTCGGCATTGTAGACAAACCTAGCATAATAATGCTTTTTGACGGAATTATACATTGTGACATGGTAAAATGAAACACTATTAGATATAAATTTTTTGATCAAGGGTTTTTATATATAAAAAAAATTGAATAGTATTTACTTACAAAATTATAAAAGTGCTTGTAAAAATATTAATGATAAATCTACGGTAATTGCGCGGTATGAAATTTTATTTATTGATATTTCTACATAACTTTTTAATATTTTCACATAAAAAGTGTCGGTTATAAATTTACGACGACGGTCAAACTAAAATGGTCTTACGTATGCAAACGATCAAACTGAAATTTCTTTCTTCTTTTTTATTTTTTGTATTCAAATTGTCTTTGTAGAATTTTCTTTTTCTTTTTTTTTTCTTTTTTTTTTATTATTTATTTTGATTGGTTGCATAACCTCATTAGGTACTTATGGGGACGACGAAGAAATTTGCAATCAATATGCCGTTTAATGAAATACATTAAATAATAAATAAGTTATGTTATCTAATTTATTTAGGTCAAACAAAGCACATTAATTTTGTGCTGATATACCTAAAACTAAATAAAATAACAAAATATTACTCCTAATATATAATTAGTGGAAAATGGAATTTCATACCTAAACTGAGAGATACATTGAATTGAAGTCGAAATTCACTAGGAAATTGTGAGAAACTTAACATCATGATCAAAGTCTCAAAGTTTTTCTTATATTTTTTGAAGGTACGTCTGTGGATTCGACGAGTATATTAGAAATTTAAATGCGAGAATTTGTAACATTCAAATTTCACATCAAAATTAAGTTATTAATCACACTACCTTCATTTATGATTTTTTGGGTGTCCATCAGGGCAGTCTAATTAAACTTTTTGGGGGCCTCAAGCTAAATCTTAAATTGGAGTCTTCTTTTTTAACCATTTAATACTAAATTAAATTAATATCTATGATTTTTTTAATTGGAATTTTATTTTTTTTTACTCTTTTAGATGCAAAATTTTTGATAAACTTTTATAATCAACTTTCTCTAACATTTAATTTTCAATTGACAAAATC
Source organism: Panax japonicus (assembly GCA_020205505.1). Lineage (NCBI taxonomy): Eukaryota > Viridiplantae > Streptophyta > Magnoliopsida > Apiales > Araliaceae > Panax > Panax japonicus. The sequence goes on along the minus strand of CM035108.1, from coordinate 61,313,999 downwards.
GTTAATCCACTTAATCTTTCTTGGGACATAGTCGACCTTAAGTAAGATTTTATGATCAATTTTATTTTTGAAAATGTTCTTTCTGCAGAAGCAAATGTTGCAATAATTGTTAATAAAATTCTATATGTGATGCAAGCATTAAGAAAAGATTCTAAATTTTTTATATAATTCAGAATGTCAACTGGAGTGTTCTTCTTTTCTTTTGTTTGTATAACTTCTCTTAAAAATTTTAATTCCGAAAATAAATCTAAACCAACAATATCAATATAATTTTTATATGTGAGAGCATTTTCAAGATAAAGACATTTATCCTGCAAGCTATCATCATCAAATGATTTTAAATTTTCGAAACCATAAAAAAATTGGATTTTTTAATGGACTCTAACATATACGGATTATTAAAATTTGGGGGTCTTCTCACTTTTAGAGGCCTTAAGTCATTGCTTAAATGACTTAACATATGGGTCGGCGATTAAAATGACTCAAGAAGATACTACTGATTTTGTGGCTGTCTAAGAGCTTGTTTAGATGAATTTGATACAATTTAAACTTGAGATTTGATCCAAGATTTATTTCAGACCCATATTTTATATTTACGTTCAATTTTAAACAGGTAAGATTTAGATTATTTTTTTTCTATATCATCGATTTAACGAAATTTTAAAACTTTATATAATATTTGAAATAAATACGTTGTGTCCCGTAAGATTAACATTTCATATATATGTTTAGAGTAATGCTACATACACAAACTATTTTACAAATATTTTATAAACTCCTGATGTGGCATATTCTACTTCAACATATTGATCAACAAATTTTTTTAATGTAATCTTCGGCCCCACACAATATGCTGAGATGGCGTATGACACATCAACTGTTTGTAAAATATTTGTAGAATAGTTTGTATCTCTAGCATTATTCATATGTTTAATGTAAATTTATAACCTTAAATTTCATTGTATATGTAGCACAAATATCAAATGGATGTAAATATACGATTCTCTTAGTTATGGTTTCTCACTTATGCCTAAATAATGCTAATGGTTTTAGGTCATCGTTAGCCAAGCTAGATGACGCAGTCAATTAAGGAGGATTTGTCAGGCCGCCGCATATTAATTCTAAAGTCTTGGTTATCCGATGACTAAGGCTGTAAAATGAGCAAACAGTTCGGGATCGATTCGTACTCGCTCGACTAAAAGTTCGATTCGAGCTCGATTCGAAATATAAATGAGTCAAATATGAGCACATTTTAAAGTTCGATAAATTACTCGAACCTCCTCAAATTATAATTTTCTATTGATACTCGGATCATATTCGTTAGAAAAGTCCAAACTGCTCGGGCTCGGTTCGAAATCGTGCTTGGCTTGGTAGCTAAATAAGCCTCAATCAAACCTTATTTTATACTCGATATATTTTGTGAACCAAATCTGAGCAACTCAATACTCGGATCGACTCGGTTCGTTTACACCCTTATCGATGACCAAAGTAAGAAACAATGTCATTTTTTTGTTTCACACTCTTTTAAGTAATTTCTGTTGGAAATGGATTTGATAAAATAAATATTTAAGCATTTTGAGGGTTAATTTATTATGGGACCCACACGTCGGAAATATCGGGTCTTTGCACCAATGTGTTCTCCTTCGTGAGGAGTATAACTTGGTATATTTATGTGTTCAAATCCATTAAGAATTGAAATGAGAAAATTGACTACAAAGTCACCTACTTGATTGTTGAAAATTGCAAAAGTCCCACATAGGGCATTAGAGAAAAAATTGAAGTCTTTATATATGGGATGTTTGCTTAATGGGAAGGGCCTCAAGGGGCACCCCATTTTTGTGGAAGGGAGAGGACTTAGCCAAGGCATGGTTCAAACCCAAATGCACGTCGTTGTCTAGTCGGGCCGGGTTCGGGTTTGTACGCCAACGGTAATAAACCGCGGGATTATTTCTATAAATAATCTGAAAGATCACAAGCTATTTTTTCCCGTTCTGTTTCTATTACTCCTTTCCGATAATTTTTAGAAATAGAGTTTTCCGTTCTGCGAAAACCCGTTCCTTCCCTATTACAAAAATCCCATTCCCATTCTGCAGTTCCGTTCTGCAATAGTTTCCTTGTCCCGTTCAGCAAAAGAATTCTCGTTTCTGTGTAAGTGTATCAATGTAATCATTTTCTTGCATCATTACTATAATTATTGTAAGTTCAGTGCATAAACATTGAAATTGGTTCGATGTGCTCTTAATTTTGAAGTGTTTCTAATTAAGAATTGGAAATCCGTTTTATCTTGGAAAATAATTATTCAATTAATTCTTAGCACCTGTGAGGGAATAAATTTGCTTTAAGGAGACTTTGTGAATTCAAAGGATTCAGATTTATATATAAATATATATATATATATATATATATATATATATATATATATATATATATATATATATATATAGGGGAGCGATCCATAGCATCTATATGCTATGGGACAAATATTGGCATATAGGCTCTAAACCACACGATTTAGTGATAAACGAATGCGATCTGTATTTTTAAAACACCGTCCGCTAGTAATACTAGCGGACGTACTTATTATTATTTCCGGACAATTAAGCCCTCGTACCAGATAAGAAGCTGTAGTCCGCTAGTAATACTAGCGGATAGAATCGTCCGCTAGTATTACTAGCGGATTGAAGTCAGATAATAGTCCGCTAGTTTATGGTTTGGAGCATCACGCCTCACCTGGTTGCACTTGGATTTTTCCTATGCTAATCTTGGTTGAACCTAAATGCCATTAGTTGTTGGCCTGTTAAATTAGTAAAAAGTTGGTTCACTTGCAATTTTAGAGCCTCAAGACCGAAGAAGACCTTTTTGATCCTTAAATAATAATCATAATCTGTATACCATTTTCTGGTACTATTAGTAATTATAAGTAACTTGTTTGGGTTGTTTTATTTTTGATTCTTTATTTAATTTCTCCGAATATGATGACTGTGACCGTCACTTTTAGTGTTTTATTATTGAGAATATGCGATTTCATATGGACAATCATTCGGTAATTTTCCTTGACAATAATGTATTTGTTTTAGTGGTACAAGGATTTCATTTTCCCAACAGCATTATTTCCAACCCATATACAATCAGTTAGTGTTTCAATTGTTTATGCAGAGAGAGAGAGAGAGTAAAAGGGACAAGTGTCCGTTTAGAAGAATTAGCAGGATGGAAAGGATAAAAATGAAATTAAAGTAAAGCTTCTCCAACACCTAAAAGTGTTTATTTTTGTTTCTCTACAGAGCTGATGATGGCGGCACCGGTGGTGAGATTTCCGATCATATTTGTGGTACGGTTAGTCGGAATAACAGTGGCAGCTCTGGTTCTGACGTGGACTTTGCATTACAGAGGTGGGCTGGCTCTCATCTCTGATAACAAGGATCTTATCTTTAATGTAAGCCTCTTCCTTTTATCCGACTTCAATCCGCTAGTAATACTAGCGGACGATTCTATCCACTAGTATTACTAGCGGACTACAGCTTCTTATCTGGTACTAGGGCGTAATTGTCCGGAAATAATAATAAGTACGTCCGCTAGTATTACTAGCGGACGGTGTTTTAAAATTACAGATCGCATTCGTTAATCACTAAATCGTGTGGTTTAGAGCCTATATGTCAATATTTGTCCCATAGCATATAGATGCTATGGATCGCTCCCCTTATATATATATATTTCATTTTATAATGTGTTTCTGTTTTGCATAATTTATTATTATTATATCTATATGCATATTAAATAATACTATATATTACAGATAACAACCTTAAAGCAAATTTATTACGTTCTGTAATTGTGGTATTATTTAATATCGTTTGTTTATGTGAACAGAAAATAAGTTTTATATATATATATATATATATATATATATATATATATATATATTTCATTTTATAATGTGTTTCTGTTTTGGATAATTTATTATTATTATATCTATATGCATATTAAATAATACTATATATTACAGATTATATCTAAATAATACTATATATATATATATATATGCATATTAAATATTATTATTATTATTATTATTATATCTAAATAATACTATATATATATATAGCAGATTATTATTATTATTATTATTATTATTATATCTAAATAATACTATATATATATATATATATGCATATTAAATAATACTATATATTATATCTAACGAATATGATCCGAGTATCAATAGAAAATTATAATTTGAGGAGGTTTGAGTAATTTATCGAACTTTAAAATGTGCTCATATTTGACTCATTTATATTTCGAGTCGAGCTCGAATCGAACTTTTAATCAAGCGAGTACGAATCGAGCCCGAACTGTTTGCTCATTTTATAGCCTTATCCCCAAATGAGCTCTTAGATATGTGAATGAGTTGTGTTATTCGAGCTTTGCTAGGCAAAAGATCAAATTTAAATTGCCTAGCTTGAAGATTTTTTTTCCTTATTTTTATTTTTGATTGGTCGCACAACATCTTGGTTGAATTAAGTTATATTAAATTCTTAGATTGTTCTCTCTTTATTAATTTTCTTCTTAATTAATTTAATTGTTATTTTGTTTTTGTTTTAATTTTAGTTAATCAATTCCCTGTATCTCAGCTATATATGATGCTAAACTAAAGCTTCTTGTTCAAGAGAGTTGAAACATTAATTCCAAGATGTCATCTAATGCATGCATTTAGGTCAAACAATGCACATTCAATTTTGTGCTGGTATATATTATACCTACAACTAAATAAAATATTACTCCCATTATTTAATTAGTGGAAAAAAATGAAGTTTCATAATTAAAAAGTGATAGATACATTGAATTGAAGTCGAAGCTCACAAGGAAATTGCGAGATAATTAATATCACGATCAAAGTCTCAAAGGTTTTATTTTATTTTATTTTTTAAGGGTAGGTATTTTATGTTCACTTTTGAGTAGGGTTCCAAAAATCCTTTTGTTAAGGCAAGATGGTTTAATAAAATTCATGCTAATCACTTTCGTGAATATTAAACTCTTAGGTCTAATATGACTTGTAGACTTGAGTTAGCTGCTTAGCTGCCTAAGGTAGCTTACTAGTAGGAGTGTAAACGGATATATACAAATTCGGATACAATGATATCCGTATTTATATATTTAGAAAATTAATTTATTATCTGTATTCGTATCCGATATCCGATGAATTTTAAAAATAACATCTGTATCCGGTATTTGGAATAATATCTGTTACCGTTTATTTTTTTCAAATAAATAAATTATTCGAATATCCGAGTATCCGAATTCGTTTATCAATCCCCTAAAATAAAATTCATTTAAATTATTACCAATCAGAATTAACATACATATTAATTAATCATCATCATACACCATTGATCATAAAAATAAAAATTTAGAAAAGTATCAAATTAACATCATTGAAAAGATGGTGAAACTCTTGTTCTTCTTTGCAATCATCCTTTCATTAATTTAAATCTTAACTTGAGCTACAAGAGAAAAATAAATATTATTAGTATAATGTTAATTTAAAATAATTAATATAATGTTAAGTATTAACTTTTATAGATATTTGACCATTAAACTGCCCAAGCTGGGAGGAAACGAATGAAGCCAAATAAGAAAAACAACTAAGTTTGTCGAAAATTTAGATGTACTTAACATTTCTTCCAAAAAAAATCAAGCAACCACAACTGTGAGAAGAAAAACATGCCATCAAAGAAACCATGCAGACTACACAAAACACACCAGAAAGGAAGCAACCCCATCCCATTCATGTCTAATCAAATTAATTATTCAATATTCATCAAACATTTGGACACAATTTGATTGAATTAAGGCAGAAGATATGCATTGGATCACACTTTCGTAATGCTGACAACAGACATTCAACAATTTGATTGCAACCACGTGTATTAAAAAATCAAACACTTGAACACATAAAAGAAATTGATATTAAACCCACAGTCTAGGTCCAATGAGGTTCACTCAAAAGTGATCAAGAAGCTAATTTAAAGAATCTTGGTCTGCTTAAACTAGGTATTGTTACATAAATGCAAAGCACGAGATTTTTGTTTTTAAATTTAGTTTTCACCAATGTCTCAATCTTTTTAAATTTAAAACGTCATAGCAGAACATCATAAATTAATAGGAATGTTAATATATATGTATAAGATTTATGTTAACAAATCTTTACAAGGTCTTATAAGCAAACAAATTGCTCTATTTAATTTTCATAAGCTGTAGCAAATTACAGAACATGATTCAGCAAAAATAATACTTAGATTCCACAGAAATATATTGAATCATTATGCACTCCAAATTTTTGAAATAGCAGTCAAATGGCAACTTGAAAGCTATAATAGAAAGCTATTCAACTGTGCAAAGTGTTGAAGTAACTGCACACCTTCTCCGAACAAAGCTGCCATGTTCAAGTGAACCCAACATTTGTGCTTTCGGAGTCAGAAATCGGCAGTACCATCTCAGTTTTTGGAGACCTTTCGCTTTAATTCGGTTGGCAATTGCCTTCGGAGGTGATTTGTTCAAGTGAACCCTATTGGTTACAATATAAATATTTTTATCAAGAAATTAATATATATACACACACACACAATTGTTATATAATGTCCTGGAGTTTAGTGCACAAAACTTTTACCCAATTCTATGTAACATATGTTACCAAAATTTGATCTTCGCATAACAATCTATCATCTTCTTATTATATTTTAATTTATTAATTATACTTATAAATTTATTATTAATAAAATGAATAATCCCGCAGCAACGCACGAGTTTATATCTAGTTATGATGTTATTTGTAAGTTGTTAATATGTCAATATTTACTCTAAAGGGTATTTTAGATCAGTGATCAACAGTTTCATATTCTTGTGTTTCTTGCTACGCGGCCCCATATTTGAATGTTATCTAATAATTAATCAAAGGAAGAAACAATGTCACTTTCCTCTTTCACACCCTTGATCAAGTGCCTTCTTGTTACCCCCTAAAGGCCTAAATTATTTTGTTATATGAATGAAGCCATCACCTATTTATGTTCGGCTAGTCAAAAACTCAATTTAAATATTGACTTTGTGTGTATAAAATTAAAAAAATAAAATTACTTAATAAAATAATCAATACACATTTAATGAAATTAGATGCTTTAAAATTCAACTATGGAAGCACAAGCAAAATTAAAAGGATTGAATTATATACATTGAAGAGATAATATATCTTACTCTACTCCTATGTGTTATTCCTACGTACGATATTCTGATTTCTGAGAACTGTTCTACATACTTATGCGAATTACCGTTATGCTGCAAGATACACTTGTAAATATTTTTGCAAACAAGCTCTCATTTGTTTGGAATAAAAGAATTAATTATGTTTTTAATTAATGGAGGTATATATAAAGATCACGAGTTTGAAGAGTTGATGAATAAGGCTTTTAATATTGTCAAAACAATAAATGTCGCTTAAATTGTTGAGGATAGTTAGAACAATTCTATATAAAAATGTCTTTAAATTAATGTATATTTGATTTGATACCATCATTTTTCATATTCAGCATATATCCGTCCAAGATTTGTCAGATTTTTTTAATTATAAGTCTAGATATGGATATAACCTTATTAATGGAGATACATAGTGTATATATATATATACGGTCAGGATCAAGAGCACTCTCCTTAAATAGCACTCTGCCTTAAATAGCACTCTACAATCAAAACGACGTAGTTTTTGGAGGACGCGGTGGCATTTTTGTAAATACAATGCCACCGCGTATTTACAAAAATCCCACCGCGTCCTCCAAAAACTACGTCGTTTTGATTGTAGAGTGCTATTTAAGGCAGAGTGCTATTTAAGGAGAGTGCTCTTGATCCTCTCTGTATATATATATATATATATATATATATATATATATATATATATATTGATTTTACTTAGTAAGCTAATTGTCTCCATTATCCATTCATTGATTTTATTTTTTTGTTGTCAAATTGCCAAAGCATGAGTTGCACGACTGCATGAGAATAAAAGCCAACCAAAAAAAAAGTGAACGCAACGTGATGCAGAAGTCAATTAAGGATTAGTATTAATTACTCTCCATAAACTTTTATGTCCGCTATTAATTAAAATTGGGGTAATCACGTAAACGTAATGTTAGCTTTCACCCATATGACAATATCTAATTATATCTTTATTCAATATTATAGATTAATTAAGAAATTAAAATTACTAGTATTAAAATTATATCAAATTGTATCATATATGTTGGGTCATGATATTTATCCTATCTTGGGCTGAGTAAATTGGGCTTCTTTATTGATTTAATCTGTTGGGCTGTTATAATTAAGTCATGGAGCTGATGGGGCCCAATCATTGTACCAGCTTCATTTAATTCTATAAGACCGGGTCGGATCCATAGATTGACCCATTAGACATTTTAATATCTATTATCTTTGACTTGTGATGATGAAAAAGCATAACGTTTGACCAAAGTTCCTGTCATGCATTAATGTGGATGGGATCATAGTCGGCCGGCGGGAGAAACAGTGTCCAAAAGTAGTAGATAAGCCACATGCAGTCGGCAGAGCCCATCAGATCAGGGGGTGTCAGGTAGTAGTGGTTAGCACGGTAATTCATGCAAGGATAGTATATCTTAGCAAGAAAGCCTTCTCCAACAGGTATGTTCTCATACCTTTCAATATATTCAGATTCTCTCATCCATACGCAAACAATCAAGCATTATCATATCTCTAGACACTAGACATTACATTCCTTCATTGTTAACCTTGTGAACACATACTAATTCTCACGCCTGAGCTATCCTCCGACGGAACAGCCGTCAAGCTTGTGGTGTTTATCGTGTTTACTGTGCAGGATCAGGACGTCTTACGTGATTGGGACGTAGCGGAGGATCTTGGCGTTAACAATATACTACATTAATTACGCTCAAGTTCTTAACAACGATTTTAAACATTCTAAAATACATCATGTATTAATTATTTACGGTTTAAGTTGTGTATATCTAATCTGAAGAACATTTCAGAACATCCCAGCTCGATCTATACATACAAATCGCATCATCAAAATTCCAATAATTAAATTTACAAGTATATAACAAATCAAAGAATCTCATCACTACCTAAAGTCTAATTAAAGATCACACAAATATCAACTGTAACTAGCAACCAAAAGTTCAGTTATATTTGAACAAACAAACAAAATAGACTACCTACCTACACCTACCATCCTAACTTCAAATCAATATCATACGGCATCAAACTCAAATTCAAATCCAAGGGCAAAACTCGTTTGCTGCTATTAGACCTCTTCAAAACCGGCACTGCCGCTTTCATTGGATTATTAGCCGTAGTATTAGAGTTAACGGAATTTTCCATGGCCGCACGGTGGCGCCTCATGTGTCCCCCGAGCGCTTGGCCTAGCGCAAATTCAACTCCACATATGGAGCACTCGTGTGTCTTGGGCTTTATCGGCAACTGATTAAGAAGGTCACCGGCCATTAACTTAGGCCTCTTGTGACTCGCCCTGTGGCCGCCGAGCGCTTGAAATGACGGGAATGTTCGGTTACACGTCTTGCACTCGAAAACACGGCCGCCGGAAGCCGGGGTTGTGCCGGCAGTCTTGCCGATTTGAGAGAGGAGCATCAAGCAGTTGGCCATGGCTAGTGCCTCAACCTCTCTATCATCTTCTCTACTTCTCTTCATGCTCATGTTTATGTTTTTAGTATATGGTTTTGTTGTAAATATTGGAGGAAATATAAGAGAGCTTATAAGTTGTAAGTTGTGAGTAGAATGTTGAGTTTGTATTTGATATTTATAAGGTTGGTTGGAGTTGGCTGCCTAGCTAGCAGGCTAAGGTGACTTGTACTTTATATAATTAATGTTTTTGGAGTGGATGAACTGTGTTTTGTTTTTCTTTCGTGTTGACAAAGAAATGAGAAAAATAGAAGAGTGGATAAGTATTAGTATTTGACCACTGCCTCCTCGGTCAAGAATAAAAATTTCATATTACTCTCTCTCCCATAATATATATGATTTTTTAGGTTATTTTATTTTTTTTAAAATTAATTTATATAATTTAGGAGAATTAATTATAATTTTTTTAAAATTATTCTTTATAAGAAAACGTTACATATGAGAGAGAATGGAATAAATATATAGTAATTATAAAAATTTAATGGTATTATAGATAATTGATATTATATTTAAAATCATATAATTATTTTTTTAATTTTTGTGCACAACTCCGTATATTATGGGACGGAGAAAATATTATTTTAAATAGTCTTAAATTAACTGTTTATCTATCTTAAATAATTTATTTTTATAATAATTTGTCAATGATATCCTTAATAATAATTATCAGAAACTTATACATTAAAATATAAATAATTTTTTATATAGGCGTAGAGATTTTGTACTACTAATACATTTAAATTATACAATAATTTTTTATTAGTGGGAATTGAGTAGCTGCTGATTTGTATATGCGTCAGCGCTGGCGACGTTGTGAGCGCGTATGACGAGTCAACACATGGAATAGTCGCGTGGGGTTAGCGATAAAAGTGAGAACCGGATATCAAAAGTAAAAAGTGTACTCACTTCCTTTGACTCTCTAGAACCTTCCTTTAGTGGTGGAGACTGGAGACCTGTTCCCTGTTGGGTTAAGTTCATTTGTTGCCCACGTGCACTGAATCAGCAGCACACTCTCATAAAAACTTAAAGTATTTACAAACTTTACGTACCGTCTGTACAGACATATTTTTTACATGTATCCAAATGACATCCAAAACATTTTATTCTAAAAAAATTTCAGTTCCAATAAATCTTATAAATTATTTGGGAGATATTTAAAAAAAAAATAAAAAAAATTGGACCGGTCGCTAGCAATGTCGCTAGGACCCGGTCGGCGTAGAATTTTTGTATAAATTTAAGAGTAATTCTGGGGCGACCGCCCTTTGCCGACCGGGTTGGCGACCGGGCAAAAAAAATCTTTTTTTTTATAATTCTTAAATAATTTATAAAATTTATTGGAACTAGAATTTTTACAGAATTCAGTGATTTAGATATCATTTGGATACATGTAAAACACAGAGCTGTACAGATTGTGCAGCTCTATTTTTTACATGTATCCAAATGACATCCAAAATCACTGAATTCTGTAAAAATTCTAATTCTAATAAATTTTATAAATTATTTGAAAGTTATAAAAAAAAAAATTGCCCGGTCGCGAACCCGGTCGGCAAAGGGCGGTCGCCCTAGCATTTGTCTAAATTTAAAGATACATAAAATAAAATAATAGTAGATGAATAAAAAAAAAGAGAGAAAGTGTTGTGGAGAAAAGAGAGAAAAATATTTTATTATTATTTTATGTTTAGGGGTGTTTTTGGATATTATCTAATAACCTATTTTCCTCTTTATATCTCTTTTTTTTCACATACGTGCATATCAAATGATTAGTGGAGTATTCTATAAGGGGCAAGACACTTGCACAATTTCAAGGCTACATAAAAAAAAATGCCCTCTTTTTCCCTTGTAAAATTTAGTAATATATAATTTTATTCTTTTTAATTTAATTTTTTATTTTTAATAAATTATTGTTATATTTTTACAATAATTACAGACGCAAATTATAAATTTGGAAGATTAGTATGTATAATCTAAGAATAGTAGGACAAAGTAGGAAAGTAGTCATAGAAAGCATATAAATATATTTTTATTATTATTATTATTTTGATAATATGAAGCTTTTTGATTTTAGTCGGACTAATCTCCTCAGTCCAAATTAATTTTTTCATACAAGCATGCGCTTGTGTTTTCATACAAACTAGTTGATAGTCCGTGCAATGTACGGGCTAGTTTGTTTTTCGATTGTATAATTTTCTAAAACTAGAATGAGAAAGATTTTTCATAATAATATTTTTTTCATATAAACTTTTCAAATTTTTTTTGCATGGCATATCAATTACATGTATAAATATGTTGTTATTGCTATTTTATTACTTTCACAGTTCCACTTTTATTGTGATAACCTATTTTATTTAAGATCATTCAGTTGTTGCTCAATTTTTTGAATCTTCTCTTTCATGGCTTCGATCTTTGTTTGTAGCGTAACAATAGTTTCTTCGATCCTTGCATTCTTGGCATATCCATAACCACCATTGTCACTATTGTTATCATCGCTTATTTCAATAATTTGGCGTTTGTTCTGCTATTTGTTTTTTGTTGGTATAGATCTGCAAATAAATGAAAACACATAAAATTTTAAAAATAACATGCAAAATAGGAAGATTATATTAGTTAAAAAAACAAACTAATAGTTGTTGATCAATTTTTTGAATCTTCTCTTTCATAGCTTCGATCTTTTTTTGTAGCGTAACAATAGTTTCTTCGATCCTTGCATTCTTGGCATATCCATAACCACCATTGTCACTACTGCTATCATCGCTTATTTCAATAATTTGGCGTTTGTTCTGCCCTTTATTTTTTGTTGGTATAGATCTGCAAATAAATGAAAACACATAAAATTTTAAAAATAACATGCAAAATAGGAAGAATATATTACTTTAAAAAACTAATTACTTTACCTGATATCCATTATTTAGTATTTTGTATGATATTGTTCGTGTATTGGGTTTTTTGTTTATGTGATAGTAGTATTTATATGTGTTTTATATTTAATGAGTATTTTTTTGTCATCAATTCTTATCCGTTATATGTTACCACTATAACAAAAAGGCTTATTTACGACGAAATATTCTGTCGGTACTTGATAGACTCCACGGCACGCTTGCGTGAGGTGGTCGCCGCCCCGATCGTTTCTAGCACAGTTGTTGGGTGAATTGCTTGCAACACCTTAACCTCTCGCCTATATGTAGACGGTAATCTTGGTACAATTGCTCGCGTTCGGAATTCTGCGTTGAATGGACACCAACGACACCTTGACCCCTCGCTTATATTGAAGCGGTAATCTTGGTACAATCGACGATTGATGCGGTAGAAGACGCCACACACAACTATGAATTGTTGTATGATAAGTCAAATTGAATCTCAAAGAAATAACTAAGAAAAATACTTAGGAATTCTTCAAAGAACCAAAAGAAGAGAATAACCTCACAAATATATTGAATAATAATAATGTTTTTATTGTACATCAACTTGAACCTCTATTTATACTATTCAAAACAATCCAAATCCTAATAGGAATTTATAAACTATAACCCTAATAGAAGTCAATTTGGAAAAGAAAATCTAATTAAAAAGAAATCCTAATTATAATAGAATTTGATAAGTAGTTGGAGAATAAATCCCTAAAAATTAGGCTAATAGAATATGCCTAATATTTTAGGAAACAAAATCTTTTTCCTAAAATCCCAAAATCCTTGTCACGTTAGGATCTTTTGCCACGTGAAACTTGCTTCTTTTCTTTGTATGTAATCTGATTATGTGAAGTTATAAAGACTCATATAATACTAGCAACATGTGAATAACTTGTTGATCAGGATTGTATCATTCCCCTCCTCTTCAAAAGGATTTGTCCTCAAATCTAGCCCATCGTCTTCTCAAAAATGATTCAACCACAAAATTGTTCCTACAAAAAAAAAACAAACTAAGTTAGTAGCATCAAATCAATCATAATGTCAAAACTCAACTCGCAAATGACATATATAAGCAACAAAAACTCCAACTCCCGCTAAAAACATAACAATGCCCGACTTCTCTCCCGAATTGACAATTTGTAGACCAGTTACTCGCAGAACACTAATTATATATATATAAACTAATCTACTATCTACTAAAATAATCATGAATGCAAAGTAAGAAAGAATATGAAAAGTCTTATATCCTCCTGGATCAAAAATCGTCACGCAAAACTCTTCATGTGGTAGATTCTCCCAATGATGAATTCCCGGATCAAAATTCAATATAATGATCTGAATCCTTCGCAGAAACACATTCGTCAATGCATCTGGATCAAATATCAATACTTGAAATTTGTCATATTTCTCACGCAAACTCTCTTGAATTCCTGGATTAAACACAAAACAAAACAAATCAACAACTCCCTTTTGTCTAATCACCAAGAAATCAAATAAATCAAAATCACATGCATAGTCTACTAGAACAATATTCAAAACACTTCCCTGTAGACTCTCAATGCATTGATCGAATTGAATTGCACGATCCATGATTTCCTTGATGAATATGATCTTATCACGAATCTGCAAAACACAACCAACCTTTCTCCTTCCATTGACATTAACACAGTCAAAATCACATAATAGCACCAATGCAATAAAAAGGTCACAATCACAAGTTGAAAACTCAATAGCACATTTATCCGGAAGACGCACAAACTCAACACATGCTAAAGAATCTTTCAAAGTGTTGACAACAACGGGAATATCACCAAAATAGATATTAACAAATTCTCCCATGAAAGAATGCAAACTATGATCCAACAATCCCATGGAATTATGCAATGTCTTAGCTAATCCAAGTGAACTGCCTAAACATGCAAATAACTTATATCTCAATCCATCTTGATGATAAACACTTTTCAAATCAATACCAGATGATAGCAAATCATGCAATGAAAATTTCTCGATCGGAAAAACATGATCACTACCATTATCAACTAATGACAAGTCATGTATAGACTGACTAGAATGAAAATCCAAATCATCATATGGATAAGAATACCTAAAATGAATTTCATGCAAATAAGCACATCGAAAAACGAGAAAACATATCATGATCATAAACTAACTCAACAAAGATCAAATATCCACCATAATTTATGATAAAGATAATTTTACCCTCAAAATAGCTAACAACAAATTTTCTAATGGAAGCATGTAAAACATGTTTTAAATAACTCATGAAAACACTAGATGCATCAGTTAATCTAAGAGAAATAACTAACCACCTATATAACTCATATGCTAAAATAATTTTCCATTTATCACAATCTCTCGTGCTAAATTGATTAGACATTATCATCACATGACCATTATCACATGTAGATAAAACATAAGTACTATGCAATTTATCAAGCATATTATCCAAACAAGAAAAAGAATAACGATACTTGTTTACCAATTCAAAATCGACGAACAAACTCGTTGTCTCATCCTCCTTAGATACTATGATCTTATAATCAACACATGAACTCATGTCTTCTCTCACGATACCCACTTTCACCAACTCTCCAACCCGCCTTGGTAACTCTGTTGTCTCCTCGGGAATACTATCAGCTGATCGGTACGGAATGATAGTACGGGGTATTTTATCAACAACCTGTACAAGAGACAAAACAAAACTAGACAAAGAAGAATCATTAATGTTAGTATTCAAAAGCGCCGTCTTGTACGAATGTACAGTCATTGGCTTTTCCAAATATAACTCACTTTTCAACTCACTCTCTTTTTCATAGTCACATATTTCTTCTCTCTCTTCTTTATGCTCACTCTCTCGTTTGTTTTTCTCTCGTTTATTTTCAAGGTCACTCTTTTCATTCTCTTTTTTCTCAATCTCTCTTTTCTTTTCATTCTCACTCTTTTCACTTTTTTCTTTTACATTATCAACCGTTTGAACAGTTTCTTTTTGTCGATCTTTTTTTTCTTCTTGAATTTGATCACGATCTTTTTGTAAATACATTAGATCGTCATGAACTTGCTCGGACGTCATAGGACAAAGGTTGACTCTTATTCGATTGTGTACCAATGAGTACTTATTAGTACAACTATTATGCTTCGCGCGCCTGTTGTGTCGCCATGGCCTCCCAAGTAACAAATGACAAGTATGGATTGGAACTACATCGCATAATATTTTATCTTCGTATCCGCCAATGCGAAAAGAAACTGACACTCGTCTAGTCACCATTACCTCCTCACAATCGACGATCCCTTGCATCTTGTAAGGTCGAGGATGTGCAACTGTTGACAACCCTAGTTTCTCCACCATTGTAGTGCTAGCAATGTTAGTACCAATATCACAATCAATTTTAACAATGCAAACCTTTTCTTGTACTAGAAACCTAGTATAAAACATATTCTTTTGTTGCATTGTTTCTTCCTCGTTAGCTTGCTCACTTGTAGCTTTCCTAGTCTCCCATGACTCTCCAAGAATCGCATGATCTTCTTCAACTTTTATTTCCCTAGACAATAAAGGTTCCCTCCTATGCTCCATAGGTTTATGAGGTTGCTCCCTACATCCATTATAATTATGATGCCTCTCATAATCCTCATCCCATGATCTCCACCACTCATCCACGCCAGACTTCATACGAACTCTGGGTCTTCTTTTCAATGGCTCCTCATAGCCAAACATATTAATTTACTGCAAAACAAGGGTTAGTAGATAAAAACAATTTCCTCACACACTCCCTTACGTGTTTCGCTCGAATTAATGGTTCACTCGTGTATACTCTCAATAAATTGGCTTTTACCCTCGATTAATCTCACCACTGAGCCTTTTACCTCTAATATTCTCTCTAATAGGTTCTTCTTGATTTCCCTAGCAAAATTCTTGGTTTTACAAATCAATTCAAAAATTACTTATCACGAAACAAAACTATAGATGGTGTAACTATCAAAATACCACAAAATCACCGATCGATTGCCTTATACTCCTCTTGTATGCCTCAGATTTGTAATTTGTAGCTCCGTTTCAGAATTGATGATGATGGAACGGTATGAACTCTTGGTTGGAATTTGATGATTTAATGGTGTGTTACAAATTGGGTTAGCACAATAAAATATGAATTTTTTTTCTTTTCTTTTTTTTTCTTTTGCTCTTTTTTTTTTGGCTTCTTTTTTTTTTTTTTTACAATAAATATTTCGACAGAAAATTAAAGATAAGTAACTTGCTAGAAAGGCTTAGCTTTGATACCAAATGATAGACTCCACGGCACGCTTGCGTGAGGTGGTCGCCGCCCCGATCGTTTCTAGCACAGTTGTTGGGTGAATTGCTTGCAACACCTTAACCCCTCGCCTATATGTAGACGGTAATCTTGGTACAATTGCTCGCGTTCGGAATTCTGCGTTGAATGGACACCAACGACACCTTGACCCCTCGCTTATATTGAAGCGGTAATCTGGGTACAATCGACGATTGATGCGGTAGAAGACGCCACACACAACTATGAATTGTTGTATGATAAGTCAAATTGAATCTCAAAGAAATAACTAAGAAAAATACTTAGGAATTCTTCAAAGAACCAAAAGAAGAGAATAACCTCACAAATATATTGAATAATAATAATGTTTTTATTGTACATCAACTTGAACCTCTATTTATACTATTCAAAACAATCCAAATCCTAATAGGAATTTATAAACTATAACCCTAATAGAAGTCAATTTGGAAAAGAAAATCTAATTAAAAAGAAATCCTAATTATAATAGAATTTGATAAGTAGTTGGAGAATAAATCCCTAAAAATTAGGCTAATAGAATATGCCTAATATTTTAGGAAACAAAATCTTTTTCCTAAAATCCCAAAATCCTTGCCACGTTAGGATCTTTTGCCACGTGAAACTTGCTTCTTTTCTTTGTATGTAATCTGATTATGTGAAGTTATAAAGACTCATATAATACTAGCTACATGTGAATAACTTGTTGATCAGGATTGTATCAGTACTAGGGTTATTCCGTCGAGGGTGACCTCATCTCCGACGGAATATTCGGTCGTATATAAGCACGTCGAAAATAAGTCTGTCGATACTTCGATCGGGAATACGTAGTGTCGACAAAACTAATTTCAACTGAACAATTAGTTGGTGATAATATATCCCCGACTGACATGTGTCTGTCGAGGATATTCGGTCGATGATAATCATGCCACGTGGCTGCCTGACAAAAATAGAAAAAGAACTTACGCGCGATAGAATACCGTCGACTCTATAATGCAGTCGTCGAGGATATTCGATCGAGGATGTGTATGCCACGTGGCAATATGCCGAAAATGGGAATAACCTTAACCTCGACGGTTATCCGTCGATAATACCATCCTTCCGTCGAGGTTACTATTTTTTTAAATAATTTTTTTATTTTTTCAATATCCAGGGATTTAACCCACAATTTGTACCTGTACCTATACCTGTTTTCCCAACATCACATACACAAGCTAAATTAAGCTAAATGTCAAAAACATTCCATTACTACTAGCATAACCGCAACAAACCAAAGTAATGAAATGTAAAACCGCATTAATCAAAGTAAATTAAACTAAAGTAAATTACAAAAGATCCCATTAATCTAAACTAACTATAACAAACATCCCATTAAACTAAGTGTGACACCCCTAAAATAGGTATACATCACCCATTTTGAGTCTTCAGTAACATGGTACAGAAATAACAACAACTTTATTAATACAACATATAAACTGTGAGTTTAAATACAAATATTGTCATCTAGACAATATTCACACTCAAATAAGTTCTCATTACAATTATTGGTACATTATTTTATAAAAATGGTGAGAACTACTAAACAACTTTCTAGAACCATCATTCCACACCCCGACTAGAACTCGCTACATTCTCGCCTCCTGAGAAGAAAAATAGAACAAAAAGGAAAAGGGTGAGCTCAACTAGCTCAGTAAAGAATATTATGACTAAGATAATATAGAACAAATTATCGTTTGTCTTCAACAGGGAAAAATTTGATAAAATACAATAGACAACAAGTTTCAGATCAATATTCGCAGCGAAAATACTGTGTAGTGACAATTATTGAAACAACAATAATATAAAATATCAACGTAGCAATTATTAAATCAATAAAATAAAATATTGAACAGTAACTACTATAACAATTATTCAGTAGTGTCTTCTTACGTAAGAATCAATAATTGGTGCAATACCGTGTACTACTGTTTTTTAACCACCGGATATTCCAACAGTATTAACAGTAATAACTACACTGTGTAAAGTTGTTGAGAATGAAATTTCCTATAAAAAGGACATGAGGTTTGAATTTTTCTGAGAAAAGGGTTATTTATTATAAATTATTGAAGTTCTGAAGTTTCTAAATAATTATTTTTTAAAAGTTTTAAATTTGTTTTAAAAGAAAAACTTTTTTGATATGTTTGGTGGGCTTACTTGTTGTCAAGCATGGCTGGATTTAGATCTCAGAATGTGTGCGTAGGAATTTATATATAATATATTAATATTATATTAAATTTTCTGCTTTGGTGTTCTAAGCATTTTCCTATAAATAGAGTGCTTAAGTTAGAATTGAAAATCACACCAGAAACTATTCCAGCCAGAAGTACTATTCTTTCGAGGTAAGGGATATTATTTTTTTTAAATGATATTATTTCTTCTAATATCATTATGCCGGATTATCGGTAAGATTTTTCATATAAAATTCTTGTCTTTTAGTGTCGGGGTTACTATTCACGTATACAATACTATTCACGTATACGACACTATTCACGAATACGGCACTATTCATAGAAAAATTAAATTTTCATTTTTTGTTCAAAATATCTATTATGGATACTAGCTTTGATTGTATCCATGTTTTGATCATTCTTGAATTTTACTTCACTATGATTATTTATGAAATATTTTTGAGCTCGGATTGTTTAAAGTACGAATCTTTAATATTTGTTCTTTTGTTTCACTGGATTCGTTTTTTTAAAATATTTTTTATCATCCTCATTCCTAAATGATGGTATTACTGAATATCTTTGGCCTGTAATGCAAAGATGGTTGATTTTTTTATGAATATCTTTGGCACGTAGTGTAAAGATGTACATGTGTTGAGATGGACATGACAAACTGATGAATATATTTGGCATGTAGTGCAAAGATGAATATTTGATTCAAGATGAATATTGACTGATGTTACAAGGATAAAATATTGATGATGGACTTTTAAATTCATAGATTATAGTAGATTTCTTCCTCTACGTAACTTTTCTATGAATTATTATTTCCGCTGCGAATATTGATCTGAAACTTGTTGTCTATTGTATATTATCAGATTTTTCCCTATTGAAGACTAACGATAATTTGTTCTATATTATCTTAGTCATAATATTCTTTACTAGGCTAGTTGAGCTCACCCTTTTCCTTTTTGTTCCATTTTTGTTCTCAGGAGGCGAGAATGTAGCGAGTTCTAGTCGGAGTGTGGAATGATGATTCTAGAAAGTTGTTTTAGTAGTCATCACCATTTTTGTAAAATAATGTACCAATAATTGTAATGAGGACTTATTTGGGTGTGAATATTGTCTAGACGATAATATTTGTATTTAAACTCACAGTTTTCATGTTGTATTAATAAAGTTGTAGTTGTTTCTGTACCATGTTATTTACGACTCAAAATGGGTGATGTATACTGGGACGCCCCCAAAATTAGGTATACATCACCCATCTTGAGTCGTCAGATACATGGTACAGAATTCAAATACAATTTACTAATACCACTTTCGTGTATAATACGACAAAATACAACTGTGAGTTTGAATACAATAATTGTCTACTAGAGATCATACAAACTCAAAAGGAGTCCTCAATACAATTATTGTCACACTATTTAACAGAATAATGAGGACTACTAATGCTATCCTCTGGACCGTCACTCCATTCCCCGACTAGTCCCTGCTATGTTCTCATTTCCTGAAGAGAACAGTGAAAGAAAGGGTGAGCTCAACTAGCCCAGTAAGAAATATTATGACTAAGATAATGCAGAATAAATTATCATTAGTCTCCAACAATGTTAAACTGATAAAATATAATAGGCATCAAGTTTAACTGTAGCGGAACAATCAATCCATTAAAAGAGTCAAGTAGAGAATAGAATCTACTATCTTTTATGATTTAAAAAGTTTTTCATCACTTTTATCGCTGAGACTCAGCTCAATAAATAATTCACATCATTAAATCATCCCTGCACTACAGGCCAAGGATATTCTTTAGTATCACGACCACGAATTATCCATGCACTACGGGCCAAAGATAATCGTGTTTTCATTAACGGTCCTGATCATGCCATAAAACAATTCATCTTTGTTCCCTTGGCCGAAGAGAATCCATAGCCATAATCATACCAAAAACTGTCCATCAATGCACTACGGGCCAATGAGGAATTTTAATTTTTACATCATTTGTAACATTACGGTCATGATTATACCGAATAATCCCTGGTCATAATCATACCAAGTCCATCTATGCACTACAGGCCACAGATGACTTTCAACATAACATAAACATGAGGATTATGACAATGATATAAGAATTCAATAAAACAAGTTCAAGAATTAATTTATCCAGGAACTGATAACGTTCAAATTGTCAACATGATACTGCTTTGTAGAGTAAAAATTCAAGAATGATCAGAAGAATATTTCCATGAAAAGATACTGGATGAAGCGCAAATATCAAGGATATTCTACTAATTTCATGGAGTATAGAAGTCAAAACTTTAACCAACTGAGTATAATAAAGAATGGAATAACAAAAGAAATCACCATGCATGCGGTACTTCGCATAGGCAGGTTATTCTAACAGAATACTAAATAACGGAACCAGGTCAGGTGAAATTCACACCGACAGGATGTTCCAACAGAATAATAAATGCGGAATAATAAATGATGGAACCAGGTCCGGCGTATAGCACAGACAGGATATTCCGACAGAATAATAAAGACGGAATAATAAAAATGGAACCAGGTCCGGCGTATAGCACAAACAGGATATTCCGACAGAATAATAAAGACAGAATAATAGAAGAATGTCACCAAGTATAGGGTAGACCGCGTATACAGGTTATTCCAACAGAATACTAAGAAATGGAATAACAACAGTTTTCTTCATGAATAAGAAAGAATAACACCCCTTACCGTAACAAAAACTGGATATAGAAGTAGTGAAGTAGCAGAACACTCTTCTTCTTTCTTTCTATAATTTTCTCTCTATAGCTTCTCTCTATAATTTCTCTCTCTAGAGTTTCATTGAATTCGTAAGAAAATAATGAAGGAATGAGCTTCTATTTATAGGAAAATGGAATGCATAGTAACTAATCCATGAACGGTCCAGATTGATTTACTTTAATCTGGCGGTCCATATTTAAAAAAAAATCTTTTAAATAAATTATAATATATTCTATTTATATAAAAAGATTTTTACTATGCAAACACTATGCAACACTATACAAAACACTATGCGACACTATACATAATAAAATATAATATATTCTATTTATAAAATAACTTTAATAAAGTATTCTGTTTTATATAAAAAGATGTTTCTGTTTTATTACGTTAATAATACGAATAAAACAAAACGTCATCATCGCTATAATAATTCATATTATTAATCGACAATAATTGAATTAAACTGAGCGACTTCTCACATAAATATCAATAATCAATACCGTGTGCTACTATGCAACAACGCGTATTACTGTACTTTTACTACCCAGTAGTTCAACAGTATCAACGGTAAAACTTCCGCCGTTATTTTTAATAAAATATTTTTGTCGTTTTCTCAATCCGACAATAATTTTGTTGTGGGGTCCACCAATAATTGTACCGTCGTACGAATATTTTTCCGACACAAAGAATATTCCCTGACCAATCGAATATAATATAACAACTTGCATACTTTGCAAAATTTATAAATACTACCCACAACTATACTATTATCTCAAATTCACACCATAATATAAAAAAATTATTTCGAGAAAATTAATTCTTTATTCATAAAATCTGGGGTTTTACATATACCTATTTTGGGGGTGTCACAGTAAGAATATTCCACGACCAAACAATTATTCTCCGACAATAATTAATATTTTATAACCACTTACTTATTTAAAATATTTGCGTATTTTACCCATAACAAACCACATTAATCAAATCAACCCTTGCTATTTCAAAATAATAAATAGAGGTACGCATCAACTAATCCCTTCCCATCAATTGGTATCATACGGTACATCCAACTCCGGTCGGCTGACATCTTTAATTGAAGAAAATACCCAATTAAAATATATATGCATGTATTTAGTTTACCTACAGGGGTTAGGCTTCTATCCCGTTCCTGAATGCGTCTCCTCACTAGTGCCATTCACAAGGTGCGTGTTTATAATATTTTAAGTAAATTTCAGTATCACCTCCCCATGGTCTTCAAGTACATGAAATAGACCAAGACAACTTAATCTAAGTATGCACTCGAAGAACATATGTAGAGACACCAGCTAAAAAATTCTCAAAATATTATAAACACGTATGCACATTGTGAATTAGCACCGACCTAAGTGAGAGACATAACATCCAGTAACTGTCCCAAACTGGGGACTATTCGGCATTCACTCCTACTAAGTGAATGTCAAACGGGTTTCTAATCTAAGTTTCATATTAGTTGCAGTTGCAGCTAATAGTACTCCAACCGGTTTCATGGCAGTAATCGGACAAAAAAAAGGGACGTAGTTCTTGTTTGTGTCTTATACTCTATTAATAAAGTTAATTGAATTACTGCGGACATTCCTCACTGTTCCATCATAACAGATGACAACATCCCGAAGGAGTTCCATTATGCTATTGAACAAAGTTCGAAGTTAAGCAACCTTCTAGATAAACGAACGATCACTTCTCTACTATGAATGAATAATTACCTGATATGGGTTTAATCCATGCCATAGAAAGTTTCTCACCACTCCAAATACCCATATGATGAATTTGGAGTGGTGAGAAGCTGTCGATGTCATGGATTGGACCCATATCAGGCAATGCTTCATTCCAAGTAGAGAAGTGATCGTTCGCTCATTTAGAGGGTTGCTTAACCTATAACTTTGTTCAACAACTTAATGGAACCCCTTCCGTATGTTGGCATCTGTTATGATGGAACAGTGATGAATGTCTTCAATAATTCAATTAACTTTATTATTCGAGTATAAGACACAAACAGAAACTACGACCCTTTTTTTTAATTGCTATCGAGGAACCAGTTGGAGTACTATTAGCTGCAAATGCTACGTCGAATCCTGCATACAAAGAAAAATACATATATATGTAGGTAGAGTATTATCGAGTTTATTGAAAATTGTGGCAAACTAAACAAATGCTACTTAGTTTATTTTGTCAATGATAAACTAAATAAACGGTACTTAGTTTATTAGAATTGTTCTTTGGAATCTATAGACACTATTGTTCGATATTCATTCCTACTTGTCAAACGGGTTTCTATTTAAGTTACAAAGTATATTATTTTATTTCCGCGACAACATTCTTATATCTTCAGTCTCTTTGAATTGCATCCCAACTAAGCAAATGCTACTTAGTTTAATATTTTGAGTTGATTTAATGTATTATTTTAATTTATTTTAGTTTATTTTATTAATTATTTTGTTTTATTTTATTTTATTTTGTATTATATAATATAATTTTTAAATTTTTTTATTAAATTAAATTAAATTAAACCACCTTATAACATTTATTAATTATTAAATTAAATTAAATGTAATTTTAATTTATTAAATTAAATTTATTTTATTTTATTTTATTTTATGTTATTTTAATTTATTAATTATTTTAATTTAATTTATTTTTTATTATATTATATTATCTCATTTTTAAAATTTATTTTATTTAATAAACTAAATTAAAAGAAATTTATTTTTTTATTTATTTTATTTATTTATTAATAATTTTTATTTTTAATTTAATCTATTTATATATTAAATTATATTTCTTTCATTTATTAAACTTTATTTTATTTTATTCTGAATTATATATTAGTATATTAAATAATGAATTTTTATTTTATTTTGTTTTTTAAATTAATTTGATTAAAATAATTGATATTTGAAGTATAAATTATTTGTCGAAAACTAATTAAGTAAATGCTACTTAATTAGTGAATTTTAGTATTAGTAAATTAAGTAATAAATAGTTATTAGAGCCAACAGATTTTGCATCTCAAGAATTATGACAGAATTTCATGAGAAATTTCGTCAAAAATATCAAGCATAAAATTAGTTTACTGCTATTAACATTCAACACACAATATTGAAATTGAAGAAATATACACTACAATTACATAAAATAAAATAAAACCAAACAATAAAATGGATGTTATACATGTACAGAAGCTGCAAATGACAAAAAACTGAATTCATATATACATTATAATACCAAAATTCTAGTAATATCAATCCAAAAAAAAAATAAATTTACACCAATTGCACATTATAATACCAAGTTCATACACAAATTTCATACTCAAATTTTATACTACTAATATATATATAATATATACTCAATACTTGGAAAATTAGGAAATAAGAGAGTCTAAGTCCGGCGGCAGTGGGTGGTGACCGGCGACAGTGAGTGCTGGGTGGGTGTGGTACCGGAACAGGGAGTCGGGGGTTTGGGGGAGAGGGGTTGGGGTACCGGGGGAAGGGGTTTGGGAGTGGGGGTACCTGAGGATAGGATGGTGTGGTGTGGGGTGGGGTGGGGTGGGGTGGGGTGCCGGACTACCGGGACGTACAAGGGGTGGGGGGACGATGTCGATAGGGGAAGAGGGTGGGGGTACCGGGGCAGGGGGCATGGTGGGGTCGTGTAGGGGGGACGACTGGCCGAGGGGGAGTGCGGGTACCAGGTGCAGGGTGGTGGGACCGGTGGAGAGGGGGTTGGGAGCGTATGAGAGAGAGAGAGAGATCAGTCGACTAGTTTATTAGAAATAGAAAGGGAAATGAAAATGAGAGGGCGCAAGGAAGGGGAAGGGTTTTTTTAGGTTTATTTCCGACAGAAGTCTGTCGAGGTTGGGTCGGTCGACCTTAATATAACCTCGACGCATTATTCTGTCGAGGATGACACATATTCCGTCGACTATATATTCGCGCTGGCGGGAAAATCTCGCGCCAAAGAGAGGACCTTAAATTCGACTGATGTCCGTCGAGGATACATTAATTCCAACTGAATTAATGTCGACTAAATATTCGGTCGGTCTTAGATTAACATTGACTGAATATGTTTAGTCGACCATAATTTCGTCGGAAATAAAGCTTTTTCCTGTGGTGTACCAATTTTAATATTTATGGCTATAGTGAGTGTTGTCTTTTGGATTGTCTATTGATTTAACTCTGTATCTTAATTTTAATGCAATGTTGTATATCATGAATCCGTGTGGCTGTTTTGAATATGAAAGAAAAAGAAAAACTATTGAATTGGAAGAGGCAATTGAATTAATAGTTTTCTGTTATGTATTAATGGTTAATATTATATATTAATGGTTAATATCAATTGTATATGGGATTTCAATTGATTAAAATTGGGTTGTATGTGGGATTTCAATTGATTGAAATTGGGTGTGTTAATTAATTAATTGATTTGAAATTAATTGAGTTTCTGTTGGAAATCATTGATTTGAAATTAATTGAGTTTCTGTTGGAAATCAAATTGGAAGACAAATTAATTAATTGATTTTTAACTCTGTTAAAAATCAAATTAATTTCAATTGATTAAAATTGGGTGTGTTTGGAAGCCAAGTTAACTGTGTTAAAAATAAAATTGATTTTAATTGATTAAAATTGGGTGTGTTTGGAAGTCAAATTAATTAATTAATTTGAAATTGATTGAGTTGAAAGATAGATTATGATATGTTTATATATAAGGATAAGGATTAATTTGCGCTTGTGTTTCTATGAACCCACGAACTATTTTTAATCTTGAAAAATTAGATAAACATTAGCCAGTAAATTAATTAATCGAAAAGGTTACATCATAGCGAGCGGGCAGGCCGGTAGGTGGTTGTGAGAACAAAGAGTGTGGTGGTTGGTTAGGTAATCAAGCAATGAAGAAACAAGAGCGCGTGTATATTAATATTGTCAGTGAATCTACACGGTACCCGATATAGTCATTTACGTATTAATTTGGTAACGTACGTAGAAGAGTGTAAACCTTCCCTTTTCACACTCTTTTCTTTTTGTTTTTTTGCTTTTACTTTTCACACTCTTTTACGATCTGTTTCTGAGTTTTAAAATAAACAGAAAAAAAATAAATTAGTTAATTTTTTTTAATTCTTATATTTTTGAGTTTT
The DNA here is from genome assembly GCA_020205505.1 of Panax japonicus. Classification (NCBI taxonomy): domain Eukaryota; kingdom Viridiplantae; phylum Streptophyta; class Magnoliopsida; order Apiales; family Araliaceae; genus Panax; species Panax japonicus. Next base: position 61,286,908 of record CM035108.1, on the reverse strand, counting down.
TTAATAAACAAAAAAAAAATAGACAAAAAACTTGACTATTTTTTTTACTAAAGTTTTTAGTTCAAAATTGGTCTGATTTGGACATAAAAAAATTGGAATAAGTAATATTTTTATAATTCTCATATTATCCTCAACTTTTAATATAATAAATTTTAAATAACAATTCATGTCCTTAATTTTAAATTTTCTATTATTTTCTATTAAAAACTCAGAAACAACACAAAGAAAAATTTTAAATTTTCTATTATTTTTTTTTCTGCTCTAATTTAAATGTTCTATTTTTTTTTCTATTCAAAACTAAGAAACAGAATGTTAGTATTAATTTGGTAACGTACATAGAAGAGTGTAAACCTTGCATGAAAAAATAAAAAATAAAAAACTATACATGACAAAAAATTTATAAGGTTCAACTAATCGACGGGATCGGCTGACAATTTTACCATCTTCTAAAAATTTCGTATATTTTATAATCAGCTCTAAATTAATTTTTTGAAAGTAAATTAAGATATTTCCCAACTCATTTAATTTTGGACCATAAAGCTTTCTTGCTGATTAATATTAATATTATTGAGTTGGGTCCCTTTAGATTATACGCTAAGTATAACTTTTGAGAGTCTGTTTAAGTGGGCCAATAGAAGTACAAGTTTGAGTTCGAACTCTATACTACTCACTAGACTACTATTTTCGCATTTATTTTTATTCTATTAGGCAAACCTAGTGAATTATTAAGTAATGCTCGACTTTATTAAAATAAAAAAATTAAGCAAAGATGGAAGAAATCGAATAAGTTTGTAATTATATTACTCTCTCCGACCCACAAAAAGAGATTAATTTAATTTATTATTTTTTAGTCTCTTTTATGAAATTTAAATCTTAAAATGATGCGAATTTATTTAATTTTGATTCATGTAAATTATTTAAAAAATGTTATTAAGTACAAAATTATTATTTCATAAATTAAAAAAAAATCACATCTAAATTTAAATTTTCATAAATTAATTAAAATAAAATTCTAAATGGAGAGGGTATTATGCGATTTTAAATTTATTATGGTCGGCAGGCACGAGCCTATATATGTTACGTTACATGCCATGGGGGATGAAGAAATTCATTATAATTTTAATCATATTCCTTAAATAAATAAGAGAATTAATAGAGAAAATTTTAATGGGTGCAACAAATGGTAGTACATTTCCATGTTTATTATATAAAGGTCAACATAGAACACCCGTACTACAATTTGTAGTCTTTTTATTTTTTTATTTTTTTATAATATCCCTTTTTGACTGTCATTCATTCATGTTTTCCTATATATATATATTCCCGGCATGTTCCAGGGTTTTTAAAGAAAAGATAATGCACAACACGATCGATGGAGCAAGTAACTATCCCTTTTGACATCTGTGCTGACGGCAAATCTTATTATTCAATATATAACAAGAAATTAATTAATTTCATTAATTAAATAAAGAAATTAATAATTAATTTTTTTCTGTACGTAATTGGGTTCATTTCATTAAATTATATTGTTAATGGAGTAGTATTTAGTAGGTAGCTCATCTTACTACTTTGAAACCGCCCGCCAACAGGTCAAACAAAGCAAACTTATATAATAATCATGTGATTTGCGGGTAGCTAGAATAATCAGAAATATTGTATTATTATTACTAATCAGACAATATATGAAATAATATATGACCTTACCCAAGCTTTCGAGAGTCGGCTCTGATATTATATGAAACAACTCAAGCCAAGTACCGAGTTCGAAACAAATGTCGAATCAAATCTCAAGTCTGAATCAAATCAAATTCATACAAATAAAGTTCTAAACCACTGACTTAATAGTATTTTATTGGCTCATCTTAGTCCACCACAGACTCATGCAAAAGATCATGACTTGAATGTACTATTGGTAGTAACTAATTATTTTCTTATATGTAGATATATTTTTTCTCTATCTTTCAATATAAGACTGGAGTGTTACATTGTAAATATTAAATTCCTTCAAAATTCCGTTTACTTGAAAATAAACGTATTAAATCTGAACAAAATATTGACATTTAAAATTTTGGATTTTGTTTTATATATAAATATTTTATGTTAATCTAAACTGAAATATTTGGATTTAAGTGGATCAAATATATAATAATTAACCTTAAACAAATCCAGAAGATTCTCCGAAATTAAAATTTGTAATGGCATTTTAATTCGCTTGGAAACAAGAATTTTATATTTTCTAATTAACTACTTAAAATTGACATCTAGTATTCCTCCATTCAAAATAAAATCTCAATTTAACTTCTGACGTTTATTTTAATGCACACTAAGTTTTTTTTCTTTCTCTTTTTAAGTTTTAATGATAAAACAATCGTGCGTAACCCAAAATATTAACTGAAAGTCTGAAACCATCAATAACTGAATGGTTTGGTTAACAACCTAGATTACAATTAATTTTATAATATTAACCGTACGTATTACGTAATTTGACTACAAGATCTAGAGGGTCGTAGAAAGTAGATATATATATATATATATATATATACTAGTTAGGTCCCGTGCCTCCGGCACTGTATGGACAATATGATTTATCTCAAATTTTGAACGACCAAAATAATTTATTGAGTGAGCGGGAAATTTAAAGTCATTTGTATTTTATTAAATTATTATTAGATTATTAGATAGATAGATGTATTTTATTAGATAGATGTATGAACGGTGTGATTTATCCCAAACTTTGGACGGCCCAGATGATTTATTGAGTGAGCGGGAAATTCAAAATTATTTGTATATATATATATATATATATATATATATATATATATATATATATATATATATATATATATATATGGGGTTCCATCTAAAGTAACCGGTTGCTGTGGAGTAACTTATTTTTTGGCCGATAAATTTTTTTTTTTGGCTCTAGCCAAAATTTCAACAGGCCAAAAAAGGGATTGCTCCACAGCAATCGGTTCCTGTGGATGGAACCCTATATATATATATATATATATATATATAAGTATTTGATAAAATTAAATTGCGATTAACGTGAAAGTATATGCGATAAAAAAATAAATTGAAATAAAAATTTTAGAGTGAAATTCTTCTTAATTTTTATTTATTTTATATATACAAATACATCATAATCATAATCATAATTCGATTGAAAATTCTCATATTATATAACAAGATTCTAAAATTAAATTAAAAGTTGAACATCAACATGTGGCTTCTAAGAAGTGTGAAATGGAACGACGTGCATGCACATGTTATACTTTTCTAGTCCAATTAAGGAAAAGGATAGATAGAGTCGAGTACAAATTATAGTACGGGGAATAAATGTTCTATGTTGATCTTTCAACTTGTAAACTTGGAAATCTACTTCTAGCGAGAGAGACCGCACTAAAGTCTTTTAAGTGAAAAAAAAAATTTATTATCACATATAATTTATATCCATTCATATACATACGAGTATATGTAAGTTGTATATACACTCATATAAATATGATAGTTCACGTACAAAATAAATCACGTGAATCATCAAAATATGAGTATATATAAGCGGTATATGAATAATTTTATGTGATAGTAAATATGACGACCCCAAAATCGGTATACATCACCTATCTTGAGTCGTCAAATACATGGTACAAAATTCAAATACAATTTAATTATACAACAGTCGTGTAAAATATGACAAAACATATACTATGAGTTTTAATACAAATATTGTCATCTAGACAATATCCACACTCAATTGAGTCATCATTACAATTATTATCACATTATTTAACAGAATAGTGAAGACTACTAATGCTATTATTTGGACCGTCACTCCGTTCTCCGACTAGTCTCTGCTACATTCTCATTTCATGAAAAGAACAATAAAAGTAAAAGGGTGAGCTCAACTAGCACAGTAAGAAATATTATGACTATGATAATACAGAATAAATTATCGTTAACTTTCAACAGTGTTAAACTGATACAATATAACAAACATCAAGTTTAACTACAGCGGAACAAGCAATCCATTAAAAGAGTCAAGTAGAAAATAAAATTTGCTATCTTTTATGATTTAAAAAGTTTTTCATCACTTTTATCGCTGGGACTCAGCTTAATAAATAATCCACATCATCCCTGCACTACGGGCAAGGATATTCATTAGTATCACAATCACAAATTATCCATGCACTACGGGCCAAGGATATTCGTGTATTCATCAACAGTCATGATCATGCCAACAATTGTCCATCAATGCACTACGGGCCAATGAGGACTTTTACCACATCATTTGTAACATTACGGTCATGATTATACCAATTAATCCCTGATCATAATCATACCAAGTCCATCTATGCACTACATGCCACAGATGACTTTCAACATAATATAAACATGAGGATGATAATAATGATATAAGAAGTCAATAAAACAAGTTCAAGAATTAATTTATCCACGAACTAATAACGTCCAAATTGTCAACATGATACTTCTTTGTTGAGTAAAATTCAAGAATGCTTAGAAGAATATTTTCATGAAAAGATATTGGATGAAGCGCAATATCAAGGATATTCCACTAATTTTATGGAGTATAGAAGTCAAAACTTTAACCAACTGAGTATAATAAAGACTGGAATAACAAAAGAAATCAACAGACATGCGATAGACCACACAGATAGGTTATTCCAACAGAATAATAAATAACGGAACCAGGTCATGCGTAAACGCACAGACAAGATATTCCAACAGAATAATAAATAACGGAACCAGGTCAGGCAAAATTCGCACCGACAAGATGTTCCAACAGAATAATAAATAACAGAACCATGTCATGCGTAACGCACAGACAGGATGTTCCAACAGAATAATAAAGAATGGAATAACAGAAAAATTTCACCATGTATGTGGTACTTCGCATAGACATGTTATTCCAACATAATAATAAAAATGGAATAACAGAAGAATTTTATCAAGTATACGATACTTCGTATAGACAGGTTATTCCAACATAATAACAAAGAATGGAATAACAGAAGTTCTCTTCATGAAGACGAAAGAAAGAAATAATACCCCTTACCTTAGAACAAACTAGATATAGGAGTAGTGAAGTAACATAATACTTTTCTTCTTTATCTCTATAGTTTTTCTCTCTAGAGTTTCAGTGAATTCGTAAGAAATAATGAAGGAATAAACTTCTATTTATAGGAGAATGGACTGAATAGTAACTAATTCCTGAACGGTCCAGATTGATTTACTTTTAAATGGACGGTCCAGATTGATTTACTATAAAATATTCTAATAAAGAAAAATCTTTTAAATAAAATATAATATATTCTATTTATAATCTAATAAAACGAATAACTTTATAAAATTATTCTGTTTTATATAAAAAGATTTTACTATGCAAAATACTATGCAGGCACTATGCAAATACTATGCATAATAAAATATAATATATTCTATTTATAGTCTAATAAAATAAATAACTTTATAAAAATATTCTGTTTTATATAAAAAGATTTTAATATGTAAAACACTATGCATAATAGAATATAATATATTTTATTTATAGTCTAGTAAAACGAACAACTTTATAAAAGTATTCTGTTTTATATAAAAAGATTTTCTGTTTTATTACATTAATAATACTAATAAAATAAAACTTAATCATCATTATTATAATTCATACTATTAATCGACCAGGTCGTTCCCAGGAAAGAGAGGGCATTTCAATAAGGATTTCTCCCTATTAGCGCCCAATTAGGTGACCAAACCTCCCATTTGCAGAACTTCTAGACATCATTAATATTACAAATAATAATATTAATAACTTCGTCGTCTCAATTATTGATTTAATAATATATAAAATATCGACAATAATTGAATCAATTAACGTGAGATACTGTGCAACAATTATTGAAGCAATAAATGAACAAAGCTGAGTGACTTCTCACGTAAGCATCAAAAATCAATACCGTGTGCTACTATGCAACCATGCGTATTCCTGTACTTTTAACACCAAGTATTTCAACAGTTAACGATAAAGCTTCCGCCGTTATTTTCATAAAATATTTTTGTCATTTTCTCAATTCGACAATAATTCTGTTGTGGGGTCCACCAATGATTGTGCCGTCGTACGCATATTCTCTGTTAAAACGAATATTCCCTGACCAATCAAATATTATATAACAACTTGCGTACTTTACAAAATTTATAACTATTACCCGCAACTATAACATTATATCAAATTCATTCCATAATATTCAAAAAATGATAATTATAGAAAATTCATCTTTATTCATAAAATTTGGGGTCTTACAATCTCCCCTTCTTATAAAATTTTGCCCTCGAAATTAGGGTACGTACCTCGTATGTCGAAGAGGTAAGGATACCTTAATTTCATTTCAGATTCTAACTCCCAGGTCATTTCCTCAACATCGTGGTTTCTCCACAAAACTTTGACTTGAGGTATAACCTTGGAGCGTAGAATATGTTCCTTCTTATGCAAGATTTGAACAAGAACCTCTTCATACGTTAAATCTTCCGCTATTTCGTCTGGTTCTAACTCAATAATGTGGTTCGGGTCTTTCACATATTTACGTAACATGGATATATGAAAAATGTTATGAACACGAGACATATTTGGCGGTAAAATGAGTTTATAGGCTACAGTCCCTACTCGATCGAGGATTAAAAATGGGCCAATGAATCAAGGATTGAGCTTTCCTCTCTTTCCAAATCTCTCAACTCCTTTCCATTGAGCAACACGTAATAACACATGATCTCCAATAAAATATAAAATATTTTAATAAAATAAAATCTTTTAAATAAAATATAATATATTCTATTTATAATCTAATAAAATGAATAAATTTATAAAAGTATTCTGTTTTATGTAAAAAGATTTTACTATGCAGGCACTATGCAAACAATATGTGTAAGACCCCAACTTATTATTAATGAAATTGAATTTCCTCTATTTATTATTTTGAAATAGTAAGGGTTGATTTGATTAATGTGGTTAGTTATGGGTAAAATGCGCAAATATTTTAAATAAACAAGTGGTTATAAAATATTCATTGTTGTCGGATAATATTAGTTTGGTCGTGGAATATTCTTACTGTCGGAGAATATTCGTACGAAGGCGTAGCCTTGTGTGGGCCCCATAACGGATAGCGATTGGATGAAGAAAACGACAAGTATAAGTTGTTTATAAATAACGGCGTAGTTGTTACCCCTAATACTGTTGGAATACCCGGTGGTTAAAACACAGTAGTACACGGTATTGCACCAATTAATGATTCTTACTTAAGAAGGCACTACTCAATAATTGTTACAGTAATTACTGTTCAATATTTTATTTTATTGATTCAATAATTGCTGCAATGATATTTTATATTATTGTTGTTTCAATAATTATCACTACACAGTATTTTTTGTTATCAGATCAATAATTCATATTATTTGAGTAATATTATCGGATAACATTATTGGCAATGTCTAGAAAATTCTGTCTAAGGAGAGGTTTGGTCACCTAATTGCGCGCCAGTTAGGAGAAATCTTTATTGGAAAGCCCCTTCTTTCCTGGGAACGACCTGGTTGCCAGCATTGTGATAATGTAATATTATTTGTGAATAATTAATTATTAATGTATATGATAAGAAAAATATTTATTTTATGTGGATATATATGGAGAAAATTTTAAAGAGACAATTGTTGAAAAAATGATATTTTATCTTTTCTGATAAATAATTTATTTAAATAAATTATTATATTTTAATAATATAATAATGGTGATATTTTTACAATGAATGTGGGATATATGAGTATATGAGAAGAAAGAGTATTTCTGTTACTAAAAATATTTAAAACATGTTTTTCATATTTGTGGACCCCATTTCTTGACTGAAATTTGATTATAGCCTGTAAAATCATCCGTATGTGAATTTCAGTCAATTTCTATTTGGAATTTGGAAAACTTAAACTTACAAAGTTGTAGAGAATGGAATTTCCTATAGAAAAGATAAAAGGTTTGAATTTTTTGAAAAAAGACTATTTATTATGAATTATTGAAGTTCCGAAGTACCAGAATAATTGATTTTTGAAGTTTTAATTATTATTTTTTAAGAAAAACGTTTTTTGGTGAGTATCTCACATGAGATATAAATGAGTTTAATGCTGAATTCAGTTGGTAAAAGTGGACGTAAGAAATTTGTACATATATATATATATATATATTAATATTTTATTAAATTTTTTGCTTTGATGTTCTAAGAATTTTCCTATAAATAGGGTGCTTAGGTTAGAATTAAAAATCACACTAGAAACTGAAGTTTTCTCTCTCTCTATAATATTGAGCGTATTCTTGAGAGTATTTTGATACTTTGAGTGTTGCTATAATGTGCAAGTTCCTTCAGCGTTATATCTGATATTCCAGCCAAAAGTACTATTTTTTTCGAGGTAAGGGATTTTATTTTTTTTATAAATGATATTATTTCCTTCAATATTATTATGATGGAATATTGAAAAGATTTTTCTTGTGAAATTCTTGCCTTTTAGTGTCGGAGTTACTATTCACGTATACGGCACTATTCACAGAAAAATTAAATTTTAGTTTTTGTCCAATATATCTATTATGGATACTAGCTTTGATTGTATCCATGTTTTGATCATTCTTTAATTTTACTTCACTATGATTATTTATGAAGTATTTTTGAACTCAGATTGTTTAAAGTACGAGTCCTTAATATTTATTCTTTTGTTTCACTGGATTCGTTTTCTTTAAAATATTTTTCATCATCCTCAGTCCTAAAAGATGATATTACTGAATATATTTGGCATGTAGTGCGAAGATGGTTGATTTTCTTATTAATATCTTTGGCCCGTAGTGCAAAGATGAACAGGTGTTTAAATGAACATAACCAACTGATGAATATATTTGGTCTGTAGTGCAAAGATGAATATTTTATTAAAGATGAATATTGATTGATGTTACAGGGATATAATATTGATGATGGACTTTTAAATTCATAGATTATGGTAGATTTCATTTTCTACGTATCTCATCTATGAAATTATTATTTCCGCTGCGAATATTGATCTGAAACTTGTTGTCTATTGTATTTTATCAGATTTTTTTCCCTGTTGAAGACTAACGATAATTTGTTCTATATTATGTTAGTCATAATATTCTTTACTGGGCTAGTTGAGCTCACCCTTTTCCTTTTTGTTCCATTTTTCTTCTCAGGAGGCGAGAATATTGCGAGTTCTAGTCGAGGTATGGAATGATAATTCTAGAAAGTTGTTTTAGTAGTCTTCACTATTTTTGTAAAATAATTTACCAGTAATTGTAATGAGGACTTATTTGGATGTGAATATTGTCTAGACGGCAATATTTGTATTTAAACTCATAGTTTTCATGTTGTATTAATAAAGTTGTAGTTGTTTCTGTACTATGTTATTGACGACTCAAAATGGGTGATGTATACCTATTTTGGGGGCTTCACAATTGGTATCAGAGCTTAGGGATATAATCTCTGACGGAGATCGTGGAATAGAACTAGGAGGGGAGAGACGAGTAAATCCTTCGCTAGTGTGTCCTACCTAAGCTTATTTGTTGGTTAGTCAGAGTATAGGGTTATTATGTTGCATATCAATTTCTTTAATTGACCCTTGTTTTATGGCAGTATTTGAGAATGGCAACTGAGAATGTTAACAGTGGAGTAAATGAAACTTTGGAGACACCTTTACTCACCAATGAGGAGAACGTGCAGCAGGCTGGCAATGTTCCTCCTGTAAACAACACCACTGATCAGACGATGAACGACGGAATGTTTAGAAGCTTTATGCAGTTCATAAAAAATCAGACGAGGGAGGCTCGTGCACAAAATGCAGGAGGAAATGATAACAACGCACGGTTTGTCACAGCCAAGCAGTTCAAAAAGTTGGGACCACCAAAATTCTGGGGAAAGCCAGATCCGATTAAGGCAGAAACGTGGGTCAAACAAATTACCAAGATATTCGATGTCTTGGGATGCACGGAGGAACAGAAGGTTCCATTCGCCACCTTTATGTTCCGTAGTGAGGCATATTACTGGTGGTATTCTGTGAAGCGTACCCATCCAGCCGCATTCAGCATGTCTTGGGAGACGTTTCAGAAACTGTTCAATGACAAGTACTTTCCTGAAAGTATTCGTCATATGAAGGAAGTGGAGTTTATTAGATTGGAACAAAACAACATGACGGTGTCCCAGTACGAGGCGAAGTTTGCAGAGTTATCCAGGTTTGCACCTCATTTGGTGGAGAATGAGGAACGTATGACGCGGATGTTTCTGAGAGGTTTGAAACCCGGCATACGTCAATATCTCATTTCTCATAAATTTTCTCTCTATTCAAATGTTGTTAATAGGGATCAATTATTAGAGCGAGATAACGAGTACGTTAAACCTAGGGACCACAACCAGGATCATATCGGTGACAGCAGTCATTAGAACAATGATAACCAGCAGAGAAAGAAAAATACGGACAAAAACGGTAACCACTTTGGTGGTAATCATGGCCATGAAAATAAAAGAAGCGAGTTGGGGGAGATTTTAAAAAGAGGAGATTCAATAATGACAATGCAAAGACGTCAGCACCAGCAGCAATTGGTTCTAAGGGAAGAAAATGACCACCGGTGGTATGCTATAAATACGGAAAAGAGGGACATATCAGCCCTAGCTGCCCACAACAGTTCAAGTTATGTTATAATTATGGAAAGGAAAGACATATCGGTCGAGATTGTACAGCAGCGAAACGGCGATGGTGACTCAAAAGGCTATCCAAGAAAAATCAAAGTCAACGGTTTCTGGAAGAGCGTTTGTTGTGACTGGTCAAAATGCGAGGAACCCAAACGAGGTGATCACGGGTAAACTAATTATAAATTCTTGCAAAGTTTATACCTTACTTGATACCGGTGCTACCCATTCATTTATCTCTCCTGCTTGTGCTCAACGTTTAAACTTGACTTCGGAAAAATTAGACTTTGATTTATCTGTGGAGACTCCGTTAGGAGAAACTTTCATTATATCCACTGTTTATAAATCTTGTTTGATCCAAGTTGGCACCATCACCTTACCTATTGACCTTATCTCTTTAAAGATACTTGCATTTGACGTGATTTTAGGGATTGATTGGTTAACTACTCTTCATGCCAAAATTGATTGTTTTCGTAAGGTTGTTAGTTTTAATATTCCTAACCAACCTGTTGTGCTAATTCAAGCAACTAAACCACTAAAATCAATCACTGTTATATCAAGCCATAAAGCCATTTATTTATTAAAAAACAGATGTCAAGCTTTCTTAGCCCATGTTGTGGATTTGAATAAAGACACGTCAGATTTGAATAATATTCTTGTTGTTAGCTGGTTATTATTGGAGATTTGTGGAATGATTTTCTCGAATTGCTACTCTGTTAACTCAGCTGACTCGGAAAGATAAAAAATTTGTATGGAGCGAGGAATGCGAAAAGAGTTTCCAAGAACTTAAGAGGAGACTCATTTCGGCACCTGTTCTGACAATACCATCTAGTTCGGATGGATTTGTTATCTACATCGATGTTTCATGCAAAGGGTTAGGATGTGTTCTCATGCAACATGGAAAAATCATAGCCTATGCCTCGCGACAACTTAAAGAGTATGAGAGGAATTATCCTACTCATGATCTAGAGTTGGCAGCAGTCGTTTTCGCGCTAAAGATCTGGAGGCACTATCTATATGGGGAGAAAGAGGAGATATATTCAGACCATAAAAGCCTAAAATATTTCTTCACCCAAAAGGAACTCAACATGCGGCAACGATGTTGGCTCGAGCTGTTAAAAGATTATGACCACACCATTCAATACCATCCTGAAAAAACAAACGTGGTAGCTGACGCGTTGAGTAGAAGATCATATGCAGGAACGTGTGCAATGATGACAAGTATACTCATAAAACCAACTTTAATCGATAAATTAAAGTTGCTCAGGCCACAGACCTAGAGCTAATACGAATGAAGAAGAAAGTACAAGAAGGTGCTATTCCAGAAGAAAGAATCGATGAAGAAGGAATACTTCGAGTACACTCCAAACTTTGTGTTCCTAACGACTCTGATTTGAAGTACAAGATCATGATGGAAGCACACAATACACCGTTTGCAATCCATCTTGGTAGTACCAAAATGTATCGTGATCTTCGACATACATTTTGGTGGAAAAAATGAAGAGAGAGATTGCAAAGTTTATCTCGAGGTATTTAACTTGTCAACGTGTAAAGGCGAAATATCAAGAGCCTAAGGGTCCATTGCAACCACTTGAGATTTCGAAATGGAAGTGGGAACACATTACCATGGATTTCGTTATGGGTCTTCCCACAGTTTCTCAATGCATAAATGTTATTTGGGTTATTGTTGATAGATTAACCAAGTCTGCATATTTCTTGTCGATAAGGGAGACTTATTCCCTTGAACGTCTTGCTCATATGTATGTAAATGAGATTGTGAGATTGCATAGCATGTCAGTATCCATAGTTTCAGATCGCGACCCAAGATTCACTTCACAATTTTAGGTTAGCTTGCAAAAAGCTATGGACACAGATTTACGATTCAGTTTGGCATACCATCCTCAAACGAACGGACAATCAGAGAGGACTATTCAAACTCTTGAAGATCTATTAAGACTCTGTGTCCTAGACTTCAAAGGGAGTTGGGATAAGTATTTACCATTGGTGGAATTCTCCTACAATAATAGTTATCAGGCAAGTATAGGTGTGGCTCCATTCGAAGCATTATATGGACGAAAGTGTCGCTCTCTAGTATGTTGGGATGAGGTGGGGTGAAGCAACATTGTTGGGACCAGAGTTGGTACATATGACTATAGAAAAGATCCAAATAATTCGATAACGTATACAAACGACACATGATCGACAAAAGAGTTGTGCAGATCTTCATCGAAAGGACGTGGAATTTAGTATTGGGGATCATGTATTATTACGTGTGGCTCCATGGAAGGGAGTTACAAGATTTGGGAAGAGAGGAAAGCTCAGTCCGAGATTTATTGGTCCATTTCAGATTCTTGACCGAGTAGGAAATGTGACCTATAGACTTGCATTACCTTCAAGTATGTCTCGTGTTCATAATGTTTTTCATATATCTGTGTTACGTAAATATGTGAAGGACCCGAACCACGTTATTGAGTTAGAACCAGATGAGATAACCGAAGACTTAACGTACGAGGAGGTACCTATCAAGATCTTGGATAGGAAGGAGCATGTCTTACGTACAAAGGTCATACTACAAGTTAAAATTTTGTGAAGGAACCATTCTATAGAGGAAATGATCTGGGAGTTGGAAACGGAAATGAAAGCGAGGTATCCTCACCTTTTCGAAACACCATGTACGTACGTCAATTTCGAGGACAAAATTTCATAAGGAGGGGAGGTTGTAAGATCCCAACTTATTATTAATGAAATTGAATTTCTTCTATTTATTATTTTGAAATAGTAAGGGTTGATTTGATTAATGTGGTTAGTTATGAGTAAAATGCGCAAATATTTTAAATAAGCAAGTGATTATAAAATATTCATTGTTGTCGGGGAATATTAGTTTGGTCGTGGAATATTCTTACTGTCGGGGAATATTCGTACGATGGCACAGCCTTGTGTGGCCCCATAACGAAAAGCTATTGGATAAAGAAAACGACAAGTTGTTTATAAATAGCGGCGTAGTTGTTACCGTTAAGACTGTTGGAATACCGGTGGTTAAAACACAGTAGCACACGGTATTGCACCAATTATTGATTCTTACGTAAGAAGGCACTACTTAATAATTGTTACAGTAATTACTGTTCAATATTTTATTTTATTGATTCAATAATTGTTGCATTGATATTTTATATTATTGTTGTTTCAATAATTATCACTACACAGTATTTTTCGTTATCAGATCAATAATTCATATTATTTGAGTAATATTATAGGATAACATTATTGGCATCGTTTAGAAAGTTTTGTCTAAGGAGAGGTTTTGTCACCTAATTGCGCGCCAGTAAGGAAAAATTCTTATTGGAAAGCCCTCTCTTTCCTAGGAACGGCCTGGTTGCCAGTACTGTGATTCTGTAATATTATTTGTGAATAATTAATTATTGATTTATATGATAAGTAAAATATTCATTTTATGTGGATATAGATGGAGAAAATTTTAAACAGACAATTGTTGAAAAATTGATATTTTATCTTTTCTGATAAATAATTCATTTAAATATATTATTATATTTTAATAATATAATAATAGTGAAATTTTTACAATGAATGTGGGATATATGAGTATATGAAGAGGAAGAGTATTTTTGTTACTAAAAATATTTAAAATATGTTTTTCAAGTTTATGGAACCCATTTCTTGACTCAAATTTGATTATAGCCTGTAAATTACTCGTATGTGAATTTCGGTCAATTTCTGCTTGGAATTTGGAAAAACTTAAACTTACAAAGTTGTAGAAAATGAAATTTCTTAAGGAAAAGACATAAGGTTTGAATTTTTCTGAAAAAGGGCTATTTATTAGGAATTATTGAAGTTCCAAAGTTCCAGAATAATTGATTTTTGAAGTTTTAATTTTTTTTTTCAAGAAAAACATTTTTGGTGAGTGTCCCAGATGTGATATAAATGTGTTGAATGCTGAATTCAGTTGGTAAAAGTGGGCGTAAGAAATTTGTATATATGTATATATTAATATTTTATTAAATTTTCTGCTTTGGTGTTCTAGGCATTTTCCTATAAATAGGGTGCTTAGGTTAGAATTGAAAATCACACCAGAAACTGAAGTTTTCTGCCTCTATATTATCGCGCGTATTTTTGTGAGTATTTTGATACTTTGAGTGTTGCTATACGGTGCAAATTCCTTAAGCGTTATATCTGATATTCCAGTCAGAAGTACTATTCTTTTTTAGGTAAGGGATATTATTTTTTTTATAAATGATATTATTTCCTTCAATATCATTATGATGGAATATTGGAAAGATTTTTCCTGTGAAATTCTTGTCTTTCAGTGCCGGGGTTACTATTCACGTATACGACACTATTCACGAATACGACACTATTCACAAAAAAATTAAATTTTCATTTTTGTTCAAGATATCTATTATAGATACTAGCTTTGATTGTATCCATGTTTTAATCATTCTTGAATTTTACTTCACTATGATTATTTATGAAGTATATTTGAACTCGGATTGTTTAAAGTACGAGTCCTTAATATTTGTTCTTTTATTTCACTGGATTTATTTTCTTTAAAATATTTTACATCATCCATAGTCCTAAAAGATGATATTACTGAATATATTTGGCCTGTAGTGCAAAGATTGTTGATTTTCTTATGAATATCTTTGGCCCGTAATGCAAAGATGTACAGGTGTTGAGATGAACATAACCAACTAATGAATATCTTTGGCCTGTAGTGCAAAGATGAATATTTGATTCAAGATGAATATTGGTTGATGTTATAGAGATAAAATATTGATGATGGACTTTTAAATTTATAGATTATAGTAGATTTCATTCTCTACGTATCTCATTTATGAAATTATTATTTTCGCTGCAAATATTGATCTGAAACTTGTTGTCTATTATATTCTATCAGATTTTTTCCCTGTTGAAGACTAACGATAATTTTTTCTATATTATCTTAGTCATAATATTCTTTACTGGGCTAGTTGAACTCACCCTTTTCCTTTTTGTTCCATTTTTCTTCTCAAGAGGCGAGAATGTAGCGAGTTCTAGTCGGGGTATGGAATGATGATTCTAGGGAGTTGTTTTAGTAGTCCTCACTATTTTTGTAAAATAATATATCAATAATTGTAATGAGGACTTATTTGGTTGTGAATATTGTCTAGATGACAATATTTGTATTTAAACTTACAGTTTATATGTTGTATTAATAAAGTTATAGTTATTTCTGTACCATGTTATTGACGACTCAAAATGGGTGATGATGTGTTAAAAATATGTACTACAAGTGCACAGTGTCGAATTGAAGAACTGGCAAGTACAGGTCGAACCCACAGAGACTAGATTAATTCTTTAATATATCCTTAATTAATATTTTAGGCAAATTAGAAATAAAAATGGTGGAGAAGATTTTTTAACTAAATTATGCAAACTATTAATTAATAATGAAAACTATTAATTAGAAAAGATACCTAGGAATTAGAATCCACTAAATATTAACATAATAAATAATTTCTTATTTCCTAAATCAATTCCCAAATTATTTCCCCTTCCCTTTAAAAATAATGATTCATATAATTAATATGGGCAAGCATAAGTTATGAAAAATTCACAGATTAACTATAACTTATCAAAACCTCGCAATCAATATAAAAATCATATGCAATTTATACGGAGGAAAATATGAAGGTGAAAATAATTATGCATTAATTTAGGAACGGAAAGAAAATATAGTTATGAAATATTTAGCTTCATCATAATCATAGGTATTAGAAATTTAGCTAGCCATGGAATTAAAAACAAAAATAAATAATATTAGTTCTACCATTTGCATGAAATAAGAACAATAATTAAAAAGAGAATTTTTATTATATAAATAAAAGAAAGTTACAAATACTCCCTGACAGTATGTTCCACACGTGATTGGAATAAGAGAAAGGACAAACTCACAATATCTTACTCCTTCCTACACTAGTGAAAAACTGAGAAAAAGAAAATAATAAGTGGTGCCTTTCTCTCTAAAACAAGAGGCCTATTTATAGGAAAAATAACTTTGAACCCTAATTTAGATTCATTGAACTTGGACACTTTGATTCCCTTTCCATGTAGGATTCAATTTCCTAGAAGCAATCAACTTCTCAAAAAGATCTTCTAGATAGACTTTTCTTTCTCTTGTTGGATTTGAATTGCACTAAGATTGTTCCACCTCTTTCCTTCTCCTTGTAGGATTCTTCTTGAACATTCCTTATATGAATAAGAGCATTAAATATTGCTTGATCACCAAGATTTTGACTTTATTGTAATAAATATTAAATCCTACAAAATAAAATAAAACATATTAATTTAATAAACTAATATAATTAAAAGGAAAAAATTAGGGATAATTAAATGTATGAATTACGTTTCTATCAAATACCCCCATACCTAGCTTTTGCTCGTCCTCGAGTAAAATAAAAATAAAAAATAAAAATAAAATAAAAATTACAATACCCCATTTTCGTAGGAAACACGATTGCACTTAGCAAGTGCAACAAGCCTTTAAACCCCAAGGTTACCCCAAGTGGACGAGTTGTGTCTCGTGAGGGTTTGCAGTGAATATACTCACAAAATTTAAAAATATTTTTGGGTTAAACAAATTATGAAATTGAAAGAAAACTTCTAAATATTTATGGGCATTATACATAAGCAAGATTAAATTCAAAATCACACTTTCACCTTATCAAAAATACTCGATCTTCATTTTAGACACCATCCTTCATTAAATTAATTTTATGTAATGCATGCATGTGTATGTGATGTAACTCTTAGTAGGGATTTTTATCATGAAAATCAAGCAAACACTTTTTTTTCTTTGTCATTCTTTTTTCCTTCTTTTTCTCCATTTTTTTTATTCTTGACTTGTGCAATGTCTCATTTTCTTAGGCTTTTTAGAGTTACCCATGTAGAGCGAGCGTTGGACCAATGACTCCCAAACCAGATGGCTTTAGGGCACTAGGTGTAGAGACACCCCTAAGAATTTACTAACTCGAGTAACAAAGGCCACAAAATTAGACTAGTCAAGCTTCTTTTATCCATCATACTTTTCAGCGTGAATATCGATGCTTTCCAAGGCTTGGATACCCAGTTATTTCGTTTAATGGACATTGAAACAGTTATTTATTTATTTTTTTCAACTTTTCTCAACTTCATTTTTTTTTTTTCTTCTTCTTCTTCTTTTTTTTTCTTTTTTTCTTTTTTTCTTTTTTTTTTTGAAATTACTCGAATCATGGTTTATACCCCAGAACTAAGAATTAGTGCAAACGTGAAGTGCAAAAATACTTTGTGAAATCAATTTTAAATCCAGATGGTGTTTTGAACTAAGATTTTGTATCTTATCAACAATTCAAGAGTTCTAAATCTTTCAATCTCACTCATGCGCTTTGCTCCATAAACACTTATTAGAATTAATTCAATTCATAAAAAGTCAAACAAATTTTTTTTAATTTTTTAATTTTTTTGTGTTTTTTTTCTGTAAAAAGAAAAAAAAATCTAATACAAACAAACTCCCCCCATACCTAAATCATGCTTTGTCCTCAATGTATGCAAATGAAGAAAAGAGAACAAAGATATGAAAGAATTGTACCTTGTATGCGGGGCATTTGTTCTGCAAGAAGATGTGGTGAGAAAGAAAACAAACGTACATATCTACAAATTTTATAAATCCTAAAAATTATGTGACTAAAAATGAATGTTACAAATGGATAAGTGAGTGTGAACTTTTCATTATTTTCAGGAGGTCTAGGAAATTGAAAATAGTCAGAATTTTCATCACAGTTATGCTTCAAGGTTATCTCAAGAAAACTTTCATTAACATGTTCAAATGATGGAAGAGTTGGTTCAAATACATGTTCTAGTTTAGTTGACTTATTTGTAGTGGATCTCAACAGCTCATTGACCTTATCTAAATATTCAGATTCATTCCAATTTTGGTCAAGGTGATTTAAGAAAAAATCAATTGGATCTTTTTCAATCAAGAGTCTATTTTCATTTATTTCTTGGATCATTGACAACTCTTGTATCATATTTACTTTAATGGGTTGGTCCAAAAAATCACTAGGTGGCTCTCCCACATTAAACACATTTAAGTCAATTGTCATGTTTCCAAATGTCAATTTCAATAGCCCATTTCTACAATTAATTAACGCATTAGAGGTTGCTAGAAATGGTCTACCTAAAATGATCGGAATTTGACCATTGGGATTTACAACAGGTTGAGTTTCAAGAACAATAAAATCAACAGGGAAGACAAAATCACCAACCTTAATGAGTACATCTTCAACTATTCCTTTTGGCACTTTAACGGAACGGTCAGCTAGTTGGAGTGTGACACTTGTCTTTTTCAACTCTCCTAAGCCTAAGGTTTCATACACATAAAATGGTAACAGGTTCACACTAGCTCCTAAATCAAGCAAAGCCTTTTCAAGTAATGTGTCACCTATGATGCATGAAATAGTAGGACAACCGGGGTCCTTATACTTTACTGGGACTTGACATGACAAGATAGAACTAATGTGGGCTGTTAGAAAAGCTTTCTTAGGAACATGAGTGGTTTTTTTATGTGTGCACAAATCTTTTAGACATTTAGCATATGAGGGAACTTGTTGAATGGCATCTAGAAGAGGAATGTTAATTTTCACTTGTTTGAACACTTCTAGAATTTTCTCCAACTGGGCCGATTGCTTGTTTGAAATAAGTCTTTGAGGGAATGGGGCTTTTGGTTTAAAGACTTTTTCAGTTGACTCATAAGGTGTGGTTGAATCATGTTTTGAAACATGATTAGAGGATGGGCCTACTGACTCAGAGTTTGTGGGACTTTCAGGCTGGGTTGACTTTGAAGATGGATCGTTAGATTCAACATTTAAAATTTTCTCTTCTTCATTATCAATGCCATCATGATTATTAAAATAATTTTCAGACCCTAAAGAAATTACAGAATTCAAATGATTGACTTGGTTGTTTTCAAGTGAATTAACATGATAAGGTTTTTGAGTAGGGACTGAAAATTTTGGATTGGTCTCGGGTTGACTAGGAAGTTTCCCCTTCTCTCTTTCACTAACTGCAGTGGCCAATTGACTCATTTGGATCTCTAAGCGAGAAACGGATTTTATTAAATTTTCCATACTCTTCTCTAAGGTGCTAAGTCTCCTCTCACTTTCATTAGAAAAACCTAGTGGATATTGAGGTGCTGGATTTGAATTTTGGTAAGAACCAGGATTTGACTTTTGGTAAGGTTGAAAAGATTGATTTACAGACTGATTGACCTGATTTGAAGAATTATTTGGGTAGGGTCCTTGGTTCCATGCAAAATTAGGATGATTCCTCCAACCAGGATTATAAGTGGGTGCAAATGGGTCATTTCTAGGTCGTTGAAACATTGCATTGACTTGTTCATATTCTTCAAATTGGGGCACGACTCTAGGACATTCCTCAATCACATGACTTGGTGAATTACACTTTAGACACAAAGGTGTAGGTGTTGAGGCTTGGTTCACGTGTGATCCCCTAGTTTCTAAATCTTCAAGTCTTTTAAGTACACCAGCCAACTTAACTTCTGTAGCAATTGAATTGTCAATTGTATGAACAACCCTAGATGAAATAGGTTTATCTGTCTCTCGGGTGGTTTCCCATTGCATGGTTTTTTCTGCTAAGTCTTCTAAAAACTCCCAAGCCTTCTCCTCATCATTATTCAGAAAATCCCCTTGACACATTGACTCTAACATTATTTTAGTGGGATAGTCTAAACCTTCATAGGCAATTTGACACAATCTCCATTTCTCAATTCCATGGTGTGGGCACTGGGATAACAAAATTTTAAATCTATCGAAATATTTCCAAAAGGACTCTTTTTCAAGTTGGCAAAATTGATGAATTGCAGTCCTAATTTTAGCAGTTTTATGATTTGGAAAATATTTTTTTAGAAATGTAACGACAAATCCCTCCCAGGTTGATATGGAATTATTTGGTAAGCTATATAACCACTTTTTAGCATTATCTTTTAAAGTAAATGTTATAAATCTTAGCCTAATTGAGTCATCAGACAATTGTTGGATTTTCATTAAGGCACAAACTTCCTCAAATTCCTGAATAAATAAATATGCATCTTCTATCCCCGTAAACCTAGGTAACATATTTATAAAATGTGGCTTAAGTTCAAAATTATTACCAGTTACCGGTGGTAGACTAATACATGAAGGTTGGGCAGAGCGGGAAGGATAACATCGATCCCTTAAAGAAACAGTTTGGGCGCCCTCCATTTTTGTTAAAGTGAGATCTTTTAAAGTGAAATCCGAAAAATCAAGTTTTCTCACTAATCGGGATGTTTCGTCCCTTATCCACACTTTTTTTGCATACACTAAATAACAAATAATCAGATAAGCACAAAAAAAGAAAATAAAAAAAAATTAAAATTTTTAAAAATAAAAAAATTTACTTCTAAGGTTAACCTAAATAAAATCTAGACAGCTCCTAACTGTTCCAAGTTACACTGCAAGGTCCACCAAATTCAAAATTAATCACACCACTAGCCTGGTAAGTGTAAGAAAGGTGGGAGTCTCTCCGTAGAAACGGTGACTAATTGAATAACCACACAATCTTTAGGCGTATACCTTTTGAACCACTTGCTTAGACACCAGTAGTTTGATTAATTTAAAATTCAGACTGCTCTTGGAGTTTCTTGTCCTAATTGAGCTCGAGAGTCCTAGGGGCCAACGTCTACTTGATTTTATTAGGTCATGGTCATGCACAATATAAATTGGGTTGTTTGTGGGCCAAGGAAGGGTGATGAAATCCCCACCTTATCTTGTTACAAGTTGTGCCCTTAATGTTAGATTAAAGATGAAAATGCACAAATAAATAAAAAAAAAATTATAAACACATAAAATGTCCTAAAACTATGTGAATTACGCAAGAAGGAGAAATTTTGACGTACCTCAATCCTCCAGCAATCACCACAGTTTATATTTGACAAAAAATAAAAAATAAAAATAAAACATAACAGGATGTGCTCTACGTGAGTGAATGCATGAATGCGACAAAAAAATATATATATATATAAAACTAAACTACTATTTTTTTTTATTTTTTTTATTTCAAAAAAAAATATGGAGATACGAAGTACCGAAGAAAGCACAGCAACAAAATCTTTATCTTTTCGTTTCTTCGATCCGCTTCAATAATCCTGAAAAAAAATGAGTTAAAACTAATTCGAATAAATAAAAATTAATTCTAGTCCCCGGCAACGGCGCCAAAAACTTGATGTGTTAAAAATATGTACTGCAAGTGCACAGTGTCGAATTGAAGAACTGGCAAGTACAGGTCGAACCCACAGAGACTAGATTAATTCTTTAATATATCCTTAATTAATATTTTAGGCAAATTAGAAATAAAAATGGTGGAGAAGATTTTTTAACTAAATTATGCAAACTATTAATTAATAATGAAAACTATTAATTAGAAAAGATACCTAGGAATTAGAATCCACTAAATATTAACATAATAAATAATTTCTTATTTTCTAAATCAATTCCCAAATTATTTCCCCTTCCCTTTAAAAATAATGATTCATATAATTAATATGGACAAGCATAAGTTATGAAAAATTCACAGATTAACTATAACTTATCAAAACCTCGCAATCAATATAAAAATCATATGCAATTTATACGGAGGAAAATATGAAGGTGAAAATAATTAGGCATTAATTTAGGAACGGAAAGAAAATATAGTTATGAAATATTTAGCTTCATCATAATCCTAGGTATTAGAAATTTAGCTAGCCATGGAATTAAAAACAAAAATAAATAATATTAGTTCTACTATTTGCATGAAATAAGAACAATAATTAAAAAGAGAATTTCTATTATATAAATAAAAGAAAGTTACAAATACTCCCTGACAGTATGTTCCACACGTGATTGGAATAAGAGAAAGGACAAACTCACAATATCTTACTCCTTCCTACACTAGTGAAAAACTGAGAAAAAGAAAATAATAAGTGGTGTCTTTCTCTCTAAAACAAGAGGCCTATTTATAGGAAAAATAACTTTGAACCCTAATTTAGATTCATTGAACTTGGACACTTTGATTCTCTTTCCATGTAGGATTCAATTTCCTAGTAGCAATCAACTTCTCAAAAAGATCTTCTAGATAGACTTTTCTTTCTCTTGTTGGATTTGAATTGCACTAAGATTGTTCCACCTCTTTCTTTCTCCTTGTAGGATTCTTCTTGGACATTCCTTATATGAATAAGAGCATTAAATATTGCTTGATCACCAAGATTTTGACTTTATTGCAATAAATATTAAATCCTATAAAATAAAATAAAACATATTAATTTAATAAACAAATATAATTAAAAGGACAAAATTAGGGATAATTAAATGTATGAATTACGTTTCTATCAGGTGATGTATACCTATTTTGGGGGCGTCACACTATGCATAATAAAATATAATATATTCTATTTATAGTCTAGTAAAATGAATAATTTTATAAAAGTATTATGTTTTATATAAAAAGATTTTACTATGCAAAATACTATGCATAATAGAATATAATATATTCTATTTATAGTCTAATAAAACGAATAACTTTATAAAAGTATTCTGTTTTATATAAAAAAACTTTTCTATTTTATTATATTAATAATAATAATAAAACAAAACTTAATCATCATTATTATAATTCACACTATTAATCGACCAGGTCGTTCCCAGGAAAGAGTAAGCTTTTCAATAAGGATTTCTCCCTATTGGCGCGCAATTAGGTGACCAAACCTCCCCTTGGCAGAACTTCTAGACATCGTTAATATTACAAATAATAATATTAATAACTTTGTCGTCTCAATTATTGATTTAATAATATATAAAATATCGACAATAATTGAATTAATTAACGTGAGATATTGTGCAACAATTACTGAAGCAATAATTGAACAAAACTTAGTGATTTCTCACGTAAGTATCAATAATCAATACCGTGTGCTACTATGCAACCACGCTTATTCATGTACTTTTAACACCGAGTGTTTCAACAGTTAATGATAAAACTTGCGCCGTTATTTTCATAAAATATTTTTGTTATTTTTTTATTCCGACAATAATTCTGTTGTGGGGTCCACCAATAATTGTGCCGTCGTACGAATATTTCCTGTTAAAACGAATATTCTCCGACCAATCAAATATTATATAACAACTTGCGTACTTTGAATTTAATAGTAATAATAATAAATATTAAAAATAATAAAATAATTTGTAATAAATAATAATTCTAATTACCTACATTAACTACATATCTCAATCAATTAAAATACATGACAAAAGATAATGAAATTAAATAAAAATGGAGGCCCACAAATCAAAACCATTAATAATTATAATAATAATATAGATAATTAAATATAACATTACACTTGCATGTCTTCAACAGTTCAATTAATATATATATAGAATTAAATTTTTATTAAGCATAGGAATTAATTAACTCCACTTGCCAATATATAGTCTTAAAGCTGGATGATGTTCATATTTGATTGGCACTGACGTCCCAAAATCATTCCACTACAATATATATATATAAAGCTAGACTATTCTTACAAAACAGCATGTACCTCCAAAACAAAGTTTGGTAGAAAAAAATGAACAAATTACTGTAATTAATATTACAAAGTCCTCATAAAAATATAGAAGAATGAAATGAAAATAATATATGGCATTAATTAATTATCTGGTACAAAAATATAATCAACAGAATTAAGAAGAAGAAGAAAGTGAATAGAAGCAGCCACTTAAGAGTTTAGTGTGAAAAGTAAATGCCAAAAAAGAAAAAGAAAAAGTAGAGTAGCGTGTAGATTCAGTAACAAGGAGTATATACAACTGTTTCTTCCTTGCTAGTTGCTTGCTTAACTAACCAACTAACCAACCAACCTTCCTTTTGATGACTAAGTAAGTTATCCAGTTGCTTTCGTTGACCCTCTAGATCTTTACTTGCAGCTTTTACTAGCTACTCCCTCCGTCCCAAATTAATTGCTCAGTTTTGACTTTTTAAAATCAAATTGACCATTTTTAAAAATAATCTTTTTACTATTTTTATTAAAATATAGGTGAAGAGATTATAATCAAAAGAAAGTATATACAATTTATTACTAATCCCAATTTTTATAATATTAGAAATATATTTATATATGCTTAATTATTAATTCTAAAAAAAGTCAATTTGACTTAAAAAGGTCAAAATTGAGCAGTTAATTTGGGACAGAGGGAGTAATTCACACTAAAAAACTCATCTTTGATGTCTTACCACTCTTCCCCCCTACTCTAGTTGATTATATATATATATATATATATATATATATATATATATATATATATATATATAAGAAAAATGGAGGTATACAATTGTATAAATTTTAAATATATACACTCTACGATCGTAATCGTTGAGTTAAGTTACTTTACGATCGTAGAGTTATTTCAGTTTCATAAAATATTAAAAAAATTAGTTATTTTAAAAAAAAACAAAAAAAACAAAAAAAAAATTCGTATTTTAACAAATTAAGGGAGTCCTTACCTGATCCTGACCCTATATATATATATATATATATATATATATATATATATGGCTTCATCTCTAAGGAGAATAGGGTTTGCAGATACAAATTTAGTGTTTGTTCCTTTTTTTTCTTTTCTTGAGAAAAGTTGACTTGAAAATATTAATAATTTAAATTTGAACAAAATATTTACATTTAAAATTTTAGATTTTTGTTTTATTTTTATTATTTTATTTTAATTCAAACTGAATTTCAAATTTAATAATTAAGCTTAATCAAATCGAAGATTCTCCAAAATTAAATTTTTTTAATGACATTTTAATTCACTTGAAAATAAGAATTTTTTTTTTCTAATCAACTTTTTTTTTTAGCCCAGATTTCTGTCAAATTTTAATGCTGAACAAATTATGGCTATATATATCCTTAAGTAAATTTTAATTCGTCTAAAAATAATAAAATTTTAGAAATCAGATAGTTAAATAAGTACTTGTCCAAACCAACATTATAGTGTGGGCTTAAGAAAAAGATGGCATATATAGGTAAGTATTGGGCTGATGACAGTCAAGCCCATGGTAGGGAATAAATAAATAAATCCTGCTCCAAAGGCCTGGTTCCTTCTTTGATCCATTTCCAAACAATCCAGCTTTTACAGAGTAGGAATGAATCCATATGATTTTTCTATTTGTCAATTTGAATAATGTGCTTTAATTTAATTTGAATAATGTGCTTTTACAGAGATTTGGCATTTAAATATAATAACTTTAAAAGGTTGAAAATTAAATGACATACTTGGTTAGCAATACTACATTAGGTGTTAAAGTGAATATGTTGCCTATAAATCATTATACATTCAATAAAATCCGGTCACCAATTTAGGAAAATATAATATATTTCCTTCACATTGTAGGGAGTATCATATTTTATAATTTCTTTATATATAAATATATAAATTAATACAGGAGGGCCAAATGTTAATTCATATTAAAATCATTCGAATTATGATTCTTACTTACCATGATCAAAATTCCAACAACGTTAAAACTTCCTAGTATAATTTACTACTACTTAGATAAGCTAATATCAAACTCACAAATACTACCATGTTCATGGTGAAATGCAATAATAAATGTAATTTTAACTATGATGCAAGGGGTCTTAAATTTTTTTATTTCAAAAACCGTCTTAAATGACGTGTCATCATAACATCGGTTGGACAGGTTTAATGTTACTAGCTATGTTTTAAATTTAGGAGTGCAATTTTTGACACGAACACGATTCATAAAAGGGTTCGTGTCATAAACATGTGTCAATTTTCGACACAATAACTTAACGGGTTCGTATTTTAAACACGTGTCATAAAAGAATTTCGACCCGACACGACGCGGTTGCCACTTTTACTTAAATTATCATTAAAATATATTTATTATAATAATTTATCCTAATTTATAGAGAGATATTCACATTTTGAACTTGTCCTCATAGACCATAGTAACCAATTCTAAATAAAATTCCAACTCTCAACCTCTATATCGATAAAAGTTAATCATAGCAATAGACCAAGTGCCATTTTCATACACTTGGTTTTAATGGTATGATTTACTGACAAAAGGGCAACAAAAAAATGGTAAAACTAGTTATAGAAAAGGGATAAAATTGAAGGAAATAAGACTAGTTTTTTCTGAAAAATCTTTTTATTTTTTTATTTAAGATAGAATTTTTGGAAGAAAAGGAGTACTTTATTTGATTATTTATAATTTTTAAAAACATAAATTAAAATATTTTAAAAGTTTTCACAATGACAATAATCATTTGGGAATTATAATTTATAAAAGGGCTATAAAATCACCACTTACTATAATTTTATTAATTGATTAAAATAAATTCCTTATTCATTCCACCAACTTAACTAAGGAAAGAAACACATGACCTTAAACACGTGTATACAATTTGTAAATTAATCCTGCATGCGCGTGAATTTTAAAAAAATTCTACCCACTTATTAGAAGTTAAAGTAAAATAAGTCTCATATCACATAAAATTCAATTAGGACTAACATATACTTTAATACTCATATGTATATTTTAATGATCCACGTAACTTGATCAACACATGAATCATTAAAATAAATATCAGTAATTTTATGTGATAGTAGACCAAAAAATCTACACGCACAGAAATATGTGACAAAAATGCATTTAACTTTTATTTATTTATATTTTGACCCCTAATAAAGATAAAAATATAAATAAATAAAAATTAAATACACCTTTGTTCAATATTTCTGTCTCATATTTCTATCCGTCTAGAAGAACTCATAGTAGACTAGTGTTAGGAGTAACATTTTAAATGGTAAAAAAATAAAAAATTACCATAACTTAATGAAACAAAAGAAATGGTAAGAATGTGTGGACATGACAGTTGGCAACTTCACAATATATACACGAACAACAGAATCTGATTTTTCACACACACTCACACACAGTGAGAATTCCCAATGGAGGAGCAAGACCCGCTCTCACCGTCAATGCATGTACCACTGCGGTTGCTGCTGCCTGGCTACGGCGTCTCCGACTACTCAGCCGATCGACAGCTCGCCGTTTTCACCCCTCCGCCGCCGCCGCCTGTCCTGCTCCACAACTCCTCCTCCGTCATTACCACCTCGCGCTTCAAACTTCCGGAAGGTTGGGAGGTCGAAGAGGTGCCCCGCGCCAACGCCTCTCGGGTCGACAAGGTCAATTCCGTTAGTTTGTGTGCGAAATTTATCAATTCATGTCTTTCTGCAAATTGCTGATTATTTATCCATGTCTATATCATATATGATCGTACTTCATATGTCTCTCTCATGAATTTTTGGTACTTAATTATATTTGCTTGTAATTTTATAAATTTGAATTAGGCCCGGATCTTGGAAAGAGTGAGGGGAGGAAATGAGAACTAGAATTGAATAATCAAAGATAGAAGGGTTAACAAGCTGCTTAAGTTACTTTATTTAGTATTCCTTCCGTCGCAAAATTAATTAGAGATATATTTATGAAATAATTTTTTTGATTTATTTTTAAAACATATCCCTACTAAAATGTAGTAGTGGTGGAATGACATGTTATGAACTTCATGCTATTTTTAAATCTAAAATTAGAATTGTGTAACTAATTTGGAAGAAAATGAAAATGTATGTGTAATTCTATTACGAAGGAGTTGCTTAGTAGTGGATTTGGAATCCGGAACTCAAAACCATGAGAAAAAGGAAGAGGAAATGAAATCCAAATATTAAGGGGGGAGAGAGAGAGTCTAATTATACACCCCAATCGTCCAAAAAATGAGAGTCTGACTTCTTGACTTTCTTTTTAGACGTTCTGAGGTTTGCAAAGGACGCATTTAGACATACTCTTATATTGATATAAAATTTTAACATGCATGTAATATTTATTTTTCCCGGACTGAGGTAGTAATTTTTTTCACATAAGCAAACAACAAATCGAGACTTCAATTTTGATATTGAAAGAAAAAGGACTCGGTGACAATCATATCTAAAAATATTTCATTGTGTTGTAACAAACCTTAACATGAATGAAAGAAAGTCAAATAAAACTCTCATTTTTGGACGGAAATAGTATATACTTTTAGAAGTTTAATAATAGTCAACTACATAGAGATAAGGCAGTCTAGGGGAATAAAACGAATTTGTAATAATCATTTTTAAGAGGGAAAGTTAATAAGATGTATCATGTCTTAAAAATTATATTATTGAGAAAGGAAAACATGTGACAGCTGTTTTAGTCACCCTTTTGAAGGGATTTATGAGTCACTAGATATTTATGGTCAACAATCAGTTATGTGTGTCTATAGGCCTATGGGTCAGGGATCATAAGAATGCTGTTGGTCCAGCTAAAATAAAAGTGTGATGACTCAAGCTGAACAATGAAGGCATCTATTTGTCTTTATTTTCTGAGTATCTGTGAATATTTTACATGCATGTTTTATATCTAAATTGTGTGCTGAAAGTGCGTTCAACTTATGGTTTATTGCAGTATTACTATGAGCCAATGACTGGACACAAATTTCGATCTCTAAGAGAGGTAGAGAGGTACGTTAATGATGGAGTCTATACACCTAGACGACATAGATCAAAGACTTTGAAATTAGGCTATCATGGCTATCATGGTAAGGTGAGATTAAGACTTGGCCGCTTTTGCAGCTGAAGTTGAAGAAGTTGATTTGTCCTGTGAAGCTTTGACCATACTTATGTAACTTATTTTCTTATCAATCACAGAGATCAAATTACAGGAAGATGATTATCTCGGGTGGACAGGTAAAAGCTATAACTTTTGATTGCACGAGAACACAAATTTAAATGGACAAAGAGGTTTTGAAGCTCATAAACAACTTTTCAGCAGTAACAATGACATGTTGAATCAAAGTTCTAATATGATTTTGATCATTAAATTTTTTTAAAAAAAATTGCTATATTTTTTGGCCATACATCATAATGCTGACAGAAACCCTGAAATCTTCCCCCCACCTTATCATTTGCGTTACGTTTTGAAGTTAGTGTCTGATGTTAGCCATCATTTAGACCAATTTGATTCAATGTCTCAAAGCCAAGTCGAATCCATATTATTATTATTTTTGCTAATTTAAGGTAACAATCTAATTTATAGGAAGGACTGGAAGGTAATTTAGGAGTTTCCAAATACTTGAGGTTAGTTTGCATATCCTCTGTAGCTAGAAAAATAAAGCAGCAAGCTGATATTCCCTCCACTGCGAAAAGAGAGTCCTAGTTTCTCTGTATTTAATGAAGAAAATATTACACCTTTTCTAGGATGGATGTGGTATATTCTTATAACAATTTAGCTTTAGTTGTGAGTATGTATAAAGGTTGACATGTTCAGATACTTTCAGAAGTACCTTATAAGGGAAAGAATGTTTAAGTTATAACTTATGAGCCATATTTGAGGTGGATTCTTATTCTTGATGATTGCCGGTGCCACTGCAGATGTTGAGGCTTGATGAGGAGGAATCAAATCAGTATCACATGGCAATTGTGCCTGCTAAAAACACCACATTCAACTCACCATACAAACTCCCTGATGGTTGGGTTGTGGAGGAAGTACCTCGTAACCGTGGGGGCTGTATTGACAAGGTACTTGCATCTCTGAGATATTATATTTTTTCCCCTTGTTTTGTGCCTCCTTGAATTTGGTACAACAATTCTGTAAATAATGCTGGTACCTCATTTTCTGCCCCATATCACTGAGTAACTTTAGAAGCACGGATTTCGTAAGTGGGATTTCTCAAAATAAGTAGGCCCTTTTTCTTCTGTATGTGTAGCTATTAAAGTGGTAAAGAAATGGATTTCTTTTCTCTTCTAATGTCAGATCAGAAATAGGCTTTTACCACCTTACAATCAAGCTAGCTTTCCTGAAAAAGGATATTTGTCTTTACGGATTTCTTTACAAGAGCGGTGAGTTATTTTTTTTCATTTTTTTGCTCGACACCTGTTAATATGATATGACCATAGCAAGTTGCATCACCATCTGTGTGCGTGAAGTATGAAGAGAGTTATGTGCTCAAAGTATTAGATTGCTTTGGGTAGTCATTTTAAATAAAGAACCAGCATTTGGGAGATCACTGAATGAAGAATGTTGGTGAGCCTCCCTGTGCATGGTGCAATACAGATATTAGAACATTCTCCGCAAACAAGTAAAATATTTAAAGGATAAACATCTACAACATATGAGATCCTCTTGCTTGAGTCAATGATATCAGATAAAGCAAATGAGTTCCACTATGTAAAAACACTACAAATTTTCTAACAGACTTCTGCCATTTCATTTTATATAATTAATAAAAAGGTACCGTATTTAATTAGGTAAAAGTACTTACCTTGAGATATTAGACTTGATCCTTCAGTCCTACCAAGATTCCCTTTCTAAGATGGAATAAAGTTGAGTTTGTGTGCTGGTACATGAAAATGATAGAATATAGATGGGAGCTAGAAAATCTGAATCACGGATTCACGATTTATCAGATTTTGTGAAAGGAGGCTTATATCCTCTTTCAGATATCAGCGGAAATCATCAATTTTCTAGTATAGAAATTAGTGTCGTATTTCAACAGAGTAGTTAACCAAGAGATGTTTTGCAAGCACTAGGAATCAATTTGGAATGGTTATAGAAAGCTTTGTTGTCAGTTGGTGACTGACACTGCAATATATCATTTTCAGCTTTTTGAAAAATGGATTTTCCCTCTTATTAAGCAAGTTCTAATTATTCCCTCTTACTAAGTTAGAGGTAAGGTTATCATTCAAACGCCAGAGTTAATAATCCATACACTTCCATACTCCTCTGTCTCATCATATATTCTCTATTTCCTTGTATTTTTCTCAGTAATTTTACTTATCCTTTTGTTATTGTTCTCTCTTTTAGTTTGTATACACACGTTTATGTCTTTATATTAATGTTAAGATAAGTAAGATCGTGCCCCAAGGGTGCATTTGGGTATGGAACCCCAAAGTCTTTCCTGAAGGAATTCAATTTCCAAATGCTCTATTGGTGCATCATCTGGCTTACCCTAATATTTTCCAAAATTATCGTAATCTTTTACAATATGTCCCTGCAATGGAATCATTTGACTGAAAAATAAAGCTTACTGATATGGCATGGTCAATGATAAAAAAGCCACAGGCTAGAACTACTAGATTCTAGTTTAGGTCTTTGTAGCCTAAAAAGATAGCTGTTACTAAATGCAATATTGCATAAAGAAGCCTATTTAATTTGAATCCTTCTAGGGGGACTGGCGGGTTCCGACCGGGATAGTTGGCCGGAAATTTATTTATTTTTATTATTTTTTTTTGCTTTTGACTACCAAATAATTAATGTGATTTATTAGAACTGAAATTTTTACAAAATGCAGTGATTTAGGTGTCATTTGGATACATGTAAAAAACAGGGTTGCACCAAAAATAAAAAAATTCCGGCCGGTCACTATCCCGGTCGGAACCCGCCGGTCCCCCCTAGACTTATTGATTTCATTTGTGTTGCTGATAGAGTCAGGGTTACCATGGAACTATTATTGCCTTGCGCTCCGCGAACCGGGATCGTTCCGAATCATAAGACTAGAACTGTATATTCCGCCATAGGTAGCGGTCAGCATACCAGTCGATTAGCATTCTAGGTAACCATGGATAGAGTTTAATATATGCAGACAGTCCAGGGTCTAGGATCTAGGGATGTCTGTCATGATAATGAATTTTTTTTTGTTAACGACTTTCTTTTGCTGTTCAAGCCATAAACAGTAGGTGCTAAAAAACTTGTACTATAAGTTAGAGACGAGTGATTTTGTTTTATCGTGCAGTATTACTATGAACCAGGGACTGGGCAGAAGTTCCGATCCCTATTATCTGTTGACAGACACCTAGCAGAACTGAATGAAAATACAACACTATCAGAAGCACTAGCAGAACTGAGAGAATATAATATGCCTCTATCCAAGGCTTTTAAAATAGGCAGTCATGTAAAGGTCAGCTCAAGAAATAACTCAAATGCCAGCTGAAAATCTAAACAATTTCATGACCCTTACTGATACTTTTTACCATAACTA
This sequence comes from Panax japonicus, assembly GCA_020205505.1. Taxonomy (NCBI): domain Eukaryota; kingdom Viridiplantae; phylum Streptophyta; class Magnoliopsida; order Apiales; family Araliaceae; genus Panax; species Panax japonicus. The sequence goes on along the minus strand of CM035108.1, from coordinate 61,253,989 downwards.
ATTGTTGGTTTGTCTTCAGAACTCTAGTTCATGGAAGACGAACATTCCTAGAGAGAAGGTGAAATCTTCAACATTTAACACCCCGCCGTTGAAAATCAATTGGGTTATTGCTAGTCCTGGAGGGGATTCATGGAACCCTTTCATTGGCGGATCGCTGGTTCCAGAATCTGTTAAGCAGCAATGGTCCAAAAGATTTATGCTATCCATCAATGATGGAAAATATGAAGCACCAATTTTCTGATGGCAAAGGTATTTATTTGTATGCGTTAAAATTTCAATATCTATTGTGATTGTTGATGTTCTTGTTACAAGAGCACTTTATTACTTTTTAGTTCGGAGAAGGAACATTCTTGTCAATCCCTTGATCTGTATGCTAGTCTTTTAGATATAGTAAAATAAAGGTTCTCCAGACGAATTGCTTTCAAAATGGTGGATAACAGTATTTATGCCCTGCGGTAATGATTCCCAGCCTTCATTGGCTCTGTTGTTGAAAGTTCAAATGATTCCCACGAGATGGAAAAAGGACAAATTACTTTTATCTAAATTCATTATCATTGATTTTGCAGCTGATGATGACTTAGCAGGAGAGGAATCCGGCGCGAATTCATGATTAGAGGAGATTTATCTCAAATTTCCAGTTAGGCTGAAGCAGGGTTAATTAGTTTAAATTGCTCTATGATCTTGTACATTTTTCAGACTATCTATCAGTATTATCGGAATTTGGTTTTAAAACTAGAGTAAAATTTTCTCTTCCTCTTAAATTTATTTGTCCCCTTTCCCAACTTTAAATGTCTGTTGCAAGCATAAAATTGAGTGAACATGTCTTTGTAAGTCAGAGCTCAATTCCCTGCCAGCATATGATATAGTGAAACATATAGTAATGGATTGTCTACTCCAGTGCCGGATAGGTCAAGCAATGGAGTAGACAAAAATCAATGTTTACAACCAAGCGCCTTTGATATAGTGGTTAAGTCCACTTCTTGAGCATGGGGAAGTCTTGGGATTCATCCCTGCCAAAAGCAGGAATGTAAAATTTATTCTAAGCCTAGCAAAAAATAAAAAATCAATGTTTACTTGTTAATAGGAATTTGCAATCATATCACAAACGAAAATATTACTTTAATTCCAAAAGTATATATCATTTTCCAAGATTTATAACGTGTACTTCTGATCAAAAATGGTATATACGACACAGCTGAAAACAAGAGATTTCCAAAAATCATGTGTACTCGCCATCATGTACTCGCCCCTCTCAGCAACAAGATGCTGGTGGAATTGATCATGGGAGCACTTGAATGCAATTCCAACTTCAACTGCCTTCTAATATCCCAAATGAACTAAGCACAGCAAATCAGCAACTAAAATTAGACTCGAGGCACTTCCGTCATCCCTTGTGTGCATAATGAACACGAATGTTTCTGCCATCCAATAACTAAAATGGAGTATGACGATATCAGTAACAATATTGTACTTTGCAGAAAAGTACTAATACTTGTATACCAATACTTGTGCATACCTGTCCATCCATTTCCTCTAAAGCTTTGCTGGCTGTGTTCTCAGAAGTGAGCTGCACGAATCCATATCCTTTTGATTTGCCGCTGACATGATCACATATGACTTTTACTGCAAAGTACAAGCAAGTTCATTTGCTTTACATAAAGAGCAACACAGAACCATAGAAATTCTGAAAGGGTCCTAATTACCTTCAATTAGTTCACCGTGCTGCTCAAAGGCATCCTTTAAAACAGTCTCATTGGTATCATAAGAAAGCCCTGAAACTACAGATTCCATTTCACTCGCAATATAATGTGATGTACAACTAAGAAGAAAGTTAGGCCCCACATTGTTAATATTTTACCAAAAACTTCTAGCATCCGGTAATCTTCTAAAAATCATAAAGATGCGTATGAAAATTAGCGCATTTTAGTGAACGGGTCATCTCATTGTGAATATCCATCAAAAATATAAGCAACAAACTAATTTATCCAGAACAAATAAATTTTCATTAGGAGAAAAAGATTCACTCGCTAACAAGCCTGCAAGGGGTGGGGCAGTGGGGGGTGGAGAGAAGCTCAAGGTTATTTCAAGTAGTGCGTAAGACATGTAGGTAAACACCTACGTAAATTGGAATAAGGAGGGGGGATGCCAAATCAATGAATCTCAACAAACTAAGTCGCATACACCAGAGGGTTAAAAATACACAATAACATACCTTTAACATAAAATCAGTTTTCTATACTCATCGTCAGTAAAATTTATGGTTGCAACATAATTCGTAACTTAAAAAGTTAGAACCATAATATTCATCTCTGCCTTATTTCTTCTTGGTAACTAATCATCAACAATGTTGTAAAGCCAAAGTTAAAACACAAATAAGGCATAAATGTTTGTACACGGAGGAGTTTATGTATGGTATATCAATCAATAAAGACACAAAGTTATGACATGGTACTAACTCGGCATCTTATTTTTACAGTGAATTGCATATAAATTTCCATTTGATTCTTTGCTACATCTATATAAATGCTGCTAAAGCATATCAATGATAGTGAGAAATTGGGTCAATAAATTTCATCAAATAAAAATAAAGGGGACTGCTATTTTTAGAAGTAAATTTGTTATATGCACAAAGTCCAGACTCATGAGCTGTAGAAGTAACAATTCCAAAATGAAAAATATTTCAAAAGCCCAGATATACAACAAGAAGCAACTATAACAAATGATGATGATGATATCAGTAAAATTCGAAAAATAATTCATGAATAATGACAGTTTAGACCTCCAACGAACAATTTGCTGCAAGTGTAGCGACAAGTGAACCATCTGGCACATAGAGATGTAGTGGAGAGACGAAGACCACCATTCCAACACTGCATTTTTGCATAAGCTTTAGAAGAGGAGGAACCCCTTCAAATAAGGCTTCAATGGACCAAATTAAACCCGTCATAAGCACATTATTAACTTAAACTAAAAGAGAAAATAATAAACTTATCATTTGAATTAGGAAAAAATAAATCTGTGATTCCCTATCCTTGATTATGCATCATCTATGCCAACAATGTAAATTCAATGACCTCACTTACAATATTGATTGCATAACGCATAAAAACTAAACAAAAGGAAGAGGAGCCGAATCAAGAAAAATTGAAGCAACTACATGTGTTTTGTAAATTTGAATAACAAATTAAACTAAGATGCAGCAATAAGAAAACAAATTGAAATGAAAATACTTGAAGATTTAGATAGAGGAAGAAAAGACACAGGCCGTTAACCGGAAACTCACCGCCGTCACCGCACGCAGGTACTGTGTGTAACTCTATGGGCCGCTCATTTCTGAGTTTACATTAGTCACCTGTCCATAAGGGCAAATAGTGTTTCGCCCCTTTTGGGTCTTTATCATGGGGTAATAGTTTATTTATTCTTTTATTAATATAAAAAGGGATGTTTTCAATTTTATTGTTTGTGATTTTTTTTAACAAAATAAAATAATAAAATTGTTCAAAAATAAATAAATTCGGATGAAAAATTAATTTAAGTTAAATTTTTTATATAAATAAAAGAATAATTTATGTGCATGTTCTCAATAAAAGTCAACAGTTTGTCATTCATTAAATGGACTCTCTTTTTTTCATTTATTTTTTTGTTATTATTTTGTTGTAAATATTTATTAGACAATAAATCTTGAATTTAATATTTGGCTCCCTTTTATTACACCTTCTCTTCAATATACATGTTTTAAAATTTTAATAATTTTATTAATAATAATCAAACTATGTTAATAAATATATGACGATATTAACATCAATTTTATAAAAAATTAACATCGCTAAAAAGCCGTTAAAAATTTTAAAAAAATCAACCAATGAAATTAATCAAAATATTTTAATAGATACGTGACGATATTAAGATCAATTTTATCAAAAATTAGAATTACTAAAAATATTTTTATCATTAGAAGTTTTTTTTAAAGTCAACTAGTGAAATTTTGACCAAAAATTTACATACACACCAATTGGTGAAAAGGTATTGAATTATTTTTATTTTTAGAATAATTATATTATTTAAGTTATAAATTAATTGACTGGTATTAATTTTAATTAAATTATATATAAAGTTGGAAAATTTTAATATATTAATTGAAACTAGAGGATAAATATAATGGAGGGAAGAGAATTTGTATCAGTTTACCCACATGGTATAACAAGAATCTGAAATATTTGAAATGGAGGACCATTGAAAGAGCACCTTACGGGGCATATTTGACATTTTAATTCCACCACGTGTCCCACTCTTATTGGCTCCACCTACTTTCGCTGCTGTTTTGATGTAGAACTCTGATGAAATTGCAATTTCCTCTTTTTGTGTGCCTTTTCATTTCATTCCTTTGATACTACTCAAAAAACAAGTCTTCAAGTTCATCCATCTCTCTCTCTCATAATTCCATCTAAAATTCTCTCGCTCCAATCATTCTGTGTAAATTCCTTCATTAGATCTTCCCCGATCACAGCTAGACGCCATGGTGAGTACTCTAACAGTCTTAACTTTTACTTCCCTTAGGACTGCTATTGAATACTCTGCAACTGATCTATTTCTTATCTGCATATAAATGTATTTGTTTTGCTGTCTATGTTAGTGTTTGATCTATTATCCTTGTGGTTTTTGAAGCGAAACCTAGATTATTTTATCTGGATTGCGATCAAGTTGTTTTTATGTGATTTTCGTGTAGCTCATGGATCTAATTTCTGTGATTTGTTTGAACTTTTATAATTAATGTCTTTTAGTTATGTTAATTCCAGAATTTTTTTGTTTCTGATATTGTCCGTCCATTTTAGGAGTTTAATTTAATGTGAGGTAGAAATGAGCGGGGGCAAGTTGTAATGACTGATTTTAATTTATTCAAATCCACGAAGGGATCAGAATATTTAGTGCAAATATATGTTGGGAAAAACACAGACTTTCTTGTTTATCATGTTTTGGTTACCATAGGGTAGTTTAGAATTGTAACCTGGATTGTCTACTTCATATTTTTTTGAAAGTTGTAACATTTATTGTTGAGGTAATCTTAGATTTTAATTTGACAGGATTATATATATATATATATATATATATATATATATATATATATATATATATATATATATAAGAGAATATGTGGTTTAGTATGGATTGATAAACATAGTTTGGAATGTCTCAAAAAATAGATCAATGAAATGTATGCGAAGTTCTAGTTTTGACTTTTGAGTAATGAAAAGTAGATTTGGATTAACTAATTGTCACTTCTTGAGTGTTTGCATATGATCTTCTATTGGGTTTATTAGCAGCTCTGTAGTTAGGTATATATATCGGGCATGCTGAACAATGGTCCATGTTAGTTAGTTTCTTTCGCGTTTGTCTACAAAATCATCCAATATATGCTATATGCATAAGTTTGTGCTTTGGGTGCTATAGCTTACGCTAATGAAAATTGACTTTTATGAGCAATTTGAATAATCTTCATTATATATTCTCAGTTCAAATCTCATATGCTAGTGAGCTATGCTATGCTATGCTATAGCTAGTGTTTTTAGAAGCTCAAGGGCGGCTAAAGATTGGAAGTTCTTACTTCACCTCGAAGATGCTTTGTTAACACACACATATTAGGGTTTCACCAATTGAGATTATCTAGGCGTGTGTGTATATATATATATATATATATATACACACACACACACACATAGTGGCGAAACCAGAATATTTTTAGAGGGGGGTCAAAACAAGGTTTTTAAACCCGGACCGGTCATCGAACCGGAAAAATTACTGGGTGGATGGGTCACTGGTCCAACCAGTGGTCGGACCGTTATTGACCCAGTGACGTCATTAATATGTAATAAATAATTAATTATATTAATTTTTATTATATATTGTATATAATATTTAGTAAATATGTAAAATTAATCAATTTATCTACAAAAAAATTAAACATCTCTAAGATACATTCAAATTCTGAAATTCAACCACAAGTTCAAGTGTTTGATTAAATGAATGCTAAAATATGTAAAATATCAAACAAAGTCTCAACTAAATTACTAAAATAAAATAAAATCCGTAATATTTTTTTTTAATCTTTAAGGAGAGAACCGGTCAATCCCGTGAATCGGTCACTGGTTCACTGGGTCAACCGGTTCAACCGCCGGTTCACCGGTTCTGAACGGTTTTTGAGCAGAAGTGATTTAGTGGTCCAAACCGGACCGTTGAGTGAACCGGATCCGGTTTTTTCCAGTTCAACCGACGGTCCGGTCCGGGTTTGAAAACATTGGGTCAAAATACATCAATAAAAAAAATAATTATTAACGCTTGCGGTGCTTCTTTCAAATTTATTTTGTCCAATTAAAGTATTTCACATCATATTCCAATCATTGTAAACCTATGAGTTGTGAGTCTAATAACTTTAAATGAATATATATATATATATATATATATATATATATATATATATATATATATATTAATTTCCCCCGAACTATGAGACTATTAATCAGATTTTGAATTCTTTAGTCAACTGATTAGCTACTTTTATAAATAAATTACAATATATAATATTATATATTCAAAACATTATATTGTGGTTCTGGTCATCTTCTTTGGAAACAGCTGAGAGTAGTCACTCAAAGCAAGAAAATGAATTAAGTTATTCTCATTTACAAAAAAATTGATACCAATGTATGATAAGTCAGTAAGACAAATGAGTGTAATATTAATTAATTAATTATCAAACTTATTTAACATTATTTTATTTTATAGTAATATTGTTAATTTATTATAGGTTGAAAGACATGAAAAAGCAAATAAATTTATACCATCTAATAACAAAGATCAAATTTAACTAATATTAACATGTTTTAGATTCCAAGGTTGGGGGGTCATATGACCCCCCTCGCCAGTCGCCCCTCTAGTTCCGCCCATATATATATATATATATATATATATATATATATATATATATATATATATATAAATATATATATATATATGAAACTGATCAGGTCCTGACTCTCGGACCTGATCAAAATCTGGACCCTATTTTTTTTTTGTAGAACTAAAAAAAAATTATGGAACTAAATTTTTTCCATAATACAGTATTTTGGGTGTGTTTTTAATACCTACACCAACCAATGTATGTACAGTCTGCCCAGATTGTACAGAAATGTTTTGGTATAGGCATCCAAATCACGCCAAAAATACTGTATTATGTAAAAATTCCAATTCCATAATATTTTTTTTAGTTGTTTCAAAAAAAAGCAAAAAAAAAATCCGGATTTTAATAGAATCCGGGATCCCGGACTGGATCCGGACTCTCTCTCTCTCTCTCTCTCTATATATATATATATATATGCCCGTACACACACACACCGAGATATATTGGATTTACCAGATTTGGTTGATCTAGTTGTTCAAAAGTCTTGCTTGGTTGACCGTGTTTTTTTGGATAAGAGATTTTAGCTCTTTTCCTTTCAGGAATTCAGCAGTCAGTGGGTTGCTAGTTCTCATTTTTGTTTTTGAGAGCTTACCCCTATGTTGACCCAAGTGCTTGCTCAGTAAATGATTTGGTATTAGTTTTCATGTTTTAATCAACAGTAGTTGATTATTTCGTACTTCTATTGCTTGTGTTTCAACTTTTAATGGTAATTTGGCAATTCCTTGATGCAAAAAATAATGGTTGTAGGACTTTTGGTGATGAATTGGATTACATTTTTGTTTTTATCCTTCCGCAGCGTGCTTGTATGATTTTTAATTTGTTTTTATCCTAATTAAATGTAGCGAATCTTGGGTCCACTTGAAGGTATGTGAATTTGCTTTTACTAGTTTTTAATTAGTTATTGTTACCAATAGCTTTTCTTCGATAAGAGTTTGCCATAATATTTTTATAAAGGCTGTCACAATTTAGGATTGTCCGAGGATGTATGTGGTTTCCATTTTGTATTTTTTTTCTCTGCATAAGTATATTTCATGTCCAATTTATAGGCCAATGCAGCATCAGGGATGGCCGTGCATGATGATTGCAAGCTAAAGTTTTTGGAGTTGAAAGCTAAAAGAACATTCCGCTTCATAGTATTTAAAATTGAGGAGAAGCAAAAGCAAGTCATTGTGGAGAAGCTTGGCGAGCCAGCACAAAGCTATGATGATTTCACTGATAGCCTTCCTGCTGACGAGTGTCGTTACGCTGTCTATGACTACGATTTTGTGACGGCAGAGAACTGCCAAAAAAGCAGGATTTTCTTCATTGCATGGTAATATCATATTTTAAAAGTCAGTTTCTTTCAATAATGTTTGTATTTAATCTATAATGTAATTGTTGTTGGTTGTTTCCAATGTCTTAATTTTGCAAAGGTGCCCTGATACCGCGAGGGTTAGGAGCAAAATGATTTACGCCAGCTCCAAGGACAGATTCAAGAGGGAACTCGATGGTATTCAGGTAGAATTGCAAGCCACCGATCCAACAGAGATGGGACTTGATGTTTTCCAAAGCCGGGCCAATTAAATCAAATTCTGTTGGTCTGCAATGGAGTCCTATGCTCAAAAGGAGTGTCAATATTTTGTGGGGAATTGTTAATTTATCATGATATTATATTTGGTCTGTTGTTGGGTAGTGTTTCTAAATCAAATTCAGTGATCTTGAGCATATTTTATGATTTGTTATGTGTGGCCACTGGCCATGAAGTTGTCTGTCTTGGACTGGAGTGACTTTTGGTTTTTGTTTACCAACTTAAGAAATGGATGCTTGAAATTCTCTGTAGCTAAGTTGCTGCTTGGTTTTGTCTGGAATGTGATAAAGAATAATAATATAATAATATATAAGCTAGATTTAAACGTTTGCAAATTTGGTAGATCACTATATTTTTTATACAGGTTGAGTTTTTCACACAAACTTGTGGTTAAAAACTCGACCTCTAAACACCTGTCTGCAACAGATGAGACAAACAGCACATAAAACGGAATCATCAATCCTTAAGGGGAGATATTGTTGATTATGATAGGAGTCATCTGCCCCTAAAATATATGTTGTTCATTAAGAAAAGCCTATCTTTTGTTAGCCATAAATGCGCAAACTGTTCAAGCATCATTAAGAGGCCAAAAAAGTACCTGTAGTATCACAGGCCTTGTAACTACTGGAAGATTCACATTGCACAAGACAGAGTATACGAGATAGACTGTGATTATAACAGTTCAAAAAATATGCTTCAAATAAATCTACGGAAGCATTCAAGAATGCTATATGTCTACAGTATAATTCATGTTCCTCTAACTAACTATTTATTCGGGGTCTCTCTCTTGATGATTATACTCATCCTTATTCATCAAGACTTCTCATGTTACAGAGATAGACTAATGTACAGAACCAAATGAGTTTCGGACAATCTCGCAAATGGCAATGATGAACCAAATGATTCATTGACCTTGAATCACCAATCACCTCATTGTGGATCACGCTGATTAATTATTATTCACTTAGACCCGCAATTTAATTTGAACATAGACGTCATTATCAATCTTGATTCCTTCAAGCATTACTAACCATCAGTTGATAGGACTGAACTCATTGACCAAGTTCCATGAATGATAGAATAATGAATTGCCCAATTGGGCCTCAGACCTCTTCTTGTCATGTCATCGAGCAATTCAAAAGCCTTGGTCAGTTCCCCAGCAACACAACAGCCATGTATCAGAAACTTATATGCCAGAGTATCAGGCTGCAGACCCTTGTTGAGCATGGAGTCCCACAGTCTTATAGCTACCTCTAAATCACCACTTTTACAAAACTCATACATGACTGTTGAATAGCTTACACAATCTGGGAAAATATCATTATCTGTCATCTCTGTCAAAATCTGGGATGCTTCCTGAGTTCTGCCCAACTTGCAGAAACCTCGAATAAGCATATTGTACGTAACAGTATTAGCTAGAAAACCTTAGCATTGCATTGTGCAGCTGGACAGCTTTCTCCACATATCCTTCTTTAGTAAGGCGGTCTACGAAACAACCGTAAGTAATGTGATTTGGAATGCACCTGCTAACCAGCATTTCCTTGCACAGAATCTCAGCTTTATCCACAAACCCCGCCTTACATAAGCCATTTATAATCACAGTATATGTGACAATATTTGGGATGCATCCTTCATCAACCATTATATCCCAACATCCAAATGCCTTCCTAAGATCTCCGCCTTTACCGTGCGCATCAATGATACTAGTATATATTACGTTGTCAGGTCTGAATCCTTCATGATGCATTGCCTTCAAAATATTTAACAATCTTTTGGTATCATTCTGTCTCAGAGCTCCATAAATAAGTACAGCATAACAGATGAGGTCCATGGCAATTCCTCTTTCGACCATCTCAGAGCAAGCATCCAATGCATCCTTTAACCTTCCTTCCTTGCAATAACCATGCAGAAGGGAGCTAAAACAAAACTCATTTAACTTCTTTTGCTCTTTAAGAAGATCATCTACAAATTCTTTGGCTTCGGACACCCTACCCATCAAACATAGGCCACTTATTAGAGACCTATAAGTATATGCATCTGGTACGAGACCCTTCTCTACCATCTCATCAAGCAATGTGAAGGCTCTTACTGTGTTACCTTCCCTACAGTGTCCTTCAATCATGACATTATAAGTAACCTCGTTTGGAACAACATTACTTAGCACCATTTCATCAAACAACTTACAAGCCTCAGCCATCATGTTTGCACGACAAATACCAGATATAAGTGTAGTAAAGGTATAAGTATTTGGTGCAATCCCTTTCCCCGTCATCTCATGATATAGCCTAAATGCATTATGCACTTCTCTTTCCTTGCAGTATCCAGCTATCAAAGAGGTATAGGTTACAACACATGGAGCCAATCCTTGATTAATCATCTCACCAAAGGATTGTGCTGTTCTCAATTTTCCCAAGTTGCAGTGCCCACTAATCAGAGAATTGTAGAGATACGCAGTTGCTTTTACTCCTGCAACTTTCATTCTACCAAAGAAGAGAAGTGCAGTATTCAGTTTCCCCCTTCTGCAAAAGGCATCAATGATAATCGAATAGGTTATGTCATTTGGATGCAACCCTTTTGGACCCATATCCCTGTAAAGTAACTCCGCTACTTCCAACTTTCCATCTTTGCACAAAGAATTGATTAAGGCATTATAAACAAACAAGTTAGGAACAGCACCAACTCTCCCAACCATATTAACTAAGTCATAAGCAGCCACAACATCCCCATTCTTCCTTAACCCCTCGACAAGACTTGAAACAGCCGCCTCACTCGGAAGCAAACCTAAATCAGCCATTTCATTCAATAATTCTCGAGCAATACTAAACTCTTTTAATTTACACAAACCCAAAACTAAAGTACAATAAGTAATCACGTCGAGTTTCAGTCCCTTGTGACTCAACAAATTCTTCACTTGAACAGCCTCATGAGCCCTCCGGTTCTGGCAAAGCACATGAATCAATACATTATATGTGATCACACCCACTTCACACCCATTTGATTCCATCCTATGAATCATTTCATTTACTCGATCAAAATCCTTCAATTCACACAAACTCCGAATCACAGCATTGTATAAATAAGCATCGGGCTGAATGCCCAAACCTACAATCTCATCAAACAACGCCAAAACCATATCAAACCGCCTAATTCTAATTAATCCATTCAAAACAGCACTAAAAGTCCTAACTTCCGGCATTAATTTACATTCCTTCATGAGCTTCACAATCAAAACAGAATCTAATACTCTTCTGTTCGGCAAATAAGCTTGAATCAACAAATCAAACCCTAAACTCGACGAAAAATCACAACATTTTTACGAATTCATAAATGATTCAAAAAGGAGCCTAGGATCCGATGTACGCAGTAAAAGTGTGTGAAGAATTGACGAAGCGGGCCAGAAAAGATTGGAGTGAACAAGGGAGTGAATCAATATGCAAAACGACGCGGTGGAGTGTGTGAAGTTCTTGTGAAGGCCTAAGAAATTAAAGAAACGTAAAGCTAATATGGAGTCATCTAGGGTTTGGATTAAAACCTTTTCAACATGGTGTGGCTTCAAGTTGTTCGATATGAATGTGTTGTTGAATGCTATTTTCCAGCTCTGTTTGCCGCGAACGACGTCGTTGAGGATTGTGGTGAATTTTTCGTCATTATCAATGGGGGATGATGAGGTAGAGATGAAGATGGGTTTGAATTTGGAATTAGGGGTTAAGAGAGGTTGATGGGGACGAAGGAGCTTCTTCATTTGGGCTGTTTCAAATGAATTTGGAAATGATGGATGGTTCAGTGGGGATTGGGAAGTGAAGGGGGAGAGTTGGAGGGTTCTGTTTGGCTGCAGGCACTAGACAATTTGATCTTGAACTGAACTTGCCATGCTCTGGTTTAGATTGTGTCCATACCTGAATTTTGGAGAAATGTGTTTATTTTGTCATCAATTACTACCACTCCCATCTGCTGTTATACGTGTAAAACAAAAAGATAAAAACTTAAAAGAGACAAAATAGTACTCCGTATAAGTAGTGATATAACTAAAGTTAGAGAAATAAAAGGAAAAAATTTATTATTAGTTTGTGATCTCAATTACTTAGACCACTTTATAATATAGATGGTACTATTAAGTCTAGGATCGGATTATCATAAAATTAATTTTATAGTAAATTAGTCAATTGACCAATACATTATTGACAGGCAGAGAAAAATCACCTCCCGACCTGTGTTAACATTATATTAATTAATAGACAAAAATTAACTTCATACTAACTATTCCCGTTTATAATATACCCCTACACATGCAAACACATGTATATTCTCTTTCTCCATCTTATTTTCCACTAGAACGGTTTCAAAAAAAAATCATATTCAATGATTAAAGCTTGGTCTTTTAAAGTGCTTGAATTCAAATCTTTTCAGTAGTCTTCAAGTGTTGTTTGACTTTAATATGTTTAGAGTAGCAAACGACGTGTGTCATAGGCGCTTTGTCTTTATTGCCGACTCATAACGGAAGTGTAAGTCAAGTTAATGATATGCCATTATTTGTTAGACAGATATACTCTACGATTTGAGCGAAGAAAGTATTTTGCTTACAATTGTAAGGATTGTACAAAATTTATTGTCATAATTATATTTTAAATTGTCATCATCAAATTATATAGGGCAATAAAAAATACATGTTAAAAATAGTCAACCTCAATCTCGTGTATATTGAAAAGGGTGTTGCTATTATAGTAACCTCTTACTATAAATCATCCTCTAATATTGGATCTCATAAAATCAAGGAGAATTAGTTATTAGAATTCCTATAATTGTGAGGAATACTTTAGTATAAATATACCTCTTTGTAATCTTAAATAATACACAGAAAACTATTTTCCTTAAGAGTTTCTACATTGTATCAAAGTCAACTTCGATTTCATTTCTACTTCAATAAGAATCGAAGCTTTTTTTGTGTGTTTTCTTTGATCCTATTGGTACCATTTGGTGAAACGATTTCTACATCAAACCGTGGGTTCTTTGAATTTTTTTAATCTGTTTATGTTTTGCTACAAATCATATTATTTAATCTGCTTGATTATTATTTTTTTTGTGGGGGCTGATCTTGTTCTCTATTTATTTTCTATATCATGACTGATTCATCCTCTACTAATCTAGAAACTCAGACAAGGAAAGAGATGGTTGATCCCGTTGTCTTGCCACCATTCCATCTACAAGATATGTCTTCTATGAGACCCTAAATTTTATGAATAAATTTTTAATTTTCAAAAAATATTTTTTTTATGTTATGGTGTGAATTTGAGATAATGTTATAGTTATGGATAATATTTATTAATTTTGAAAAGTAAGCAAGCGGTTATAAAATATTCGATTGGTCGGGGAATATTCTTTTTGTTGGAGAATATCCGTACGACGGCACAATCATTGGTGGACCCCACAAAGAAATTATTGTCGGAATGAGAAAACGACAAAAATATCTTTTTATGAAAATAACAGCGGAAGTTTTACCGTTAACTGTTGAACTACCCGGTAGTAAAAGTGCAGTAATACGCGTGGTTGCATGGTAGCACACGGTATTGATTATTGGTGCTTACGTGAGAAGTCACTCAGTTTTACTCAATAATTGTTACAGTCGTTACTGTTCAATATTTTATTTTATTAATTCAATAATTGTTGCGTTGATATTTTATATTATTGTTGTTTCAATAATTGTCACTGCACAATATTTCCCATTATCAAATTAATAATTCATATTATTTGAATAATATTATTAGATAGCATTATTGGCAATGTCTAGAAAGTTCTGTCAAGGAGAGGTTTGGTCACCTAATTGCGCGCCAGTAAGGAGAAATCCTATCGGAAAGCCCCCTCTTTCCTGGGAACGGCCTGGTTGTCATTATGTGATTCTGTAATATTATTTGTGAATAATTAATTATTGATTTATATGATAAAGAAATATTTATTTTATGTTGATATAAATGATGGATAGGAAAATATTTATATTATGTGGTTATAAATAAAAGAATTAATGTTGAGGTGTTTTATCAGTATTTTGTCGGATTGGAGGTATTAAAAAATTAAATCGGTGTTCTTAAAGCTCTATTGCGTGAGATGTAATTTTGATCCGACCGTTGGATCGTTGTGATTTTTGGATATGTTATGCATATATAAGTTGAGTATATGTCCACAAATTTTGAGCCATTAAAAATTAACGTATGATTTGTTATGAATTTTAAAAGGTGTTAAAAATCATTCGTTTGTGAATTTTGAATATTTAATGTCTGGAATTTGAAAAAATTTTCTTTTATAAAGTTGTAGAGAATTCGATTTCGTGTGGAATAGACATAAAATTCGTATTTTTCTGATAAAAGGGCTATTTATTATGAATTATTGAAATTTCAAAAAATAAAATGTTTTTATTAAAATTATGGATGGGACCCACTTTTGGTTGGTGTAGAAAATATGTGCTGAATTGGTGGGCCCCACTTGTGGTGGCTGAATTTTTGGTCTAGCTTGGCATGCTTTGTAAGACCCTAACTTATTATGAATAAAATTAAATTTTCTCTATTTATTATCTTGAAATAATTAGGAGTTAATTTGATGTAATACTTTGGTTATGGGTAAAATGTGTAAATTTTACAAAATAAGCAAGTGGTTATTAAATATTCGTTTTTGTCAGGAAATATTCGTTTGGTCGTGGAATATTCTTGTTGTCGGGGAATATTCGTACGACGGCGCAGCCATTCGTGGGCCTCATAACAGAATAATTATCGGATGAAGAAAATAATAAGTTTGAGTTTTTATAAATAACGATGTAGTTATTACCGTTAACACTGTTGGAATACCCGGTGGTTAAAATAGTAATACGCGTGGTTGCGCAGTAGCACATGGTATTGCACAGTATTTTTGAATTATTGATTCTTACGTAAGAAGGCACTACTCAATAATTGTTATAGTAATTACTTTTTAATATTTTATTGATTCAATAATTGCTGCGTTGATATTTTATATTATTGTTGTTTCAATAATTGTCACTGCACAGTATTTCTCATTATCAGATCAATAATTTATATTATTTGAATAATATTATTAGATAGCATTATTGGCAATGTCTAGAAAGTTGTGTCTAAGGAGAGGTTTGGTCACCTAATTGTGCGCCAGTAAGGAGAAATTCTTATCGAAAAGCCCCCTCTTTCCCGGAAACGGCCTGGTTGTTATAATTGTGATTCTGTAATATTATTTATGAGTAATTAATTATTGATTCATATGATAATAAAATATTTATTTTATAATTGATGGATATATTTATTTTATGTGGATATAATTGAAGGAATTAATGTTGAGGTATTTTTGTCGGAATGGAGGTATTAAAAATTAAATCACTGTTCTTAAGATATATTGTGTGAGTTATAATTTTTAATCTGACCGTTGGATCGTTGTGATTTTTGGATATGTTATACATATATAAGTTGAGTATATGTCCACAAATTTTGAATCGTTAAAAATGAACGAGTGATTTGTTATGAATTTTAAAAGGTGACTGATTCGAAAATTAGGGTTATAATTGATTTTGGTAGAAAATTCTAGAATTGAATGGGCCCCACTTGTGGTTGGTAAAGAAATGTGCTGAATTTTATTTCAAATGTGGTGGGTGGCAATAGTAGCAGGTAAAGCCATTAGGTAGCAGGTCAAGTCTGCTTCGGCGGGCTAACATTTTCCTATAAATAGAGGGCTAAGTTAGAATTGAAAATCACACCAGATGTGACGCCCCCAAAATTAGGTATACATCACTCATCTTGGGTAGTCAGATACATGGTACATAATTCAAATACATTTACTAATACAACTGTCGTGTACAATACGACAAAACATAACTGTGAGTTTGAATACAATTATTGTCCACTAGAGATTATACAAACTCAAAAAGAGTCCTCATTACAATTATTAATACACTATCTCACAGAATAGTGAGGAATACTAATGCTATTCTCTGGACCGTCACTCCGTTCCCCGACTAGTCACAGCTATGTTCTCATTTCCTGAAGAGAACAGTGAAAGAAAGGGTGAGCTCAACTAGCCCAGTAAGAAATATTATGACTAAGATAATGCATAATAAATTATCATTAGCCTCCAACAATGTTAAACTGATAAAATACAATAGACATCAAGTTTAACTGCAGCAGAACAAACAATCCATTAAAAGAGTCAAGTAGAGAATAGAATCTACTATCTTTTATGATTTAAAAAGTTTTTCATCACTTTTATCGCTGAGACTCAGCTCAATAAATAATCCACATCATTAAATCATCCATGCACTACAAGCCAAGGATATTCTTTAGTATCACGACCGCGAATTATCCATGCACTACGGGCCAAAGATAATCGTGTTTTCATCAACGGTCCTGATCATGCCATAAAACAATTCATCTTTGCTCCCTTGGCCGAAGAGAATCCATAGCCATAATCATACCAAAAACTGTCCATCAATGCACTACGGGCCAATGATGACTTTTAATTTTTACATCATTTATAACATTACGGTCATGATTATACCGAATAATTCCTTGTCATAATCATACCAAGTCCATCTATGCACTACAAGCCACAGATGACTTTCAACATAACATAAACATGAGGATGATGACAATGATATAAGAATTCAATAAAACAAGTTCAAGAATTAATTTGTCCAAGAACTACTAACGTCCAAATTGTCAACATGATACTGCTTTGTAGAGTAAAATTCAAGAATGCTCAGAAGAATATTTTCACGAAAAGATACTGGATGAAGCGCAAATATCAAGGATATTCCACTAATTTCATCGAGTATAGAAGTCAAAACTTTAACCAACTGAGTATAATAAAGAATGGAATAACAAAAGAAATCATCATGCATGCGGTACTTCGCATAGACAGGTTATTCCAACAGAATAATAATAACGGAACCAGGTCAGGCAAAATTTGCACCGACAGGATGTTCCAACAGAATAATAAAGACGGAACCAGGTCCGGTGTAAAACACACAGACAGGATGTTCCAACGGAATAATAATAAAGACGGAACCAGGTCCGGTGTAAAACACACTGACAAGATGTTCCAACAGAATAATAGAAGAATGTCACCAAGTATAGGGTAGACCGCGTATACAGGTTATTCCAACAGAATAATAAAAAAATGGAATAACAACAGTTCTCTTCATGAATAAGAAAGAATAACACCCCTTACCGTAACAGAAACTGGATATAGGAAAAGAAAAGTTAAGTAGCAAAAAAGTTTTCTTCTCTCTCTATAGTTCCTCTCTCTATAGTTTCTCTCTCTAGAGTTCAGTGAATTCGTAAGAAAATAATGAAGGAATGAGCTTCTATTTATAGGAAAATGAAATGCATAGTAACTAATCCATGAACGGTCCAGATTGATTTACTTTAATCTGACGGTCCATATTTAAAGAAAAATCTTTTAAATAAAATATAATATATTCTATTTATATAAAAAGATTTTTACTATACAAACACTATGCAACACTATGCAAAATACTATGCAACACTATGCAAAACACTATGCATAATAAAATATAATATATTCTATTTATAGAATAACTTTAATAAAGTATTCTGTTTTATATAAAAAGATTGTTAGATCCTAGAGGGCACAATAGATCTAGAAGGGGGGTTGAATAGATCCTTTTCTTTTAAAATACTTTTCTGGTTTTATGATGTATTGTTCATATTAGATTATATGACAAACATAGAATCTTTTCAAGCACAGCGGAATAAGTAAAAGATTCCCCTCCTTCATTGATATATTCATAATCATACAAACATTGTTCGTTGGGTTAGTTTAGTTGTAAGCAGTTAAAACATACATAGCAGTTATAACAGTTATAGACATAATGTAAATGACATAAAGTAAAAGACACAAGGGGTTTTAAGTGGTTCAGAGACTCAAGCTCCTAATCCACTCTTCTACTTTCAACTAGCAGGATTTCCACTAAGGAAGGGCAGCACCCTGAATCTCTACGATTCCTTCAAGGCCAGCAGCCTTGGGACTTCAGTTCACTAAGAACTCTTCAAGGCCAGCAACCTTTGGACTCCTCTAGTTCCCTAGGAACTCTTCAAGCCCAATAGGCTTGGAACTTCATTTAGTCCCTTTGGACAAGGACCCTTTGGCCTTGCTTTGTTTAGTCCCTTTGGACAAGGACCTCTCAGGCCCTGGCTTCTTGAGTTGTTGTTGTTGTTGTTGGAGTCGGTGCTGAGCTGCTAAGATGTCTTCATGCTCTGAACATCTTCTATCTTTAGCAGCTTCGGCTTGATCATCCTTGAAGAGCAGTTGAGTGTTGCATGATGCTCAGCTTCTTAGGTGGCTCAACTACTCCGGATGACCCCTTGATGAACTGCCTTGAAGATCATTCTTCTTGGTACTTGATGGCTGCACATGAGAGGCTTCTAGTATGACTGTAAGCTCTTCTGCAAGGTACCTAGAAGCTTTCTCAAGATTGACACCAAGATGGCTTTTGTGATCTCCCTTCTTGCTACTCGATGCCTTCCCATGATGGACTTGCTAAGATGACCGTAAGCTCTTCTCTATTGTACTTAGAGTCTTCCCATGATGGACATCCAGATGGCATGATGCTCTTCTTTCTCTCGGCAGTTCAGAACACTCTTCATGTAGTAGAACTCTCACTTCTACATAGTAGAACTCACACTTCTACTTCTTGCTTGATCTGACTTGTGAGTGTTCTTGGTGGATCGTAGAGTGAGTCTCTGGACTTACTATTACTTGATTTGATCAGTCCACCTTCTCTCCAAAACTTAACTATTCCAGCAACTTTTGATCTTTGAAGCTCTTCTACATTTATACACCTTCCCAATCCTTCCGTTGGAAAGTAGCCGTTGGAAGCTATTCAAATGTCTTCACAGATCCCAAGTTGCTTGATGTAGATTGCTTGATGTGACATGACATACTTTTTCTGACTCTGCAGTCTACTTTTTCACCTACCCTGTCAGATGTATCACTTTACTGTCCTGGGCTGGTCGAAGACTTTATTTCTTCTGATTTCTTGATCAGAGGTTGTCCTTTTGCATCGATGCTCTCAATAAGCACTTGTCTGAATTACCCTTCAGATTGAACCGTTGCCAATGCCTCAATCTTCAGGTATCCGAGCTCTACGATTTTGATGCACGTCTTCAGGGACCTGATCGTAGTGTCTTGTTGACTGGTGGAGACAACACTACGATCTTGAAGAGTGTTGATTGGATCTTCAATGTAGAACACCTCTTCCTTGTATTGTGCAGTGCTTCAATACTTCTGTTTGCTTCGACTGTTCTCAGATACTGATGGCTTAATTCCTTGCTCTGGTTCCTTTCTGAATATCAAGACACTTCAGATTTGTGGCGCGTCCAGCTTGCTTTCTCTTGGTGATCTTCCGCTCACTTATCATCAATGAACTGACCCTGCACTTAATCACTTTAACCTTGCTTTTCAGAAGCTGACCAGTATCTCGGTTCACCTTCCATCAGTTCTTTCTTTGTCTGACAAACACTACGATCCTGGTTGCTTCCAAGATCATTGTCTTCTGTTTTCTTGATAGCAACTGCATTAGCTGACTTTTCCTTAGTCAACAGCTGAAGTCTTCTTTGAATCATCTTGTGGAAGACTTCATCACGAACGGCCTTTCAACTCAATCTTGATGCTGATTGGTTTGGTGCTTACTTATTCTGCTAGCCTGCATGCCATTCGTTGAGTGCTCTCTGGTTCCCTTACTGTGGATTACATCGTTGCAGTGCCAACCAGAGGCTTCGTACCTTTGGATATTCTGGGAGTGCTCAATCGTTGAGAACCGTATCTGCTCTACGATTCTGACTTAGCATTGTGAGCATTACTGTTGGAGTCGTAGTTTTGCACTCTACGATTCAGCTTCGGCTGCGCAGACACTACGTTCCTGAAGATCAGATCTTGACACTATACTATTTATGCACTCTGCGATTCAGCTTCGGCTGTGCAGACTCTACGTTTCCAAGATCACACTATGATCTTTGACTCTGCACACTACGATCGTAGAGTTAGCTTGGTGAACGTTGAGTTCACTCTACGATCGCTGACTTGAGCTTGTTTTCATCTGATCTTGTCCGACTACGATCTCTGCATTTGTTCATTGGACTCTACGATCGCAGAGTGTGGTCTACGATCCTTGTCTTTGACTTCGGTATCGCTAGACTCTACGACTCTGAGCGTAGAGTGCATTTCATACTTAGCTTCGGAAGATTGTCGTTCGGCTTATAGGCGGGCTGTCTCTACAATTCAGAACATGACTTCCTCAGTACACTACGATCTCGAGGAGGCTCTTCTCGACACACTACGATCCTTCTTCGTTTCCCATGGAAGTCTACGAACTCTGAGATCTCACTATCTTGCATACTCCTATTCTGCCTCGATAGCTCCCGAGTTTACTCTGACTCTCCTGACAGACTACGACTTCTGGTGCAGTGTTCGACGATCAGACAAGCCTATCTATTACAGCATAAGATCAACCTAACAAGCTTGATCTTTCTATATTTATAGTCCTTGTACATCATTTCTTTTTAAGGACTTTACAAAGCCGTTTTGCTTATGTAGGATCAACCTAACATTTTTGATCAATTCATTCTAAGTCCTTGTACATATATTTCTATTATCTATCAAAGGACTTAACAGCTTTTCTTCATGCAAACATACTTGCATATTCATTCATATATATCATAATCAAATCATATATAAATAGGAATACCCTTCAAATGTTTATTCCTGACAAAGATGTTTCTATTTTATTACGTTAATAATACGAATAAAACAAAACGTCATCATCGCTATAACAATTCATATTATTAATCGACAATAATTGAATCAAACTGAGCGACTTCTCACATAAATATCAATAATCAATACCGTGTGCTACTATGCAACAACGCGTATTACTGTACTTTTACTACCCAGTATCAACGGTAAAACTTCCGCCGTTATTTTCAATAAAATATTTTTGTCGTTTTCTCAATCCGACAATAATTCTGTTGTGGGGTCCACCAATAATTATACCGTCGTACGTATATTTTCCGACACAAAGAATATTCTCTGACCAATCGAATATAATATAACAACGTGCATTCTTTGTAAAATTTATAAATACTACCCACAACTATAATATTATCTCAAATTCACACCATAATATTAAAAAATTATTTCGAGAAAATTAATTCTTTATTCATAAAATCTGGGGTTTCACAATCTCCCTTATAGAATTTCGCCCTCGAAATTTACGTATGTACCTGGTATGCCGAACCGGTGAGGATACCTTGACTTCACTTCAAATTCTAACTCTTGAGATATAACCTTTGAGTGTTGAATACGATTCTTCTTATCCAAGATTGTAACACGTATCTCTTCAAACGTTAAATCATCCGCTATCTCGTCCGATTCTAAATTAATAATGTGGTTCGGATCGTCCACATATTTACGTAACATCGATACGAAAAAAAACATTATGAACACGCAATATATTTGGCGGTAAAACGAGTCTATAAACCACAGTTCCTACTCAATCGAGGATTTCAAATGGGCCAATTAAATCGAGGGTTGAGATTTCCACTCTTCAGCAACTCTTGTTTCTAAAATAACACCCTCTTGAACCTTCTTCTTCACATTCATCAGATTCGGTTATGTAGCTTGAGCGTCTTTAACTTTATCGATTAAAGTCAATTTTACTCGTATATTCGTTATCTTCACGTGGGTCCCTAGAGTCTTTAACTCTATCTTCATCATTTGCAAGTTATACGAAAT
This sequence comes from Panax japonicus, assembly GCA_020205505.1. Classification (NCBI taxonomy): domain Eukaryota; kingdom Viridiplantae; phylum Streptophyta; class Magnoliopsida; order Apiales; family Araliaceae; genus Panax; species Panax japonicus. Next base: position 61,231,670 of record CM035108.1, on the reverse strand, counting down.
GAGTCTTTATGTTAACAACATTGCACTTGTAAACGCATACGATCTTCTACTCAACACGTCAGCTACCACGTTCGCTCTTCCACGATGATATTGAATAGTACGATCGTAATCTTCAACAGCTCAAGTCAACGTCTTTGGTTCATGTTACTTTCGTTTTAGTTGAAAAAAATTATTTTGAGGGTTTAAGAAATGGGTTTTGTACTGGTGTCAATACAAAATTCGATTTCACTCTCTGGGGTAGGCTAAGAAGTCTTCAGGAATACGTCAAGAGATTTATTAATGATAAAAATATCATTCAAAACTGTTACTCACATCCAAGACTTGGATAGTACGTCACATTGATACCAACTGTAACTTCTATCCATTAACCTAGATAGCACCTCATAATGATACCTATCAACTTGTTATCGTCATTCACGACGTCGCCTACAGAAAGTCTGGCTTCGGTGCATTCCACACAAGGAAGTCATCAACAAAAGGATCGGGGCTCTTTACTTATGGCTTGATATGACAATGATTGAATTTAGTGGTTTGGTTGCTTGAATTCATATAATAGGTTGGTTAGGAATATGAAAGCTAACAACCTTACGAAAACATGATGAGTAGTTAACCAATCGTTTCCTAAAATCACATCAAAGGCAAGTATTTTCAAAGAGATAAGATCAACACGTAACGTGAAAGTGTCGATTTGAATCAAATAAGATTTATAAATAATGGAGGTAACGAAGGTTTCTCCCAATGGAGTTTCAATAGATAAATCAAAGTTTAACTTCTCCGGAGTTAAGTACAAACATTGAACACAACTAGGTGAAATAAAAGAGTGAGTAGAACCGGTATCTAACACGGTATAGACTTCGTAAGATCTTATGATTAACTTACCCGTGATAATTTTATTCAGGTTCCTCGTCGTGAGAGAAAAAAAAATGCTCTCTCTTAAACTACCGGCTTTGGCTTGTCTGGGACATCCTTTGGCATCATTATCCCAGCTGGAATTGACTTCATCATACGACAAAATCGAGCTAGGTGACCTTCTCTTCCGCAATTAAAACATGTTTTGGACTGCTACGTATAGTTTGGACGGATGTGTCCCTCCTGTCCGCATTTGAAACATACGACCGGTGGTCGTTCTTCTTCCTTTAAAACGGGTGCTGGTACCGACGTCTTTACGTCATTGTTGAACCTTCTCTTCTTGAAATGTCCATTCTTATTATTTTGGTCATGATTACCACCGAAGTGGTTACCATTCTTGGCATGATAATTTCCCCCGCGATAGTTATCATTGTTCCGATGGCCATTGTCACCGGTATGATTATTATCGTGTTGCTGGTCATTACCTTTTGGTTGTGATGACTCATTATCGCGCTCCACTAACTGAGCCTTATTCACAATACCTGAATATAAACAAAGTTTGTGAGAAATGAGGTATTGACGTATATCGGGTTTCAAACCTCGCAAAAATATTCGCGTCATTCGCTCCTCATTATCGACCAAATGGGATGCAAACCGGGATAACTCCGCAAACTTAGCCTCGTACTGCGACACAGTCATATTATTTTGCTCCAACTTGATGAATTCTACCTCCTTCATGTGACGAATACTTTCAGGAAAGTACTTGTCATTGAATAATTCTTGGAACTTCTCCCAAGACATTTCGAGTGCGTCAGGCTGGGTACGTTTTACAGATTCCCACCAATGATCTCCTTCTTCACGCAACATAAAGGTGGTGAATGGAACCTTTTACTCCTCTGAGCATTCCAAGACATCAAATATCTTGGTAATCTGCTATATCCATGTCTCCGTCTTAAGTGGTTCTGGCTTTTCCAAAAACTCTGGTGGTCCCAGCTCCTTGAATTGCTTAGCGGTGACCAACCATGGGTTGCCATTGTTTTCTCCTGAATTATGAACAGGAGCCGCCTTCTCCCGTTGTTGCATGAATTGCTCCTTAAACTGTTTAGCGGTGACCGTCCGAGAGTTATCAGTATTTTTACCTGCATTTTGGACAGGAGCTGCCTTAGCCTGTTGTTGCATGAATTGCATAAAGCCTCTGACCATCCCATCATTCACCATTTCATCGGTGTTATTATTTTCATGAGGAGTATTGTTCTCTAGTTGCACATTATCCTGATTATTGATCTGTGGAGACTCAACGGTCTCCTGTGCTCCATTGATAATCTCAACATTCTCGGATGCCATTTTCAAACACTGCCACAAAACAAGGGTTAATTAACATATCACATATTATCCCTATACTTTGACCGACCAATTAAATATAAAATAAATTTAAGTAGGTCATATTAGCGAAGGAATTCCCCGTCTCTCCCCTCCTAGTTCTAGTCTCACATCTTAGCCAGGGATCATATCCCTAAGTTCTGATACCAACTGTGACGCCCCCAAAATTAGGTATACATCACCCATTTTGGGTCGTCAGATACATGGTACATAATTCAAATACAACTTACTAATACAACTGTCGTGTACAATACGACAAAACATAACTGTGAGTTTGAATACAATTATTGTCTACTAGAGATTATACAAACTCAAAAAGAGTCCTCATTACAATTATTAATACACTATCTCACAGAATAGTGAGGAATACTAATGCTATCCTCTGGACCGTCACTCCGTTCCCCGACTAGTCACAACTATGTTCTCATTTTCTGAAGAGAACAGTGAAAGAAAGGGTGAGCTCAACTAGCCCAGTAAGAAATATTATGACTAAGATAATGCATAATAAATTATCATTAGCCTCCAACAATGTTAAACTGATAAAATACAATAGACATCAAGTTTAACTGCAGCAGAACAAACAATCCATTAAAAGAGTCAAGTAGAGAATAGAATCTACTATCTTTTATGATTTAAAAAGTTTTTCATCACTTTTATCGCTGAGACTCAGCTCAATAAATAATCCACATCATTAAATCATCCCTGCACTACAGGCCAAGGATATTCTTTAGTATCACGACCACGAATTATCCATGCACTACGGGCCAAAGATAATCGTGTTTTCATCAACGGTCCTGATCATGCCATAAAATAATTCATCTTTGCTCCCTTGGCCGAAGAGAATCCATAGCCATAATCATACCAAAAACTGTCCATCAATGCACTACGGGCCAATGAGGACTTTTAATTTTCACATCATTTATAACATTACGGTCATGATTATACCGAATAATTCCTTGTCATAATCATACCAACTCCATCTATGCACTACAAGCCACAGATGACTTTCAACATAACATAAACATGAGGATGATGACAATGATATAAGAATTCAATAAAACAAGTTCAAGAATTAATTTGTCCAAGACTACTAACGTCCAAATTGTCAACATGATACTGCTTTGTAGAGTAAAATTCAATAATGCTCAGAAGAATATTTTCACGAAAAGATACTGGATGAAGCGCAAATATCAAGGATATTCCACTAATTTCATGGAGTATAGAAGTCAAAACTTTAACCAACTACGTATAATAAAGAATGGAATAACAAAAGAAATCACCATGCATGCGGTACTTCGCATAGACAGGTTATTCCAACAGAATAATAATAACGGAACCAGGTCAGGCAAAATTTGCACCGACGGGATGTTCCAACAGAATAATAAAGACGAAACCAGGTCCGATGTAAAACACACAGACAGGATGTTCCAACGGAATAATAATAAAGACGGAACCAGGTCCGGTGTAAAATACACAGACAAGATGTTCCAACAGAATAATAGAAGAATGTCACCAAGTATAGGGTAGACCGCGTATACAGGTTATTCCAATAGAATAATAAGAAATGGAATAACAACAGTTCTCTTCATGAATAAGAAAGAATAACACCCCTTACCGTAACAGAAACTGGATATAGGAAAAGAAAAGTTAAGTAGCAAAAAACTTTTCTTCTATCTCTCTATAGTTTCTCTCTCTAGAGTTCAGTGAATTCGTAAGAAAATAATGAAGGAATGAGCTTCTATTTATAGGAAAATGGAATGCATAGTAACAAATGCATAGTTGTATATCTTTGGCCATAGTGCAAAGATGAATTTAATTAGTATGATTATGAGCAGAAATTGTGATTTGGTATAACCATGATTTTTGATGTTTCAGGTGAAGATAGGTGATTAAAATTATCTTCGTCCTGGGTGCGAAAAGGAATTTAGAATCACAATTATGGTTATGAGTTATTCATATGGTTGTGGACAGAAATTTTTGATTGATGTTACAGGAATAAAACATTATCGGTGGACTTTTAACATAGAGAACATAATAGATCTGATGGTCTATTTGACTCTTCTAATGGATTGCTGATTCTGCTGCAACTATGGTTGAAAAGTTTTATCATCTACCATATGTTCTAAATCTCTGATTTATTATTGATGAAATCCATTGATAATGTAGTTATCTTTAGTCATGATATTCTTTACTGAGCTAGTTGTTCTCACCCTTTTACTTCACAATTCCTTTCAGGTAATAAGAGTGTAGCTGGGTCGAGCGGGGATAATAGAGAAATAGTGTGATGGTCCGAGACTGTCAAAGTTTCTCAATACATTATAAAACGACGTGACATACAATATATAATTGTATTGAGGACCTAAGATGTAGATGTCGTATTTTATACGTCACTTAATAATTGATTTTGGTGAACAACAATAGGGTGATGAGAACCCGACTTTGAAAGTGTCAAAAGTGCACCTCATTAGAATGAATATGATAGTAATCTTCTCGTTCTTCTTTGGGGTCTTGAAATATTTGCTGCTGTATTTTATATGGCATTTTAATAATTTGAGTTTGGATACTGTTTATGAGACTATATTGTATTAAAACTCACAGTTAACTGTGGTCGTATTCTATATGACAGTTCAACAGTTGTATAAACGAAGTTTGTATTTAATTTTTATAGTGTGATATCTGACGACTCAGAATGAATCGTGTGATTATATGTGTTTGATCCATTTAAATTTTATGTTGAGATCTATTTATGACATAAAAATTGTTTATTCTTAACATCAACCCTTTTATTTTATGTCATGTTCTTATCGTATTATTTAGTATGTCGATAAATATGTGAAGAAGTTAAATTATAATTAACATGAAAGTTTATTCTATAAGAAAAAACAAATATTAAGAACACTTAATTCTTACAAATATACATATAGGTCGTAATTATAAACTCAAACTCAAACTCAAACTTTCAAGAACGTTCCCGCAAAAAATAGCCGATAAGTGCATATCAATAAACTAGCTGGGTCCCGTGCCTCCGGCACTGTATGGACAATATAATTTATCTCAAACTTTGAATGGCCCAGATGATTTATTGAGTGAGCGTAAAATTCAAAATCATTTGTATTTTATTAGATAGATTATTAGATTATTAGATAGATAGATGTATGAACGGTGAGATTTATCCCAAACTTTGGACGGCCCAGATGATTTATTAAGTGAGCGGGAAATTCAAAATCATTTGTATTTTATTAGATAGATATAATAACCAATAAGTACTTGTCACGTGTAACTACAAGGCCCAAAGCTGCCGCAAAATATGCTCCAAGAGTACCCTCAATCTTAGCCGTCAATATTCTCTTTTAAACTCTCAAAAAATCAACGGCCTCTCATTACGACAGCTCAGCAATCCGCGGCCGTTTTCATTCACCCAATCACACCAGTTTAGAAAAAGTATAAAACAAAAACAAACCCCGTCCCTTTCTTTATCTGAGAATCCCCTTGACTATCGCCTTACACAGTTATTTTTTCCTCTCTCCATTTCATTACTCCCTAAATGGCTCCCAAGGCAGATAAAAAGCCCGCCGAGAAGAAACCCGCCGACGAGAAGAAAACCACCGTCGCCGAGAAAGCTCCGGCGGAGAAAAAACCCAAGGCCGGAAAGAAACTGCCGAAGGAAGGTGGATCGGCAGCCGGAGACAAGAAGAAGAAGAGGGTGAAGAAGAGCGTGGAAACCTACAAGATCTACATCTTCAAGGTGCTGAAGCAGGTCCATCCGGATATCGGAATCTCAAGCAAGGCCATGGGAATCATGAACAGTTTCATTAACGATATATTTGAGAAGCTCGCTCAGGAATCTTCTCGGCTTGCGAGGTACAACAAGAAGCCAACAATAACGTCGAGGGAGATTCAGACTGCGGTGAGACTTGTGCTTCCTGGCGAATTGGCCAAACACGCCGTATCTGAGGGGACTAAGGCGGTTACCAAGTTTACCAGCTCTTAAAATAAGGGTTTGCAGTTTTTTTCTTCTGAAATTTGGTGTAGAATTTAGGTATTAACTCATCCTTGTTTCTTTTGGTGTGTGTTTTGTTCTGATGTAACTATTAGTACGATATTAATAATTGATATTTGGTTTTCCTCCGTTGTTATTATATGAATGTAGAATGCTTATTACTTATTAGTTGAAATGTGATTGCTATACTTAGCTATTTAATGTTGGTGCTATTCTCTCTGCTCGCAATATTTTTTTTCTTGATAATAATTTATAAGTTCAATTGTATGTTACGAAGTTGTAGCATTCATCATTGCTCAGATGGTCAATTAGATATTTGATGGCCACTTAGATATTTCAGTATCTTAGGATGTGTTTTTGACATTGTGATTTGACTCTTTTTTAGGCTTTTGGCTTTTATATATGGCCTGTAGCTAGTTAATTGTTTTGGATTGCATAAGGTATGTGAAAAAAAATATTTGTGTGATTTTTTTTTTGTGAGGAGATCATGGCATTTTTTTACATATGAGACATGTTAATGCTGAGTATTCTTGATGTCCACTAGTTATTGTAACATTATTGAACAGGTGTTTGTTATAGCTTTGGGATGTTGATTGTAAAATCAATTGCTTTGGTGATCGCATTTGGTAATACCCAAAAGTTCTGATGATTTGAGAAGAGTCTTAGTTTTGGTTTGGTATTTTGTACATGCATAAGTAACAATGTTTGTTCTTGGTATTGTGTTGGTGTGATGACTTGATGTGCACTGAGCATATATGCAATATGTGCATTATCTGGACCAGGGTATTGTGTGATGCCTTATTTTTTGTCATTATCTTTTTTGATTGATAGTCTTGATTGATGTAATGAATGTGCTGTTTATTTCATACGGTCATTGGTAATTTGAGCTTTTCGGTTAAATTTTTAAATATTTCCACACCCTGTTTTAATTTATTATAGGTTTCAAGGATTTAGGAACCCTTTCTAAAGAGTAACATTGTAAACATGCTTTTGAGAAAGGTTTGTGAAGGATACTAAGGAGATTCAGATTGTGGTGACCGGTGAGACTTGTGATTCCTTGTAAATTGGCCAAGCATGCTGTTTTTGACCACTAAGGTTGATACCAAGCTACTAACTATTGAAATTAGGGTCAGTGTTCTTTTTAGATGAAAATGGGGTCAGGTTTTCTTCGGTGTACAATCAAGTATCAATTCATAAATGTTTTGTTACGTATGATCTGCTGCAAGTATTATTTTAATGTGTTTTGAGGCATGAAATTCTATTACCATACTTTTTCAAGGATCCGGTTAGCATGGAGTTTATTTTTGAGTAATCTTGTCAATTGACCAATAGAATGCGGACACACATAGAGCTCTTTGCCTGCGTGTCAGCACTCTATATTGGTCAATTGACCAATTTATCCAAAAATAAACTTCACGCTAACCGCTTCCCTTTTTCAATGTTATAACAAGGAACAACCTATAAAGCACTAGGTCCAATACCTTGCTATGGTCATTTTTGTTTTTAATTTGTTTATTGATTAGGATTAGTTTAGCTTCTTTGTTATATTTTGATAGCTTGTTTTCTGGTGTGAGCTTTTTGTTTTTAGTTGTAGACAATGATTTTGTTTGGACGTGTTTGTGTTTGTGTTTGTGTTTGATTACATAACCTGTGAAAGAAATTTTAGAATGTGAAGCTTGGTGGGAAGATCTTGACTTTTTAATGCTTTTGTTCGAGTATCCTAATGTTTATCTGCTGTTGTTTGGAGTAATATGCAATAAGTTTTTATTATGGGTTCTGGGCAGGGATGCACAAAATCTACTGGCTTGGCCTAGGCCTTGATTGGGCCCAACTTGGTCAAAGCCCGTGTCAAGGCTTGGATCGGTCAGGCACAATTTAACGATTATTTTTGTATAGAAATCAGGCCTAGACTGGCTTGGCCAAAAGCCTTACTTGGACCGACTTGTGGCTCGAGTCTGGCACAACATGCCTGACATGCTTTGTTGGCTTGTTAATTGCTGACTGTTGTGAAGAATGACTTTATTATTGTTTAATGATTCTACGATTATTAAGTCATGACTCTACGATTGTTTAGTCATGACTAAACGATCGTTATCGTTAAATAATGATTCTACGATTGTTTAGTCTTTGATTCTACGATTGTTAAGTACTTTACAATCGTAACGATCGTAGAGTCACTACTTAACAATCTACATTCATATATCATTCACGGATAGAATTTGCGTTTGTCTCGTCTAGACTTGGCAAAAGAGACCCAGGTCCGCGGGCTGGGCCGGCCCGCTCGTTACGGGTCGGGCGTTGGGCTTCAAATTTTTAGCTCATAAAAGTGTGGGCGTTTTTGGCCCGGCCCGCGGGTGGCCGGGAACTTATGTTTTAGAAAATTAAAATATTGCTATTTGTGGGTTGTTAGGCTTTGAACACAAGACTTGTAAGTAAATAAATAAGAGTTCAAACCAACTGAGCTACAACAATTCTTTGTTATTAATGCAATCTTGAATATATTTTAACTATAATTGAAAATTATAATTAAGATATGTAGTTAATGTAGGTAATTAATTAATAATACTATTAAAATTTTAAAAAGAAGAAGATGAATATAAATAAATATGACACTAGCCATTTAATTTTAGAAAGAAGATAGAATATTTTGACTTTTGCATGTCCCTAGCTCTAGAATAATTTGTGCTTCTGTAGTGTGGTTTATATATAATAGTACTAGTAGTAAAATATTATAAAACAATGATAATAATGATATGATATGGTGATAAAATATAAAATAATGATATGAAAGTGGTTTTATGTATAGAATAATGATATGGTGATAAAATATAAAATAATGATATGGTGATATGGTCTACATTAATTAGTAACTCTTTTTTTTTCTTTGAAAAAACCCCAGTTATGGTCATATTAGACTATTAGTGTACAATAGTTCATTTTTTATTTAATTTGTAAAAATATAAGAATTAAAGAACAATTAATTGGAATATTCAGTTGACTCGGAGAAGCTTTCCACCATAACTATAGAGAGATATTCTGATGAATTAATTGGAACATTCAGTTGACTTAGGAATTGTTTCAAACAGTAGATTCATGAGCATACTAAAGTATTATTAAATTATAGGGATTTGATTTGTACTCCTATAAGAAAATTGATATTTTTATTTTTAATATTTATTATTATTACTATTTTTGGTGTAGTAAAAAGTTTATAAAAAAATTAAAGGGAGAAGCCCGCGGGCCGGCCCGGCCTGGCCCAACCCGGGCCACGAGCCTTATATTTCCAGCCCACCAAAACCCGGACCATTTTGGTCCGGCCCGGCCCGGCCGTTTGCCAGGTCTAGTCTCGTCTCAACTCGAGAAGTCGAAATGGTACCTAAGGCAATAATGGTTAATTTCGATATTTAATATCCAAGTACGTATTTTTGAAATCTATTATCTATTATATATAATAAATCACAGTACATGACACAATAAATTGACATATGTCGTTCTATAAAATTGACACATGTTCATCCTAATTAATGCTTCTTATTGCTCTTGACAAAAATACCCTTAACAATTACTTTGATATATATACTGATCACCTTATTTTATGGATATTATCAACAACCACGTCATTTTAGGATCCATTAATTAGATAACTCTCTTATGCAACAATCAGATTGGATCAATTTAAACACGATAAGGCCAACTTGCTTTTTATGAAAAATTAGTTTTAATTATTTGAAAAGTAAATTTCCTTTAATATTAGACTTTTATTTATTTTACCTACTTTTCATAGTTCCATGCAATTAAAAATTATTTTCATATTCATTTTAAAACTTCAATCTATTAGCTTTCAAAAATTCTTCCAATTATTTGAACCACACTAATTGATTCTAAATATATGAAAATTTATTTACTTAACCAATTTATGGAAAACTCAATCAATTTAAAATTCATGTGAATATTTATTTTTATCTTTAAAATAATAATTTTGTAGTAACTGATATTTTTTAAAGCAGTTCAAGAAATCAACTATTACATTATCAAATTAAATTACATGAATAGAAATTGTAATTTTCATTAATTGATTAGTAAAAGAATCTAAACTGGGATTTTTTATGGGATACTAGAAGTATAATTAATTTTGTCATGAAACTTGAAATTAGTTTAATTATTTTATTAAAATGGAATGAACAATTTACGTGAGTTCATATGGGGTTGTGCTGATGTGGTAAGATTTTGAATGGAATCTATCTATTATTTGTTATCTACATAGCACTATTGAATGACATGTGCTTTTCCCACATTGTAACACATGTTCTATATAATTAATGTGCATCCCACACTAATTTAATTATATTACAACATAATATTATACCATTTATAACATTTAAAACAATTATATCCTAAAATTACTACTTTTCTAATATTATACCATTCATAATTATACTATACATTATATCATACATGTATGGTATAATATTATAATACGCGTATATAACAAAATAACTACCTATCTAAACTGTGCGGATATTATCATTACTAATTTAATTATATTACAGCATAATATTATACCATTTATAATTATATTACAACATAATATTATACAGTTTAAAACATTTAAAACAATATTAAAATAACAAATAATATCAATCATAACTTATTATGTTTATTTTATAATCTCATAAATCACAATTTTCTCAATCTAAATGATTTTTATATTATTATTATTATTTTGATTTTATAATCCCCTAAATCCCTACAAAATCTAATCTGTTCTGATAATATTAACTGTTCTAATATTATTATCGTTACTAAATTAATTATTAACTTTTAAAATCAGTACTTTTTTAATTCCAAAATAATATTTTAAATTTATAATCCACTAAATCACTACAAATCTAAATTGTTTTGGTAATGTCAATTGTTCTGATATTATCATTTCTAATTTAATTATTATCTCCTAAAAGCACTATTTTTTAATTCCAAATTAATATTTTGATTTTATAATCCCCTAAATCACTACAAATCTAAATTGTTCTGATAATGTTAATTGTTCTAATATTAGCATTACTAAATTAATTATTATCTCCTAAAATCGCTACTTTTTTAATCCCAAATTAATATTTTAAATTTATAATCCACTAAATCACTACAAATCTAAATTGTTTTAGTAATGTCAACTGTTCTGATACTATCCTTTTTAATTTAATTATTATATCCTAAAATCACTATTTTTTTAATCCTAAATTAATATTTTTATTTTATAATCCCCTAAAATCCACTACTTTTCTAAACTATTACTAATTTAATTATGCTAAAACATAATTATTGTATCCTAAAATAATTACTTTTATAATATTATAACATTCATAATTATACCATATATTATATCATACATATATGGTATAATATTATAATACACGTATATAATAAAATCACTACTTATCTAAACTGTGCAGATATTATCATTACTAATTTAATTATATTACAACATAATATTATACAATTTATAATTATATTATAAAATAATATTATACAATTAAAACATTTAAAACGAAATTAAAATAACAAATAATATAAATCATAAGTTACTATATTGATTTTATAATCCACTAAATCACTACTTTTTCAATCTAAACGATTTTTATATTATCATAACGTAATTATTATCTTCTAAAATCATTACTTTTTAATCCTATATTATTATTTTGATTTTATAATCCCCTCAATCATTATACGTCTAAACTGTTCTAATAATGTTAACTGTTCTAATATTATCATTACTAAATTAATTATTATCTACTAAAATCATAACTTTTTTTAATCCCAAATTAATATTTTAAATGTATATCCCTCTAAATCACTACAAATCTAAACTATTTTGGTAATGTAAATTGTTTTGATATTATACTTTCTAATTTAATTATTATCTCCTAAAATCATTACTTTATGATATTATCATTACTCTTCGTTATTTATCCAAATTTTCTTATCAAATATCCGATCAATTCCCTTGCATCAATTATTGATATCACATATCCTAATTTATTGAAAAAATTTGACAATGACTTTTATTTCCAAAACCAAGCCATTCTTGCTCCTACACTTGATGGTATAAATAAGGTGAACGAATATGTGATGTATTTATGGCCAGGTTATGAAATACCATATCTAAGATGTCCTATGTAAGGTTGATGAAAACTCAAACAGCTATGAAGGCATTTACACCCTATAATTTTTTAATAGCATTACATCTTCTGGAATGTCAAACCACAAGATAACATTGAAGATTGAGATTCCTGTAATGTTGCTCCGAAATATAGATCAGTGATTTAGTTTGTGCAATGTAACGAGATTAATAGTAACTCAATTAGGAAAACAAATGATAGAAGTAAAAGTAATTTCAGTCAGCAATTTTGGACACAAAGTTTTCATACCTCGCTTGGTCTTAACACCGTCAAACATTAGATTACCTTTTAAATTTCAACAAAGACAATTTCCTTTGGTTGTTTGCTTTTTTATGACAATTAATAAGAGTCAGGGGTAATCTCTCTCACATGTTGGACTGTATCTGCCACGTCCAGTTTTAGCCATGATCAATTGTATGTAGTAGTATCAAGAGTTACAAGCAAGAGTGGAGTAAAAATACTAATTTGTGACAAAGATGGACAAACATACAATACTACAAATAATGTAGTTTTCCAAAAAAAATTTCACAATTTAATGTATAAAGGTTTGACTGTTTCTGGCTATTATCTTTTTGTTGCTCATTATTAGTGTAAACCCTGATTATTTTATTATTATATCTCATGAAATTTTTACTATAATCTATTTGAATCTTTTTAGGTAAATCTATGATTTGCATTTACAAAGCTATCTTGATCGAGCCAAATTCCAGTTGCAAAGACAAAAATAAACCGACAAACTCTCAACACTACCCCCAACAAAATTGTTTAGTTTTTATGTATATTCATTTTTTTGTCGGTGTATATTCATGTATAACCATTGAAAAACTTTTAAATAAGAGTATAATAGGTTTGTCTTTTACTTTTTGGATGACAGTATTTGAAATTCTATGCAAGTCCATTTCATATGTGTTTTACTCTAATTCTTTTCATTTTTATTTAATATAGGAGCTAAATTCCTTTATTTTCTGTTAGTTTTCAATCCGACAAACACATGAATTTTTAGCTAAGTTTTAGCCATGACCAATTGTATGTATTTGTTCTTTAACTATAACATTGTGTTATGTATGACACGGTGCTATACTGCTATGTTTTTGGACATGGTGTTTGTTTGACATAAAGATCCAACATAATTATTAATTATCATGCTTTTCAGTTTTCACATGTAACATGTGCTTTCCCTTCATGTCTGAGGACCGAAACTGAGACATTCTTTCGTTGTTTTCCCTTTCGTTTGGATGTTAGAATTCTGGTGAAAGTAATTAGCGTATACGAGACATGGACTCTTCAAAATGCATCAAGTACATGTGTCAGATATTTGAGGCTTGGTGAAATTTGTGTAATGTGTAACAGACTTCAAATATACCACTAGCAATCATATCAATATAACAATTCGATGACATTGTGCATGACACTTTCTAAATATTTGTTAGTGCTTTATAATGAAAGAGTAAACCATTTTAAACCATATTGGTTACATTATAAATATTTTTATCAAGACATTAATATATATATACACACACACACACGGCTGTTATGTAATGTTCTGGGGTTTAGTGATCAGATTAATTATATACTTGGATATGTATTTGCACATTAAATTTTTATGCAACACTATATAACATATGCTATTAAAATTTGATAATCGCACAACAATCTATCATCTTCTTATTATATTTTAATTTATTAATTGCATGTATAAATTTATTATTAACAAAATGATTAATCCCGCCGCAAAGCGCGGGTTTGTATATAGTATTACACTATATTTGAGTTTGGTAACTCAATACCAAGTTTTAGAATTAAAATTAATAGCATAATTTTCACTTCTATTTAAATTTGGTACTAAATTCTAATTTTGAAGCTTGATATTGAGTTGGTAGACATAACATCAGTTGTACTATTTGTTAAACTATTTGAAGGAGTGCCAATGTTAATATTATTGGATTTATTTTATTTTTGTAATATTTCTCTAAATGACAAAGAAAAGCTATCAATGGCTTGTGATAGAAAATGCCATACTAGATTTAGATTGCTGAGGAAGAGACATTAAGGTCTTACAAATTTTTTTTCCCTTTAATTTTCGATTGATTATTTTTTCTCTCGCGGTCATTTAGTAATTTATGTAAATTTCTTACAAATTTATGTAAATTACATTTTCAGTATAGTATGGAAATTCCATATTTTTCTTTTTTTTCTTTTATCTTTAGGGGGATTACTGAGCCTTCCATTTCCTTCCACTTATGAGCTGTTTGTTTAGGTTTGAATGGCTGGATCGTTAATCTATTAAGTGCGTTTGTTTTAAAAAAAAATTGTTCGAATGTTTGAATCTGTCAACCATTCAGACGATTTGGATTAAATAGTTTAGTGTCATTTTTTTGGCTGAATGAGGGTTGAATGAAGTTTTTTTTTACAATATTAACTATTAACTATTATATTAAGTAATATTAAATACATTTATAACAATTTTAAATTTTTTTAGAGGGATAAAATAATAAAAATATATTATTTAGATGTTTCAGACGTGTCAATTATCAAACAAACTTTTTTTATTCAAATTCAGATTTATTCAATTTTTATCAAAAATCCCCTTATATTGAATAACATTTAATAGGTCTATTAGTTTTTATAATTTTCAAATCATGTATGTATGTACATATATTTAATAATTGTATTATATATTTTACGGGATACGAAGAGTTTAAATATTATATTAAAAAAATAAAAAATCTTAAATAATTGACTATTTGTGACCGATTAAAATAGCTCCCTAAAATTATTCTGATAAGATTTTTAATGTATTGTTGTATATAGTTTTGATAAGAGGGGTTATTCATAGATAACAGATAGAGTATTCGGAAATGGAGTATGTTCAACAGGTCTCTCAATCATAGCCGTCAATCACCACTTTTAAACATAAATAAAATCAACCGCCTCCCACTTTGACAGCTCAGCAATCCGTGGCGGTTTACATCACCCAATCAGACCACTTTCCAGAACACTATAAAAAATCCAAGACATAATTCATCTTTCCTCATCTGATAACACCTTGCGTATAGCTTTAAGCAACTGCATTTTAGCTCTCCTCATCTAATTTCCCAATGGCTCCCAAATCAGAGAAGAAGCCCGCTGAGAAGAAACCGGCAGAGGAGAAGAAATCCACGGTCGCCGAGAAAGCTCCGGCGGAGAAGAAATCCAAGGCGGGAAAGAAGCTCCCGAAGGAAGGAGGCTCGGCAGCCGGAGACAAGAAGAAGAAGAGAGTGAAGAAGAGCGTGGAAACCTACAAGATCTACATCTTCAAGGTGCTGAAGCAGGTCCATCCCGATATCGGAATCTCAAGCAAGGCCATGGGAATCATGAACAGTTTCATCAACGATATCTTCGAGAAACTTGGTCAGGAGTCGTCACGGCTAGCGAGGTACAATAAGAAGCCGACGATCACGTCGAGGGAGATTCAGACTGCGGTGAGGCTTGTGCTTCCCGGAGAATTGGCCAAGCACGCTGTATCCGAGGGGACTAAGGCGGTTACGAAGTTTACTAGCTCTTGAATTAGGGTTATAATTCTTTTCTAGTGATATTTGGGGTAGAGATTAGGTATTAACTCATCTATGCTTCCCCCTATTGTGTTTGAATCTGATGTAAGTATTATTATGATATTAATGAATGAGATTGCTTTCACCTGTTATTGTGTGAATTTATAATTTTAATTTATTAGTTGTTGCTGGAAATGTGATGGAGATACTTAGTTATTTAATGGCAGTGCAAGTTACAACCTACCATGTCTGTTGTGTAAAAGCTAGCCTTTTAAGGAAAGAGGGTGTATAACTAGTGTTCTAAAAGTGCCTAATCTGCAGGCCACTGCCTATGTGGACCGGTTGTTTTCTTATGTGGTGTTATTTATGGATTATTTTGTATACTATATAAAGTATATAGTAGATATAATTTCTTTAAATTATACCTGAAAAATTATCAAAAAATAATCTTTTTAAGGCTAAATTTATTGAAGTGTTATACTACCTCTGTTTCTACATAAATTTATAAAGGAATAGAATTTTTTGGGACAATGAGAGAATGTAGGGGTAATATAGAAAAATAAATAATCTTTTAAGAACAGAGGTAGTAATTTCAAAGCCTTTATTGAATCTATGCGGCTGGGGCTAGGCACTTGACAAAATTTAGGCTGTAGAAGATTGCTTAATCCTTAGGTGGGGGTTAAGTGGACCTAGTACACTATATTAATATGTTCTCAATTTTGTTAGCTTAGTGCCTAGGTGGGGGATTTTTAAATCACCTAGGCGGGGATTTGGCGGAAATTTTTAGAATAGTGTATTAATGTTATCAATTTTGTTATGGACTAGTCAGAATTTTCATTATTGAGATGGTGATTTTCTATTTTTGAATTTACTAGGATTTGCCTATAGAATAGTTGCTTGTTTGTGATTACATAACCTTTTCCTTTTGTATTTTAAACTTGTTAATGATTTTTCCATCGAGTAATCTTGATGTCTAGCTGTTTGTACTTGGTAGTATGTGAAGTTATGGGAATTTTAGGCAGAATCATAGATTTGGTTTGGCATTTATTAGAGTAATCCTGATGTCTATCTTCTACTTTTTGATACAAGTTATATTTTCTTTAATGGCTTTTGGGTGTATATGAAAGCAATACTGCTTCAGTTTGTTAGATTGTTATTTATACAAGCAAAATCGGTATGAAGTTTAACCTTATATCTGTTCTATGTTCGAGTATTATATGTTTGTTATTGATATCACATTTCTGTTGATGACTTAATGTACAGGGGTAGGGTATGGTATGGTATGGTGCCTATATTCTGTAATTATGTTTTTCTGTTTGATAATTTGTTTCTTTTAATTCAAATCTGCAATGGGGCTATGGTATCTTATTGAGCCTTTCCTTTTTTCTTAAAAAAATTTAAAATAAATAATTAATTTTTTTGTAAATAAATTGATCACAGGGTTGCCTGGAATTTCATACTTGATCTTTTTGTGTATACTTTTTTTTTTATTTTGAATTGTAAAATAACTTTATATCATGTTTTAATCTACAGGTTTCATATATTGGTAGTGGGATCTCCATTTAAAGACATGTAGACATGCTTTTGACATGGTTTGTGAAGAATACTCAGGTTCTAAGTTAAAAGGTTTGGCTACATGCTCACCTTAAGCAATTGTAATTTGTAAATGCAACATTGAGAATCTAAGGTGTCAATTTTGCTGTTGATATTTATCTCTTCTTATTTTTTCCATGAACTGGTCATTAATGTTGGGGGTATCGATCTTAGTGGAATATATTCCATTATTTGTCTTCAAAATCTTTTATTTTCAACTGAGATCGCTATCGCTTTAATTGTGTATGCAGTATTATTTTAAGTTAGTGGTTTACTATAATCTGTTTCGATGTGGCGAGAATAATCCAATGAATTGGCTAAGCATACAGTATTGAGGGGCACAAATGTGAGCCTATGATTTAACCTGCTTGTTCTTTGATATTGCAGCTGGATTCAGGGATGGTAAGTTTTGGATAATTAGTTGAAATTTTGGGTAGAAATTAGGGCTAGGGATTATTATTTTTCCTGGGTTTCTCTATAAGTTGGATGATTCTTATTCAATTGTAGATCTCTCTCTCTCTCTCTTCTTCTATTTAATGATTTTTGAACATTTGCATATGAAGGTCCATATGAGGGTCTCAGAGGTTCTTATATTCTATTTCATGATTGTTTGAACATTTGCATAGAAGGCTAATTAAACTCTAAAAATTCTTGATAATGGTGGTATCTCCATTTTTAGGTTTGCTTTTTTGGGAGCTGTATTCACTGCAATTTGATGTAAATTACATGGATGATGGATAGTTAGAAAGCCTGGTTCATAAAAGTAGTGCCAGCCTGCTAGACTGCATCACTGGTGTTTTTACTGTATCGAATCAAGAAATATGCACCTCTCTACCTAATGCTAATCCTGCCGAATCTGTACTCTTAATTCTTTAATGAAGTGGAAGAATAAATTAATTGAAAATCTTGAAATATTAAAATAAAAATAATTGAAAAGCTTTGTCACAAGGGTCCATAGCTCAGTGGTAGAGCATTTGACTGCAGATCAAGAGGTCACCGGTTCCGAACCCGGTTGGGCCCTTTTTGTGAGTTTCTTTATTGTTTAAAGAATTAGCTGAAAAACTATAATTCTTTTACTAAAGTTTTTCATCCATAAATAGATGAATTTGGATGAAAAATCAAATAACATAAACAAATTATTTTACAATTTTTATTAACTCCTCACATTACAAACATCACAAAATAAAGTACATGGGTAAATTAATTACCTTTTCTTTTATAAATTTAATAATTTTATAAAAGAAAACTTTTTCAAATTTTCATTCTTTCTTTTCCGTAAACTAAAAAACATATCGTTAAATTTTTGGAGTTAATTCAAAATATTTTTAAATTTAAATTTAATATAGTTTATTTATTATTAAAGTATGTGATGAAATATAGAACCTATCATCACCTTTTTAACTGTTTTTTGATATAATTAGGTTATAGGTATTTGAAAATAAAACTCCCACCGCACTTGTTTGATAAACTTGGGAATTAAGATCTGAATGATTATGATGTTTTAGTAAATTAAATCATCTGAATGGTTATGAGGTCTGAATCTAAAAAATTGTTTGATAACTAAAAAGTAAGTTGTCTGAATCTAAAAAATTTTTATTTAATAATTTTAAATATTCAATTTAATAAAAATGAGTGCATAATATTATTGAATATATTTATATAAAAAAAATTATCAAAAAAATTTCATTAAGAGGTACCTCTTAATTATTAAGATTTTGTTTTCTGTCTTACCGATTAAGAGGCATTCAGAGGTAACAAAAAAAATAAAAAAACAGCATCATGCCTCTTAACGAATAAAAGACAATCTATTAAGAGACAATCAGACATTAAAAGACAATCAGATATAAACAAACAGCACCTAACCCACGTTCAAATTATTCCCCACAATATGCACTTATTTCTTCTATCCAACTCTAATTATTTTGTCCTCTCAAATTGAATTTGGTCGTGTTTAAATTATTTTATTTCTCAAAATAAAATATAATTTCTAATTATTAATTATTTTTTTTGTCGACGGTGTATCTCTTTCCTATATAAGCTCGTATAAATTAGCAGCTAAAAAGCAATAAAATAAACTCTCCGGTTCTGATTTTTGTCTCCGAGCTCTCTCCTTCTTCAACCTCTAAAACCTTGAAAATGGCGGGCGCTGCACTGGACATGACTCTGGACGATCTGATAAAGAACAATACGAAGTACGGCAGAGGCAGAGAGACAGAGCTCGAGCCTCTGTACCCGTCCCTGCTCGCCGCTTTACAAACAGTGCTTCTAATAGACCCGCGCCTTACTACGCCGCTAAGGTCAATTCCTCCACCTTTTTTTCCGGTAGTTCAGATCAGGCGATGGTCATATAAGGTACTTTGATGTTGGCGTCCCTCAAGAGGATAATTTCATTTCCAATTTTTTAACACGACTCTTGCCGTTTAAGTAATTTATGTCGGAATAGGAGGAATTTATTTTGTAGAGGGGTTATAGAATGAGGAGAATATTAGTAAGTATATCTAGAACTTGAATACTTAACTTTGATTTCAATTTTTTGGCTTGTTACAAGTGAGAGTACATGACCTCCTCTATTTATATTAGTTCATGGATACATCTAGACACTTCATTAAATACTTCTAACTTCCTACTATTTTATAGAAACTTCTCAAGACTAACCATCCTTTAGATATTCTTAACATTCCTACTCATATCTCCAATACTCTTAAAATTTAATTGCAACACTCCAAACCCACTATAGGCTCCAAGTGTTATATGATGCAAGCCCAAAGGCCGCAAGGCGACTAAAATCCAATTGTGTAGCTCAAAACAATTACAAAACCAAATAAATAATGTAACTATCAAAAACCTCAATAAAATATTCATTGAATAAGCAAAAGTGTTGAGCCTAACGTACACCAAAACTTAAATTAATCCTCCTTGACTTGGCCCATGACGTCTCAGCTCTCAAAACAAGGTAACATGTTTTATCCAGTGGGGTTAAAATTTTGTCATGCTATAGATAACTTGGTGGGGGTTCGGGAGCGTAGTCCCCGAGCCATTTTTTAAAATATAATTTTGTGTTTTTTGGCCAGTTGCATATATAAAACATGTATTTGTTACAATATTGTTAATATAACAAGTAATAACATTATATATATACACCCCTTATTGATCCCTAATACGCCTTTCTAATCACAAATTTGTTAATAAATATTTAAATTTCTGATGTTATAAAAATAATATAAATTAGATTATTATTTATTTTAAAAATATCAGAAGATGTATACATCAAGCAGTAGAAGTAATATGGAATTGAGAAAGTTATAAAAAATTCAATTTGACACAGTATATTAAAATATTTATAAAATTTCAGTGGGGTCAATTTATTCATTACACTTAAATTGCTTCTAAATTTATCATATACTCCCTCCTATTCTAAATAAATGACGTTTTAGGGAGTTTAATTTTATTCTATATAAGTGCGTTTTGGAATTTCTATGCAATATTGCACTATTTTTTCCGAATTTATCCCTCTATTTAATATGCTTAGTAAATGCAATTCTATGAACCATTTTACTACATATACAACCAAAGTTCCAATAACCCATTAATTGCTTTCATTTTTGTGGAGAGAGAAATAATTAATTAGGGATACAAAAGACATTTTGTGTTATTTCTTAATAAGTGTGCTTAACTCTAAAACGTCATTTAATCTGGATAGGAGGGAGTATTATAAAAAAATTATTTTCAGTGGGGTTAATTGACCCCACATGCTCCTATGTGGCTTCGCCCCTGATTGTAAGGGGTGAGCGATGAAGCTCAACAAGTAGCAATTCTTCGTATCTAGCCGGATCAAGTACAATTTGCAAACATACTTTTCAATCGAAAGAAATATTTGTTTCGATAAATTTCAATAATAAATATATTTTCAAAACTAAAACAAGTTATAACAAATTGAATTCACATTCAAAAATGATTTCAATATACAATATATCTTTTAATCCACAACCTTAGTGACTAAGGTTACAGTAGCCCTGTAACACGGTTTAAAAGTTCGATAATGTCAATGATCACGTACCCTACTAAGGTATCTAATATGCTCGCTCCCCGAAGGGCATCTAAAAGTGCGCCTTAGTAGGTCCTAAATTAGCTCCAGAAGTAAACATAATTTATAACGGGTTCTATACATAGTCAGACTGAGGATTTCAAAAAAGTTTCACAATCTCATCGATATTCAAAACTATAGTTATTTCACAGTTCAAAATCATATAATCTCATTTCACAGTTTAAAAATAAATATTTGTTGAATTGATAAAGTTTCTAATAGCCATTCAGTGATGAAAACTTGTCGATTTTTTTTCCTTGGACACCTTCTATTATCTGCGTTGGAGAAGACTTTCCTTGGATTGCTATGTCTCCCATGATATGTATATTTTGTAAAATTTTAAAGTGAGTTTCTACTCTTTTACCTTTTGTTTTGAACACTTGACGTTCACATGCCGAAAGCGCAACTCCACGAGTATCGAGATTCTTTATATCTTCAACTTTCAAACTTGAATTATCTTCCTCCAGTGATCCTTGGCTTTCTGTGTAAAATTTCTTCTCTTTGATTGGTTTGGCTCATCAAGAGGCATAATAAGCGGTAATGTCTTGTTTACTGTCATCTTTGCTTTTGTAACTACCATGTTTTTCTTTTAATAAAAAATAAGTCAGTCTTTATTATCAAAAATCACTAGATAACCATTTCACATTAGGCTGCCCAATACTAAGTAAATCCTTAGTTAGCCCAGGTACAAAAAGAACATTATGGATGAATTTTTTGTTACCTACTTTGTTGTTGACAGCTACAATAACTCCATGCCATTTGACAGATTTTAACACTCCATTTCCAAGTTCAACTTGTGATGTACCTCCTTGATTAAATTGTAAGAACAACTTTCTATTCCCTGTCATATGACTGCTACAACCACTATCCAAATCTATACCATATGCAATCTGAATTTTGATTTTGATTTAAAGAAGTCAAAATAATTTATCACCTTCATTTTCTACAAAATAATTTTCCTTCTCAGTTTTGTCCTCTTCTTTATACCAACAATATCTTTGGGACATTTTTGCATCTTGTGCATTTAAGTCTACAGTCTTGAGTACTATGGTTAGACTTTAGGAAGACGTACCTTTTGAGAAATTTATGTTATTTTTCTCATACCTTCCTCTTTGATTATAATTTCCATATTTTACTTGGTTGAAATTTCCTCTTCCAAATTGGCGCTTTTGCTGAAAACTTCTCTTTCTATTTTCTTTTTCTATTTCTCCTCCTTTTTCATCTGAAAGTGTGACCTTTGATTGAAATGCTTGCTCCTCCTCTTCATTTGAAAACCTGTTCATTCTCAGCTCACGTGTCTCCAAAGAAGCCATTAGTTCATGAAAACTTAATTTGCATAAATCTTTTTATTCTTCAATAGCAGCGACCACGTGATCCCATTTTGCGGGTAAACTTCTTAATATTGTTTCAACTATTTTCTAATCTTTAATTTCGTCCCCAGAACTTCTAATTTGAATAATAATGGTAGTAACTTTATCAAAGGAACAGATTCACCGTCTTTCATTGATAAATTATCAAACTCTCTCCATAAAGATTGATGTTTAATAGAGATTACCTTGGTGGAACCTTGGAACTCTTTCTTAAGAACATCCCAAGCATTTTTTGATTTGGTAGCTGCCTTAATACGGGGAAAGATATATAGTTTTACTTACCCCTTGTTGAATGAAGAGAAGTGCTTTTGCATCCTTCTTGTTTTCTTTGAATTCTTTCTGCTTAGCCGACATCCATGATGCAAGCGTCGTCAATCATTCGGTTCATCATAGCCACCACCTACAAGCTCGCGATGTTCTTGAGAGATAAATAGAGTCTTCAGTTGGAGACTCCAATAGTCATAGTTTTCTCCATAAAAAACGGGAACAAGATTTTGAGAGTAATTGTACAAGGATTGTGAAGTTGATATTTGTGTTGACATGGTGAATAAGAGTGAGACACAATACTCTAGAAACTTCTAGGACTCTTTCATTACAATTTAATACTAATTTTTTCTTGAATAAACATCGACTACAAATTACAAATTAACTTCTAACAATTTATCCATTAGTGGTTTATAGTTATAATTTATGGACTACATTCAAATCTTCTGAATTATTGCAAGGTAAAGTTGCAGAGTTTCAAAATTAGGCATCTTTGCTTGGAGATTACTATTTAATCATTCTATTCGACTGGTTGTATGTTATTGTTACCATTAAGTACTCCCTACTTTTTCAAAAGAAAAATGATATATATTGCGAATGGTTATGTCAACAATTTGATTGTCAGTTACGTAGATAAATGTGACGCCCCCAAATAGGTATACAACACCCATTTTGAGTCGTCAAAATACATGGTACAGAAACAACTACAACTTTATTAATACAACATAAAAACTATGAGTTTAAATACAAATATTGTCATCTAAATAATATCCACACTCAAATAGGTCCTTATTACAATTATTAATACACTATTCTACAGAATAGTGAGGACTACTAGAACCACTTTTAGAACCATCATTCCACACCCCGACTAGTACTCGTTACATTCTCGCCTCCTGAGAAGAAAAATGGAACAACAAGAAAAAGAGTGAGCTCAACTAGCCCAGTAAAGAACATTATGACTAAGATAATATAAAACAAATTATCGTTAGTCTTCAACATGGAAAAATCTAATAGAATACAATAGACAACCAGTTTTAAGTCAATATTCGCAGCGGAAATATTAATTAATTAGAAGAGTTAAGTAGAGAATGCAAACTACTATCTTCTATATATGAATTTAAAAGTTCATCGTTTATCTTTTATCCCTGTAACATCAATCAATATATATCTTTTAGAAGTTGTTTGAAGCTGTTTTAACAGTGTTCAAATTAACTCACAAGGTTTCTGCAGTTGTAATTTTCGGCTCAACTACATCAGCACATTTGAACGTAATCATATAATCTTCACCAGATTCTTCTTTTTGAGAGACTTCTTCATATTTTGTCTTAGCTTTTTTTTCTAACTAGGAGAAAGTAGCCTATGCCTCAAAGCACCAATGAAACACACATTACAGCAACAATGTCAACAACTTTTTCGGACGAATTCTAACTTTCCCTGCATAAATATGTTTTTTTCAGTACCATATTCTATAATCTATAGCATATCAAATTGATGACAAAATTCAACTAGCTGAAATTCAACCTTGCCGATCTGACTTGTACTCCAATTCAACTTTAAACCCAATTTGTTGCAGCAGGGAGAAATCGCAGGGAGAAACAAAATCACAGCAACCCAGGGAGAAATCACAGTAGCTTTCCTTCGTCAGCTTTGGTTAGGTTAATATGCATAACTAGTAATTCTAGCGGACCAAGTTTTTTTTTTAACTGACAAGGGGGTTGATTGGGACATAATGGTCCAAAAAACTTCTAGCGGACGCTGGGACTTTTTTTTAATAAAATTATTGCTATGGATGGTTCAGAATGGGCAAATATTTAGATGATAATTGTCTATTTTTGATTCATAACAAATAGATGCTATGGATCATTGTCATATATATATATATATATATATATATATATATATATATATAAACGACTTAAGCTAGCTGCTACATCTGTTGATTTCGATAAAATCAATGCGGACGGTAATGCCTTTTTTCAATCGCAACCCTTCTTTTTTTGAATGTAAGGTATATATGTTATATGTTATTTTTTGATCCATAACAAATAGATTCTATGAATCATACTCCATATATATATATATATTGGATTTGATAGATTCACAAATGGGAATAATTAAGAACAATATATCTTAAAGAAAGAAAAAAAAAGTTTGCTTAATTACATGTGTTGTGTTGTATGAGCTCTAAGGAGGTTGGTGCATGGGTAATCCAACATTTAATTTCTTACAACTGTCAAATCAATAATTCTAAACGTACAAACATATTGGACAGTTAAATTAGACCGTGGGTCCCCCAAAGAGAAGAAAAAGTCATCCTCCACAACTATCAAAAGAAATAAGTATGAAAGACACCATCAGAGGCTTCCTCCCGCCAAAATATTATTGCGAAATATAATCATCCTCCCATCCCAAACATCTACTACGAAATTTAATCCTCTCTCTCCATCCTAGCGATCTTGGACATTCCGTCCTCCCTTCCAATTTCGACGATCTCCATCTCAGGTAACACTTTTTCCCTCTTGAGATTTGGATCTAGGTTTAATTTTGTGCACAAATGGATTAATTGATATAGAAAAACATGGTTCAAACAAAAAATATTCTCTCTTTTAATTGATATCATCTTACCCTCTCCATACACGGTTCAAAAAAAACATTACAAAGAAAAGGCCCTAATTTTGGATTAAGTGTTTTGTTTTTGTTTTTTTTTTCTATACATGTTTTTTGGGCACAAATGGAAACATAATCATCGAATATATCTTTAAGTACAAAGATGAATGAACACATTGAGGAGACTGATATGAATGATAATTCAGAATTTGATGAGTGTGTGGAAAGCGCAGTAGCTGTAGATGAGATAAAAGATTCGGAAATAGAAAATTGAATTTGACAATATTGATGTTTGTGTAGAATAATACATTAAATATGTAAGACCCCAACTTATTATAAATAAAATTAAATTTTCTCTATTTATTATTTTAAAATAGTAAGGGTTGATTTGACTAATGTGGTTAGTTATGAGTAAAATGCGCAAATATTTTAAATATGCAAGTGATTATAAAATATTCATTTTATCGGAGAATATTCGTTTGGTCGTGGAATATTCTTATTGTTGGGGAATATTCGTACGACGACGCAACCTTGTGTGGGCCCCATAACGGAAAGCGATTGGATGAAGAAAACGACAAATATAAGTTCATAAATAACGGCGTAGTTGTTACCGTTAATACTGTTAAAATACCCGGTAGTTAAAACACAGTAGCACACGATATTACACCAATTATTGATTCTTACGTAAGAAGACACTACATAATAATTGTTACAGTAATTACTGTTCAATATTTTATTGATTCAATAATTGCTACATTGATATTTTATATTATTGTTGTTTCAATAATTGTCACTACACAGTATTTTCATTATCAGATCAATAATTCATATTATTTGAATAATATTATTAGATAACATTATTGGCAATGTCTAGAAAGTTCTGTCTAAGGAGAGGTTTGGTCACCTAATTGCGTGACAGTAAGGAGAAATTCTTATTAAAAAACTCCCTCTTTCCTAGGAACAGCCTGGTTGTCAGTATTGTGATTCTGTAATATTATTTGTGAATAATTAATTATTAATTTATATGATAAGGAAAATATTCATTTTATGTGGATATAGATGGAGAAAATTTTTAATGTGATAATTGTTGAAAATTGATATTTTATCTTTTTCGATAAAATAATTCATTTAAATATATTATTATATTTTAATAATATAATAATGGCGATATTTTTACAATAAATGTGGGATATATAAATAAATGAGGAGGAAGAGTATTTCTGTTACAAAAAAATGTTTAAAATATGTTAAACATGTTTGTGGGCCCCACTTTGTTATCGAAATTGGATTATAGCCCGTAAAATTGCTCGTTTGTGGATTTCTTTTAACTTCTGCTTGGAATTTGGAAAAACTTAAACTTACAAAGTTGTAGAGAATGGAATTTTCTATGAAAATAACATGTGGTTCGAATTTTTCTGATAAAAGGACTATTTATTATGAATTATTGAAGTTCCAAAGTTCCAGAATAATTGATTTTTGGAAGTTTTAATTATATTTATTAAGAAAAACGTTTTTTTGGGCTACACTAACATGTGCAAAATGAGATGAGATCAGTTGTCTAAGGTGGGCTTGAATTTTGTTAATTATATTAATATTATATTAAATTTTATGCTTCGGTGTTCTAAGCATTTTCCTATAAATAGGGTGCTTAAGTTAGAATTAAAAATCACACCAGAAACTGAAGTTTTTTTTTTCTCTCTCTCTATATTATCAAGCGTATTCTTGTTAGTATTTTGATACTTTGAGTGTTACTATACGGTGCAAGTTCCCTTCAGCACTATATCTTGTATTCTAGCTAGAAGTATAGTCTTTTCAAGGTAAGGGATATTATTATTTTTAAAATGATATTATTTCTTCTAATATCATTATGCCGAAATATTGGTAAGATTTTTCTTATGAAATTCTTGTCTTTTAGTGTCGAGGTTACTATTCACGCATACGACACTATTCGCAGAATATCTATTATGCATATTAGCTTTGATTGTATCCATGTTTTGATCATTCTTGAATTTTACTTCACTATGATTATTTATGAAGTATTTTTGAACTCGGATTGTTTAAAGTACGAATCCATAATATTTGTTCTTTTGTTTCACTAGATTCGTTTTCTTTAAAATATTTTTCATCATCCTCAGTTCTAAATGATGGTATTACTGAATATCTTTGACCTGTAGTGCAAAGATGGTTGATTTTCTTATGAATATTTTTGGCTCGGAGTGCAAAGATGTATAGGTGTTGAGATGAACATGACCGACTGATGAATATCTTTGGCCTGTAGTGCAAAGATGAATATTTGATTCAAAATGAATATTGGTTGATGTTACAGGGATAAAATATTGATGATGTACTTTTAAATTCATAGATTATAGTAGATTTCATTCTCTACATAATTCTTCTATGAATTATTATTTCCGTTGCAAATATTGATCTGAAACTTGTTGTCTATTGTATTTTATCAGATTTTTCTCTGTTGAAGACTAACGATAATTTGTTCTATATTATCTTAGTCATAATATTCTTTACTGGGCTGGTTGAGCTCACCCTTTTTCTTTTTGTTCCATTTTTCTTCTCAGGAGGCGAGAATGTAGCGAGTTCTAGTCGGGGTATGGAATGATGGAACCAGAATGTCGTCTTAGTAGTCCTCACCATTTTTATAAAATAATGTACCAATAATTGTAATGAGGACTTATTTGGGTGTGAATATTGTCTAGATGGTAATATTTGTATTTAAACTCACAATTTATATGTTGTATTAATAAAGTTGTAGTTGTTTCTGTACCATGTTATTGACGACTCAAAATGAGTGATGTATACTTATTTTGGGGGCGTCACAAAATATGCTAACAAACAAAGGTTCCCAATAAAGAAAAGATATTCAAAAATGGGTAATGATGGGGAGGTTAATTGTGTGGTTCTTTCATGCTCTTGAACCGGACAAACAGTAAGCAATTCAAAGAATGTCTTAAAAAAGCTTCCAAACAGTAAAACATGTTGTAAAGCTAAGATTAGGATTGTATTATGTCTTGATGGTAAGTGGCTAGTCTCACAAATAATCCTTGATCACAATCATGCTTTGAGCCTAGAAAAATCTAGATTTTATAAGAAGAATAGGGTTATGAGGATGTACATTAAAAGGAGACTTGAAGTTAATGATAGGGCGGGTGGTATTAGACCAAATAAAAACTTTAGTTCATTTTTGGATGAAGTTGGTGGTCATGAGAATGTTCCATTTTTAGAGAAAGACTGTTATAATCAATAAATGAGACGATTAAGGCTGGATGATGGGGATGCTATGACAGTTCAGAACTACTTTCTTAAAATGCAAGCTAATAATGCTAATTTCTTTTATTTGATAGATTTGGATTAGGAGAGGAGGATAAGGAAAGGAGGCTAAGGAATGTATTTTAGGCAAATGCTAGGAGTAGGGCAGCGTATGAGGAATTTTGGAATGGTGCATATGGTCTTAACAATCATCCAAATTCTGGAACACCATTTAAGGAGTAGTAAAATAAGAAAGTTTACGAGTAAAAGTTTGATTGAATTTGAATGTTTTTGATGTATTTTCATGTATGTTTGTAAAATTATAATCAGTGCATAGCAATATAACTAATTTAAGTACAGATGATCAAGCCTGTTGAATGTTTGTCATTAATTTTGCAAGCATGTCCTCTTTTACTGTAAATAAAGTAAAAGTCAGTAAAAGTTAGTACTGATATCAGATCTTTAGAAACACAATATGTGTCATGCTAAGAGAAGTTATTAGAACAAACTAAATTGATGAAAACAATAATTGAATTTTATTTCATAAACACAATAATCAAGATTTACATGTTTACAAGGGCCTAGGTAATTAAAAAAAACTATGATACAATAGCTTGAGCTATTAAGCTATTTCAGTTTTTCTGTGTAGTTTCACTGCACTGTGTGACACAGTTGTATAGACCTTAAATGATAGTTGTTCTGAGCATATCCAGCATTGCCGAGACAGCTTCATGATGTTTTCATCAATTCGAACCATCATGCTTGCAACTAGTAAACAACATCAGGCTGCTGCTGCAGTGCATTGTAATACTGCCCAATTTCAGAAACTTTGGTTGGACTGCTATCGACGAAACTTTGTTTGTCTTGTAGTGTTAAACTCTCCATCATATCTATGAATGACAAGTTCATACATGAAAATATCAGTTGCAGCAGGTGACCACTTGGCATGATCCTTACCAATTCCTTTTCGAGCAATGGCTCTCAGCTTCAGTTCTTGACCACGGCTAAGCTTCACAATTATTATTACCCTAAAATAATACAAACCAAAGCAAATGCTAAAAAATCGGCTCTCTATTCTCATAGAGTAACTTTCTCAGGTTAGGAGAATAGTTAACCATTAAGAAACCTAATTATGAATGGTCAAACGAAGTTTAACCGGATCAGCATTAGTATGTGTGGCCAAGCTTAAAGTTTTATGCTTAATTAATGCTGTAAAATTATCATTCAATTAATGAGCTGGATAACTATATATTTTCCTAATCCAATCATAATATAGATGCATAGTTTAGCATATAATCCTTTTTCTAAAAGATTGTCGTTTAAGGTTAATACACATAGATTAAAAAATATAATTAATACCTAACAAAAATACTATACTACCCTTATTTTAATTATCTCAACTAATTATTTCACTCCCAATATTTCTTATTCAATTCAACTAATTACTACTTAGATTATAACATTAAATTAAATAAGAATCATTGGAAAGGGAAGAAAACTTTAAATAGAAGAAAACTTTAAATAAGGGTAAAGTAGGAAAAAAATAACTAATATATATTGATAAACTTAAAACGACAATCTTTTTAGAACAAAAATTACTTCCTAAAACGACAATCTTTTAAGAACGGAGGGAGTAGTAAATAGATGACTCCACATAATTATGATATTTTAGGATCATAAATGCGCATTACTCATCTCCATCCTCCTTATATATAACTTTCTCATCTTACATTTCTTCATTGTCCTTAATTCGACACTACTTTCATAGTCAGGACCATCTTAATTTATAGCAACAAACCGAATCGTCGCCAAATCCGTCGCTAAAAAAGAGTATGCAAAGTATGTTAAATAGAAAGTAAGCTTAAGATTCGAACCATATATATATATATATATATATATATATATATATATATATATAATACACACATACATACATTACGGAATCATTGGTTCGGAACATAAACTACATATAATCTGACTGGAATTCTCCAATCAACCTCTTAACAAAAAAAGAAAGCAATTGAAAATGTAGATGACATTTCCCCAGATCATTTTGTTCCAAGTTATGACGGAATTTTCAAATCAACTTCTAACAAAAAAGCAAGCAATTGAAAATGTAGAAGACATTTCACCACAACATGTAGATGACATTTCACCATAAGCGGCTACAAATTAAAGAGAATACAAGATAACAAATGGCAGCATCATGTTGCACATTATTTATGGGAGCAAAGTTTTAACCCTGAATTATAGTACAAATCTTAGCCTATTTCACTAAGAATTTTTATAATCAATATTCATTGCGACTATGGAAGAACAAAAGAGATATGGAGAGCCTATGCATGCCAGAAAAATCAGTGCTATCACTTTCCATTACCTATTTAAGGAGACTAGATTTTGAGTTGTTTATAACAAGTCTAGGACTGCCTTGTTTTTGTCAACTTGTCCCAACCAGAAAAGATCACCCTCAACACAGAATATAACACCGCTTGTATGCACGACAGTATAAAGTTCCAGCAGGATGAGGGCCAGTACCATGGATATAGCAATCGGAAAAAGAGGCTGATAAGATGCCGGGGATACTGTCCAACCTGGACGACAGCATCAAAATGTTGTGTTACGAGGGAATCCATGGGAAAAAATAGGACACATAATCCTAATATTATGAACTCGCTGATATGAGAATTTACTGCACTTGAAATACATCTTGCAACTCTCTTTCCAGTATAAATTATGGCCGAAACTGTAGAGAAAAATACTCACAGGGAAGAGAAAATCTAATGCAACCCATGCCGCATGACGAACAGCTCTTGTTGGATACATTGGACCACCAGGAGTAGTGAAGCTATACAAGCAAGTCTTTAGTCTGGTACTAGTAGCCATTCGCAATTCCATACCTGCAGAGAGATTAGTTATATTCTACAATTGTTAATTCATCTTACCCCAATCATGTTTATGTAATCGTAGCCTAAGCATATTATATCGAAAAAAAAACAAAATCCTAAATTCTAAGCAGTGATTAGTAGTACCTTGGAGAACTTTAATGTGGGAAAGGTAATGTAGCAGAACTGGTTCCACCTTCAACTTTAGGAGCTGACAAATCACAAAAATAGTAAACAATAAGAGACGCATTCATGTCTATCATTAATAAATAGGATTCACTACTTAAAGACAGTACTTTCAGTATTTACTTGATCAGTTAGTTCAATCACAAAAATATCTGCAGGACCACCAATCAAGAAAGCATTTGGAAAATCTGGAAATTGCTTTAAGAAGCTTTCAAGCTTGTCAACTGTAAAAAATATTTTAAAAAAAAAAATTATGATCAAGAACCAAAGAAGCTATAACCAATAAAGCTGCACCATTAACAAGGCCTACCTAAGTTGTACTGAAATATGAACTTTGAAAGAAGAAGAAAGAGATCTCTCTGTGCCTGAAAAATAATGAGGAATGAAATTAATGTTCAAATATTTGCAGCAACTTTGTTCTCCAAAAAGTGACTTCAGATTGGAAATGTTTAGCACGTGCAGATGATCAATATGCCTGACCTGTACAGGAATTTTCTTCAATCGTTCAGGCACTAAAGCAACTTCCTCAAGAAGATACTGAAATGGATCCAAAGGAAATGAGTAAAATAAAGAATCTTTCAAGAACTTGTAAAATATGAACATTATACACAAACATCTTTCACAGAAAGGCTTCTAACCTGAAAGAGACTATGGAAGCGCCTGGTGTTCGTTTGGATGTCAATCCTGCAGATAAGCAGACAAATAAATTAAAAGGAAATACTTTTATTCCTTCCACTCCTACCGAGGATAAGAAGTCAAGAAGCCTCTATAAAGAACAAGGAAGTAAAGATAGATATTGCAAATGAGGAAAGGCAAGAAGTAACAGAAAACTCAAAGAGGGTAAAAACTAGAAGACAAACAATTCTTGGAAACCTATTCAGAGCCGCAGAATCAAGTGTTTATAGAAGGGACATGGGTCATCTAGTATTCTAAATTATTCCAACTACAGTGAATTTAATGGTTCACAATCCATTATACTCTTAGTTACAGTTTTGACATCTAGAAGCCGAGATATTCGGAAACCAAATTGCAGAAAAATAAACCTCTAAATGTAGGGAGCTGCAAGCTCAGAACCCTTCTGACTACTGAGGGCAAGATATTCTGTACATTAATCGTTCCCCTCTGACCTCTCCCTTCTTTCACTTTCACATTGCAGGGCAAGAGCTGAAGCAAGAAGCAGAAGCATAGCTGACATGATTTGTCATGACTGGAAAAAAGCAGAATCTTAGTCACATATTCTAACTCTCTCAGAAATGCAACCCGCATTTGGTTTCAAGTTGACCAGAATAACTGAAACAGGCTAGGTCTGAGAAAGTACAGAACTCACATATATTTAAAACTAAAATTTTGGCAAAAACGTACACAATAACAATCCAAAAAGAAACTGTGATATCAGGCATGAGAAGCAGAACCAATCCCCACAATTCATTAGAACCAATTATCTACAAATAGGATAGAATGTTTCATGGTCTAAGAAAAAGTAACTGATATTTATGTGTTCTCTTGCTTTCAAGATTCCAAACATATTTTAATATGAAAATTAATTTGTAGGGACACATAAAAAAGGGAAAATCCACCTATTCCAATTACTTGGGTGTACCGGCAAAGGAAATTGGAGACCTTCCAGCTTGAGATACACAACTATGAAGGGTTATTAAAAATTAAAAAAAGAAAACGAAAAGAAGGTAAACATGATAATTAATTTCTTGCCATGACTCCTAAAGGACCTACTCTGTCAGTAGCCAATCAATAATTCATAAGATATGTAATATCACAAGTCCTTACCAGAATACATTTGTAGCACCTTGAACAAGGGCTGAGGAGTAACGGAGGAGGATGTCAGTATTATCAATTTGAACTTCAAATAACTGCAACATATATACAAATATCTTAAGTTTTTTTACCAGATCAATTTATATTGAAGTATGGAAGAAAATGAGTTATATGTTGATTCACCCATTGACATATAAACAAGTTCACTCTCTCCAATTTCGTAAAATAATAAATACATGACCAGCTGACTGCTATGATAATTGCCTGCTGAAGATCCAATCACTTTCAATTCCCAAACGACATATCTATACCTTATAATTCATCCATTCCAAATGCATCATAATGAAGATTGTGCTATCAATTACTAATGCTTTTTGTTAAAGATAAAATAGATGTATAGAATAGTTGTTATTATTACAAAGAGTACTAAAGCTACTTAATTGCTTGCTACTCAAGTATAGTTCTTTCTCCTCCTCGTATTATTCAGCGGTTTGTTTCCACACAAACTAAGGTATATTAATAGGATACAGTGCAGATCTATGCATCTGAAAGGTAGAATGGAGTGCCAGCAACAGTTCCATGGCTGGTGGTCATTTTGGATGAACCACATGGAAGGTGCAGATTTCAAATAGATGCAGAACACAGGACAAAAAGAAAAGTAGCTGATTGTTATACATGTCTTGACCATATAGTTGTAAATTAATGCTACAATTGTTTGAAAATGGAGGGCTATCTTGTTAGTTCTAGTTGCTTAGTTATAGGGTAACCTTTTCACCTTGTAAGCTGCTTTTCACCTACTAGACACTTCGCTCTTCATACATATAAAATTTATCACTTTCATTTAAATTTTTTTGGATGAATGAAACTTTTGAGAGTTTATATTTCCCTAAGCAGTATATATTCTCCTTTTGATATGTTCCAATTCCCTGACACCAGTACTGAACATGTTTTCATCCCAAACCCCTACCCCAGTAGGCCCAACGTTTTCAACTACAGCCATCCTGAGTCACAAATACTAAGGTAGAGAAAGTTGTTTATTAGCACCCTCTGTCAGCGCAATCAGGAAGATATCCCAATTATTTTAATTATTGACCTTTGTGAAGCATAAGGGAGTATACCTATGTTCGGGAATCTCTCTTCTCCTCCATTCTGTAGTTATACTTATGGATCATGAGCACTGATTGCTACAATTGGTCTTTCAATGATATATATGTCCATATATGGCAATACTATGGTAGGTCAAAGGTGTTCTCAAAAAAAGTAGTTATCTGGGATTGGTCATGTTTCTTGGCCTGACTGGTCCAATCCTCTATCAGACTATCAACAACTGAAAAAACACGTACCATTTCTTGAGCAGGAACGTGTACAAGTGGAGGATCTTATATATCCTTAGAACCATGCCCATAAGCTTTTCTTTTCCAATACTGGATACAACAAATTTTATATTCATTATCATAGTTGTCATGACGTCACCATGACGTTGTCTAGGCGACGACTAGGCGTCCTGGCATTGGAGAAGGGTAAAGAAATGCCTTTTTATCATGACTCATCATAACCCATAATTAACCAAGTGAGTTAACCCATTACCTTACTCCTTTGAATGAGAGTTATGCTCATGAGGGAGACGGAAATAATTTCATAGCTGATGACTTTGCTTGAGCTATGACTAGAAATAGAGTAGAGACTGTTAATTATTTTGTTTTGGGTTTTAGTGTATATAAAATTTTATTGTGTAATATACTTTTGAAATAAAATAAATAATATATAAATTGCACAATGTTAACGATTTGTCGCCATACGGACGTCTTGAAGGACGCCTTATCGCCTAGGAGTCCTGGCGGTCATCTACCGTCGCGCCTTGACGCCATGACAACTATGTTCATTATAAATAGAATAAATAACACAGAAGGTTTATCTCCTGAATTAAAATTATTTTATATCAACGTATAGCTCATTAACTGTAACCTAAAACCTAGGATCCTAGGATCTTATTGCTAAAGTCCATAAGTGGGAACCACTAATCCTGTCCAGGCCATGAAACTAACCTAGTAAGATACCATATGTGGGAACCACTAATCCTGTCCAGGCCATGAAACTAACCTAGTAAGATACCAACAATTTTCAACACGCTAAAATCATAATTCTTAATAGAGTTTTCTACTAAGTTAATCGAAACCAATTTTGTGTATCATGAAGATTGCTCAAAGCCAGTTGCATATACTGTTCAAGGTTTCAACAAGTAAACAACTTGAGATTTTAAAATCTATTTCCTTCTAATAAGAAGACTACGGAACAAGAAGTCGAAATGTACTAGAAAAAGCAAAAATATTTTAAGCAATCTTCAATACATATTCCCCTTGGATGTTTTTAGATGAACCAGTCAGAAAGAGATAATGCCTCCCCCTGCATGTTAATATTAGGAAGGTTAAAATGACAAATTTGGCATAATCAAGTATTCTTTGAACCCATTTCTCAATCAAGAAGATAGAGCAACCCTGATTCTCAAGAAGAACCTCCATGCTAGCCATGAACATACAACTAAACCACTTGTCTAGATGGTTCTTAATAGCTACATACTTAGTTTGGTCCTTGAGCATGAATTTATAGGATAACTCCACGATTAACAGTACTAGACTACAAAAGAAAAATGTAAAAAACATAGCAAAAGATTCACATAAGCATACCCATTTATGGAAGAGAAGAGAAAATATATGAGACGCAAATGCCTGGCTCCAGAGTTTCACAATCAAATCAAGAATTGGTTCCCCGTTCTTTGGCACCCAAACAAAATGGTCAGCAAGCACATCATAAAAGCATAGTTGACCCTCGGTCCCCTCTTCTTCTATAGAAGCTAACTCTTCATTGCTGAGAATTATATCTGTTTCAATTCCATTACAGAAAAATGAGACGACAAAAAAAATCTGACTGAATGACAAATTACAACATTAGAAAACATGTAATGGGGACAAGAATTTTACTTCATAAAATGCCTCTTAATTGACAAGAAATCATCCTTATAACTTAACGTCAATCATATAACAAAATTTAAATGTGCAAAATGCGTTTTCTTCTGAAATTTATGTATACAAAAAGGTCTTAACACCAATTTATGTAATCTGCAAATAGGTCGGATTGAAAAATGGAAACATATACGTACACATGTAATTGAAATTTTCTTACACAAAAATGACTTAATTCTTTAAACATCAAAACGAGTAAGCTGGCAGTGAAATTACATTGATTATATGTTTGCAAATAAGAAACATACAAGTTAGCATTTTCTACCCTGAGCCTTATGATGAAAGGCAGTGGAATCCTACAATAGAAATCTTAAATTCATAAACTATTTTAAGTTCCAAGTAAAACTCATTTCTTTCAGCTTGTGACAATCTTAATTGTGCAGATTGCTCTTGTAAATCAAGAAATTAATAGTAACTTCCTAACTGGACAGAACAGATAGACCATGCAAGATTCAAATGAATTCAAAATGATAGCCAAAGACCAATATATACATAATTGTGGAGCTCAATTACGCCTTAAAAAATAAATAAAAAACCAACTATAACCAGGTAGCTACCTCTGCATGGATGCCAATCAGAATCATCTCATTGGTAGGCTCTGCTACCACAATAGGGAGTACCAAAACAAAAAACACTAAAGTACATAATTTTTCTGGAAAACTGAATTTTCAGTATATAAAGAACAACCAAGTCAAGAAGCAAAGGTCAAGCTGCTAGTTTAGTTTCCAACCCGATCTCACCTACCAATCCAGGAAAATAGAAATGAAAGAGGAAAGGACGGGAACATTTGAAGGAATCCTAGACTTACTAGAAGAAAAAGTCGCAAGAGGGCATTTGTATTGAAATATTAGGCAATGCACAAGGAAGAAGGCGAGACATCAACTAGTTTATCAAAGCTGCACACAGATGTTTCAGTGCACGTGTTTTCTCCAAGCCATTGCACGCAAATTCCATTATTCACAATACAGAATCATCAAGGTAGTAGGAATGTAGGATTAGAACCAAGACTAGTTAAACATGCTCCTCTTACATCATCTAAAAAAGACATACAATCTGAGATTGAGATTGTGTTTAGAGGATAAAACATTGCACATCACAACTAGATCAGTAATCATAGATTCTTGCGCAGATTTTATTTGACGGGTACAGCCAAGAGTCCCAAATTTTTGGTCAAAAATGTGTCTCAAATGATGTGGCACTGAATATTTTTCTAATATTTTATAGCATAGCCAATCACAAAAAATGTACCTAACCAATGTGATGACACGTCATTTGAGACACTTTTGAGACCAAATATTTGGGACCACCCTAGCTCTATTTGACTACATCAGAATGCCACTGGCATTCTCAAAAGTTTCAAGTCAATGGAATTGACCAAGCCTCCACAGCGCTCAAGTGCCATGGCAATAATGTCCTACTATCAGTTCTCTTCTTGCTACAAAAATTGTAATAGTAATTCCAATGAGATCATGCAACACTATTTATATTCATTAAGTAGAATAAAGCCATAAATACATCGTTTCCAATATCCGATCTGCATCCCCAAACACCACAAAAGTAGCATTACAATTGCTCCAGCCTTCGTCAATTAATACCAACATTTATTTTTGTTTTTTGTTAAGTCAATAGATGCCAAGATTTCCCCAATGAAAAATCCAAATGTATTATTTCTTGACAATGGCAAACTGATAATAACGTATGAGGTACCAAACATCATCACCATACAAAATATCTTAATGAGACTTTCAGAACTTAAGAAATTAACAAAATTACTTCCTCTGTCCCAATTTAATGAGCTGGTTTGACAATTGACAGGCAGTCAGCACATAGTTTTAGGAGAGGTGTAATGAATGTTTTACCTTTTCTTAAAACCATTTGATATAGAGGTTACAATTATTTGTTGAGATATGAATGATTAGGATCAGAATGAGATCACTAATTTTGGGACATCCCAAGAAAAATAGAAAGGAGCTCACTTAAATTGGGACACAGGGAGTAATGACTAATCAATATTAAGTCATCTAGGGTGTAAATCTGAACATTATAATAGGCACACTCATGGTAAGGTTAAAAATTGAATTATAATCCCATTTTACCATATTCACTATCACATATAGTAAATGCTTAAATGATCTAGATTGCTGATGTGACATCATAACCAGCAGTAACAGTAAATAGTTGAGATTATTTTCCTAGTTAAGAAATTGGTTGTACTGTACAATAAAGTATCATAAATTCATTGACCTTTTTGTTGATTGAACAATATCCATGAATAATTTATTCATAAAAAATAGAGTAACTACAAAGAAAGGACGAAAAAGGTAAAACAGAGCTTGGAATTACCTCTGGCTCGATCATCAACTTCTAAAGCAAGGTCCGCAAACAGATCTTGCAACAAATTGCGACTCTGAGTTGGCGAATCTATTCCCTGCACAGTCCAAATCAAATCATCAATTGAAAAAATTCGTTTCTGTGAATTAAGCACACATATAAATATGTATAGAAATGGAAAAGGAATTGTAAAATGAAAGTGGACAAACCCGTTGAAGCTTTTTCTCGATCTCTTGGGTGAGAGCAGTGAGATAAGCAGAGTTTTGAGGCGTTAAATTACGTGGCATTCTGCTGCTGATCGGACTCCGATTACAGAGCATTTGAAACAGATATTACAAAACCCTAACCCTAGCTTTAATGAAATTCCCAATTACACTCCTTCAAACTCCTATGGCTCTGCACATATATTTATATATGATTGCATGTACGTATCGTGTTATTGCGAAGAATTTTAATTTAATTTTTTTTTAAAAAAATTGGTTTTATAGAGACAAGATTATGGCTGGAGGAAGATGACTCCATAACTCCGTAGTGGAGCTACTGTTGTCCGTTTGTGGACATGTGATGTGGAAGTTGGTTTATTTTATGTTGTGTTTGTATAATTTTAAAATTAGAGATATAATTTTATTTTAAAAAAATATTTGTTATTATTTATATATATATTTTTTAAATTATAATATTTTTTATTTATTTTAAAATTAAAAATAAACTTTTAATTTTATACTACAAAGTGACATAATATTTAATTTTAATTTAAAAAGTTAGCATTTTATAATAACTATTGTAAAGTTTTATAATTGAAAAATCTCATCATTTACATTTCTTTAAAAAATATTACATCTTGCAAAAATAATATAATGATTTTATAGCGAATGGATACAATAATAAATTATGTAAATAAGTGCTGATTTATAAGTAATAAACCCACTAAATACATCAAATATTTGAATTCAAAATTAATTGACAGTAAAAAGAGTTAATTTTAATTATTATTTATTAAATATATTTTCTTTTTGAGTATTGATGTGGATTAAGTTATACTCCACTATGGAAGAAAACATTATATGTTTTTATGGCGTTGACATTTAAATTTAAGCAAATGACTAATTTATATTTAATAATTAAGGCTTAACTCATTTATTTATCATCTTTCACTTAATTCTTTTCCTAAGTTTTGTCTCTATAGAGAGTAATAGAATAAATTTTGCAAAATAAATAAATAAATAAAATAATCCTTATAAAATGTTTTTATATTTTTAAATATTCTTTTATGCACACATCTTCTAGGAAGGAAGGAAGGAAGGAGAGTTGAGGAGGCAATGATGATGATGTAATAATGGCATATTAGGATGGGTGCGTGGCGTGACAGCGAAGCAATATCATCAGAGCCATAAAGGAGATGGGACACGTGCATTACCCACGTTGTTTATGCATTTAGTTTGGATAAAGGTTAGAAGTCGATGGAATCATGAAAAAAAAAATGGCAAAATTATGTATTTCACTATTATATTTAGCAAATTTTATTTAATATATTATTATATTTTTAATTTTTTGAATTATATTATTAAATTAATTATATTTTAATAATTCAATTATTCCGCTAAAAAATTTTGAAAGACGTTAAAATATTACTTATATGACGCAGACGAGGTAAAAAAAATATATTATTTATGTGACAAAAAAAAATAAAAAATAGATTTTAAAAATAAAAAAAATACTCATTTCAAAGTTTTAAAAATAACAAAAATATAATAAAAAAAAAAAATTTAAAAAAAAGAATTTAAAAAAACATAATTTTTTTAAAAACATAATTTTTTTAAAAAATAGCTTTTTTTAAAAAAATAAATTTGTAAAAAAACAAAAACTTTTTTAAAAAATAGAATTTTTTTAAAAAACGGATTTTTTTAAAAAATAGAATTTTTAAAAAAACAAATTTTTTTTAAAAACAGAATTTTTTTTAAAAAAAATAGCTTTTTTAAAATAATAGAATTTTAAAAAAATGAAACTTTTTTAAAAATCAACTTTTTTAAAAATCAACTTTTTTAAAAAAACAGATTTTTTTTAAAAAACAAACATTTTTTTAAAGAACAGAATTTTTTTAAAAAACAGATTTTTTTTTAAAACATAATTTTTTTTACAAACAGAATTAAAAAAAAGATCCGTTTTTTAAAAAATAGAATTTTAAAAAAGTTCTGTTTTTTAAAAAATTCTTTTTTAAAAAAAAATCTGTTTTTTAAAAAAAATCTATTTTTTAAAAAAATCTGTTTTTTAAAAAACATTCATTTTTTAAAAAAATTTGTTTTTAAAAAAAATTCTGCTTTTTTTTAAAGTCTGTTTTTAAAAAAATTATGCTTTTTTAAAAGAAAATTATATTTTTTAAAATAATCTGTTTTAAAAAAAATCTTTTTTATTTTATTATGTTTTTGTTATTTTTTAAACATTAAAATGAGTATATTTTTTATTTTTAAAATCCATTTTTGATTTTTTTTGCCACATAAGTAATTTTTTTTATTTTTTTGGCCACGTCAACGCCACATAAGCAATATTTTAACGTCTATCAGAATTTTTTAACGGAATGTCTTAATTGTTAAATAATAATTAGTTCAGTGATGTAATTCAAAAAATTAAAAGTTCAGTAGTGTATTAAGTAAAACTTGTCAAGTATAGTGGTGAAATACATAGTTTTGCCAAAAAAAATACTTTCTCAATTCTTAATTATTTGTCGTTTTAGAATTTTTATTTATTCTTAATTATTTAATATTTATTTAAATCTAAAAGAATTAATAATAATCTTACTCTACCTATTTTTTTAGGCTTAAATATTACTCCCTCTGTCCCAAATTAACTGCTCAATTTTGACCTTTTTAAGTCAAATTGACTTTTTTTAGAATTAATAATTAAGCATATATAAATATATTTCTAATATTATAAAAATTGGGATTAGTAATAAATTGTATATACTTTCTTTTGGTTATAATCTCTTCACCTATATTTTAACAAAAATAGTAAAAAGATTATTTTTAAAAATGGTCAATTTGACTTTAAAAAGTCAAAACTGAGCAATTAATTTGGGACGGAGGGAGTATTTACTATCTTAAACTATATGTCATATTCTACTTCAGTGATTAACCTTTTAATTTTGTCAATTAGATGATTGAATTATTAATTTTTTTCAATTCCATTCGATTGAGGTTGCCACGTCAGAAATTGCTGACATGTCTATCTGGGTGGGGCATAACTCAGCTGATGTGTGTAAAAAAAATAATTTTTTATTTTGTGATTAAACATTTTTGATATATTAAAGAGAAAAATGGTCACACCTTTTCTTTAATACATTTAAACCACACAAAACAACACCCCTGTCCCAGATTTTAAGTGCACGCCATGGTTGCCGGCAAAGATGAAGAGCAGAGAATATCAAAACAAAATCAAAATTCATTTAAAGAACACAATCCAATTCTCAGATCCAAAATAAAATCAGAACAAATAAAGCTAAAAACATGGGAAGAACAACCCAATCGAAACATAAACAGAGAAAATATGAAATCCAAAACCAAATCAAAAATCAAATCACCATAAACGTATAACCCAAAATCAGAAAGGATAACTTGAAACAAATCTAGAAGGAACAACCATAGTAGAGCCATAGTAGAGCAGATCCATTAACAGATGAAAGATGAACTAATAGATAAAATAGAGAAAGAAGATAAATTAATAGATAAAACATATAATAGATTCAAAACAGATCCATTAACCAGTACAGATCATCCAAATCTGAGAGTAAAAGGAACAACCATAGTAGAGCCCAAAGCTTCCGCTGCACTCGATCAAGACTCCAGAGCTTCCGCCGCACTCGATCAACCTCAAAACCCTAGACCCTCAGATCTCCCGCTACCTATCATCCGACCGTGTCCAATTTTGCAGATTACTTCTCCTTCTTCGACATTGTTAATGAGCTTGTCGTCGCTAATGGCGACTGGACCGGCGCACATGGCTGTCAAAAAATTTGTCGTTGCATCTCTTGACTGCACTGAATATTTGGAGGAGGAACAAGAATGAGTTTTAATGATATTGGTTTGGTTTGGTTATATTTAAAATGATTTGACATATTTACCGTTGATGTTTAAAAGAGATAATTAAAATAATATTTTTTTTTAATTACACATAAACATTAGTTTGTTTAGTCTGCGAGCCACGTCAGTAATTTCTGACGTGACAAAGTCAATTGAATGAAATTGAAAAAAATTAATAGTTCAATCATCTAATTGACAAAATTAAAAGGTGAATCATCGAAGTGAAATATGGCCTATATTTTACGGTAGTAAATTATATTTAAGCCCTTTTTTTAATACTTTTAACTATTTCTCTCTCCTTATCCCAACAAAACTTTTCTATTTTTTTTACCTTCCCCTCTCTTTTTCTTTTGTTTATCGCGTTTTTCAACCGCCTCTTCCTCTCCTCAGATTAATTATGATGTTAAGAAATTTTATTTTTTCAAAGAATTTTTTCCTCCGTATATATGAATTCTTCAATGGATATCTTCTAATCTTCTCACATAAAATTTATTTAGTCACAAACATCATGGATTGCAAAAAAAACCCTCAATATAACAAAGGAATGGCTTTTCTTCTTATTATTTAAAGGATAAATCTACTGGTGAGACTCCTAAAGTTGCATGGGACTTCGAATTGAATTTGTCGGAAGATACTGATATCAATTTGAACAAGATCCTAGATGATGAAGGTGA
Source organism: Panax japonicus (assembly GCA_020205505.1). Taxonomy (NCBI): domain Eukaryota; kingdom Viridiplantae; phylum Streptophyta; class Magnoliopsida; order Apiales; family Araliaceae; genus Panax; species Panax japonicus. The sequence continues at coordinate 61,187,611 of CM035108.1, read as the reverse complement.
GCTTTCTATGGAGGAAGAAAAACAAAAGGTTTTCTTGGAGATTTTTAGGATTTTTTTACCCCAACTTTTTTTAACTGCCGTTATTTTTGGTGGGTTATTTTTTGTGAGTTAATTGGCTTTGTCTCTAATGTTCCGACAACTCGATTTACTCTACTTCTTTTAGCAGGCTCCGTAGTAATGAATGTAAATATACAAATTTTCCCCGAGAACAATTCATTTACTTGTGAATCTAATCTTGGTCGAGCTATAGCAGTTAAGAAAATAACTTTTGCAATAAAATTTTTGCTCTTAGATGTACGCAAAGGCTCTTCTTCATCTAGGAGGAGTGTAAGATGTAAAAACCCCAAATTTTACGAATAAAGATTTAATTTTCTCGAAATATTTTTTTGAATATTATGGTGTGGATTTGATATAATGTTATAGTTGTGGGTAATATTTATAAATTTTGCAAAGTACGCAAGTTGTTATATAATATTCGATTGGTCGGGGAATATTCGTTTTAACAGGGAATATTCATACGACGGAACAACATTGGTGGACCCCACAACGGAATTATTGTCGGATTGAGAAAATGACAAAAATATTTTTATGAAAATAACGGCGGAAGTTTTACCGATAAAACTGTTGAACTACTCGGTAGTAAAAGTACAGTAATATGCGTGGTTGCATAGTAACACACGGTATTGATTATTGATGATTATGTGAGAAGTCACTTAGTTTTGTTCAATTATTGCTACAGTAATTGTTGCATGGTATCTCACAATATTTGATTCAATTATTGTCGATATTTTAAATATTATTAAATCAATAATTGAGATGACAGAGTTATTAATATTATTATTTGCAATATTAACGATGTCTAGAAGTTCTGCCAAGGAGAGGTTTGGTCACCTAATTGCGCGCCAATAGGGAGAAATCCTTATTGGAAAGCCCCCTCTATCCTGGGAACGACCTGATCAATTAATATTGTGAATTATAATAATGATGATAAATGTTGTTAAATATATTAAGGTGTCTTTTTATGAAGTCACGGAAGTTTATATATATATATATATATATATATATATATATATTATATATATATATATATAAATTTTGTTTTATTAGTAATATTAATGTAATAAAATAGAAAAGCTTTTTATATAAAACATAATACTTTTATAAAGTTATTTATTATATTAGAGTATAAATAGAATATATTATATTCTATTATGCATAGTATTTCGCATAGTAAAATATTTTTATATAAAATAAAATACTTTTATAAAGTTATTCGTTTTATTAGATTATAAATAGAATATATTATATTTTATTTAAATTTTTTTATTTTATTAGAATATTTTATAGTAAACCAATCTGGACCGTCTGTTTAAAAGTAAATCAATCTGGACCGTTCAGGAATTAGTTACTATTCAGTCCATTCTCCTATAAATAGAAGCTCATTCATTCATTATTTCTTACAAATTCATTGAAACTCTAGAGAGAGAAACTAAAGAGAGTAAGAAGAAAAGTATTCTGCTACTTCACTACTCCTATATCCAGTTTCTTCTAAGGTAAGGGGTATTATTTCTTTCGTATTCATGAAGAGAACTTCTGTTATTCCATTTTTTATTATTCTGTTGTAATAACCTGTATACGCGGGCTACCCTATACTTGGTGAAATTCGTCTCTTATTCTATTCTTTATTATTATGTTGGAATAACCTGTATATGTGAAGTACTGTATACATGGTAAAATTCTTCTGTTAATTCATTCTTTATTATTCTGTTGGAATATCTTCTCGGTGCGTATTACGCCTGACCTGGTTCCATTAATTATTATTCTGTTGGAATAACATGTCTGTGCAGTTTATCGCATGCATGGTGATTTCTGTTGTTATTTCATTCTTTATTATTCTATTGGAATATCCTGTCGGTGCGAATTTCACCTGACCTGGTTCCGTTCTTTATTATTCTGTCGGAATATCCTGTCTGTGCGTTTACGTATGACCTGGTTCCATTCTTTATTATTCTGTTGGGAATAACCTGTCTGTGCAGTCTATCGCACCCATGGTGAATCCTTCTATAATTTCATTCTTTATTACTCTATTGGAATAACCTGCTATGTGGATTCCCACATGCATGGTGAATGATCCTTTGTATTCATTCCTTATTAAATTATGGAAATAATCTGTCTAAGTGGATTACCGCATGGCGGACAAAAATCTATTTGTAGTTTTATATATTCTCTTATATTCAGTTGGTTAAAGCTTTGACTTCTACACTCCATAAAATTAGTGGAATATCCTTGATATTTGCGCTTCATCTAGTATCTTTTCATAGAAATATTCTTCTGAGAATTCTTGAATTTTACTCCACAAAAAGTATCATGTTGACAATTTGGACGTTATTGATTCCTAGATAAATTAATTCTTGAACTTATTTTATTGAATTCTTATATCATTGTCATCATCCTCATGTTTATATTATGTTGAAAGTCATCTGTGGCCTATAGTGCATAGATGGACTTGGTATGATTATGACCAGGGATTAATCGGTATAATCATGACCATAATATTACAAATGATATGGTAAAAGTCCTCATTGGCCCGTAGTGCATTGATGGACAGTTGTTGGCATGATCATGACCATTGATGAATACACGAATATCCTTGGCCCGTAGTTCATGGATAATTTGTGGTTGTGATACTAATGAATATCCTTGGCCGTAATGCAGGGATGATATGAATTATTTATTAAGCTGAGTCTCAACGATAAAAGTGATAAAAAAACCTTTTTAAATTATGAAAGATAGTAGATTTTATTCTCTACTTGACTTTTTTAATGGATTGCTTGTTCCGCTGCAGTTAAACTTGAAGTTTGTTATATTTTATCAGTTTAACATTGTTGAAGACTAATGAAGTAATGATAATTTATTCTACATTATCGTAGTCATAATATTTCTTACTGGGCTAGTTGAGCTCACCCCTTTCTTTCACTGTTCTCTTCAGGAAATGAGAACGTAGCCGAGACTAGTCGGAAAACGGAGTGACGGTCCAGATGATAGTATTAGTAGTTCTCACTATTCTGTTAAATAGTGTGACAATAAATATAATGAGGACTCTTTTGAGTGTGGATATTGTCTAAATGACAATATTCTTATTAAAACTCTCAATTTATGTTTTGTCGTATTTTACACGACAACTGTATTATTAAGTTGTATTTATATTTTTGTACCATATTTTTGGCAACTCAAAATGGGTGATGTATACCTATTTTTGGGGGCGTCACATAAGACCCCAACTTATTATAAATAAAATTAAATTTCCTCTATTTATTATTTTGAAATAGTAAGGGTTGATTTGATTAATGTGGTTAGTTATGGGTAAAATGCGCAAATATTTAAATAAGTAAGTGGTTATAAAATATTCATTGTTGTCGGGGAATATTCGTTTGGTCGTGGAATATTATTACTGTCAGGGAATATTCGTACAACGGCGTAGGCTTGTGTGGGCCCCATAACGAAAAACGATTGAATGAAGAAAATGAGAAGTATAAGTTGTTTATAAATAACGGCGTAGCTATTACTGTTAATACCGTTGAAATACTCGGTGGTTAAAACACAATAGCACACGGTATTGCACCAATTATTGATTCTTACGTAAGAAGACATTACTCAATAATTTTTACAGTAATTACTGTTTAATATTTTATTTTATTGATTCAATAATTGTTGCGTTGATATTTTATATTATTGTTATTTTAATAATTGTCACTGCACAATATTTTTTATTATCAGATCAATAATTCATATTATATGAGTAATATTATTAGATAGCATTATTGGCAATGTCTAAAAAGTTATGTCTAAGGAGAGGTTTGGTCACCTAATTGCGCGCCAACAAGGAGAAATCCTTATTGGAAAGCCTCATCTTTCCTGGGAACAGCCTGGTTGTTGATATTGTGATTCTGTAATATTATTTATGAATAATTAATTATTGATTTATATGATAAGAAAAATATTCATTTTATGTGGATATAGATGGAGAAAATTTTAAAGTGACAATTGTTGAAAAATTGATATTTTATCTTTTCTGATAAAATAATTTATTTAAATATATTATTATATTTTAATAATATAATAATGGTGATATTTTTACAATGAATGTAGGATATATGAATATATAAGAAGAAAGAGTATTTTTGTTACTAAAAATATTTAAAACATGTTTTTCATGTTTGTGGACCCCATTTCTTGACTGAAATTTGATTATAGCTTGTAAAATCGTCCGTATGTGGATTTCGGTCAATTTCTGTTTGGAATTTGAAAAAAATTAAACTTACAAAGTTTTAGAGAATTGAATTTTCTATGGAATGGACATAAGATTTGAATTTTTTAGATAAAAGGACTATTTATTGTGAATTATTGAAGTTTCGGTATATTGGGTCTGGATTGATTTTTGGAGTTATAAATAATTTTGTAAACAAAAATGTTTTTTGTGATTTTGGTGGGTTGGGTTCTGGCGTTTTTGACCAAAAAAAGTGGGCTAAAGAAATTTGTATAAATATATTAATATTTTATTAAATTTTCTGCTTTGGTGTTCTAAGCATTTTTCTATAAATAAGGTGCTTAGGTTAGAATTAAAAATTACACTAGAAACGAGTTTTCTCTCTCTTCCTCTCTCTATATTATCGAGCGTATTCTTGTGAGTATTTTGAGACTTTGAGTGTTGCTATACGGTACAATTTTCCTTCAGCACTATATCCAGTATTCCAGTCAGAAGTACTATCTTTTCGAGATAATGGATGTTATTTTTTTTAAAAAAAAATGACATAATTTCTTCTAATATCATTATGCCAGAATATTGGTAAGATTTTTCTTGTGAAATGCTTGTCTTTTAATGTCAGGGTTACTATTCACGTATATGGCACTATTCATGTATACGACACTATTCACGAATACATCACTATTCACAGAAAAATTATTTTTTTTTTGTTTTTTGTCCAAAATATTTATTATGGATACTAGCTTTGATTGTATCCATGTTTTGATCATTCTTGAATTTTACTTCACTATGAGTATTTATGAAGTATTTTTGAACTCGGATTGTTTAAAGTACAAATCCTTAATATTTATTCTTTTGTTTCTGTGGATTCGTTGTCTTTAAAATATTTTTTCTTCATCATCAGTCCTAAATGATGATATTACTGAATATCTTTGGCCTGTAGTGCAAAGATGGTTGATTTTCTTATGAATATCTTTAGGCCGTAGTGCAAAGATGTACATGTGTTGAGATGAACATGACCAACTGATGAATATCTTTGGCCTATAATGCAAAGATGAATATTTGATTCAAGATGTGTATTGATTGATGTTACAGGGATAAAATATTAATGAAAAACTTTTAAATTCATAGAAAAAAATAGATTTCATTCTCTACGTAACTCTTTTAATGAATTATTATTTTCGCTGCGAATATTGATTTAAAACTTGTTGTCTGTTATATTCTATCAGATTTTTTCCTGTTGAAGACTAACGATAATTTGTTCTATGTTATCTTAGTCATAATATTTTTTACTGGGCTAGTTGAGCTCACATTTTTACTTTTTGTTCCATTTTTCTTCTCAGGAGGCGAGAGTGTAGCGAGTACTAGTCGGGGTATGGAATGAAGGTTCTAGAATATCGTTTTAGTAGTCCTCACTATTTTATAAAATAGTGTATCAATAATTATAATGAGGACTTATTTAAGTGTTGATATTGTCTAGAAGACAATATTTATTTTTAAACTCACAGTTTATGTGTTGTCGTATTTTGCATGACAATTGTATTAATAAAATTGTAGTTGTTTTTGTACCATGTATTTGGCGACTCAGAATATGTGTTGTATACCTATTTTGGGGGCGTCACAAGGAGTATGTAACTTTCTAAATTTTTTGTCATAAAAAACCATTACTCATCAATGTGAATAATGTTGTACATGTCAATAAACATCGGATCATGTTGTAAAGTACTTGTGTAAAGCATCGATAAGAAAAACTGTAACCTGACTTTTTTATTATCCTCCTTCAAATATGATTTGATGAAATTTGAGAAACGCCTAACACCTCCAGCCTTGAAAAATCTATGTAATGATGACTTATTATATTGCGTGGCACAAGCCATGGATTGAAAAGTTGTTCACTCATGTAATGAAGTTCCACGAATGCGCTCCACATCAATTTGAATTCTTTTATTGTGGGATACATCAACCGCACCTTCCTCAAAATTATATTTTGCTCGCTTTCAAATGCGTTGAATCGTCCGAATCTTTACGTTAAATAATGAAGCAATTGTTTTTGTCGTGTCTCATTTTAATTTCCCTTCAACACTTCTCTCTAACAAAGCATCATATATAGCTTGACGTTGCACGTTGGACAAATTTTTTTTAGGTTGAATTTCTTCTTTCGATATATTTCCTTGAACTTCTTCTTCACCTAACAAAGAATTACGGAGTACAAAAATAAATTAATATTCAAAAGGACAATTCAATTAAATAAAGTAGTATTTTTCCAACAAAGTTATATGTCATAAAAAGAAAAATTCTCCAACAGTAAAAAAATATAGTTTCACTATCAAACGAAACTTGCTGATTAGTACGTATAATGTGGTATCTATGACATTATTGATTGCACTTGTGTAAGCATGCCAAAAGGTAATAGTAGTAGGTTCATAGTAGGAGTAATTTTGGACCGAAAGGTAACAGTAACTGATCTTAGTAAACAATCAGTCTAGATAGAAATAAAAAAACAGGGCATATATATTGTCTCTATTAACATGCATGTGCTTCTATTTCAAATTTTCATTATGGGAGGACAATCCATGCCACTGTCATTATTGAAATTTGATCCATTAGTGGGTGTATGCCTGGTCTGTATTCAATAATCTGGAAGACAAGAACAATGTTGTGGCATGTAATAATACAATAATTCGTGGGTTTTGTCAGAATGGGCCATGGGAAAGTAGTTTGGAATAATATATTTTTAAGTGAAAAATATAAATTGTAAACTTGTATTTCTCTCCTGACCATATATGTAAAGTAAGGATGGGTAAGATGCTGAAAATAAAAATAGAAAAATAAAATAAAAAATAACATACCTGATTCATCATTCAAGAAAGAAATGTTTAAATTAAAACGTTGTTGAATTTCTCTATTAGCATGTGCTCCTCCATCAAAATTTATATCAATATAGTCTGAAAATTCTCCACTAGCTTCAGATGAAAGTTTTTCACCAAAATTAATATCAGCATTCAAATCAAAATTATTTTTAAAAAATTCTTGATTTTCATTCAATTCATTCATTGGACTTTCTTCATCATTTGAAAGAATATTCAAATTTATAATTCTATTTGTTGCCATGTAGGAGTAAGTTGTATTTTTTTTCTTTCTAAAAATTCATGTGGACTACATAGTTCTTTATAAAAAATGGCAAGGCCGATCCTGAGTTTTTAAGGGCCTAAAGTGATAACAAAAAAATGAATCTTCTGCGAATTGCTATTAAGATAGACATAAAAAAAATTAAAAACTTTCCCTGAACAAAAAAGCATCAATACGAAAGAATAGAAGTCTGCCATTGAGATTTGGGCCTATTTCATTGGGTAAATTTTTTGTGGGTCTTTAAATTTAAACTGACGTGAGCTGGGCTCTTTTATTTTGAGTATATATATAAATAACACAAATACCTCTTGGGGCCCTAAAAATTGATAAAATTTAGAATGAATTACATATTCTATTACATTTTTAAAAATAATTACAATAATAGTGCCCTCATAAAATCTTTACACAACTAATACACTTCCATATTTCTTTACAATACTAGTGTAATTAGAATTCCTTCATTTAGGGAATTAGTATACAATTAGAATTCTTTAATTTAGGGCTTATTCTCTCTCTCCTTATCTATAACAACTGTATTTAGTCATCACCCTTCTTCTTCTTCTTCATTCAACGTAGTCTTTAATTCTTTCTTTCTTTCTCTCTATATATAAAGGATGATGTTCAACGTATTCATTAGTAACGATGAATATGTCTTAACTTCCATGGAAGATGGGCCATACGCGACCGATATCAGCACATACAACATCATGATCAACACATATGGCCGGGCGGTTTTTTTTTGAGAAAATGGATTTCAATCACTTCTAGCCAAAAGATTGAAACTAGACAATGGACTGCTCTTGGTGTTTGTGACAGAGAGAAGTGTTCAATGTATTCCTTCAAATACTGGATGATGGTAATCAAACCTTCATATCAAGATAACCAAACTGTCATATCAAAGTAACCGATCAACCTCCACACTTTCAATTTTTTCTTAGTGCGGTTGGTAACCAAATCTTCAGATCAAGGTAAGCAAACCTTCAAATCAAGGTAACAAAACCTTCATACCAAGGTAATTAATTCACATCAACACCTGCAGTTTTTTCATAGTGCAGTTGGTAGCCAAACCTTCAGACCAAGGTAACTAATTCAATTTTATTAAGTTACCAATTTCGTTTGAATATGATGCAGTTGGTAGCCAACCATTCATACAAAGGTAACCATTTTTTTATTTATGAGTAACAAAATAGTTATAAAAAAAATTTCAAAACATTAAAAGTTACATCTAATTATTTTTAAACATTTTGTAGGGCGAATCTTCTTCTTAATCTTATTGGCATTTTGGACAACGGAGATTCGCGGCGGTGTAGCGGCAGAGTATGTGAGGTGTAGCGGCGGACTATTATTTCAAAGTGTATGTGAGGGAGATGAAGATTTGAATTTGAATTTGAATATTTAAATTTGAATTGTTATTTTGAATTTGAATTTATTTTTGTTGTTAGATCCAAATATTTGAATTTGAATTATTAATTATGACAGTTATTTGTCCTTGATTTTAGGTTTCTTTATTAATGTGAATTGTACTATTTTTGTAATATGAACAATCTTTTTGTAATTATTTGATTGGTGCACTTTTCTTGTAATTACTTTCTATTTGTTGTATACTTATGTAAAGAACCCTATACTTATGTAAAGAACCCTAAATTTTAGTGGGCCTAAAGCCCATGCAACTTGGGCTTTATCCCAGGGCCGGTGCTGAAAAATGGTGAGAAAGTTAAAAAAATAAAAATTGAACAAATTTTTTTTAAAGTTCATGGCACCATTTTGTGTTTAAAATGAAAAATATGAAAATGAAGTTTTCAAATGCTGTATATTATGAGGGAGAGAGAGTGTAGATAATTTCTAAAGAATTTGATACGTTTTTTATGGGGGTGGATGGAGAAAGAGACCAATGAGTAAATGAGGCATGAGAGTTTTTTTAGGAGATAATTATGGAAAAATGTGTGTGTGAGAGTATGAATAACTATGATAAATGATGATTGAAGTGTATTATAGACAATTGAGTACTATATTTAATGCTTTTCAATCATTATTTTAATTCTTGTGTCAACCTCTAAAACGTCAAATAATTGGGGACGGAATATAGTACTCAATTATCTATAATACCCTTCAATCTTTTGTTGGGATAAGGAGAGTTTTATTGGGATAAGGAGAGAGAAAGAGTTTAAATTATAAAAAAATAAGAAGAGTAATAAGGGGTAATTTTGAAAAAAATTGTCTTTAATTCTTTTAGATTTGAACAAACGTCAAATAAGTAGGGACAAATAAAAAACTCTAAAACGTCAAATAATTAGAGACGGAAGGAGTAATTGAAAGTAGTATATGCACACAAGCCAATCATGTTTGATGATAAAACATATACTTTATAACAATCTTATTCATTTATTAATAAAAAGTATTAATTTATTAAAGGCTTTTAATTATCTACATGATGCTGTTTTATAATATGTGATAAACCCATAGTTTTAAGCAATGCTTTTAGAATAATGATGATGATCATTCTAATGAAATCTAAATTCTTTGAATGCTTAAAACTAAAATAGTTCCCAATCGTTGGCTTACTAAATTGGGGATTAGTGAATCCGGATAAATTGGTACATACGTTGTTTGTTCATTGGATGAGGATGATTGATCTTATGATCATTTGTGTGGAGACACTAAAGCAAGTATGTAGCTGCTTATTAGAGAATAAGTTCACTGAACGTGACTCGCTAAGGAATACCTAATGGAGTTTTACTTGCCTGTCAATAGGAATTCCTATAGTGATAGTAGTACAAGTGATCCTTGGACTTGATATCATCATAGTATCTTGTGTATGATGAGTTATACTTTGACTTATTCCTTAAGACCCTTAGGGTATATCAAAGGGTATGCTTGGGTATAATAAGTTGTACATGGAGATAATGTATAATCAATAAAAAATCTACCGCTTCTAGTAAAAGAAGAGAAATGTCCTATGTGATTCGATAAATGACAACCCAATAGTCCTTGGAGAAGGCATAATGAAATTAGAAAGGAGTTTCTAATTTGTATTATTTGGAGTTGTGCATTTAAGAGTCGAAATACATATAATTAAATAAAATAAGACTTGACAGTAATTCCATGTCTTATATTTAATTGGGACATTGTATGGTGAAAGGATTGAATTGTACGATAACTATTTACTCAAAGATTCTTTTATGATTAATGTTAAAATCTATATTATCTGGAAATTCGTTGATCTCTAGGGAGGCTTATCCCTATTGTAGAATAAATATTATATATTTAAATAAATTAGTCATTAAATTTATTTATTTAAATAAGATTAGAATTGTTCTAATTGATTTATTCACAACCGGTTTAATATGGAGAACCTAAAGGGTCACACCATAAAAGGAAGAATAATTATTTAAGAAGTTAATGATATAATCGTAATAATATGTTAAGTATATTTAATTTAATCTATGGTGATAGAATAAATTAAATAGCTTAATATTTATTATTTAATATTTTAGAAATATTAAATATAAATTAATAAGAGGAGTTTTATTAATATTATTACAATTATTATTATTTTAATTTCTAAAAGAGTTTAGAAATTAATTTAATATAAATACTCTCATTTATTCCTAATAGGATTAGGAATAAAAATTAGTTAAAAGAGTTTAATTAATTATCCCTAATAAGATTAGGGAGCCCATTTAATTAAAAGAGTTTAATTAAATAATACCTTATTTTAATTAAAATAGGGTTAGCTGATATTTATATAAGAGGAGTCTTATATCATATATCAGATATACACAATTTCAAAAGTTGGAGAGTACGTTCTTTTCTATAGAGATAGAAAAACTAGGGTTAAGCCAAACAAGCCATCTTCTTGAATTTTTGTTCTTCCTTGGTGGATCACCTCTAGAGGCCAAACACTTGGGTGGCTAACGTTGATCAAAGGAAAGAACCAAATCGGTTGATTCAAGTTGGACGCGAACGGATTTGGAGGTGAACTCGTACTTGAGGAAACTCGAATCTTCAAGGGTATAATTCTTGTTTTTCATGTCTTTTCTTTTAATTAATAATTGTGCATAAAGGATGATCCGGGTATATGATTTGTAAAATTTTAAACTCTAATTTGTACACGTTTCCGCTTATTTTATGCAATTTGATTGCGTCCATGAATATTACAAACCTAACAGTGGTATCAGAGCCAAACCTTTATGCGAATTATTAATTATTTTTATTTGATATGTATATTGATATGTGTTTAGAAAAATTTAATTAGACATAATTTTGTTAGATAAAATTTATTTATTTTTAAAAAAATGAGCCGAATTTATTTATTTTTTCCCCGAAAATCTGTTATATTGCAGACTATTGAAAAGAAAGAATTATTCACGGTTTTCCTTAATTCGCGGCCACCAGCTCACTTCCAAATAACAGGATTATATATATATATATATATATATATATATATATATATATATCATAACCTCCTTGCGTGGCTGACTTATTTTCCATGACATAATCCTGTTGCATATTATATAGGGTAAATTATATATAATAGTACATTTTTAGAAATAATTACAAAAATCATACACCTATAAAATAATTACAAAAGTATTACACTTTTTTATTTTTATTTTCAATCTTAACATAATTAAAGGTCCTTAAATTAAGGGATTAATATGTAATGGCTGACATGACAATATTAGTATAATTAGGATTCTTTTAATTTAGGGGATTAGTTTTGGTAGGTGCCATTTTCTCTCTCATCTCCTCTTATTCTGCCATTTTATTCTTTTCTGTCATTTTCTCTCTCATCTCCTACTTTCATTTTTTGTACGCCACTGCACTTCTATTCTTCCATTTTCATATTTAAAGACAAAAGCTGAAGAGTTAAGAGAGAAGATGAAGACGCCATTGAAGAGAGAAGATGAAGACGTCATTTTGCTATTTTCTCTCTGATTTTCTTCTATTCTACCATTTTTTCTTCAAAAGATGAAGACGTCATTTCTGTCATTTTTGTATAAAAGATGAAGACGCCATTTCTGCTATTTTCTTCTATTCTGCCATTTTTTCAATTTCTTTCATTCTTCCAATTGTTCTTCATATTTCTTTGTACTCTATTTTTGTAAGTACTTCTATTTTTCTTCTCTCTCTCTCTCTCTCTCTCTCGAGCACTAATTTTTAAGGTTTTCTCTTTAATTTCATTCATTTGGGGCTTATGATCTTAATTTTATGCAAAATGTGCGTTTGATTATGAATTTATGATCACTTTTTTTGTTGATTGGTGTTTACCTTAGTATAAAAGTTTGGTTATCTCAGTATAAAAGTTTGGTAACCAAATTTTTATACCAAAGTAACCAAACTTTTATACTAAGGTAACCAAACTTTTATACTAAGGTAACCAATCCACCTCCACACCATCAATTTTTTCATAGTACAGTTGGTAACCAAACCTTCACACCAATGTAACCAAACCTTCATACCAAGGTAACCTTGGTATAAATGTTTGGTTACCTCAGTATAAAAGTTTGGTTACCTTAGTATAAAAGTTTGTTTACCTTAATATAAAAGTTTGGTTACCTTAGTATAAAATTTTTGGTTACCTTAGTATAAAAGTTTGGTTACCTTAATATAAAAGTTTGGTTACCTCAGTATAAAAGTTTGGTTACCTTGGTAATTATCAAGGTTTGGTTACCTTGGTATAAAAGTTTGGATACCTTAGTATAAAAGTTTGGTTACCATGACATTACTAATGATCTTCTCCTCTGCAGTATCTTGAGAATTTCCTTTTACTACCAGAAAATGATTTCTCCCGCCACTACCGCCCCAGCCTCCACCTCCACCGTTTCTGTAACCACCACTTGAGCCACCACCGCCATCTCCGCCACCACCGCCATCTCCGCCACCACCACCGCCACCGCCACCACCGTCATTGTTACCTCCTCCATAGCCATCACCGCCGCCTCTGAAGACACCATTACCACCTCCTCCGAAGCTGTCACCTCCTCCAAAGCTTCCACCTCCTCTAAAAATTGCCTCCGCCACCTCCTGCAAAGTACCAAATTTGTGCAGTCTTTCCTATGAAATTTGAATTTAATATTTGAATTTGGATTTGTTTTTGTGGTTAGATCCCAGATATTTGAATTTGAATGATTAGTTATGGCAGATATTTCTCCTTAATTTTAGGTTTTCTTATTAATATGAATTGCGTTATTTTTGTAATTATGTTGTGTGTGTTTTATTTTTGTAATTATTTTCTAATTGTTGTATATTAGTGTTAAGGACCCTAAATATATATGTGATAGCTATGTCAACCTGTTATTCTTGGGCCACACATTTTTAATATATATATATATATATATATATATATATATATGTATATATATATATATATAATCTTGATGATTTTATAATTAAAATAAAATATTTATTTTAATTTTAAAATAAAAATTTTATTTTAATCTTAAAATAAAAAATTTATTTTACAAAACTAGGAATAGTTCCTAAGTTTCATTTTGGATCTAAACATGTGTTATGACACTTTCATTTGATTATAGGAATCATTGAAAGATGGGAAATCACTATAGAGATAGTGGACTCTCAAGAACAACATTACATATCCATTAACCAAAGCTTATCCAACAGCAGGATAATCGTCACTTAGAGAAGAAGGGTAAGAGATACCATGTCGATTGACTTTAGTGCAAGTAGGAGATTGAAAGTAGTATGCACACAAGCCAATCATGTTTAATGATAAAGCATATACTTTATAACAATCTTATTCATTTATTAATAAAAAGTATTAATTTATTAAAGGCTCTTAATTATCTGCATGATGTTATTTTATAATATGTGATAAACTCATAGTTTTAAGCAATGCTTTTAGAATAATGATGATGATCATTCTAATGATATCTAAATTCTTAAAAAGCTTAAAACTAAATTGGGAATTAGTGTATCTTGATAGATTGTTACATACGTTTCTTGCTCATTGGATGAGGATGATTGATCTCATGATCATTTGTGTAGAGACACTAAAGCAAGTATGTAGGTGCTTATTAGAGAATAAGTTCACTGTACGTGGCTCGCTAAGGAATACCTAATGGAGTTTTACTTGCCTGTCAATAGGAATTCCTGTAGTGATAGTAGTACAAGTGATCCTTGGACTTGAGATCATCATAGTATCTTGTGTATGATGAGTTATACTTTGACTTATTTCTTAAGACCCTTAGGGTATATCAAAGGGTATGATTGGGTATAATAAGTTGTACATGGAGATAATGTATGATCAATAAAGAATCTACCGCTTCTAGTAAAAAAAGAGAAATGTCCTATGTGATTCGATAAATGACAACCCAGTAGTCCTTGGCCAAGGCAGAATGAAATTAGAAAGGAGTTTCTAATTTGCATTATTTGCAGTTGTGCATTTAAGAGTCGAAATACATATAATTAAATAAAATAAGACTTGACAGTAATTCCATGTCTTATATTTAATTGGGACATTGTATGGTGGAAGGATTGAATTGTACGATAACTATTTACTCAAAGGTTCTTTTTTGATTAATGTTAAAATCTATATTATCTGGAAAGTCGTTGATCGCTAGAGATGCTTATCCCTATTGTAGAATAAATATTATTTATTTAAATAAATTAACCGTTTAATTTATTTATTTAAATAAGATTAGAATTATTCTAATTGATTTATTCATAACCGGTTTAATATGGAAAACCTAAAGGGTCACACCATAAAAGGAAGAATAATTATTTAAGAAGTTAATGATATAATCGTAATAATATGTTAAGTATATTTAATTTAATCTATGGTGATAGAATAAATTAAATAGCTTAATATTTATTATTTAATATTTTAGAAATATTAAATATAAATTAATAAGAGGAGTCTTATTAATATAATTACAATTATTATTATTTTAATTTCTAAAAGAGTTTAGGAATTAATTTAATATAAGTACTCTCATTTATTCCTAATAGGATTAGGAAGGAAAATTAGTTAAAGTAGTTTAATTAATTATCCCTAATAAGATTAGGGAGCCCATTTAATGAAAAGAGTTTAATTAAATAATACATTATTTTAATTAAAATAGGGTTAGCTGATATCTATATATGAGGAGTCTTATATCATATATCAGATATACGCAATTTCAAAAGTTGGAGAGTACGTTCTTTTCTATAGAGATAGAAAAACTAAGGTTAAGCCAAACACACATCTTCTTGAATTTTTGTTCTTCCTTGGTGGATCACCTCTAGAGGCCAAACACTTGGGTGGCTAATGTTGATCAAAGGAAAGAACCAAACCGGTGGATTCAAGTTGGACGCGAAAGGATTTGGAGGTGAACTCGTACCTGAGAAAGCTCGAATCTTCAAGGGTATGATTCTTGTTCTTCATATGTTTTCGTTTACTTAATAATTGTGCATAAAGGATGATCCGGGTATATGGTTTGTAAAATTTTAAACTTTGATTTTTATAAGTTATCGCTTATTTTATGCAATTTGATTGCGTCCATGAATATTACAAACCTAATAGTAATATCATGCGTCTTAAATTTCGGATTTCAAATGAGACTCAAATTACATGATATTATTACCTCCGTTCCTAAAAGATTGACGTTTAAGGTTTTTACACATGAATTAAGAAAGTAATTTAATATTATCATTTAACAATTAAATTTTGTTTGAAATCCATCACTACCCCATTATGAGAAATTAAAAACTATTAATACAAGTAAGAAAATTCCTAGGGACAATGAGAAGAGGTAGAGGTCATATAAGAAAGTAAATAATTTATTCTCCTAGAAAGTTATAAAGACAAATAAATTGAAACAATTTTTTTCTTCCAAAACGACAATCTTTTAGGAATGGAGAGAATATTATAATGGCTTAAATATAATTTATTACCTTAAACTATAAGTCATATTTTACTTCGGTGATCCACATTTTAATTTTGTTAATTAGATAATTGAACTATTAATTTTTTTTTCAATTACATTCAAGTAGGTCTGTCACGTCAGAAATTGCTGACGTGGCTATCTAAGCGGGGAATGGCTAAGCTCATGTGTAACAAAAAAAGAATTTTTTTAATTTTTGATTACACATTTATTATATAGTAAGGGCAAATTCGTCAAACCACTTTATATTAAACATTAAAACTAATTGTGCATTATGTCGATCGAATCAAGAGGATACCTTGCTTAATTTTGTTAAGCATCGACTCAAAAGTCCAACTCCAGTTCATCTTCCATACCATTATCAGACAACCACAAGAAATTAGGTCTTTCTAGCTATTAGCGGACATCATCATCCAATTGTCAACATCATCCAACCACAAGAAATTGGGTCTTTCTATCAAATGAAGCTAGCGGCTTAAGATATTTTTTACAATTAGCAGTAGAATAGAAAAAAACATCATCAAGGTCCTCAACCATCGACCGCCAACAATCGTAGCCCCCCCTTGCGCAGCCGTTGCCACTATTATCACCGTCATACAACCCTCATACACCAAAAAGTCACATCACCTTATCCCTTTCTCAAATTAATCCATAAATTAGAGTAACAATAACAATAAAATAACAAATTAACATAGATCCTCTAAAAAAATCAAGCACAACAAATTGTAGATGAAAATTGCATCTTTATCTACATCTTCATGATCTTCTTTTCTTTTTCTTTTTTCTCTTTTTTTCGATTGGAGATGAAAATCAATAATTATTAAGAACAACGATATGACGCCCCCAAAATAGGTATACATCACCCATCTTAAGTCGCCAGATACATGGTACAAAATTCAAATACAACTTAATTATACAACAGTCGTGTAAAATATGACAAAATATAAACTGAGAGTTTTAATAAGAATATTGTCATCTAGACAATATCCACACTCAAAGGAGTCCTCATTATATTTATTGTCACGCTATTTAACAGAATAGTGAAGACTATTAATGCTATCATCTGGACTGTCACTCCGTTCCCCGACTCGTCCCAGCTATATTCTCATTTCCTGAAAAGAACAGTGAAAGAAAGGGTGAGCTCAACTAGCCCAATAAGAAATATTATGACTAAGATAATGCAGAATAAATTATCATTAGCCTTCAACAATGTTAAACTGATAAAATACAATAGACATCAAGTTTAACTGTAGCGGAATAAGCAATCCATTAGAAGAGTTAAGTAGCGCATGATATCTACTATCTTCTATGATTTAAAATATTTTCGTCAATTTTTATCGCTGAGACTCAGCTTAATAAATAAATCACATCATCGAATCATCCCTGCGCTACGGGCAAAGGATATTCATTAAATCATCAATGGTCATGACTATAACGAATAATCCCTGGTCATAATTATACCAAAAACTGTTCGTCAATACACTACAGGTCACTAAGGACTTTTACCACATCATTTATAACATTTCAGGTCATGATTATACCGAATGATCACTGGTCATATATCATACCAAGTCCATCTATGCACGTAAGCCAAAGATGACTTTTATCATAATATAAGCATGAGGATGATGAGAATGACATAATAATTCAATAAAATAAGTTCAAGAATAAATTTTAAAGATGTATAAGTTAATTTATTCTGAACTCAATAACGTCCAAATTGTCAACATGATACTGCTTTGTGGAGTAAAATTCAAGAATGCTCAGAAGAATATTTCCATGAAAAGATACTGGATGAAGTGCAAATATCAAGGATATTCCACTAATTTCATAGAGTATAGAAGCCAAAAATTTAACCAACTAAGTATAATAGAATATATAAAACTGCAAATGGATTTTCAACCGCCATGCAGTAATCCACATATACAGATCATTTTCACAATTTATTAAGGAATGAATACAAAGGATCATTCACCATGCATGTGGTAATCCACATAGACAGGTTATTCCAACAGAATAATATTGAATGGAATAATATAAGAATTCACCATGCATGCGATAGATCGCACAGACAGGTTATTTCCAACAGAATAATAAGTAATGGAACCATGTCATGCGTAGTCCGCACCGACAGAATATTCCAACAGAATAATAAATAATAGAACCAGGTCACGCGTAAACGCACAGACAAGATATTACGAAAGAATAATAAAGAATGGAATAACAACAGAATTCATCATGCATGCGATACACCGCACAGGCAGGTTATTCCAATAGAATAATAAATAATGGAACCAGGTCATGCGTAAACGCACAGACATGATATGCCAACAGAATAATAAAGAATGGAATAATAGAAGAATTTCACCATGTATGCAGTACTTCGCATAAACAGGTTATTCCAACATAATAATAAAGAATGGAATAACAGAAGAATTTCACCATGTATGCGGTACTTCGCATATACAGGTTATTCCAACATAATAATAAGAATGGAATAACAGAAGAATTTCACCATGTATGCGGTACTTCACATATACAGGTTATTCCAACATAATAATAAAGAATGGAATAACAGAAGAATTTCACCATGTATGCGGTATGGTACTTCGCATATACAGGTTATTCCAACAGAATAATAAGGAATGGAATAACAGAAGTTCTCTTCATGAATACGAAAGAAATAATACCCCTTACGAGTACAACAAATAATATCCCTTACCTTATAAAGATGAGTACTCCGACGGTAGAGCGGGGATATACTTGAAGAAAACTTGCACTACGCTCAAAGCTTTCTTAAACTCTTAAGAAATACGCTCAAGATTATAGAAGAAGAATTCTCTGAACTTCTGGTGTGATTTTCAATTCTAACTAAGCATCCTATTTATAGGAAACTAGAAAGGATACTATGCAATAAAATATAATATAAAAAATATATATTATTTAAAATCTAATAAAATAAATAACTTAATAAAAGTATTCTATTTTATATAAAAAGATTTTATTATGCAAACACTATGCAGGCACTATGCAAATACTATGCATAATAAAATATAATATATTCTAATTATTGTCTAATAAAATAAATAACTTTATAAAAGTATTCTGTTTTATATAAAAATATTTTACTATACAAAATACTATGCATGCAATATGCATAATAAAATATAATATATTTTAATTATTGTCTAATAAAATAAATAACTTTATAAAAGTATTCTATTTTATATAAAAAGATTTTATTATGTAAAATACTATTCATAATAGAATATAATATATTATATTTATAGTCTAATAAAACAAATAACTTTATAAAAGTATTCTGTTTTATATAAAAAGCTTTTCTGTTTTATTATATTAATAATACTAATAAAACAAAATATATATAATATATATATATATATAAACTTCCGTGACTTCATAAAAAGACACCTCAATATATTTAACAACATTTATCATCATTATTATAATTCACAATATTAATCGACCAGGTCGTTCCCAGGAAAGAGGTGATTTTCCAATAAGGATTTCTCCCTATTGACGCGCAATTAAGTGACCAAACATCTCCTTGACAGAACTTATAGACATCGTTAATATTACAAATAATAATATTAATAACTCTGTCATCTCAATTATTAATTTAATAATATATAAATATCGACAATAATTGAATCAAATAACGTGAGATACTATGCAATAATTACTGAAGCAATAATTGAACAAAACTTAGTGACTTCTCACGTAAACATCAATAATCAATACCGTGTGCTACTATGCAACCACGCGTATTACTGTACTTTTATTACCGAGTAGTTTAACAGTTTTAACGGTAAAACTTCCGCCGTTATTTTCATAAAAATATTTTTGTCATTTTTTCAATCCGACAATAATTCTGTTGTGGGGTTCACCAATGATTGTACCGTCGTACGGATATTCTCCGACAAAAAAAATATTCCCCGACCAATCGAATATTATATAACAACTTGCATACTTTACAAAATTTATATATACTACCCACAACTATAACATTATCTCAAATCCACACCATAATATTGAAAAAAAATATTTCGAGAAAATTAAATCTTTATTCGTAAAATTTGGGGTTTTACAAACGAATCTATGTTTTTGGAGTGAAGATGGCGGAGGAGGGGGTATTCTTGGATCAGATCTGAGTTTGAGTTCGTATTAAAAAATTTGAAACGATGACAAAAGATGTTTTTGAGTTTTGTGTTGTGAATTAGTTCTGGGTTTGAGTTCACAATCAAATCTCAAACGATGAACAGAAACATTGTCAAATCGAAGAAATAAACAGGATGAGAGATGAAGAGAAGAGATAATTAATGATCTGTTTCCAGGTCTCCAAAATTCGATCTATCACCACTACTGAATCATGCTTCCTAACGAAAAATTTGTAGTAAGATCGATTTTTAATCTTCAAACCCTAGCTTTGAGGTACCTATGATAATTACTCAAAGTTATATTTTTCAGATTCAGTAGTTGCAAACACATGAGTTTTGCTTTAGTGTGAAATAAAAGTTGTTTTATCAACTTTATCCCTGCATAAATAATTTAACTTAATAAAATGGTAAACAAATTATGTTTTAAATACGCATTAGCTAAATATGGCTCCACTTAAAGGGTCACGTCAGTAATTTCTGACGTGTCAAGAGAAATTAGACAGAAGTGAAAAAAATTAATAATTCAACCATCTAATCGACAAAATTAAAAGGTGGATTATCGAAGTGGAATATGCCCTATAATTTATGGTAGTAAATTATATTTAAGCCTATTATAATTAATAACATAATTAATTATATGTGATTTATCCGGTTAATGTTATGATATATATTATGTGAAATAAAAATTTAAGGCCTTGACATCGTACTAATAAATATAGTGACGAAACTAGGCAGGATAAGTGGGGATCGTCGCCCCTACTATCTTTTTTTTCTTCTTTATTATTATGTATATTTTTATTCTTAGACCCACTAAGCTATATTTGTTTCCAAGAAATATACTTGAGATATAAATATTATTGTTTTTAAAATTTGACTTGGGACTATTAGTTAGGCTATGTTTGTTTGCAAAAAAATATATTTGGGATAAAATTATAAATCCCAAGTGTCTTGTTTGTTTTCAAATTTAGACTTAAAACTATTAGTCTATAATTATAAAATGACTTAATATATATTCTTGAGATTATAATTATAATTTCAAAATTATATTCATATGATTAATATTTTTGGAATTATAATACTTGCAAACAAACATAGCCTAGGAATTATAAAATGACTTAATAGTCTTGAGATTATAATTATAATCTCGGTATTATAATCCTAGGATTAATAGTCTTAGGATTATAATATTGGAATTATAATCCTTGCAAACAAACCCTTAGTATTAAATTGTTATATTTTTAGTCTCTACACAAATTTATGAAGAATCACTAGTCATATGTAGAAAATATTGATAATTTTATCATCTATCTTAATATGTACAAAAAATCAACCAAGACTTTTATCGTGGGACAAAAGTATTTAATAAAGAATCAATTTTATATAAATTGTTTGTAAACTAGTATTTTCACACCCTCCAACTTGACAACTTTGTATTTTTTTAAGACAAAATCAAGTAATTTTGATGTTTTTAACAGATTATGCAATATTACTAATTATTTTAACACAATCAAAACTCCTTTACTTTCTCTCAAATTGTAATGTTTGACACTAATTTATAGGCAATTCTTATAGAATTTATTTTCTATTCCATATTCCATTGACAAAGCCCTAATTATGAGAATGAATTTACTCACTTTATATAAACTTTGATAAAGATGTTGTTTCTATTTTGTTTTGTGGTTAATGAATTCATAATAAAAATAAGAAAAAAAAACTTTTATATAGTGATAAAATTTATATTAATTATTTACATTTTTTATTAATTATATTATACCAAATTTCGTGCCTAAATCTAAGTCCATCCCGCCCGGAATACATATATTCAATAATATAAATGGTGACATAGACCACGCTTATTCCTTACATGGTTTAAAAGAATATATGCATAAATTTGCACTTAATTATAAGAAAAGTAATATTAATAGGGTAAAAGAATGGAAACATAATAATTGTTCGATAAAAAATATCTCAGATCGACTTAAGACAAGATAAAAACTTATTTTTGGTCGCTTATTTCAAAATTACGCCGTTTTGATTTAAAAAGACAAAAAAATAAAATTGAATTTAATTAATCCTAAACTCTTAATCTGTTTTTTTTTGTATTAGACAAATTAACAGCTAGAATAACTAAAGAAACTCTTATTTAGCTTGTTAGAATAACTGAAGAAACTCTTGTTTATTTAGTTTGTTAGACTTCTTATTTATTATTCTAATTTATTTTAGTATTAAGTTATTTATTTATGGTATTGGCATTGGCATTGGCATTGGCATTTCTAAAGAAAGGGTTCGGGGAGATACTGTGTAGAGGTTACGAAGAACAAATGAAATACATGCGTACTTACTCGGGTTAGTTGTACTCATACAGTCATGATTACCAAGATATGATATGATACTCTAAGCTAATGTTTATGTTTACTACAGAGCACTAAAGGCCTTTTTGTTTCGCTCTTAATAAGGCTGAATGACTCTGAATCTGAACGATTCAGCCATTCAGACTGTTTATTTACAAATTTTGAAATCTGAATATGGTTTAATTCATCTGAGCGATTCTTTTAAAAAAATTGGGCTGAATCGGATGAATAACAAGTTTTACCCAAATAATCTCGTTGCTCTAGTTTCATTTCTACTGCCGCTCTCCATCTCCATCTCTTCTCTGCATCTCCATCTCCATCTCCATCTCCATCTTCTTTGCATCGCTGGTCCATCGCAGGTGAACTCTCGTCTCTCCGTCGCTACTCCATCTCCCTAATATGTTCTCTATTTCTTTCTGTATATAGTGGGTATGTGATTCAGATTAATAGTTAGGGCTAAAGAAACGATTAGCTGGTGTCTTGAGATTTCTGTAATTTTCTTGCTTTTGCAAAGAAACGAAGCTTTATTTTTAATGGTAACCCCATTGGTATCACTAATCTTAGGCTTGGCTTATTAGTAAATATGTTTGCATGCCTCGTTATATTATTGACTCTTCAGTTTCTGAGTTTCTAGCAAGGATTGTTTGGATTATTGACACTTTTATGAATATGGTTCACTGTTATCATTTTCTCTAGTTATTGACTTTTAATTTATGGCTGGTTTTATTTGGTAGTAGGCATACATATTAAAGGCTATGTATTTGTGTTCGGATCCTTTGATTTTCCATTTTTACTCCCTTTCTTGTAATTACTCAAAATACATGATGATCTTGGTTGTTTAATAGCAGTCAGATAAAGCATGTTTTGAAATAGAATTAGAATATGTTCCAACTAGATCTTAAAAATGGTGGTTTTATTAAAAAAAATTGTGGGTTTTTATTGTTCTTGTTTGGATTTTTTCAAACCCACATTTTGAAATTTTTTTTCCTCCCATTCAGTCCTAGAACACTAGAACAATATTTATGGGTTTTTATTTAATGTTTGTGTTAGGCAGATGTTATTGCTATATGGAGTGCAGGATGCATATTGAGTCTGCCTGAAACATTATTTCTTTCTGCTGGAGTCTTCCTATAATCTTTGATGATAGAATTGAGACAATTGATCTAATAAGTATATTTGTTTATAGTAGATTTGTTTATTGTTAGGATTAGAATATCTAAATTCATCATTTTATTTGTGTTAGGCATGGAACAATTGGGTGAAACTCAAAATCAAAGAAAATCAAGAGTGAGTTGGAGAAATGAAAATGTAATGAAAACTTTTCTTGAAGCATGTATTGGTGAGGTTACGGAAAATGGTAGGCTAGGCGGTAGTCTTAAGCCATATTCATAGTCAAATGTGGGAGAAATACTAAAGAACACCCATAACTTTATTGTAGATCATAAGCAAATGAAAAATCGTTATGATTATATAAAGGAAAAATATACTGTATGATGTCAACTAAAAAGAAAGACCGGAAATCATTATGATCCCACAACTAACACGTTCAACTTCACGGATGAGGAATGGGAGCTAGAGTCGAAGGTTAGCAACTACTTTTTTAAGTTAACCATAAAAACTTGTTAAATTATTAAACATGTGAATAACATGTTGGGTATGATTTTTGGATGCAGGCAAATAAACATGTTGACTCCTTGAGGACTTCACCTTTAAGTTTTCCTGAGCTTTGCACTCAACTCTATGATGGAGCTGCAAATGGTTAATATTGGATCGATGGCCAAAACTTTGATTTTTGAATACATCTTTTGTATGAATTTGTTACTTTTGGTATATATTTATTTAGTAACTTATTATATGTGTTTATTGTTTTGATGGATCATGATTTGTTTGATAATTTATTTGAATTATTTATTTTTATTTGTTGTACAATAATATTGTATTTAATTTTTTTAAATATGTCCAGACAAAATTATATACTCGTTCAACATAGTTTAAAGGGGTAAAATAGTAAAATACTGGTATTTAGATATTTCAAGACATATTAATTATCAAACAACTTTTTTCATTCAGATTCAGATTCATTCAGTTTTTATCAAACAACCCCTTAGACGAATTAACTGAAAATGGAGATCTGAAGGAAAATAGAGGAGTTTAATAAGTAAATAAAAAAGTTCGAGCACTGTACATATATGGTTATTGAGCTTTAGAACATAATATGCCGTAATAATACAATACAAAGGTGAAGGTGAAGGGGGAAGGAAAAAAGCTCAGCTCAGCTCACCAGCCCATCAACATTCTTCTAACCTTGTCTGCGATCTGATTTCTGACTGCCATATCTGATAATAATTGAAATCTGCAGTTCTCATCTAAAAGGAATCTGTAGACCTCCCATTCTCGCTCTCCTGTTGAATGTCTTCCAATTTCGGCCTATAACGCGACTATCAGGATGGATATATGCTTGATGGATCTCAGGAAAAAATAAATACCAAGTACTACAATAGCAGTAGTATTTGATGAAACCCCTGGTAATATCCCTAGGCAGATTGTTTTACCGTTCAAGTCTATAATCATTTTTACACCATTATAACTTCTTCAATTCTTCTACATTTGAAACTCAGAATAAGCTAGTCCAATTAAAAGAAAACATTTTTCTTGAATACAAGTTTAATTACTTTCAAAAAGTTTAGTTTATTACCAAAATTTATGCAATGAGTTTTCATCAACTTCTTATATTTTTTATATTGCCTTTTCTTTTGCTTTGCTTTCCCCCTTCTCTCGTGCAAGCCGTAATTAAGTTTACCTATCTTTTTCACCCTGCTATGTCTATTATCCTCATCTCTACATGATGAATTCATCAATCTTCTTTCCTTATGATCAATACAATTATATAATGGTATTGATACCATGCCAATGAATTCGCATGAGCTAACTGACTTGTGCATCACCACATAGTTTATGAGGTCAGATATTCTTACCGAGAATATGCAGATGCCAAGAATCTTCAAGGCCCGTGTGACATCATAAAAAACCAGCGGTCTTCCCATTCCAGAGAGCTCCACTGGATTAGCAACCAAAAGTTCTGTATCTGGCCCACGATCCGCTACAATAACACGTAAGGGATGAAGCATTTCCACCTTCAAGCGAGAACACAAAGCCTTTTGCTTCTCGGAATCCAGAATCTTTCTACCATCTTTATGGCGGACAAATAGATCTAAATCACGACAACCCTTGTTAACCGGTGAGAATCGGCCATAAGCTATCTAATAAGAACAAACAGTATGTCTCAGTAGATGATGATTAATAATGATAAACAGGGGAAAACTGATCCACTGTCACTTTCTGTTGGCATGGATATAACCCATACCATTTTGAAAGTGACATTTGCTCGCACAAATGAATATAAATCAGACATAGAGTAATGGTTAATAAAGGTCCGCTTAAAAATTATTAATTTGACAATACCAAGAGGCAAGGTAACTCCAACTCGCCAAAAACAAGTGAAATTTTCATCTTCAGTTTGCTCTGTCACCTACAGAGCGAGATCTAAGTACATAGCTTAAAATTGGCTGCCACCATTTACTGAATTACAAGTTCAACCTAGGAAAAACAAGACTAAAATCCAATTATGCAAAATTTTGCATTACAATATTATGAGTGGATACACACTACTATCTAAGCATGTAATTCAGTTTAGGCCAATGAAACCAATTTTGAACTATCTAAAGATCAATAGGGAGGAAGACATAAATCAGTACCTGAATGTTGCAGTCTTTCAATGTCCGCATAATGTCATAAAGAAAACCCTTGTGATCAACACAACTAATCTGAAGTAATGTATGAGCTGGGCTCATGGAATTGTCTATCACTACACCAGCCTTCTTCAGTTTTGTTACATCTGGGGTAAGAGCCTGTGAGCGTGTTTCATTATCTGATAGTTCACATCTAAACAACTCTTCAGCAACAACAGGAGAAAGAGAAAAGACGCCTGGCAGACTATCACACTGTTGACCAGCCAACTGAAGTTCACAACTAATACAAAATTCGCCTAAAACAGAACGTAGTTGCTCACACGTCTCTTCTTGTCTCTCTCGTGTGTGCAAGAGCTCCCTGAATTGAGATTATAGCAAGTTAATAGATTTAACACGAAATAGGTATAAAGAAACCTCCAACTATTCTGGTGACATATCATGATATAAACTTATAACATATTTTTAACGTATTAGTTTTATTCGTAAACAAGATTGCTATTAAATAATAAAATTTAAAATTTCAAGAATTTAATTCAATATTAAAACTTAAGAAACTAAACATAAATTTAAGAATTATATTGAATTAAACTAAATATTACAAATGTATAATCATTTACATAATTTAAAGTTGGTACAAGTTCAAAAAATTACAACTATAATAAAATTATCCATTTTGACTTGATATTGTTCACTTCTTGTTGTGATTTGATATGCTACAACCTATATTATGAATATGGTAAATCATTAGAAAAATAAATATATCAAGATCTGATTTTGGTAGTTATTAAAATAAAAAAACCTCTCCGCCTAAACCCCGCCAGGAGGGCCTAGCGCCTAGTCGGAGATTTTTAGAACACTGATTTCTTCTCAACTTAATTTCACAAGGTAAATATACGTGAAACACCTACATGGTTTATACAAGTTTATAATATCTTCCCCAGCCTCATAATGGAATCATGACCACTAATAATAGGATTGGATCCGGCAACAATATGAATACAAAGTGACAAAATTTAGTGCTATAATAAGAGGAGGATTAAAATCTCAAACTAAAGAAAATCAATGAAATATTGAATGAAAACTGAAAAGTAGGGGTAAAGAAAATGAACAAAATACGAGGGGAAAAATACACTGAAAAATTAAAGAGTACATTATGATATGTATAATAAGGGAGAAAATTGCAGCTT
This sequence comes from Panax japonicus, assembly GCA_020205505.1. NCBI lineage: Eukaryota > Viridiplantae > Streptophyta > Magnoliopsida > Apiales > Araliaceae > Panax > Panax japonicus. The sequence goes on along the minus strand of CM035108.1, from coordinate 61,159,868 downwards.
AGCACCATTGTTTCATTTTCAAGCTGCCCCTTTTAGATATCTTTTAGAAGGTATCATAAGAGCAACTTTCACACAGGAGATCATGAGAATATTCAAAAAAGAAATCCAGAAATGCAGTGATCAACAGCAAAGACTTGTGGATGATTTTGTTCAAGCCTCATGCGGCTGCCTAAACCCTAAATAAAGTGCAAATAAAAAAATCAAATATTTTGAAATGTATTTATAAACAAACCCTCACATGTTATCTGTTATGAAGAAGAGGTCCAGGACGCAACCATCTGGAGTTGTTGTCACTTTCACTCTCTGAATTGTGAGCTCAAGCTCACAAAGAACTTGAGTAACATCTAAAATCAATGTTAGGTAATATCATTAGAACATCACAAACACATAGCAAGTGAACGCTAAAACAAGAAAGAATGTTTGCCAGTACCATGTAATAATCCTTTCCGATCAAGGCTACAAAATTTCAACAAGTAAATTTGAGGAGGCTTGTCTCGTGGAGACGACTGATTTAAGTAAAATGATACAGAATATGACGGACATACTGATATAAGACGGTCTTTCAAATTTGGCCATCTTATAGTAGACAAAGTAGAGTGTGGAACCACCCATAAAACTACGTAACACCAGATGCCATCAGTTGAAACATCTAGATCGAGGAAACATAGAATGTCAGTACAGGGTTAGAATTTATCAAGAAGGAATCCGATAAATAAAAACCAAGAATGTGACCAAATGTCAAAATGTAACAAACATATCAACTACCCATTAAATGGTGAAAATAATATATTACATAAAGGAAAAAATTGATATTGTAAAGCACAATGATGAACAAAATGTAGTATTACATAAAGGATAAAAGATGTAGATAACAATTAAGCATAGAATTTTGAGACGGGTGAATCAAAGGCTCAATTCTTACAACCAACTCATACATGTTCATATAATGCATAAGCACAGAGTTATCCTACAAATGGATAAGATTACATAAAGTAATTGTCATACAAAATTCATTAATTGAAAAGAAATTTTTTTTACTTCACCATCAAAGACTTGGATAAATCTCAAATCAACTTGTACTGCATAAGAAATCATGTTCTAATTGCAATTTTATGTAAACTTTGTTTACTCCCCAAGAGTGAAGAATGAAGTCAATTGTCTACTTACCCCAATTATCTTAACCTTCTTCGATAAAGATTGTAAATTTATTCTATATTAATATTCTTCACCAATTCTCCTTTATCTCCTCGTTTCTTCTCTCATAATCATAATACGCATATTTTACAAGCTACTTTTCCTAAGAAGTGATCCCATTTGCAAACATAGTACCAATTTAGAATTTCTAAAGTTGAAAAAATAAGTAGAGTAAAAAAATTAAACCAAAATATGCATTGGGTACAACAAACACAAAAAATCATTTTAAATCTACAACTTGAAAAGCAAATTCATAATTTCCCCAATTTTTTTTTAAAAAAAAACAATATACTCCATAAAAAGAAAATGGAATATATGAAAATTATCAACCTAATACCCTATATAATTAACAGAAATAGCAACAAAAAGCAGCAAAACATAGAGAACAAGTGAATTGGAAAAGGATTTTACCTCCTTTGGCAATATAAAGTCCAAATTCGAGAATTGTACGACAAATATCGCATCCAAGGCCAGTCTTGTCGGGACAATTCACGGTAATTACGTATGGGTCACCAGATTTCTCCCCTTTCTCAATCAACACCGCGTCGTCGCTAGGCACCATACCGGTGAAAATGTCGGCTGTCAAGAAAAAACTCGCCGGGATGTACAATTTGGCGGAGAGTTTGTATCCGATTTCAGGTGAGTTGGTTGGTTGGATTGGATATTTTATTGGTTCCCTCGTTCTTTCTATTATAATCTAGAGAGAGAGAGTAAGGCCGCCTTTGGAGAGAGAACATGTGATTAAAGAAAAAAAGTATGAGGCGGCAGTGTGACATAGGGACAGGCTATCTGCTATGATTGTTGTCTGTTGACTTGTTTTCGCTATCTTATCGATATCCACGTTAACAGTGCATTTGGTTGTGGTGGACCCACGTGGCAGCAAAAAGATGGTCTATTTTTCGAATAATTACTAGTACTATCTGGTTTCCATTATCAAAAATTTAAAATTGACATTAAAATTAAATATGAATATATTTAAATTTTATTTATTTATATTTTAAATTAATATTAGATGTAAGTAGTTGTGTTATTTAATTTGGGTAAGATTATGAAGATTAGACCTGGAAACATTTTAATTGATTTTGTTGCTTTCACGTGATAGTAGGGGTGATGTAGAGGACTGTTGAAGGATGATTCCCTGCTTACCTAAATAAATAATAGGAGTATCATAAAAATGAGATCCGATTAGTATAAAATTTATTTTTTTGGTAAGTTAGTTAATTGGTCAATAAAATATTGACACACATAAAATTTTGTCTGTGTGTCAACACTCTATTGGTCAATTGATCAACTTACACAAAAATAAACTTTATATTAACCACTTCCATAAAAATGAGGTAGACTGTAATAATAATTTCCACGGATATATATATATATATATATATATATATACACACACACACGTCCGGCATTGCTCAGTGATCTCTCTCTTCCTAGAATTACACAGACATCTTTATTATTATTATTATTATTATGGTTTAAATATGAATTAGTACCCTAAACTATAGGTCATATTCCACTTCGGTGATCCACATTTCAATTTTGTCAATTAGGTTATTAAACTATCAATTTTTTCCAATTACACAAATTGAACACGCTACGTCAGCAATTGCTGACGTGGCTATCTGAGTAGGACTTGGTTGAGCTGATGTGTAAAAATTAAACACGCCACGTCAGTTTTTTTTTGTTTTTTTAATAAAAATAAAATAAAATACGTTTTTTATTTTTTTAAATAAAAAAATGCAATTATTTTTTAATAAAAAATTAAAAAATGCAGTTTTTTTATTTTTTTAATAAAAATAAAATAAAATACGTTTTTTATTTTTTTTAATAAAAAAATGCAGTTTTTTATTTTTTTAATAACAAAATTTAAAAAATGCAGTTTTTATGTTTCTTTTTATTAAAAAAATGCAGTTTTTTTTAATAAAAATAAAATAAGATTTTTATTTTTTTAATAAAAAAATGCATTTTTTTTATTTTTTTAATACAAAAATATTAAAAAATGCAGTTTTTTTTATTTCTTTTTATTAAAAAAATGCAGTGTTTTTATTTTTTTAATAAAAATAAAATAAAATACGTTTTTTGTTTTTTTAAATAAAAAAATGCAGTTTTTTATTTTTTTAATAAAAAAAAATTTAAAAAATGCAGTTTTTTCATTTCTTTTTAAAAAAATAAAAAAAGTATTTTTTATTTTTTTTAATAAAAAAAATGCAGTTTTTTATTTTTTTAATAAAAAAATTAAAAAGTGCTGCTTTTTTATTTCTTTTTAAAACGTATTTTTTATTTAATAAAAAAATAAAAAACTGCATTTTTTTATTAAAAAAAATAAAAAACGTATTTTATTTTATTTTTATTAAAAAAATAAATAAAAAACTGCATTTTTTTAATAAAAAGAAATAAAAAAACTGCATTTTTTTATTAAAAAAATAAAAAACTGCATTTTTTATTAAAAAAATAAAAATCGTATTTTATTTCATTTTTATTAAAAAAATAAAAAAACTGCATTTTTTTAATAAACAGAAATAAAAAATCTGCATTTTTTAATTTTTTTATTAAAAAAATAAAAAACTGTATCTTTTTTATTAAAAAAATAAAAAAACGTATTTATTTTATTTTTATTAAAAAAATAAAAAAAACTGCATTTTTTAATTTTTTTTTATTAAAAAAATAAAAAACTGCATTTTTTTTTATTAAAAAAAATAAAAAATGTATTTTATTTTATTTTTATTAAAAAAACAAAAAAAATGACGTGGCGTGTTTAATTTTTACACATCAGCTCAACCAGATCCTACTCAGATAGCCACGTCAGCAATTGCTGACGTGGCATGTTCAATTTGTGTAATTGGAAAAAATTGATAGTTTAATAACCTAATTGACAAAATTGAAAGGTGGATCACCGAAGTGGAATATGGCCTATAGTTTAAGGTACTAATTCATATTTAAGCATATATATATATATATATATATATATATATATATATATATATATATATATATACTAGCTGGGTCCCGTGCCTCCGACACTGTATGGACAATATGATTTATCTCAAACTTTGAACGACCAAAATAATTTATTGAGTGAGCGGAAAATTTAAAGTTATTTGTATTTTATTAAATTATTATTAGATTATTAGATAGATAGATGTATTTTATTAGATAGATGTATGAACGGTGGGATTTATCCCAAACTTTGAACGGCTCAGATGATTTATTAAGTGAGCGGGAAATTCAAAATTATTTGTATTTTATTAGATAGATATATATATGACTAAACTATTACATTCCTCCATTAATCTTTGAAATTGTATTGTTGCTTGTTAATTTTCAAAAGCTTCACCTCCAAATTCCAAAATCATCATAGATGAATCCGATCGATTACTGGTATCTATCAATGTACTACCCCTGCTAAAAAAAACAGGAATATTTGATGTAAATATTGTCCAAGATGAATATTGGAATATTTGATGGCCATGGTTTAAACCCAATATTTCTAAAAGTCTTGATGACCAGACAACAAAGAATGCAACAACCAACCTGTATTATGCAAGAAATGAAAAAGGAAGACCTAGGTACTGGTGCTAAAGTGTCAAATTAAAGCATATTATGAAAAAAATTGTGAATAAAAATTATTTTCGGGGCAACCAAAGTAAGCAATGTTAGACATGCTTATATGCAGATTGAAAATAATTTAAAAGGAACAAATACAGGGAACAAATACAGTGGACAAATAAATTCAAGAATACACTACATCAACAATCAAACAACGACAGTTAAGCTCAAGCTACTAGTTATATTGTTTCATCCATCTATAGGCTACTACTGGCTTGTAGGAAGTTATACCGTAAACTTTTTCAATGATATCTAATTTGTAAACAAATGAATTGGGATGAAGACTCGTTTTAAGCCTCTAAACTCTCTGGGTTTGTTAATATTTCTGTTTTTTAAGAGAGACAGAAAGAAGAGAGTGCGAGAGGGGTGAAGAACAGCAATGGCGGGCGGATCTCTTTTTGGATATCTTCCAAACCCATATACTCAATAGGGCATTACAGAAAAAATTAGAAGGAAAAAGAAACAGAATCTATTACATACACATACATGAACGCATCCACAGCGAGATTTGGGTTTACCTAGCAAGGATTTGGAGAGAAGCGGTTCCGATTTGGAGAGAAGAGAGAAGAGAGAAGCTAGGGCACGGTCTGCTTTTTCCTTCTCAGTAGATGCGATTCCGATTCGGAGAGAATAGAGAAGCAATGGAGAGAAGAGAGAAGAGAGAAGCTAGGGCACGATTTTGGGTGTTCTAAAAAAACAAGGAACAATGTTTTGGATTTTTAGAAAAAACATTGTTGGTTTAAATACTCTTTAAGGAAACTATGTAACTTAAGACTTATACTCTTGAACTTGGCTATATATATATATATATATATATATATATATATATATATATATATATATATATGGATGCACAATAAAATAAAATAGAAAACTATTGTGCTCCACCTGAAGTAGCTCCAGAAGAATTTAAGAGTTTAAAAAAAATCAAGGTTCATTTGCAAAGGCATGTTATAAGTTGAATCAATTAAGCACCACAATGTAGTAAATCAGATCTTAAAAATCTTCTCCATGGTATGCATTAACTTTTCCAATTGGTGCCATAAGAGTTGGACCAAGTAACATAGACAGTAGTCATCAATACATACCATATTCGAATGATAACATCATATTTTATAAATTGATGGAGAATATTCTAATCAAGTATTTTACTATTTTTCTGGATTTCAAATATTATTTCAGTACTTTATCAATGTTATTCAGTATGTATCATTCTTAAATCTTAAGAATATAAATATACGAGTATGAAAGAGTCCATAACTAGCATTCCGAATCTAAGTAACTGAGATAGAAAGAAACTACAACAACAGTATGTGGTAACATGTTCTTATAAATTCTTATCCAGTATCTAAATTCTTATCCAGTATCTAGAATACAGCTTTGTGTCTAGATCATTTTTCATGAATAAACAGAAATATGAGAAATAGAAGAGTGGAGGATGATAATATGTAATTTTAACCCTGTTTCTCAACTGTTATATCAAGACTTGATAAATCCAATAACTCTGTGCTTTCTTACCACAGAAAATGAAAATGGAGGACAAAATTTATAACTTACGTTGTCGAAGGCTTATGTGTTCTGGAAAGTGGAAATCTTCTGGAAAAGAATGAAAATTGGCAACTTGAGTGACATAGAAAGTCATCTTCTGTTATAAATCTGTGCAAACAACTTACAGAAATCCAATTACAATAAACAATAGCTATAACATATGAATTCATATACCTCCCTAGGGATAAAGTATCTAAGGCATGGCTCCTCCAATGAAGATGTCTCATCCCTCGTCCGAGGCTGCATGTCATTGTATGGGAAATGTCATGACAAAAAATTACTACGTGTTAAAATCATCTATATGTACAGGGAACGCTGTAAATAACTTCTGAAGTATAGCATAACACAAAAGAACCTGCTTATGCAATAACAATAGTAAAAAAATTAGTCATTTAGTTAAATGGCAGATTGAGTCCAACTAAATTGATTTGCTCGACAATCTGGGTCACTTGAAACTTTCAAGTAAAAAAGAAATGAATTGATACGTAATTATCAAAAATAAATTATTTTCACTATATAGTCCATTCCTATGAAACAGTTTGTCCAGCCATATAAGAAATCATCTCAGCTACATTTCATACAACTTAGAAGAATTCAAAGTGTAGAAATCTCTGATTACAGGTTATTATTCCCATCTATGTTAGAAAATGCAGGTTTCATACTTTCATTATACTGATCAAATCTTACAGCTTTTCAGGAGACATATCATGTTAGACAATTGAAAACCAATTCCCATAGCAAAATACAATAACCAATCAACTTAATTGGGACTTACCACCCCACAAGTGTGCGATTTTGTAAATTAATCAACAATCATCCGTCCCCATGCTGGTTTCAAGTACTAACAGAACATTTGACAAACATTATATCCTCAAGTGGTTGCTAACATCTTCAAATAAAATGTGTTTACATTTACAAAAATTAGGGAAATTCTTCTTTAGGCTGAAAGTCAGTACTCACACATCAACACATGCGGGAAGGTGGTGCAACTTATGTCTTTGATACAACACTACCTCAAAGGCTTCAATTTTATATTGCTAAATTCTTCGAGCAAAGCAAAAAACATATTATGAATACAGATAATGAGAACAGGAGATTTAAGGTGAAAGAAGAAAGGGTGTAACAGCCCTGCAGTCTACCTGGTATTTTCGTTAATTAGTGCACTGAATATGAACACACAAATATACACTTGGAGATTATCACATAATCCAGCATGCCAAATAAATTATTCTACCTGTACAGTTTCCAGAAGAGATCCAGCACCCTTTACATATCGATAGTAACTCTTCGTAAAACAACAACGCTTCGAATCAGGAAACACAATATCTACGCTCTTTTAAGGATGACTATGAGGTATCTATACCTGGAATCATGAATGACTTTCAAAAGAAAACGATAACAGATTGAAACATAAATAAATATTTAAGGATACCCATGGCACTGCCCAATTTCTCTATCAAACTTGGGGGATATTTGATAAAAACTGAATGAATCTGAATCTGAATCTAAATGTAAATGAAAAAGTTATTTGATAATTGACATGTCTGAAAAATTAATTTGAATAATAGATTTTTATTATTTTACTCCTAAAAAAATTCAAAATTTTTATAAATGTATTTAATTTTACTTAATATAATAGTTAATATTGTAAAAAAAAAAATAACTTCATTCAACCCTCATTCAGTCCATTTAGCCAAAAAAATGACACTAAATCATTCAGCCCAAATCGTCTGAATGGTTGAATCGGTCAGCCATTCAGACGATATTTTTTCCAAAACAAACGCACTTAATGACTGACCAATTCAGCCATTCAGACCTAAACAAACATCCCCTTATGTACTGATTCAAGGAGCCAAGGACTGGGGGTTTCTCTAAAGTGGAAAGATGAGTGGGTAGACAAATCGATTCCAGTTCCTCCTGATCACTGGATCTCTTGCATTCCAGAAAATTTTTTATGGACTCGCAAGCTTCAAGCAATTTATCCCAATTCATCTGTGATTGATCACCTTCACTGATCATGATGTTGTTATCATGCCCAAGTAATGGGCCTGGGACCAAAAGCAGTTGTTAACAGGTCTTCTGTTTGCCTGCAGTGTAGATATTACAGATTATGACAGGGGTAAAGATGCTTAAAAAAATACACCCACTGATATTCAACACTTAAGAAATCTGTAAGTAATATAATTGACTTCATTAAACCAGTACCGGCACATAATGGAAATAAATATATAGATACAAGATTTGCATATTACCAGGCAAAAATAACATGGCCTAGAATAGGGCACACCAAACTGCAAGGGGCTTCAAATGAATTCATGTGTAACAAAATGAGTTCATTCATCTCTACCATTTTGCTGTGTGTATCAGATGTCTGAAACAATAAGCCAACCAAAACAAAGGAGTAGGTAAATAAATTGAACATCAACTAAAATCAGAACATAATTGCTGAATATTCCTACAATAAACCTCGAATCCAACAACATTCTCTACAAATAGCATGAGTAGAGGTTGTTTAGTTTGCAGTATAAGTTCAAGGATCTTCAGAAAAGAGGAAGCCCGATCATCACTGGAGTCTTTCTGGAGACCTAAAAACAGAATAACTTGAACTTAACAAAATAAAAATAAAATAACTTGAGATAAGTTGCCAATAAAAAAGATACTATGAGCATTGAAACTCAAGAAGAAACAATAGGAGACCTTGTCGAGTGTATGGTTGGCAAGGAGGAGAAAGAAGCCACACATGCGCCCGATAGCTGTCAAGATCAGCAGCACTCAAGGTCTGAATGTTACCCTATGTCACTCAAAAATGCAACATTTACCATAGCACATATAAGATAATCACTTGTAAGAACTTGCTAGCGTAATTTGAAAAGTTATTATGAACTATTCTTTATCATTGCCTGGGCTGGTACCCCTGGTTGTTTACAAGGGCAAACTAGTAAGGGGAGTTGCCTACCCCCAAAAGAGCTTATATCTGCAGCTACAGTGGGATCCACCTAATAAATACAATCACAATTACCAATTGCGGTTCTCTAAACATTGTGTACACATGGGATCGCCCCCCCTTTGGCACATTTTATAATAGTTTATATATTATCAGTAGAAAGAAAAACAAAAAACTACCAAATTATGCTTTACTTTTTATTTCCAGTAAATTTGTTATTTCTCGTGAAAAGGAGCTATTTAGGGTACAAACAAATGCTTTTAATATAAATCTAAATATGAATCAATCAATTAAGAATTTGAAATTACATGGCAAATTTTAAATGGCAGATTAATAGTGAAAAGGGACTCTTATTTAGAGCATTCTCTTAGATTACAAAATTGGAAAATCTCTCACACAGTCAGAACGCCCATACGATTCTAGCTTAATTAATAGTGTTCTACATTTTTTTTCTTTTTTCTATTAATAAACTTTATACTTGGTTCAATCCTTAACCCTGCTCCAATCATATTCCCCAAACTTCTCCAAAATAATGACCCAGTTAATCAAATAAAATCAAAAAAATCATTTTTCATTCCCTTTCCTACATTTTCTAAAAAATCAAAAAGACCCTTTTAGGTCAAAGGCTTGACTGATAATAAACAAGAAAAAATACACCACAAACACTATTTTGTATAAACTCAATTAACAGGCAAGTTAAATATGAAAAATTGAATGAATAATAAGGGAAAGTACTTGATAGGGGCGGCAGCCAAAAAGTACTTTCGAGTTGCTCTTTGCCCAAAGCCTTCCTTCAATGAAATGCTAAGCCTGAGCCAGCTTAATGAAAACTTCTCAATACCTTATAGCCAGACCACAGAAGGATACAGAACAAAAAGGTCCACCACTTTCAAACATAATTTTTTTATTTTTATTTTTTGCATAAAATGTCAACTGATAGTTTGTCCAATGGACCACTGATTTAACAGAGACATGTTCATCTGGAGCTTCCATGAGCTAAAACTTATCAAGAGAGAGAATACACTTAAAAAATATCAATAAAAATCGCAATATAAATTTCTCGGATTGTTCAAAACCCTACCTAACCTGAGCTTTACATAATGTCTCAAAATAAAATAACAATAGCCTGATCGACAGAAGAGGGGAAGTTTCCATGACAAAATCCATCAATAAAACACATTATCACAACAATGAATAATCGGAAAAAAGTTTGTCACTGTTCCTGAGAATATAACAATGTATCACCAATATCTGAATTGAACAGCCCAACTGAAAACAAATGCAGAACTTGCACCGTAGAAATAGTGATGACATCTAATTTCACTGAACCACAAACTTTCTGCGTAATGACGAATAGCCATTTCTGTTGAACATAAACTATGGCCTTAAATAGAAAATATTCAGGTACATACCTTTCCAACATTCTAAATTCCTACAAGGCCGTTGTTAGGGACCAAAACTATCATACCAAAAAATTTCAGGTACATACCTTTCCAAGATTCTAAATTCCCACAAGGCCATTATTAGGGACCAAAACTATCATACCAAATAGCTCGCATTCAGACTCCTAAAAGTCCAGCATCCTCTACTTAATCAAGCATAATTAAAATTGGAATAACAAAACGAGCAATTATATTTTCACAATTGATAAGCACACAATGATAAACTCAACTTAAAGCGTATAGATCTTTCTATAGTAGAGGTTCTGAAAGACATCATTTAACAATAAATTATTCAGCCTACTATAAGAGCTGTATTCATTCATTTGACAACAAATATTAGGGTGCTTTCAATAATGCTTGAAAAGAATATGGTAACAAACAGGATAAATAGACCACAGAATTGATTTTTCACCAATAATCGTTGCAAGAGCACAACCCATCTTTGAAATGGTGGAACCTCTTAGCATCTCGTGCGATGATCTCCCTGCCAACCAGCTTCGAGATGATCTTGAGTGCATTATGGCAATCACCACAAACACGTAGATTTTTTAAAATTCGTATTGATGAGCGAGCTGGGCTGCTCATAAGACCCTGAGCAACAGCTAGCCTCTCGCTATGTGCAAGAAGAGCGTCCTCCTTGCTTTCTTGGTCTATGTCATGGAGCACAAATTTAGTCTCCGCCACATAACCAGCCTCTTTCATTTGTTGCCTCATTCCCCTTAGGAGTGTGTATAACTTGTCATTATCAGGGTGAGATGTATCACCTGCCCTGTATTCATGGACCCTACTCCTAACCTCTAGAAGATTCTGACTTGCCAACTTCTTCTCTTTCTCTTTCGTAATATCTGAAGCTTTCACTGGTATCAGACCTGCCTTTGATTGATCATGCAAGCGAGACGGATCTAGGAGCTCGACAAGCTCAGCGCAACGATCCCCAAGTTCCATGTTCCCATGAACTCTACTAAAATTCATTAATGATTCCCAAACATCAATACTCGGTTCAGCTGGCATCTTTTCAATGAACTCCAATGCTTCATCCAAATAACCTGTACTTCCCAGCATGTCCACTACACTGACATAATGCTTCATGGATGGAACAATGCCATAACTTTTGCTCATTGATTCAAAGTGCAACATCCCCTCGGTGATGTCACCCAAGAAACTACACACAGAGAAGACACTAAAGAACATTTCGCCATCAGGTTGCAATCCTGATTCTTTGAATTGGGTAAACAATTCAATTGCTTCCTCTCCTAGATCATTCTTAGCAAGCCATATTATCATCGTATCCCAAGATGTCAGATTCCGCTGCGACATTTTATTAAACACAGCATATGCATCATCCATCGAACCACAGCTACAGTACATCTCCAGAATTTTGTTGCAACTGCTAACTTCTATAGGGGATACTGATCTAATGAGGTGGTCATGAACATACTTTGCCTCTTCTAGAGCTTTAGCCTCCCCACATGCCTTCATCAGCATAAAATATCTAGGCATATCAACTGGGATACGCTGCTGCTCCAACAAACCTAAAACTTCCATGGCTTCCTTCAGTTTACCCTCCTTGCAAAAGTCATCAAGCTCCTCAATAGTGCTTTTTGATTGTCTGCCGTCAGTAGCTTCAACTAACTCACCATCAGGCCCCATGCCATTCTGATACTCATTTGGAATTTGCTGTGGTCCAGCATTAGTGCGATAATCTACACATGGATTCTGCATATACTCTCCAACCTTTTCACTTGGATACACATTTGGACTCCCAGTATTGCCTCCATCATAGCCACTTGAGCTTTGCTGGTAATTCCCAGTATTTCCCCCATAATTATTACTCCCTACAGTGCCAAAAATTCCCATTAGGGCTCCCATGATAATTACTCGATACTTGCTGAAAATTTCCACTGCTTCCACTATAATAGTTGTAAGAGCTCTGCTGAGAATGCATAGTGCTTTGTCCATAACTCCCATTAGCCTCTGATGACCCCTGTCCATGAAACCCATTTGTTTTATGCTGAACTTCACCAGCTCCCTTTCTGCCAATCCCGTAAGAATTGTGAACATCTACATTTCCTCCAAATACCCCATTCGAAATTTTCCCTGAATCTTTTAAACTCTCCTTGTTAAAAGCACTTGGACTCTGAGACAACTCCCCTGAATTCTGTCCATAATAACCATTAAAGCCTCCATTTTTCCCGGCTGGATTATGCTGAAAGTCATTTCTAGGGCTTTCTCTGGTATACCCATTGGACAATTTCCAATTTTCACCAACTGGGTTTTGCTGAAATTCAGTTCTAGTGCTTCCTCGGTCATAAACACTGGAAAAACTCCCATTTTTCCCAACTGGGCTATTCTGAATTTCATTTCTAGGGATTTCAGAATACCTAAAATTAGTCCCACTTTGACCACTCTGATTCTGCTGAAACTCAATCCTCTGGTTATGGCCATAAACCCTACTAGGACTTTGACTAACTCCCCCTTCATTTCCTCTATAATCCCCATCCGGGTTTCGTAAATTTTCCCTGAAATACCCGCTTGAATTAGGTTGAAACTCTCCATTAACATTATTATAATTAACAGGACTGTGAAACCCGCTAGCCTCTTGTTGATATTCTACAGAGTTTTCCCCATCAAATCCATTTGGATTTTGAAAATCTGATCTTTCAGCAGCAATACTTAGGTTTTTCAATAAAGTAAGATTCTTTGAATCCAAATAAGAATTTCGTGAATTACATACCTTAGATAAAGTCTTGAGAGATTTGATGGTGATACTTGTTCTTGACATTGCTGAGTCGAACTCGGATGTGAGTGACTCGGTTGAGTGAAACACAGAGAGATGAGGAAGAAGTCAAGAAGAAGGGGGTGGCTTTGATGATGAAGAACTAAACCCCTATTACTGAACTGTCAAAACCCTAGTAGAAAACGCCCTTTGTAAATATGGGCCCAAAAATCTAGGGTGTACCATCTCTGTTTAATAATTTTTTATTAAGCAGGAGTATTTATTTTAGGGCAAAGGTATCTCAACTACATCTTAAATTAATTTTTTTTTAAAAGTACTCTTAATGTTACAAAATTTAGGTATACGTCACCAATTGTGACAAATTTATAATGATTAATTTAATACCAACTGTGACGCTCCCAAAATAGGTATACATTACTCATCTTGAGTCGCCAAATACATGATACAGAAATCAAATATAAACTTATTTAATATAACTGTCGTATAAAAATACGACAAAACATAGCTAAGTTTTTATATGAATATTGTCTCATAGACAATATCCAAACTCAAATTCAATTCTCATTACATTTATTATCACACTAAGTAGTGAGGACTACTGTGGGCCCATGTGCAAAATTAGAGTTCACATGACCTAATTGAATTAAATGCACAATTAGGGTTCCACGACCTCATTAAATGTGCAAATTGGGGTTCGCATAACCAAATTTAATAAAGACGGAAAAGTCAGAAATAAATGTGCTAGACCCGGGAGAAGCCTCCACGCGTCCCGAGGCAGAAGACTCGTGGAGGCGGCTCGTTTTGGGAATTGATTGAAGGATTGGATTGGTGGCTAGAAGGACAGGACAATATGGACATTATTCTAATGACTAAAGGGTATTTCCGGAAATTCCCTGAAGGCATGTGCCTTGCACATGACTACTTTCCAGAAAACTCTATAAATATCCCTTCCATTCCATTGAGAAGGGGGCTTCTCTTCAGGACTCAAGACTTGGACTCTTGGAAGATCAAGGGACCCTTTTGGTGACTTAAAGGCTTGGAGATTCCACCTAAAAGCACTAAAGGGGTTTGAGCATTCTCTTAACTCGAAGGACTGAAGACTTGGACTCTCAGAAGATCAAAAGGACCCTTTTTGGTGACTTAAAGGCTCGGAGATTCCACCTAAAAGCGCTAAAAAGGGGTTTGAGCATTCTCTCAACTCGAAGGACTCAAGAAGGCAGAAGTACTGTCTTTTCGAGGTAAGGGATGTTGTTTTTTTAAAAAAATAATATTATTTCTTTCAATATCATTATGTCAGAATATTGGCAAGAATTTTCTTGTGAAATTCTTGTCTTCTAGTGTCGGGGTTAGTATTCACGTTTACGACACTATTTACAAAAAAATTAAATTTCGTTATTTTTGTCCAAAATATCTATTATGGATATTAGCTTTGATTGTATCCATATTTTGATCATTCTTGAATTTTACTCTACTATGGTTATTTATGAGGTATTTTTAGGCATGGATAAACCGAAGTACGAATCCTTAATATTTATTCTTTTGTTTCACTAGATTCATTTTCTTTAAAATATTTTTCATCATCCCCAGTCCTAAATGATGATATTATTGAATATCTTTGGCCTGTAGTGCAAAGATGAATGATTTTCTGATGAATATCTTTGGCCCGTAATGCAAAGATGTACAGGTATTGAGATGAACATGACCAACTGATGAATATCTTTGGCCTGGAGTGCAAAGATGAATATTTGATTCAAGATGTATATTGATTGATGTTATAGGGATAAAATATTGATGATGGACTTTTAAATTCATAGATAATAGTAGATTTCATTCTCTACGTAACTCTTCTATGAATTATTATTTCTGCTGCGAATATTGATTTAAAACTTGTTATCAATTGTATTCTATCATATTTTTCCCTGTTGAAGACTAACGATAATTTGTTCTATATTACCTTAGTCATAATATTCTTTACTGGGCTAGTTGAGCTCTCTCTTTTCTTTTTTGTTCTATTTTTCTTCTCAGGAGGTGAGAATGTAGCGAGTACTAGTCGGGGTATGGAATGATGGTTCTAGAAGTTGTTTTAGTAGTCTTCACGATTTTGTAAAATAGTGTATCAATAATTGTAATGAAGACTTATTTGAGTGTGGATATTGTCTAGATGATAATATTTGTATTTAAACTCACAGTTTATATGTTGTCGTATTCTGCACGATAATTGTATTAATAAAGTTGTAGTTGTTTCTGTACCATGTATTTTGGCGACTTAGAATGGGTGTTGTATACCTATTTTGGGGCGTCACATACTCCGGCATAAAAAGTACTCCGAATACCCGAGTGAATAATATTCGAGTGAATAGTAACTGAGTAAATAGTAACTCATGAATAGTATTATGGCATAAAAAGATCAATAATTATCAAGAAAGCTCAGAATAATATTTCTATGAAAAGATACTGGATGAAGCACAAATATCAATGATATTCTACTAATTGCACAGAGTATAAAAGCAACACTTTAACAGAATGAGGGTATAATCAATAATATGAGATGAAATAATATTATTCACATACTACAAAGTATGGAAGAAAATATTATTCCGTATGAATACTAAACAAAAATAATATCCCTTATCTCAGAAGAAAACTGAATACTGGAATAGTGAAGTAGCAAATTTGTGACGCCCCCAAAATAGGTCCAATCCATCCAACCTATTCTAAGTCACCAAATACATGGTACAGAAAACAACTACAACTTTATTACTAAAATTGTCGTACAAAGTACAACAACACATATGTTGTGAGTTTTGATCCAAATATATACCAACTGTGACTCTGGACACCAACTTGGATAGCACGTCACAATGACACCTTACATAAAGGTACAATCAATAACTGTTTTAGAAATTAAAATCTTTGGGAAATGCTCAAAAAAACCTTCGTACATGGGAGGCCATGCGTTTAGGTTATGATAGATATCATATGCCCACAGAAATATCCTTGGTTGACCCAATAGACCCCAAAGAAAAACAGAAAGATTACTATCATGTTCTTTCCAATGGTGAGTCTTCTCTTGACATATAACTATCTCCACTGTCTGAAATTAAAAATTATATTTCAACCAAACTCCAAGATCATAAAGGTAGTGCTCGTAGATATACTCAGCAAGTGGATGTGCACAACCTTGTCTTATGATAACTCGTAGGTCATTATACATCTTGTATGATAGTGGTAAAATACCATTCCAAAGTTGGGTTCACCTCATTCTATTCGGTTCACCAAAATTAAATATCAAATGACGTATACAATACGACACACTTATCTAAAGTTCTCAATAAAATTATTTTCAAACTATTTAGGGAGAACCTCAACAGCTATAGACCATCGTTCTATTCCCCTGTTATCCCCGCTCGACCCAGCAACACTCTTACTACCTGAAAGGAATTGTGAAGCAAAAGGGTGAGCACAACTAGCTCAGTAAAGAATATCATGACTAAAGATAATTAAATTATCAATAGCCTTCGTCAGTAATAAATCAGAGATTTAGAACATATGGTAGATGATAAGACTTTTCAACCATAGTCGCAGCGGAACGAGCAATCTATTAGAAGAGTCAAATAGACCATAAATTCTATTATCTTCTCCATGTTAAAAGTCCACCAACAATATTAATATTCATCAATAATTCATCTTTGCACTACAGGCTAAAAATATTAATATCTCAAAGAAATACGTAATCATTTCAGAATTTATATAAACCATAATTATAACCATGTTGATCAATTCACCTTTGCACTTAAGCTAAAAATATTCAATTATAAATTCAATGGTCATGATCATATCAGTCAACAATACATCTTTGTACTACTGGCCAAAAAGGTCCCATGATCACACCAATAATCTACCCATCTTTACACTTAAGTTAAAGAGAAATTTCATCATCGGGATTGTGACGCCCCCAAAATAGGTATACATCACCCATCTTGAGTCATCAGATACATGGTACCATGTACAGAATACATGGTACAGAATATACAACAAGCGCTGTGAGTTTTAATACAAATATTGTTTTCTAGACAATATCCATTCTCAGAATAAGTCCTTATTACAATTATTATCACACTATTTCATAGAATAGTGAGGATTACTAATGCTATCATCTAGACCATCACTCCGTTCCCCGACTAGTCCCTGTTACGTTCTCATTTTCTAAAGAAAACAATGAAAGAAAGGGTGAGCTCAACTAGCCCAGTAAGAAATATTATGACTAAGATAATGCAGGATAAATTATCATTAGCCTTCAACAATGTTAAACAGATAAAATACAATAGACAACAAGTTTAATTGCAGCGGAATAAGCAATCCATTAAAAGAGTCAAGTAGAGAATAAAATCTACTATCTTTTATGATTTAAAAAGTTTTTCATCACTTTTATCGCTGAGACTCAGCTTAATAAATAATCCACATTATCCCTGCACTACGACCAAGGATATTCATTAGGGTCACGACCACAAATTATCCATGCACTACGGGCCAATGATATTCGTGTATTCATCAATGGTCATGATTATACCGATCAATCCCTGGTCATAATCATACCAAAAACTGTCCATCAATGCATTACAGGCCACTGAGTACTTTTACCATATCATTTATAATATTACGGTCATGATTATACCGAATAATCCCCGGTCATAATCATACCAAGTCCATCTATGCCCTACAGGCCACAGATGACTTTCAAAAATATAAACATGAGGATGATGACAATGATCTAAGAATTAAATAAAATAAGTTCAAGAATTAATTTATCCAGGAACTAATAACGTCCAAATTGTCAACATGATACTTCTTTGTAGAGTAAAATTCAAGAATGCTCAGAAGAATATTTCTATGAAAAGATACTGGATGAAGCGCAAATATCAAGGATATTCCATTAATTTCATGGAGTATAGAAGTAAAAACTTTAACCAACTGAGTATAATAAAGAATGGAATAACAAAAGAAATCACCAAGCATGTGATAGATCGCACATGCAGGTTATTCTAACAGTATAATAAATATGGAACCAGGTCCGGCGTAAACGTACAGACAGGATATTCCGACAGAATAATAAATGCAGAATAATAAATAATGAAACCAGGTCCGGCGTAAAACGAATAAACAGGATATTCCGACAGAATAATAAATGCGAAATAATAAATAATGGAACCAGGTCAGGCGAAATTCGCACCGACAGATTATTCCGACAGAATAATAAAGAACGGAATAATAGAAAAATTTCACCACGTATGCGGTACTTCGCATAAACAGGTTATTCCAACATAATAATATAGAATGGAATAATAGAAAAATCTCACCATGTATGTGGTACTTCGCATAATCAGGTTATTCCAACATAATAATATAGAATGGAATAACAAAGGGATTCCAACAAGTATAAGGTATGCCGCGTATACAGGTTATTCCAACAGAATAATAAAGAATGGAATAACAGAATGATTTCACCAAGTATAGGGTATGCCGCGTATACAGGTTATGTATAGGGTATGCCGCGTATACAGGTTATGTATAGGGTATGCCGCGTATACAGGTTATTCCAACAGAATAATAAAGAATGAAATAACAGAAGGATTTCACCAAGTATAGGGTATACCGCGTATACAGGTTATGTATAGGGTATGCCGCATTTATAGGTTATTCCAACAGAATAATAAAGAATGGAATAACAGAAGTTCTCTTCATGAATAAGAAAGAATAACACCCCTTACCGTAAAAGACACTGGATATCGAAGTAGTAAAGTGGCAGAATACTCTTCTTCTTTCTCTCTATAATTTCTCTCTCTAGAGTTTCAGTGAATTCGTAAGAAATAATGAAGGAATGAGCTTCTATTTATAGAAGAATGGACTGAATAGTAACTAATTCCTGAACGGTCCAGATTGATTTACTTTTAAATGGACGGTCCAGATTAAAACTTAAAGCAACGGTCCATACTGATTCACTATTAAAACTTTAAAACAACGGTCCATACTGATTCACTATTAAAACTTTAAAACAACGGTCCATACTGATTCACTATTAAACTTTAAAACAACGGTCCATACTGATTCACTATTAAACTTTAAAACAACGGTCCATACTGAATCATTAATATAATTTCAACCAACGGTCTGAAAAATTAGCACATCTCCTCATGAAATAATATTATACCCAAATACCCGATTACACAATACTAGAGTGAATAGTAATTAGGTGAATAGTAACTCGTGAATAATAACTCATGAATAGTAACCTGTGAATAGTAACTCATGAATAGTAACTCGTGAATAATAACTCGTGAATAGTACTTCGATACAAAAAGTGTCCCGAATACTCGATTGAACAATATAACCTCCAGACATCAATTATCATCGGAATAGATGTCGATTTCTACTAACACAAATAATCTCAACACAATGAAACTATCAAATTCATCTTTAATCAACACGAACTTATTCATCATTAATTTTATAACTCATAATATTTAACAATCAGGTTGTTCCCAGGAAAAGGGGGCTTTCCAATAAGAATTTCTCCCTATTGGCGCGTAATTAGGTGACCAAACCTCTCCTTGGCAGAACTTTTAGACATCGTTAATATTGCAAATAATAATAATAATAATAACTTTGTTATCTCAATTATTGATTTAATAATATATAAAAATATCGACAATAATTGAGTATAACTGAGTGATTTCTCACGAAGCAT
Organism: Panax japonicus; assembly: GCA_020205505.1. Taxonomy (NCBI): domain Eukaryota; kingdom Viridiplantae; phylum Streptophyta; class Magnoliopsida; order Apiales; family Araliaceae; genus Panax; species Panax japonicus. The sequence goes on along the minus strand of CM035108.1, from coordinate 61,139,649 downwards.
CAATAATCAATACCGTGTGCTACTATGCAACCACGTGTATTACTATACTTTTACTACCGAGTAGTTCAACAGTATTAACGGTAAAACTTCCGCCGTTATTTTTATAAAAATATTTTTGTCATTTTCTCAATTCGACAATAATTCTGTTGTGGGGTCCACAAATGATTGCGTCGTTGTACTAATATTCTCTGCTAAAATGAATATTCTCTGACCAATCGAATATAATACAACAACTTGCATACTTTGCAAAATTTATAAATATTACCCACAACTATAACATTATCTCAATTCCACACCATAATATTAAAAAAAGTATTTTGAGAAAATTAAATCTTTATTTGTAAAATTTAGGATTTTACAGGGATATAAAAATGTTATATATGATAATAAAAACAATATGATCAACAACTGCATTTAATTTCAAGAATAAGATTCATAAATCAATGATTTTATAACACTTTAATCCAAATGTTATAAATCACTTAATAATCTCATAATCTAATATTATTAATATTATCACAATATTTTAATTATTTCTTAAACGTATAAACAATTTAATTAAATTGTTTACACTTTATTAAATAATACATTTAATCATCCTAAAATGCCAAACTCATAAGATTTCAACACCAAATAACCAAAAACCTCGTCAAAAATCTGCATATACCTCATATAGGATTCTCAAACTATAAAATCCTATTTTTCAATTTTTTTACTTCACATAACATATTTAATTCATTTACTCATAACTAGAATATTTTCATGAAAAATACCAAATCAATACAAACAAATTTTCTTTTCTGGGATTTAGCAGAATATAGTCCCATATTGAACTTATATTTTTCTCGGAATTTTTAAAATTCATTTACTATTTTTCATATGGCCAAAACTGCCAAATATTTAGACATTTATCATAAATTGTACTTTTATGCAAAAATTCCAAAATTTACAGAGTATACTGATATTATATAGATGTACTCCCAATAACAATTTCATCAATTTTGGAATTAACCACAAGGAGTTATAAGAGATTACTTTTAAAATAGTCTTTTCTCATAAAATTCATAACTCTTAATCTATACATCCAAAAATCACCATTTTTTGACACAATCAAGAAAACTCATCAAATTATCATTTTAAATTTTTTTAAAATTTTTGATGGTTGGAAAAATTACGAAACTGAAAAACATAATAACCCTTAAAATCTCTTACCTCAAAAGAGCAATACTTCTGACCGGAACATTGGATGTAAAGTCGAAGGAAACTTGCACTGAATAGCAACTCTTAAAGTATCTAAATACTCACAAAAATACACTCGACAATATAGAGAGAAAGAAAACTTGTTTTTGGTGTGATTTTCAATTCTAATTTAAGCGTCTATTTATAGAAAAATGCTAGAATGTCATAGGAGACTAAATAATAAAATATTATTATAATCTTTTTTTTCTCCCTACGTAAGCCACTTTGAAAAATCAACAGCCATCACAGTGGGGCCCACCCAAAAATCAGCCACCTTTCCCAACAACCAAAAGTGGGTCCCACCCAATTTTAATAAAAATTATTTTATTTTCTGTAACTTCAATAATTCATAGAAAATATCTCGTTTATCAGAAAAATATAAATTTTATATCCATTCCACACGAAATCAAATTCTCTACAACTTTGTAGCTTTAAGTTTTTCCAAATTCCTGATAGAAAATATCCGAAATCCACAAACGGACGATTTTCAACACCTTTTAAAATTTATAACAAATCATACGTTAATTTTTAACGATTCAAAATTTGTGGATATATACTCAACTTATATATGTATAACATATCCGAAAATCCCAACTCATTCAACGGTCAGATTACAATTATAACTCACGTAATAGAGCTTTAAGAACACCGATTGATCTTTTAATACCTTCAATCTGACAAAATACTGATAAAATACCTCAATATTATTTTTTTCATTTATAACCACATAAATAAATCCATCATTTATATCCAAATAAAATAAATATTTCATTATCATATAAATCAATAATTAATTATTCACAAATAATATTACAAAATCATAATACTGACACCAAGTGGTTCCCAGGAAAGATGGGGCTTTCTAATAAGAATTTCTCCTTACTGGCGCGCAATTAGGTGACCAAACATATCCTTGACAGAACCTTCTAGACATTGCCAATAATTTTATCTAATAATATTATCCAAATACTATGAATTATTAATCTGATAATGGGAAATACTGTGCAGTGATAATTATTAAAACAACAATAATATAAAATATCAACGCAGCAATTATTGAATTAATAAAATAAAATATTAAACAGTAATTACTGTAACAATTATTGAGTAGAACCTTCTTACGTAAGAATTAATAATTCCAAAAATACTGTGCAATACCGTGTGCTGCTGTGCAACCACGCGTATTACTGTATTTTAACCACCAGGTATTTCAATAGTGTTGTAACAATTACGCTGTTATTTATAAAAACTCAAATTTATCGTTTTCTTCATCCGACAGTTATTCTATTACGGGGCCCACAAATGGCTGCGCCGTCGTACGAATATTCTCCGATAACAAGAATATTCCACGATCAAACGAATATTCTTCGATAACAATAAATATTTTATAACCACTTGCTTATTTTGAAAAAATTTATATATATCACCCTTAAATTTAAACTTTTATCAATTTAACCATTTACTGAATAATATTTATAAGAAAAATTGAATATTTTTATTTCATAAAATTCGGGGTCTTAAAAAACTTCTCTTCTTCTTTTTCTCTATAGTTTCTCTCTCTATAATTGCTCTTGTGAGTCTTAGTGAATTGGTGAGAATGAAATATTACAGTATAATCCCTTCATCTTTTTCTTTATTTTTAATTTAGTTCTACAAGTATTATCAAACTTGCACCACCTCCCCGAATAATACATCGTGTGAATCAATAGTTCTATATATATGAAAAAAATAGTTACGGTATAATATCTTTATCTATACCTCTATTTTTAATTTAGTCATGCAAGTATTATCAATCTTGCACCACCTCCCCTAATAGTACATGCATATGAATCAATAGTACATACATGTGAACAAATAGTTATAAACATGTGAATTAATAGCAATTAATTGCTCATTTATCTGATTAATTACTCGATTGGTCAATATAACCTTATCGAAAAAAATATCGGTTTTCACTAACACTAATAATCCCAACACAATGAAAATATCAATTTCATCTTTAATCAACACGAACTTATTCATCATTAATATTATAACTCATAATATTTAACAACCAGATCATTCTCAGAAAAGAGGAGGCTTTTTGATAAGGATTTCTCCCTAATGGCGCGCAATTAGGTGCCCAAACTCCTTTCCTCGACAGAACTTTATAGACATCGTCAATATTACAAATAATAATATGAATAACTTTATCGTCTCAATTATTGATTTAAAAATATAAAATATTATGCAGATGATACTGTGACAATAATTGAATCAATAATATGAGAGATATTATGCAGCAATTACTGTAGCAATAATTGAGTATAACTGAGTGACTTTTCACGTAAGTATCAATAATCAATACCGTGTGCTACTATGCAACCACGCGTATTATTGTACTTTTACCACCGGGTAGTTCAACAGTTTAACGGTAAAACTTTCGTTGTTATTTTTATAAAAAGATATTTCTGTCGTTTTCTAACTCCGACAATACTTTCGTTGTGGGGTCCACCAATGATTGTGTCGTCGTACGAATATTCCCTGATATTTCCCGACCAATCGAATATTTTATAACAACTTGCTTACTTTGCAAAATTTATAAATATTACCCACAACTATAACATTATATCATACTCACACCATAATATTCAAAAAATATATTTCAAGAAAAATTATTTTTCATTCATAAAAGTTAGGGCCTTACAATAATTTTTTTTAATTTTAAATCAATACAATAATGAATATTGTTACAAGCGCATAAGCCATGTGTGTAATAAAAGTATTTTATAATTATAATAATAGCAATAATAAAAGAAGACGAAGAAGTTGAGTTTTAGTATGTATTTGTCATCTTCATGTTCATTCAATAAAGAGAAACAAATAAGGTATAAGGTATTATACAAAACAGTAATACAGTAAATATAAAATTATACCAAAGTATTGACAATAATTGTTTGGATGTAGGAAAAAAAATATTATAATAAAATAACTAATTGTGACGCAAAAATAACACTACATTTTACCAAATTTTATCCGACGATAAGACCCCTTTAAACAACTTTTTAGGGTTTAAAACGGTGTTATATTATTAAACGATGAAATTTTAATCAATTTAATATATTATGAGTCTCATAATTTTAAACCGATCAAAAGTTACGCCCGTTTAAAATGTACAAAAAAACTTTTATTCTAACTCAACTTGCAAATCAGCTTTCAATTTCGAATCAATTTTTAAATTCTATTTCTTTATCAAATTGGCATGAATTAAAATACCAAAACTATATGAAAGAATTTTGTAGGATAAGGAGGACTCAAAATCACCAAAAGTAACCGTTTAAAGTCTCATATTTGAGGCAGTAGAGTCAAGCCCTATCAGGCTATCACTCTACCCCTTGTGCAATGATAAAATGTTTTAATGATACCTAAAAATAAAATAAAATAAAAATTTTCAGAGATTGGTAAATAAAATTTTACCTCATGGTGTTTGACTGAGCAATATAACTCGCCTCATGGTATTTATGAGATAAAAAAAGATTCTTTTGGAGGAATTATTGAAATACTATTTATAAAGGGAAATGATATTTCTATATGTAATTTTGATATTTTTATGTGTTTCTCTCATATAAAAGTAGAACCGACCGTACTTTCGTGAGTAAAAATCATGTGAAAATATAAAGATTATGCGCTGAAGAGTTTTTCCAGGCGGACATGAAAATTGGACATAAAAAATTAGATATGAGTGTATTTAAATTTTACCTATTTGTATTTTGACCCACCATTTGGGGTCAAAATACAAATATATAAAATTCAAATACACTAATGTTCAATTTTCATGCCCACATAGAGCTTTTGCATGCGAAAATGACACTCTTCATTTATAAATTACTTTATCCGTTTTAAAAATAAAGATACTGTGACGCCCCCAAAATAGGTATACATGGTACTGAATACAAATACAAACTTAATTTTACAACACGAGCTTAGAGTTTTTACACTAATGTTGTCATCTAAACAATATCCAAACTCAAATAGAGTCCTCATTACATTTATTGGCCCACTATTTTATAGAATAGTGAGGACTATCATAACACCATCTCGGGCCATCACTCCGTTCCCCGACTAGTTCCGGCTACGTTCTCATTTCCTGAAGAGAACAATGGAAGTAAAAGAGTGAGCTCAACTAGCCCAGTAAGAAATATTATGACTAAGATAATGCAGAATAAGTTATCATTAGCCTTCAACAATGTTAAACTGATAGAATATAATAGACAACAAGTTTAACTGCAGCGGAACAAGCAATCCATTAGAAGAGTCAAGTAGAACATGATATCTACTATCTCCTATGATTTAAAAATTTTATCATTCACTTTATTGTTGGGACTCAACTTAATAAATATATCACATCATCGAATCATCCATGCACTATGGGCCAAGGATATTCATTAGTATCACGTTCATAAATTATTCTTGCACTACAGGCCAATAATTATTCGTGTAATCATCAATGGTCAAGACTATACCGAATTATCCCTGGTCATAATCATACCAATCAACAGTCCATCTATGCACGTAAGCCAAAGATGACTTTCATTACAATATAAGCATAAGGATGATGACAATGATATAAGAATTCAATTAAAAGAAAGTAAAGGATAAATTTTTAAAAATTTATAATTTAATTTATCCAAAACTAAATAATGTCCAAATTTTCAACATGATACTGCTTTGTAGAGTAAAATTCAAGAATAATATCCATGTATCAAAAATAATTTGGACAGAAAAGAAATAAATTTTTCGATGAATAGTACCCCGTGAATAGTATTTCGGGAATAGTATCCCGTGAATAGTAACTTGTGAATAATACTTCGGATGAAAATATTGATATTTAATAAAAAGTTCATATCAATATTCCAATAAAATGATACTGGATGAAGCGCAAAACTCATGGATATTCCACTAATTTCAAGGATTATAGAAGCAATATGTGACGCCTCCAAAATAGGTATACAACACCCATTCTAAGTCGTCAAATACATGGTACAGAAATAACTACAACTTTATTAATACGATTGTCGTGCAAAATATGACAACACATAAACTGTGGGTTTAAAAACAAATATTGTCTTCTAGACAATATCAACACTCAAATAAGTTCTCATTACAATTATTGATACACTATTTTACAAAATAGTGAGGACTACTAAAACGACTTTTTAGAACCTTTATTCCATACCCCGACTAGCCCAGTAAAAAATATTATGACTAAGATAATATAGAACAAATTATCGTATGGACTACGGGTCAAGGATATTCATTAGTATCACGACCACAAATTATCCATGCACTACGGGCCAAGGATATTTGTGTATTCATCAATGGTCATGATCATGCCAACAACTGTCCATCAATGCACTACGAGCCAATTAGGACTTTTACCACATCATTTGTAATATTACGGTCATGATTACACCGAATAATCCCTGGTCATAATCATACCAAGTCCATCTATGCACTATAGGCCATAGATGACTTTCAAAAAAATATAAACGTGAGGATGATGACAATGATATAAGAATTCAATAAAAACAAGTTCAAGAATTAATTTATTCAGGAACTAATAACGTCCAAATTGTCAACATGATACTTCTTTGTAGAGTAAAATTCAAGAATGCTCAGAAGAATATTTCTATGAAAAGATACTGGATGAAGCGCAAATATCAAAGATATTCCACTAATTTTATGGAGTATAGGAGTCAAAACTTTAACCAACTTAATATAATTAAGAATGGAATAACAAAAGAAATTACCATGCATGCGGTACTTCACATAGACGGGTTATTCCAACAGAATACTAAATAACGGAACCAGGTCAGGCAAAATTCGCACCGACAGGATGTTCAAACAGAATAATAAAGAATAGAATAACAACAGAAATCACCATGCACGCGGTACTTCGCATAGATAGGTTATTCCAACAGAATATTAAATAACGGAACTAGGTCAGGCGAAATTCGCACCAATAGGATGTTCCAACAGAATAATAAAGACGGAACCAGGTCTGACGTAAAACACATAGACAGGATGTTCCAATAGAATAATAAAGACGGAACAAGGTCCGGCGTAAAACGCACAGACAGGATATTCCAACAAAATAATAAAGAATGTAATAACAGAAGAATTTCACCAAGTATAGGGTAGGCCGCGTATACAGGTTATTCCAACAGAATAATAAAGAATGGAATAACAGAAGTTCTCTTCATGAATACAAAAGAAATAATACCCCATACCTTAAGAAGAAGAGTACTGGATGTAGCAGTAGTGAAGTAGCATAATACTTTTCTTTTTTTTCTCTATAATTTCTCTCTCTAAAGTTTCAGTGAATTCGTAAGAAATAATGAAGGAATGAGGTTCTATTTATAGAAGAATGGATTGCATAGTAACTAATTCATGAACGGTCCAGATTGATTTACTTTTAATCGGACGGTCCATATTTAAAATAAAATCTTTTAAATAAAATATAATATATTCTATTTTATAATCTAATAAAACGAATAACTTTATAAAAAGATTTTACTATGCAAATACTATGCATAATAAAATATAATATATTCTAATTATTTTCTAATAAAACAGATAGCTTTATAAAAGTATTCTATTTTATTTAAAAAAGATTTTACTATTAGCCTAATAAAACGAATAACTTTATAAAAGTATTCTGTTTTATATAAAAAGTTTTTCTGTTTTATTACATTAGTAATACTAATAAAACAAAACTTCATCATCATTATTATTATTCACACTATTAATCGACCAGGTCATTCCCAGGAAAGAAGGGGCTTTCCAATAAGGATTTCTCCCTATTGGCACGCAATTAGATGACCAAACCTCTCCTTGACAGAACTTCTAGACATCGTTAATATTGTAAATAATAATATTAATAACTCTGTCATATAAAATAACATATTATGCAGATGATACTGTGACAATAATCGAATCAATAATATGAGAGATATGTTGCAGTAATTACTGTAACAATAATTGAGTATAACTGAGTGACTTCTCACGTAAGCATCAATAATTAATACTGTGTGCTACTATGCAACCACGCGTATTACTGTACTTTTACTACTGAGTAGTTCAACAGTATTAACGGTAAAACTTCCGCCGTTATTTTCATAAATATATTTTTGTCGTTTTCTCAATCCAACAATAATTCTGTTGTGGGGTCCACCAATGATTGCGCCGTTGTACGAATATTTCCTGCTAAAATGAATATTCTCCGACCAATCGAATATAATATAACAACTTGCATACTTTGCAGAATTTATAAATACTACCCACAACTATAACATTATAACAAATTCATTCCATAATTTTCAAAAATGATAATTATAGAAAAATCATCCTTATTCATAAAAGTTGGGGTCTTACATTATAACAAATTCATTCCATAGTATTAACGTCTCTTGTTCATAATATTTTTCACATATCCATGTTACATAAATATGTGAAAGACCCAAACCACATTATTGAATTAGAACCGGACGTGATAGAGCAAGATTTACGTATGAAGAGTTACCTGTTAAAATCTTAGATAAGAAGGATCATATTCTACGCTCCAAAGTTTTACCTCAAGTCAATGTTTTGTGGAGAAACCATGACGTGGACGAAATGACTTGGGAGTTAGAATATGAGATGAAGTCAAGATATCCTCACCTATTTGACATACCAGTTACGTACCCTAATTTCGAGGGCAAAATTTCATAAGAATGGGAGGTTGTAAGACCCCAACTTTTATGAATAAAGATGATTTTTCGATAATTATCATTTTTGAATATTATGAAATGAATTTGTTATAATGTTATAGTTGTGGGTAGTATTTATAAATTCTACAAAGTATGCAAATTGTTATATTATATTCGATTGGTCGGAGAATATTCGTTTTAGCAAGGAATATTCGTACAACGACGTAATCATTGGTGAACCCCACAACAGAATTATTGTCGGATTGAAAAAATGACAAAAATATATTTATGAAAATAATGACAAAAGTTTTACCGTTAATACTGTTGAACTACTCGGTAGTAAAAGTACAGTAATACGCGTGGTTGCATAGTAGCACACGGTATTAATTTTTGATGCTTACGTGAGAAGTCACTCAGTTATACTTAATTACTGCTAGAGTAATTGCTGCATCATATCTCTCATATTATTGATTCGATTATTGTCACAGTATCATCTGCATAATATGTTATTTTATTGAGACGACAAAGTTATTCATATTATTAAATTTCAATATTTACAATGTCTAGAAGTTCTGTCAAGTAGAGGTTCGGTCACCTAATTGCGCGTCAATAGGGAGAAATTCTTATTAAAAAGCCCTCTATTTCATGGGTACGACCTGGTTGATAAATATTGTGAGTTATAGTATTAATGATGAATATTATTAAAATTGAAGATGTGCTCGGAGTTGAATTTGGAGACGCGGACGTGATATTTGAGTCCAGAATGATGAAATTAGTAAAAATAGACTATAAACACAAATTTTTCGGATTTTACTATTCGGTCAAAAAGTCAACAGTTGACTCTTTCGGGAAAAGTCAAACTTCAAAATTTTAAAATTTATATTTTTGATAAAAATAGTTTCATTGTGTTGGAATTATTTGTGTTAGTAAAAATCGACATTTATTTCGATAATAATTGATATCTGGAGGTTATATTGACCAATTGGGTATTTAACCGAATAAATGAGCAATTGATTGCTATTATTTCACATGATTATAACTATTTATTCACATGTGTATACTATTGTTTCACATTCTTGTTACTATTAGGGGAGTTGGTGCAAGATTGATAATACTTGCATAACTAAGTTAAAAATGGAGGTATAGAAGGATGTACTATACTGTAATTCATATTTTCACATGTCTAGGACTATTGATTCACAAGATTTACTATTGAATCACATTATTTACTATTGGGAGAGGTGGTGCAAGTTTGATAATACTTGCATGACTAAATTAAAAATAAAGAAAAAATTGGAGGTATTGTACTGTAATTTTTCGAGCCCCAAAATGTGCAATTATTGAAACTATATTTTTCTATAAATAGAAGCTCAATATTCCTTCATTTCTCACCAAATTACTAAAACTATAGAGCAATTATTATAGAGAAAAATTATAGAGAGAAAATCTGTAGAAAAAGAGAAGCCTGCTACCTCACTACTCCTATATCCAGTTTCTTTCAAAGGTAAGGGATGTTATTTCTTTCTTTCGTCTTCATGAAGAGAACTTCTGTTATTCCATTCTTTATTATTCTGTTAGAACATCCTGTCTGTGATTTACGTCGGACCTGGTTCTGTCTTTATTATTCTGTTGGAACATCCTGTCTGTGCTTTACTCCGGACCTGGTTCCGTCTTTATTATTCTGTTGGAATATCATGTCTGTGCATTTTTACGCCGGACCTGGTTCCGTCTTTATTATTATGTTGGAATATCCTGTCTGTGCGTTTTACGCCGGACCTGGTTTTGTCTTTATTATTCTGTTGGAATAACCTGCCTGTGCAGTCTACCGCATGCTTGGTGATTTCTTTTATTATTCCATTCCTTATTATACTCAGTTGGTTAAAGTTTTGACTTCTATACTCCATTAAATTAGTAGAATATCCTTGATATTTTCGCTTCATCCAGTATCTTTTTATGAAAATTTTCTTCTGAGCATTCTTGAATTTTACTCTACAAAAAAGTATCATGTTGACAATTTAGACGTTATTAGTTCCTGGATAAATTAATTCGTGAACTTGTTTTATTGAATTCTTATATCATTGTCATCATCCTCATGTTTATATTTTTTTGAAAGTCATTTGTGGCCTGTAGTGCATAGATGGACTTGGTATGATTATGACCAGGGATTATTCAGTATAATCATGACCGTAATATTATAAATGATGTGATAAAAGTCTTCATTGGCCCGTAGTGCATTGTTGGACAGTTGTTGGCATGATCATGACCATTGATGAATACACGAATGTCATTGGCCCGTAGTGCATGGATAATTGTGGTCGTGATACTAAAGAATATCCTTAGCCGTAGTGCAGGGGTGATTCGATGATGTGGATTATTTATTAAGCTGAGTCTCAACGATAAAAGTGATGAAAAATCTTTTAAATCATAAAAGATAGTAGATTTTATTCTATACTTGACTCTTTTAATGGATTGCTTGTTCCGCTGCAGTTAAAGTTGATGTCTATTGTATTTTATCAGTTTAACATTGTTGAAGACTAATGATAATTTATTCTGCATTATCTTAGTCATAATATTTTTTACTGGGCTAGTTGAGCTCACCCTTTTGCTTTCATTATTCTCTTCAGGAAATGAGAACGTAGCGGGGACTAGTCAGGGAATGGAGTGACGGTCCAGAGGATAGCATTAGTAGTCCTCATTATTCTGTTAAATAGTATGACAATAAATGTAATGAGGACTTATTCTGAGAATGGATATTGTCTAAAAGACAATATTTGTATTAAAACTCACAGCTATTTTATTGTATATTAAAGATTGTATTTGTATTATGTACCATATATTTGGCGACTCAGGATAGGTGATGTATACCTATTTTGGGGGCATCACACTATAGGTCACATTTCCTACTCGGTCAAGAATCTGAAATGGACCAATAAATCATGGATTGAACTTTCCTCTCTTCCCAAATCTTGTAACTCCCTTCCATAGAGCAACACACAACAATACAATGATCCCCAATACTAAATTCCACATTCTTTCGATGAAGATCCGCATAACTCTTTTGTCGATCATATGCCGTTTGTATACATTGTCGAATTATTTGGATCTTTTCCGTAGTCATACGTACCAACTCTGGTCCCAACAATGTTGCTTCACCCACCTCATCCCAACATACTGGAGAGCGACACTTTCGTCCATATAAAGCTTCAAATGGGGCCACACCTATACTTGACTAATAACTGTTGTTGTAGGAGAATTCCACCAATGGTAAATACTTATCCCAACTCTCTTTGAAGTCTAGAACACAGAGTCTTAATAGATCTTCAAGAGTTTGAGTAGTCCTCTCTGATTGTCCGTACGTTTGAGGATGGTATGCTGAACTGAATCGCAAATCCGTGCTTATAGTTTTTTGCAAGCTAACCCAAAATCGTAAAGTGAATCTTGGGTCATGATCCAAAACTATGGATACTGGCATGCCATGCAATCTCACAATCTCATTTACGTACATACAAGCAAGACGTTCAAGGGAATAAGTCTCCCGTATTGGCAAGAAATGAGCATACTTGGTTAATCTATCAATAATAACCCAAATAACATCTATGCCTTGAGAAACCGTGGGAAGACCTTTAACTAAATCCATGGTAATGTGTTCCCACTTCCATTTTGGAATCTCAAGTGGTTGCAATGGACCCTTAGGCACTTGATGCTCTGCCTTTACACGTTGACAAGTTAGACACTTCGAGATAAACTTTGCAATCTCTCTCTTCATATTGTTCAACCAAAATGTATGTCGAAGATCACGATACATTTTGGTACTTTCAGGATAGATTGTAAATGGTGTATTGTGTGCCTCCATCATGATCTTATATTTCAAATCAGAGTCGTTAGGAACACAAAGTCTAGAGTGGACTCGAAGTATTCCTTCTTCATCGATTCTTGCTTCTAGAATAGCACTCTTCTTGTAATTTCTTATTCATACGCATCAGCTCCGGGTCTGTGGCTTGAACAACTTTAACTTTATCGATTAAAGTCGGTTCTATGCGTATACTTGACATCATCGCATGGGTTCCCGTAGTCTTGAATTCTATCTTCATCTTTTGTAAATCACATAAAATAGGCCTTTGTGTTAACAACATCGCACTCAGTTCCAGCATATGATCTTCTACTCAACGCGTTAGCCACCACGTTCGCTTTTCTAGGATGGTATTGAATAGTGTGGTCGTAATCTTTTAACAGCTCAAGCCAACGTCGTTGCCATACGTTGAGTTCCTTTTGAGTGAAGAAATATTTGAGGCCTTTTATTATCTGAATATATCTCCACTTTCTCCCCATATAGATAGTGCCTCCAGATCTTTAGCGCGAAAACGACTGCCGCCAACTCTAGATCATGAGTAGGATAATTCCTCTCATATTCTTTAAGTTGTCACGAGACATAGGCTATGATTTTCCCATGTTGCATGAGAACACATTCTAACCCTCTGCCTAAAGCATCGTTGTAGCTAACAAATCCATCCGAACCAGATGGTATTGTCAGAACAGGTGCCGAAATGAGTCTCCTCTTAAGCTCTTGGAAACTCTTCTCGCATTCCTCGCTCCATACGAATTTTGTATCCTTCCAAGTTAGATGAGTTAACGGTAGTAACGATTCGAGAAAATCCTTCCACGAATCTTCGATAATAACCAGCTAAGCCCAGAAAGCTACGTACTTCGGTCACCGACTTCGGTTGCTCGCAACTTTTTATTGCTTCAATCTTTGTTGGGTCAACAGATACTCTATGTTTTGACACCACGTGCCCAAGGAATGATACTTCCTTAAGCCAGAACTCGTATTTCTTCAACTTAGCATAAAGCTTATTTTCACGAAGCCTTTGGAGTACCTGCTTCAAATGGTGCTCATGATCTTCACGGCTTTTAGAATATATGAGGATGTCATTATATAAAGACAACAACTAATTGATCCAAATATTCCTCGAATATTTGGTTCATCATTTCCATGAAAGTCGTAGGAGCATTAGTCAATCCAAAAGACATGACTAAGAATTCATAATGCTCATACCGAGTTCTGAAGGCAGTCTTTGGAATATCCTCAGCTGATGATATCTAGAACGAAGATCGATCTTTGAAAAGAATTGTGATCCTTGCAACTGGTCAAACAGGTCATCAATACGAGGTAGCGGATACCTATTCTTGATGGTGACATGGTTCAATTCTCGATAGTCAATACAAAATCGCATACTCCCGTCTTTCTTCTTTTCAAATAAACTAGGAGCACCCCAATGAGATGTACTAGGACGAATGAAACCGATGTTCAACAACTCCTTTAGTTGGACCTTTTAACTCCTGAAGTTCAATAGGAGCCATTCGATATGGGGTTTTAAAAATGGGCTTTGTACCAGGTTCAATATCAATAAAGAATTTAACTTCATATTCTGAGGGTAGACCGGGAAGTTCTTCAGGAAATACATTAGGAAATTTACTAACAACAGGAATATTATTCAAATCTGACGTGTCTTTATTCAAATCCATAACATGGGATAAGAAAGCTTGACATCCGTTTTTTAATAAACGAATAGCTTTATGACTTGGTATGACAGTGATTGATTTTAGGGGTTTAGTTGCTTGAATTCGTACAATAGGTTGGTTAGGAATATGAAAACTAACAACCTTACGAAAATAATTAATTTTGGCATGATGAGTAGTTAACCAATCAATCCCTAAAATCACATCAAAAGCAAGTATCTTTAAAGAGATAAGGTCAACAGGTAATGTGATGGTGTCAACTTGGATTAAACAAGATTTATAAACTAGTGGATGTGATGAAAGTTTCTCCTAATGGAGTCTCCACAGATAAATCAATGTCTAATTTCTCCGGAGTCAAGTTTAAACGTTGAGCACAAGCAGGAGAGATAAATGAATGGGTAGAACCGGTATCTAGTAAGGTATAAACTTTGCAAGAATTTATGATTAACTTACATGTGATCACCTCATTTGGGTTCCTCGCATTTTGACCAATCACGACAAATGCTCTTCATGGAACCGTTAACTTTGACTTTTCTGGGACAACCTTTTGAGTCACCATCCTCGCTGGACTTGGTTATGCTACAGTACAATCTCGAGCGATATGTCCTTCATTTCCACAATTATAACATACCTTGAACTGTTGTGGGCAGTTTGGGCTGATATGTCCCTCTTTTCCACATTTATAGGATACGACCGGTGGTCGTTCTCCTCCCTTAGAACCAATTGCTGCTGGTTCTGACGTCTTTGCATTATCATTGTTGAATCTCCTCTTTTTAAAATCTCCTCCCGACTCGCTTCTTCTATTTTCATGGCCATGATTACCACCAGAGTGGTTACCGCTTTTAGTCCGTATTTTTCTTTCTCCGCTGGTTATCGTTGTTCTAATGACTGCTATCACCGGTATGATCCTGGTTGTGGTCCCTTGGTTGAACGTACTCGTTATCTCACTCTAATAATTGAGCCCTGTTGACAACATCTGAATAGAGAGAAAATTTATGAGAAATGAGATATTGACGTATACCGAGTTTCAAACCTCTCAGAAACATCCGCGTCATACGTTCTTCATTCTCCACCAAATGAGGTACAAACCTGGATAACTCTGCAAACTTCGCCTCGTACTGGGACACCGTCATGTTGTTTTGTTCTAGTCTAATAAACTCCACTTCCTTCATATGACGAATACTTTCAGGAAAGTACTTGTCATTTAACAGTTTCTGAAACGTCTCCCAAGACATGCTTAATGCGGCTGGATGGGTACGCTTCATAGATTCTCACCAGTAATCTGCCTCATTACGGAACATAAAGGTGGCAAATAGAACCTTCTGTTCTTCCGTGTATCCCAAGACGTCGAATATCGTGGTAATTTGCTTGACCCACGTCTCCGCCTTAATCGGATTCGGCTTTCCCCAGAATTTTGGTGGTCCCAACTCTTTGAACTGCTTGGCTGTGACAAACCGTGCGTTGTTATCATTTCCACCTGTATTTTGTGTACGAGTCTCCTTCGTCTGATTTTGTAATAACTTCAAAAAGCTTCTAAACATTCCATTGTTCATCATCTAATCAGTGGTGTTGTTTATAGGAGGAACATTGCCGGCCTGTTACAAGTTTTCCTCATTGGTGAGTAAATGTGTCTCCACGGTCTCATTTACTCCACTGTTAACATTCTCAGTCGTCATTCTTAAATACTGCCATAAAACAAGGGTCAATTAAAGAAATCAATATATCACATAATATCCCTATATACTGACCAACCAACAAATAAGCTTAGGTAGGACACACTAGCGAATGATTTACTCGTCTCTCCCCTCCTAGTTCTATTCCCTGATCTCCGCCAGAGATCATATCCCTAAGCTTTAATACCAACTGTGACGCCCCCAAAATAGGTATATAACACACATTCTGAGTCGCCAAATACATGGTACAGAAATAACTACAACTTTATTAATACAATTGTCGTGCAAAATACGACAACACATAAACTGTGAGTTTAAAAACAAATATTGTCTTCTAGACAATATCAATACTCAAATAAGTCTTCATTACAATTATTGATATACTATTTTACAAAATAGTGAGGTCTACTAAAACGACTTTCTAGAACCATTATTCCATACCCTGACTAGTACTCGCTAAATTCTCGCCTCCTGAGAAGAAAAATGAAACAAAAAGGAAAAGGGTGAGCTCAACTATCCCAGTAAAAAATATTATGACTAAGATAATATATAACAAATTAGCGTAAGTCTTCAACATGGAAAAATCTGATAGAATATAATAGACAACAGGTTTCAGATCAATATTCGCAGAGGAAATAATAATTCATAGAAGAGTTACGTAGAGAATGAAATATGTTATTATCTATGAATTTAAAAGTCCATCATCAATATTTTATCCCTGTAACATCAATCAATATACATCATAGATCAAATATTCAACTTTGCACTACAGGCTAAAGATATTCATCACTTGGTCATGTTCATCTCAACACCTATACATCTTTGCACTACGGCCAAAGATATTCATAAAAAAATCAACCATCTTTGCACTACAGGCCAAAGATATTCAGTAATATCATCATTTAGGACTGAGGATTATGAAAAATATTTTAAAAAAAACGAATCCAATGAAACAAAAGAACAAATAATAAGGATTCATACTTTAAACAATTCAAGTTAAAAAATACTTCATAAATAACCATAGTGAAGTAAAATTTAAGAATGATTAAAACATGGATACAATCAAAGCTAGTATCCATAATAGATATTTTGGACAAAAAATAAAAATTTAATTTTTCTGTGAATAGTGCCGTATTCGTGAATAGTGTTGTATACGTGAATAGTGCAGTATACCTGAATAGTAACCCTGACACTAAAAGACAAGAATTTCACAAAAAAAATCTTACCAATACTCCGACATAATGATATTAGAAGAAATAATATCATTTTAAAAAAAATAACATCCCTTACCTCGAAAAGACAGTACTTCTGAGTGGAATACTGGATATATTACTGAAGGGAACTTGTAACGTATAGCAACTACTCAAAGTATCAAAATACTCACAAGAATACGCTCGATAATATAGAGAGAGAAAGAGAGAGAAAACTTGTTTCAGGTGTGATTTTCAATTCTAACCTAAGCACCATATTTATAGGAAATTGCTTAGAACACCAAAGCAGAAAATTTAATAAAATATTAATATATTTATTATAAATTCCTACGCACACCAAAGACATCTGATTTCAACCATTAACATGTGCAAGTGGGGCCCAACCAAGTGTAAAAAACATTTTTCTTAAATAAAACAATTAAAACTTCTAAAAATCAATTATTCCGGAACTTCAGAGCTTCAATAATTCATAATAAAAAGCCCTTTTATCAGAAAAATTCGAATCTTATGTCCTTCCATAGGAAATTCAATTCTTTACAACTTTGTAAGTTTGTGTTTTTCTAAATTCCAAACAGAAACTGACTGAAATCCACATACGGACGATTTTACACGCTATAATCAAATTTCAGTCAAGAAATGGGGTCCACAAACATGAAAAACATGTTTTAAATATTTTTAGTAACAAAAATACGCTTCCTCCTTATTTATTCATATATCTCACATTCATTGTAAAAATATCACCATTATTATATTATTAAAATATAATATATATTTAAATGAATTATTTTATCAGAAAAGATAAAATATCAATTTTTTAACAATTGTCACTTTAAAATTTTCTCCATCTATATCCACATAAAATAAATATTTTTCTTATCATATAAATCAATAATTAATTATTCACAAATAATATTACAGAATCACAATATCGACAACCAGACCGTTAATAGGAAAGAGGGGGCTTTCCAATAAGAATTTCTCCTTACTGACGCGCAATTAGGTGACTAAACCTCTCCTTAGACAAAACTTTCTAGACATTGTCAATAATGTTATCTAATAATATTATTCAAATAATATGAATTATTGATCTGATAATGAAAAATATTGTGTAGTGACAATTATTGAAACAACAATAATATAAAATATCAACGTAGCAATTATTGAATCAATAAAATAAAATATTGAACAGTAATTACTGTAACAATTATTGAGTAATGCCTTCTTACGTAAGAATCAATAATTGGTGCAATACCGTGTGCTACTGTGTTTTAACCACCGGGTATTCCAACAGTATTAACGGTAACAACTACGCTGTTATTTATAAACAACTTATACTTGTCGTTTTCTTCATCCAATCACTTTCCGTTATGGGGCTCACACAAGGCTGCGCCATCTTACGAATATTCTCCAACAGCAAGAATATTCCACGACCAAACGAATATTCTCCGACAACAATGAATATTTTATAACCACTTGCTTATTTGAAATATTTACGTATTTTACCCATAACTAACCATATTAATCAAATCAACCCTTACTATTTCAAAATAATAAATAGAGAAAATTCAATTTTATTTATAATAAGTTTAGGGTCTTACATAATACTTACCTATAGTAAGTTTAGATTTAAGAATATGAAAAGAATTAAAATACGAAAACTGCAAATGGATTTTCACCTGTCATACGGTACGTAATCCGCGTAGACAGGTTATTCTGACATACTAAAGGATGAATACGAAAAACAGTATTCCTTACGAATACAACAAATAATATCCCTTACCAAATAAAATAACATCTCTTACAAATAAGGTAATAACATCCCTTACCAAACGAAAATAACATCCTTTACGAATACAACAAATAATATCCCTTACAAATATAACAAATAATATTCCTTACCAAACAAAAATAACATCCCTTACGAATATAATAAATAATATCCATTACAAATATAATAGAAATAACGTCCCTTACCTTAGTAGAAGACCGGATACTGCAATAGTGAAGTAGCAGAATACTCTTTTTTTTCTCTCTATAGTTTCTCTCTCTATAGCTTCTCTTGTGAATCTTAGTGAATTGGTGAGAATGAAAGAAGAATTAAGCTTCTATTTATAAGAGAATGGACTAAATAGTAACTAATTCATGAACGATCCATATTGATTACTATTAGAACCACAACCGACGGTCCAGATTGATTTACTTTTAAAATCACCAACGACGGTCCAAATTGATTACTTTTAAAACCACCATCAATGGTCCAGATTGATTACTTTTAAAACCACCATTAACGGTCCAGATTGATTTACTAATAAAATCACCATCGACGGTCCATATTCATTTACTATTAAAATCACAATCGACGGTCCAAATTGATTTACTATTAAAATCACCATCGACGATCCAGATTGATTTACTATTAAAACCACCATCAATGGTCCATATTGATTTAACTTATTACACTTTGGTAGCCCTAAAGTTTTCCAAGTTTGCATTATTCCCCTCTAATTTTTGTAATGCACTTATCTTCAATAAACACATTCTTAATACTTCAACAATTATTCATCATTAATATTATAACTCATAATATTTAACAACCAGGTCGTTCCCAAGAAAGATGGGGCTATCCGATAATGATTTTTCCTTATTGACGCGCAATTAGGTGACCAAACCTCTCATTGACAGAACTTCTAGACATTGTCAATATTGCAAATAATATATGAATAACTTTGTTGTCTCAATTATTGATTTAATAATATAAAATATTATGCAGATGATAATGTGATAATAATTGAATCAAATAATGTGAGATACTATGCAACAATTACTGTAGCAATAATTGAGTATAACTGAGTGACTTCTCACGTAAGCATCAATAATCAATACCGTGTGCTACTATGCAACCACACGTATTACTGAACTTTAACAACATGGTAGTTCAACAGTTTAACGGTAAAACTTTGACCGTTATTTTTATAAAAGATATTTCTGTCGTTTTCTAACTACGACAATACTTCTGTTGTGAGGTCCACCAATGATTGTGATGTCGTACGAATATTCCCTGTTAAAACGAATATTTCCCGATTAACTGACACAACGAATATTTTATATCAACTTGCTTACTTTACAAAATTTTCCAAATATTATCCACAACTATAACATTATATCATATCACATCATAATATTCAAAAATATATTTTGAGAAAAATTATTCTTTATTAAAAAAAAAAGTTGGGGTCTTACAGATACAATTTGACTTTTGAGATCAAATGATAACATACTAAATTTTAAAATTAGTATAATTTATAAAAATTTAAATAAAATAAAATTTGTAATTAATAGTTTTTATTATATACTATATAATTATAATAATTATATTAATTAAATAAATTAATATCAATTTAAAATTTAATATATTATCGTTTAGTTTTAAAAATCAAATTATATCCATAACTTTGAAAAATCCAAATATGTGAACTCGTGACGTAGACTTCCCTCTTCTCACATAGCGAAAAAGAATAATGTTTCGAAAATTCTAGAACCAACCACAGTATACAAAAACGCGGGAATTAATAATAAAAAAAACCGACAAATAAAATATCTAATTTTCTTCCACCGTTAAATTCTTTTGATCCAACAGCTCAGAAGGCAGAACCCACAATAAGAACGTTCTGGAAATAAGCCCTTGTCCTTTTATAAACCCCCTATTCCTCTGCTTTCTTCTTCAGTCAGTAAAATACATAGCGAATTGTATTTTACAAATCTTTTCCTTTCGAGTATTCAATTTCTCTCTCTTCTATTTTTTGTGAGTTTTTTTCTTGTTGATCTAGGACAAGAATGGCCGGAAAAGGTGAAGGACCGGCGATCGGAATTGATCTGGGCACAACTTACTCATGTGTGGGCGTTTGGCAACACGATCGTGTTGAGATTATAGCTAATGATCAGGGTAACAGGACGACGCCGTCTTATGTTGCTTTCACTGATACGGAGCGTTTGATTGGAGATGCTGCTAAGAATCAGGTCGCCATGAACCCGACCAACACCGTTTTTGGTATGTTCTAAACCAACTCTGATTTGAGCACCAGTCATGTTTTTATTTTTTAAACTGGTAGCTGGCGAATTGAGTTCATGTTTGGATTTATGTTCAGTATATTCTTATACTCATTTAAATTTTATGTATGTTGAATTTTGTGAATTAATTTTTTTGGGTTTTAATGGTGAATTGTGCTAAGTCTTGTGGATTTATATTTCTTTTAAGGAATATCTTTAATTTTGTAATAAATCAGGGATTATAACTGGAGATTTATTCACCTTAACGTGTGTAGTTTTGAAAATAGGGACCTTATATGCTCTGTAGTCTTAATGTTTTGAAAAACTAGCTAAAAGAATCTTCCCCCCCTTCCCCCCTTCTCCCCCTTCTCCAATTTGAATAGTTACGAATGTGTAAGAACTATGTTTAGGTTCGATTTTTTAAATTTTGCTTCAGATCCATGAGATGCTATGTTCTGTTTCTTTTGTTTATATTGTTGTTTTTTTTGAATTTGTAAGAATTAAGTTTTTATGATTTTTTCGTTTGCTGCTTCAGATTCACGATGCTATGCTCTGTTTATATTGTTGTACTAATATACTTGACTAAAGGCCCTAAAAAGAGTTCCAATTTATAATTAGTGTTCCAATTTGTGTGTGGTATGTCTGAATTATATTGGGTTTATGTTCTAATTTAATTGTGCCTTTTTCAGATGCTAAGCGGTTGATTGGTAGGAGATTCAGTGATGCCTCAGTGCAGAGT
The DNA here is from genome assembly GCA_020205505.1 of Panax japonicus. NCBI lineage: Eukaryota > Viridiplantae > Streptophyta > Magnoliopsida > Apiales > Araliaceae > Panax > Panax japonicus. Next base: position 61,117,496 of record CM035108.1, on the reverse strand, counting down.
GACATGAAGTTGTGGCCTTTTAAGGTCATCCCTGGACCTGGCGACAAGCCAATGATTGTTGTAAATTACAAGGGTGAAGAGAAGCAATTTGCCGCTGAAGAAATCTCTTCAATGGTTCTCATCAAGATGAGAGAGATTGCTGAGGCTTTTCTCGGCACATCGGTGAAGAATGCGGTTGTAACTGTCCCTGCTTACTTCAATGACTCCCAGCGTCAAGCAACAAAGGATGCTGGTGTCATCTCAGGCCTTAATGTTATGCGAATTATCAATGAGCCTACAGCAGCTGCAATTGCATATGGTCTGGACAAGAAGGCTAGTAGTGTTGGTGAGAAGAATGTGCTTATCTTTGATCTCGGTGGTGGCACGTTCGATGTCTCACTTCTGACTATTGAAGAGGGTATTTTTGAGGTTAAGGCCACAGCCGGTGATACCCATTTGGGAGGTGAAGATTTTGATAATAGAATGGTGAATCACTTTGTTCAAGAGTTTAAGAGGAAGAATAAGAAGGATATTAGTGGGAGTGCTAGAGCATTGAGGAGATTGAGGACTGCCTGTGAGAGGGCAAAGAGAACTCTTTCTTCGACTGCTCAAACTACAATTGAAATTGATTCTTTGTACGAGGGTATTGATTTTTACACAACAATTACCAGGGCAAGGTTTGAGGAGCTCAACATGGACCTTTTCAGGAAATGTATGGAGCCTGTGGAGAAGTGTTTGAGGGATGCAAAAATGGACAAAAGCACTATCCATGATGTTGTGCTAGTTGGGGGGTCTACTAGGATTCCCAAAGTTCAGCAATTATTGCAGGATTTTTTCAATGGGAAAGAGCTCTGCAAGAGCATTAACCCTGATGAGGCTGTTGCCTATGGTGCTGCAGTTCAGGCTGCAATTTTGAGCGGTGAAGGGAATGAGAAGGTGCAAGACTTGCTACTGCTGGATGTTACTCCTCTTTCGCTTGGTTTGGAGACTGCTGGAGGTGTGATGACTGTTTTGATCCCAAGGAATACTACCATCCCAACCAAGAAGGAGCAGGTGTTCTCGACATATTCTGATAATCAACCTGGTGTATTGATCCAGGTTTTTGAGGGTGAAAGAACAAGAACAAGGGATAACAATTTGTTGGGCAAGTTTGAGCTATCTGGTATTCCGCCTGCACCAAGGGGTGTGCCACAGATCACTGTCTGCTTCGATATTGATGCAAACGGTATTCTGAATGTCTCAGCCGAGGATAAAACCACTGGCCAGAAGAACAAAATTACAATCACCAATGACAAGGGCAGGCTCTCTAAAGAGGAGATTGAGAAGATGGTGCAAGAAGCCGAAAAGTATAAATCCGAGGATGAGGAGCATAAGAAGAAGGTCGAGGCTAAGAATGCCTTGGAAAATTATGCTTACAACATGAGGAACACGATCAAAGACGAGAAGATAAGCTCCAACCTTGATGCTGCAGACAAGAAGAAGATCGAGGATGCAATTGAACAGGCTATTCAGTGGCTTGATGGGAATCAGCTTGGGGAAGCTGATGAATTCGAAGACAAAATGAAGGAGCTGGAGGGTATATGCAACCCCATCATTGCCAAGATGTACCAGGGAGGAGCCGGTGGCATGGGCGGAGCAATGGATGAAGATGGTCCTAATGTTGGCGGTGGAAGTGGTTCTGGTACCGGACCAAAGATTGAAGAAGTTGATTAATTTTGTTTAGGGTTTCCTTTTGTTTGTGAATTTGGGATGTCATCTAATCTACATCTGTTTGGAAGATTATATCTATTGCTATATGCTTGTTTGGTATTTTGATATGAAGATTATCTGTCTTAGTTTTTGTTAGCCGTATATACAGTCTATTTATTTGTTCTTCAAGGTTATTCTTAGATGCCCAGATTATGCAGTGACTTGTTGAAAATTACAAAATGAAGTTTCTGTCTAGACTAATAGAAACTATAGGTAATGCTATCTTAAGGGCCATATTCTAACATAAGAAAGGGAAAAAAAGAAGGTACAAGAACAGTGTGTAACGCCCCCCTAGTATGCCTTTTATAACCATATGAAAAGTGAGAGATGAAACTAAAAATAAAAATAAAAATAAATAGCCAATGAAAGTACCAACTAATAAATAAATAAAAATTAAGGTATTCAACTCATAAGAGTACCACAACTACTATGGTTTGCCTACAACCAAAATTGCTAACTATTTTGACTTGTGTCAGTTTTTAGTTGTCAGAAAATGAGTTCTCTATCTGAAAGGGTAAAAAACCCAAAAAACTGAAACGAAAACTCTCATTTTTGGATGGCCAAAGGGAGTTATCATTCAGATCTAGGTCTCCTTCCCGGGAAGAGCAGAAGGAGAAAATGAAAATAGTTTTGTTGCTAAATCCTGACACAGGACAAACCAAAGTGCTTAAAAACTAAACAATGACCTTTTGCAGACTAATACAGCAGTGACCAAGAGATCGGTATTGGAAAAACTAGAACTACAATATTAACATTTATACTTTCAGACTATTCGAAAAATGAAAACCGGCAAAACACAATAGCTTGCAAATCCAGCTACCGATACTTATTAGTTAATACTGAACAAGTCAGCTCTATGGACTAGCTTACATCCACATGAACACAGATTGACCACAATTTGCAACTCAACATATAGAATAGTTCCGTTCAAATCAAATCATATTTACCCACCCAAAAATTCTAGTTGGAGCAATTACATATTTCTCTTCATGGATCTCAAGACATGAAATGCATACCTGTAATGTCATAAGGTTGTATATACACTAATAATATTGTAGGAACTAGTACAACTGAGCACATAAGCAATGAGGTTGCAGGAGAAATAGCTATGCCAATCAAAACCATAAAAGATAACCAAAATCATCTATCTCACACTAAGTTGAAATGACTTTATAATTAGTTAGGATAACAGCTATGATAACAACAATTTTTTGCTTCAAGTTATTAATATTAACCAAAATGGCTACACTTACATTTCCCCAACAAAATGAATCATTCCAGACTAAATAAACTCGTTGGGAGGCCGAAGACAAACAGGAACTTCGTGCTCTTCTGGTCCCACACGGTTTTTGGGCACCATGATCTCAAGAACTGTTCGACTTTTGTTAAAGTATGCTTCTAGCTTGGCATCATCTGGAATTCGCGTAGCAAGCGGAATTTCCCGTTTGAAATCCCCAGGAGGACAGTGCTCAGGAGATGGATCAGTGAGCTTAAATGTTCTTTCATCTCTCTGGACAAATGGCATGCAAGCAGTGCTCACAGATGATATTTTCACAACACCATGTGTAAGATTGTTCCACCAATGAACTTTAACTCTACCAGGATCAGAAAAAGGCAAGGTGACGATGATCAAATATCCTTCTTCATCCTCATATATAGATTTTGCAGCTGTAACCGGCCCATATGCATTCTTCATCACCCCACTGAATTCATTCATCCATGATGGTTCTAATGGATGGAACTCCATATCTTGAACTCGATCTGAGTGTGGATTGGTGGTAAAGCAACAATCATCATCATTCCCATTCGAGAAGAGATCTTTCTTCCTCTTGTTGCAAACATGCAAAAGGTCTACTCCATTGCCATTTACATGGTTCGATGACTGAGTTGACAAGTTCAAACCAGACCCATTAAGCAATTTTCTTGGAGGGGGATGTTGATTATTCTTCAGGACAGGAAGTGGTCTCTCAAGTTCAAACTCTGTATTAGGAAGAGTTCTCCATGAACTAAATTCCCTTGCTTCAGGTGGCACAGAAAAACTCAGATCCCTACCTGTAAGTTCCGTCCACCTCTTCTGCTCTTCCTCATCGATAACCATAAGATTCGGCGATGGAACGAGCTCAATTCCATGTACACACTGAGGATTAGAAAGGCCTCTGTAGTGCTTACGCTGCATCCTATGAGACCGAAGCAAACCCCCTCTCAACACTAAATGGAAACGGGCGCTCTCCCATACGAGAATGCCCATTCATATAACTCCTTAACTGCATTTTACCCAATGCATTGTCTGGTCTCTCCTTAAACACCCACATATACATATTCTCCATATCATGCTGAACCAGAAAAACATCAAACTGGAGATTCGATTTATCAAACCCAGATACCCCATTGCTATCGCGTATCACATTGCAGTTTGATTCATCCTTCAAAACAGGCTTGAAGTAGAAACTAAAGAAAAACCAAGCCCCCCAAATACTATCCAATCTCTTAGCACATTTCCTCACACTCTTAGACATGTTAAGGAGCGTATCGGACTCATTAATTTGATGTCCAAGGCTAGCATCTAGCATGTCAAAAGCTTCGTGATTCCACGAGGGCGGTGGAGGACTAGGCTCAACTGACAAGGGAAGATTAATATCGGGCGGTCCAGTAAGAATGACAGCTCGGTTCATGTCTCGGTCTGTTTCCTCATGTGGGGTAGCAATTGGGTCCATGGACAAAATTGTAGATGGGTGATAATTCTCAATTGTTAGAGATGTGAGTAAATCCTCTCCCATTTTAAACCTTATCCCCTATCTATAAGAACACTTTGTTTGTATAAGGAATTATCATACCCCCAGCAAAATCAACAAAAAGTACATCACAAAATTCCGAATTCCTTCCCCCAAACACCCTAACTCATCTTAGCAGAGGGATACCAAAATTCAATCCTTAATTTAATAATTCAATCTTCAAATTCAAAAAATTGATAGAAAATAAATATGGGTGGAAAAACTGTCTCAGGTAATGGAATTGAAAATCCTACAATTCTTGAAGAAAAAACAGAAGAGAAAAGGAACATGAACTGTAGGGATCTCAGAAAATTACCATTTGGAGATTAGCATTGAATCCATAAACACAGAACATCACGACAAAGCAAATACCCTCCACTAATCTTCGCTTAGAGAGAAAGAGAGGGACGGGGGCGTGTAGAGCAAAGAGAAAGAGGCAATCGAGTTCGAGGAAATTGATATAGATAGATGTTTTTTGGGGCTTCAGACTAGACCGTCTTATAAGTGAGTCATAGGCCCATTTAGTGGAGATTATTGATCCAGTGAAGGATTATGATCTACTCTCTTATCATCTATATTGTTAATATTTGTAAAAAATACTCTTCAGCTTGAGTAAGAGCGTAAACGAACTTAGTCGAACTTAGTATTGAGTTGCTTAGATTTGGTTTACAAAAATTATCGAGTATAAAATAAAGTTTAATTAAAGCTCATTTAGCTACCGAGTCGAACACGATTTCAAGTCGAGCCCGAGCAATTTGAAATTTTCGAACGAATATGATCTGAGTATCAATAGAAAATTACAATTTGAGGAGGTTCGAGTAATTTATCAAAATATAAAATGTGCTCATATTTAACTTATTTATATTTTAAAACGAACTTGAATTAAACTTTTAGTCGATCGAATACGAATCAAGTTGGAAATGTTTGCTCATCAGTCTTAAGCTTGAGTCAAGCGATTAATTTATACGCTTGCGTTAAAAAGTAAAATATTATATTCTAAGAAAGTGAAATAATGGAAGAGAGATGTTAAAAAATTAATATGAGATGAACTTAAAAAAGTTTACAGCAAATTAATTTTTTTCACCCGCTTTAGAATATCAATAAGTTTAGAGGGATATTGTTCTAATGACTTTTTTTTTAGTACCTTTAAAAAAATATATACTCCCTCCGTCCCAAATTAATTGCTCAGTTTTGACTTTTTAAAGTCAAATTGACCATTTTTAAAAATAATCTTTTTACTATTTTTGTTAAAATATAGGTGAAGAGATTATAACCAAAAGAAAGTATATACAATTTATTATTAATCTTAATTTTTATAATATTAGAAATATATTTATATATGCTTAATTATTAATTCTAAAAAAAGTCAATTTGACTTAAAAAGGACAAAATTGAGCAGTTAATTTGGGACAGAGGGAGTAGTATTTATTCTAACTGAAATTTTTACAGAAAATAGTGTTTTAGGTGTAATTTGGATATATATAAGAAACAAGGTTATATAGACTAAAACATTATTTTATTTAAAAATTCCAGTAAGAATAAATACTATACATTTTTTGAAAAGTACTAAAAAAAGTCACTAGAGAACAATGTCCCCCTAGAAAGACTTATAATATAGAGATAGATAGATTTGGGCAAAAATAGAGGAAAAACTTAGTTTTATTTTTGGGTCATTTATAATAATATACAACATTTAGTAAGTAATTACACTATTAGTGCATTCACAAAATAATTACAAAAATAATACATTTTTCTATATTTATTTACAATATTAGTGCAATTAGGATTCCTTAATTTAGGGAATTAATAAAGGATTCAATTCACAATAATAAGAAAACCTAAAATCAAGAAGAAATAACTGCCATAATTAAAATTAAAATTCAAAATAATAATTCAAATTCAAATATTTAAAGTTTGGCAACGTTATCTTCCTCATCCTCTTCGCCGTCATCTTCCTCATCCCTTTTGCCGGTGAGACAGAGCCACAAAAATGGTCGATGAGATGTAGAAATGAGGTGGATATTTTTATTCATGTCCGAAAATTCCAATTCTAGTTTCATATCCAAAATAAAATAAGAACACTGAATAGGAAAGAAAGAGACAAGATAGTGATGTGTAATGTAATGTTGATAACCAAACCTTCTTAAAAAGGTAACCAAACTTTTATACCAAGGTAACTAAACCTTTATACCAAGGTAACTGATAGAATATATGTGATTATTCTCATTATTATTGTAAATATTTTAGGATTTTATTCTGTTGTAAAATTATACCGTTTCCTTATTCTTAGCCTAACTTGTAGGCATAATATTTGTTTATACTTTGTATATATTACCAAAGGATGAATGAGAAAAGATCAGGGGATTATATTCTTTTATGGTATCAAAGCCCTAATTTTCTTCCTCCCTACCTTTTGCCATCTTCTTCTTCCTTGTATCAATGGCTGACTCAAAACTTCATCCCGCCACCACCGTCACCAATATCAAAACAGCCATCCCCATCACTCTCGAAAGCAGCCAATACAACAATTGGGCAACTCTCTTCAAGCTCCAAGCCCGCGCCAACCTCGTCCTTGACCACCTCATCCCTCCTACGGAAGTTGTCGCCGTCAAAACGGATGCCGAAACAGCGACTTGGCAGAGGATCGATGCCATTGTCACGCAATGGATTTATAGCACAGTTTCTTTGGATATTCTCAACACTATCATTGATCCGAATGATACAGCAAAAGATGTTTGGAACCGTGTAGCAGATTTGTTCCAAGACAACAAGAATACGAGGGCCGTTCACCTTGAAACCCAATTCACCAACACTCACCTTCGAGACTTTCCCAATGTTGCTGCATATTGCCAGCGACTTAAAGTGTTGGCTGATCAATTGGCCAACGTGGGAGCCAAAGTATCCGACGAGCACATGGTTCTCAAAATGATTCGTGGATTAACAGAAGCTTACGCGGGGTTCGTCACCATCATTCAACACCGCAGTCCTCTTTCGACCTTTGCACAAGCCCGTTCGATGCTTTCATTAGAAGAGAAAAGCATGATACAACGTGCCGCTCTTGAATCAAGTTCGGATTCCGCTTTGCTTATGCATTCAACTAATGATCATATCTCTGGTGGCAATAATTCCAAACAACAGCAAGCAAATATAAATGGGCATAATAATTCCGGTAGCCGAAATTATGGTGGTCGTGGTGGGCGGCGCGGCCACTACCACGGTGGTCGTGGTGGCCGTAGTGGCAACCGTGGTGGATCTCGTGGCGGGGGACATCATCGACCTTCAACACCGTCATGGCCGCAACAATGGGCTTCCATGCCTCCTTGGGCTCCCTGGTCACCTCCCACTTGGGCTAGCCCACCTTGCCCATTTCCCACTACAGGGCAGATCCGTCAATCATCTACAAAAGGAGTTCTTGGACCTCAACCTTCCCAAGCCCACTACACGGCAGCAGCCCCAAGTGTGAACTACGAACCTACAGACATTAATGCGGCTATGCACACTCTCTCCCTCCATCAACCGGATGACAATTGGTACATGGATACCGGTGCCACCTCACACATGACTGCTAATCATGGTACTCTATCGTCTTATTTTAATTTGAGCAAACATAATGGCATTATTGTTGGTAATGGTCATACAATTCCGATTCTTGGTTATGGAAGTGCCTCACTAACCCAAACAAATCCACCTTTGACGCTTAAAAATGTGTTATATGCACCTAAACTTATTAAAAACCTCATCTCAGTTCGTCAATTTACTAATGATAATATGGTGTCTGTTGAATTTGACCCATTTGGATTTTCTATGAAGGATTTACAGACGGGGAAGAACCTACTGAGATGTGATAGCTCGGGCGATCTTTATCCCAATTCACCAAACTTCGGGGCACACCACCTTCAGCTCTACCTTCTGTTTTTTCTGTTCTTTCTTTTGATTTGTGGCATTCTCGTTTAGGGCACCCTGGAAGTGCCGTTTTGAATTCTCTTCATAGTAGCAATTTTATTAAATATAATAAGGCTCGCAATTCTTTTTGTGAATCTTGTCCTCTTAGAAAACACATTAAGTTGCCATTTAATGATTCTCGTTCTTTTACTATTATGCCATTTGATATAATTCACAGTGACTTATGGACATCTCCTATATTAAGTTCATCCGGTCATCGTTACTATGCTCTTTTTCTTGATAATTATAGTAATTTCTTGTGGACTTTCCCTATGTCCAGAAAATCATAAGTTTATTCCATTTTTTATCATTTAGAGCATATATCAAAACTCAATTCAAAAAAGAAATTAAACAATTTCAATGTGATAATGGCCGTGAGTATGACAGTGGTCCCTTTCGGAAATTTTGTGAATTAAATGGTATGTATTTTCGCTTCTCATGTCCCCACACCTCTCCTCAAAATGGCAAAGCCGAACGAAAAATAAAAACTATCAATAACATGGTTCGTACTTTACTTGCTCATGTTTCCATGCCACCCTCCTTTTGGCCTCATGCTCTCGAAATGGCAACGTACCTTCTAAATATTCTTCCTTCCAAGACATTACGCTACTACTCTCCTACTCAAATTCTTTATGGAAAAACTCCAGATTATACCCATCTTCGAGTTTTTGGATGTTTGTGTTACCCTTTATTTCCTTCTACCACCATCAATAAATTACAAGCTCGTTCGACTCCATGTATCTTCTTAGGCTATCCGTCAAACCATCGGGGTTATAAATGCTATGATATTTCGAATCGGAAAATTATTATTTCCCGACATGTTCTTTTTGATGAATCTAAATTTCCTTTTTCGACACTTCATACTCCATCTCCTACCTCCTATGAATTTTTAGATGATGGTTTCACTACTAAAAAAATGGTCATTTGTGATGGCGAAAATCCATCACAAAAAGTAGGAAAACCATCACGAAAGGTTTACGTGATGGCTTTAAGCATCACAACGGCCGTCTTGTATACGCCCATCATGAAAGGTGTTACGTGATGGTTTTGGCAATCACGCAAACGCTTAGTATTTTTGTGATGATTAATACAATCACATTAACACGTAATCTATTGTGATTGTCAAAGTCATCACAAAAAAAAAGACTAGGAATCAAATGTAAGAACGTGAATATCTATTTACGTATAATTTATTTCACTATATTAATTGTATCTATATTAATTGTATCAAATGATACTTGTAGCATTCGAACCCTCCCCTTATTTGCAAACTAAATAACGAGTATTACCACTACACCAAAGCCCAGATCATGGTTATAATTTTAAAACAAAATATAAAAGTAAACATATGTGAGTTGACTTACTAAACAAAATTACTTTTACATAATATTTGGTGATTGCAATGGCAATCACAAATACTCTATAATGATGGTAATATTAGTCATCACTGAGAGCCATCATATATTTTATTATTTTGTGATGGCTTAAAAATGCCATCACAAAATACCTTCTTTTTGTAATTACAAATAAAAGTCGTCATAAAAATCTAACTTTTTTAATGATTGTCACGGCCATCACAAAATATTATTTTGATTATTTATTATATTAAAATATTAGTGATAGCTTAATTGCAATCACGAAAAGGGTATATTTATAAGTGATGACTTAGTGCGTCACAAAAAAGAAAATTTATTTTGCGTGAAAAAATTGGTGTGATTGACATGACCATCACAATTATAATACATTGATGGCAAGATTAGTCATCACTAAGAGCCATCATATATACTATTATTTTGTGATTGCTTAAAAAGTACATCACAAATTACTATCTTTTGTGATTATTTTTAAAAACCGTCACCAAGTATTAAAAACCGTCACCAAGTTCCGTCACGTATTCTTGTTTTTCTAGTAGTGTTTGCATCCCTATATCCTTCATCAATTGCATGCCCCCTACCTCATTCGATCTACGGACTCAGCTGTCCACTTCCCCCTGCTGAGCCTCCTTCTTCGCCCACACAAACATCCTCCCATTCCTCCCCAGCCCGCGTTGCAACACAACCCCCTCCTCAGCCTACTCGCTCCCCTTTTTCCACTGCCATGCCAATCCCAACATCCATTCACTCCGATCCAATTTCCATTACATCCATTCGCCCTACTCCTCCAGCCCATCGAATGGAAACTAGGAGTCAACATGGTATCCACAAGCCCAATCCTAAATACCATAACTTAAGTGCCCTCTCGACCACTACCTCTATTTCTCATATACCCCGCAACCCCGTGAGTGCACTTAATGACCAGAAATGGAAATTGGCCATGCAGGATGAATATGATGCTCTTATTCAAAATAAGACGTGGAAATTAGTACCTCGTCCATCTGATATTAATGTTATTCGTTCAATATGGATTTTTAGACATAAAAAGAAATCTGATGGTTCTTTTGAGAGGCATAAAGTCCGTCTTGTAGGTGATGGCAGGTCTCAAAAAGCTGGAGTGGACTGTGATGAGACGTTCAGCCCGGTTGTTAAACCGGCCACTATTCGTACAGTTTTGAGCATTGCATTATCCAAATCTTGGGCCATTCATCAGTTGGATGTTAAAAATGCGTTTCTTCATGGTAATCTAACTGAAACTGTTTATATGTATCAGCCTTTGGGTTTCAAGGATGCAGTTCATCCTGACTATATATGACTGCTTGTTGAAGAAATCACTCTATGGTCTTAAGCAAGCCCCTCGTGCCTGGTATCAACGTTTTGCAAACTATGTGGCTACTATTGGTTTCTCTCACAGTGTGTCCGATCATTCCTTGTTCATCTACAAAAATGGATCTGACATTGCTTATATTTTATTATATGTTGATGATATAATTCTCACATCCTCCTCCGATGCTCTTCGATTATCTATCATATCTCTTCTCAGTTTCGAGTTCGCAATGAAGGATTTGGGACAATTGAGCTATTTTCTGGGTATTGCAGTCACCCAGACTGCCCATGGCCTTTTTCTCTCACAGACAAAATATGCCGAGGAAATACTTGAAAGAGCTGGTATGACAGGTTGCAAGCCATGTCCCACTCCTGTTGACACAAAGGGGAAACTCAGTGTTTCTACTGGTAAGCCTTATGAGGACCCAACTAAATATCGTCGTCTAGCTGGTGCTTTGCAATATCTTACTTTTACCAGGCCAGATATCTCCTATGCGGTTCAACAGGTATGCTTACATATGTATGATCCGAAAGTCGAGCACATGGATGCTCTCAAGCGTTTACTACGCTATATTCACGGAACGATTAATTATGGTTTGCATCTGTATAAGTCTAAACTTGACTCTCTCCTTTCTTATATGGATGCTGATTGGGGTGGCTGTCCTGACACGCGTCGCTCCACCTCTGGTTATTGTCTATTCATTGGTGACAACCTGATTTCATGGTCCTCTAAACGGCAACCCACACTATCTAAATCAAGTGCCGAGGCTGAATATCGAGGGGTTGCCAATGTTGTCTCTGAATCGTGCTGGATCCGAAATTTACTCCTGGAACTTCATTGTCCGGTCCACAAGGCAACACTTGTATACTGCGATAATGTGAGTGTGATATACCTCTCCGGCAATCCAGTACAACATCAACAAACTAAACATATTGAGATAGACATACATTTTGTTCGTGAAAAGGTAAAACGTGGAGAAGTGCGTGTCCTTCATGTTCCGTCACGTTATCAAATTGCAGACATATTTACCAAAGGGCTCCCGCGTATTCTTTTTGATGACTTTCGGGACAGTCTAAGCATTCGACAACCTCCTGCTTCGACTACGGGGGTGTGATAGAATGTATGTGATTATTCTTATTATTATTGTAAATATTTTAGGATTTTATTCTGTTGTAAAATTATACCGTTTCCTTATTCTTAGCGGATTATATTCTTTTAGTAACCAATCTATCTCCACACCTGCAGTATGAACTGGTTACCTTGGTCTGAAAGTTTGGCAACCAACTGCATGAAGGTTTGGCTACCAACTGCATTATATTCAAAATAAATTGATAACTTAATAAAACTGAATTGATTACCTTGGTATGAAGGTTTGGTTACGCGTTCTTGGGATTGTACCTCATCACCTCGTCATATAAAATGTGACCCATGGGGAACACCACATGGGTAGACCCGAGTGACTCGAATTGGCCTTCTCCACTGCATCAATGGCCAGGAACCGAATCGTGTTCATCGATTTCTCCAACAGTGAAGTCTCCGTCTTTTCGAGCGTCTCCACGACGACGGCTTTGACTACACGCCGTCCGACGATGGAGTTGCGACGGCGAGAGGATAATTTGAGGGGGGGTGGAGAAAGTGGGTAGGTGAGAGAAAGAGGAGAGAGAAGAAGAGGGTTATTGGGTAGAAGAATTGGAGCTGCCGTGATGAGGAATAGATCGAGAAAGGATGGCCTGAGAAATAGTTAGAGATGAAGAAGCTACCATGGCATAGTCTAGAGATAGAAAGTAGTCCTGGTGAAGAAGATGAAATGAGAAGAAGCTGAGATGTACTCTGTAACAAGAGGAGAGAGAAAAGTTTGCTATATGGATTACTTATTAATTACTTAATTTAATAAGTAAATCAATACTAATTCCCTAAACTAAGGAATCCTAATTAATTGCATACTAATTCCCTAAATTAAGGAATCCTAATTGCACTAATATTGTAAATAAATATGGAAAGTGTATTACTTTTATAATTACTTTATGAATGCACTATTATTGTGATTATTTCTAAAAATGTACTAAAATATGTAATTAACCCTTTATTTTTTTTGATATTTGAGCGGTGGCCGTGTAGTTTGATCCTTAATTGCTGTGATCGATTAACTCGCCTCTCATTATAAAGTTTTCGATAACATAACAGTGTATGAGATGAAAGTACTTGTATGCCATGCGTAATTTTGTTAGGAATTTGTGTTTAATGAATTTGTTTTAAGTGTCTTGCACGAAAGTACTAACAAAATAACTGAAATATATCTTTTTATTAATCATTGAAAGATGTTAGTAAATTGATAAGAAATCCTAGACCCGAAGAAGCCTCCACGTGTTCCGAGGCAGAAGACTCGTCGATGCAGCTCGTTTTGGGAATTGATTGAGAGATTGGATTGGTGGCTAGAAGGACATGACAATACGGACATTATTCTAATGACTAAAGGGTATTTTTAGAATTTCTCTGAAAAATATGTGCCTAACATGTGACTACTTAATTCCAGACAATTTTATAAATACCCCTTCCATTCTAGGAAGAGGGATAACTTTTTTGGTGACTTAAGGCTTGGATATTTTACCTAAAAGCACTAAAGGATTTGGACACTCTCTCTCAACTCGAAGGACTCAAGAAAAAGGCTCTTGGAATCCCTATAACCCTAATATAGTTCTCGGATTCTAGGAGTTCTGCCACGTGTCGTTGGAGTAATCACCCACCTGTTCTTCTCCCCTCTTCAATCAATCAATCAATTTCGTGCTCTTCGTGGATTTCTATCCTCCTTAGCCAACACGAAATCCTAATCCTAGCAAGGTACGATTTCCTTGTCCATAGTGCTCAATAATTATTAATTAATTAGCTTTTATTTTCTTTTAATCAAAACAATTTCACAAATCAACTTCACAAATCAACTAGAGTAACTGTTTAAGTGAATTTGAATTGATAAAAATATGGTAATTAGATTAATTGTTAATAACTATTCCTTGTGGGTTCGATACTTTTCTTATTTCTTTATTACTTGATTAATCGTGTACATTTATACGTATTTATCATTATATAAATCGGAGAACAAGAGCCCTTAAAAATAAAGTGTTGTGGAATTTATTTTCTTATAGGTTTCTAATCTAACAGAATTATAAATCACCCCATTTGAGTACTATATATAACTACTCCAAGGCCTTATATTTGTCAAAAAAGATGATTAAAGTGAAAACACAATTTTATCCTAAAATTAACAAATTATTTAGATGCATGCATTAGTTAAAGTTATACAAAAAATAATGACCTTTAGGAAATACATGCAGTAAACTTACTTTATCTCATCAAAATAAGTATATGGACGACATTAATTAATTTGCTAGTGGCTGACAGTACTCCACAAAATGTTCATATATATAGAGACATAGAATACCATCATACATGTTCAAATATTATACTAATTTTGGCATTAATTTCAAAATAAAACCATCTCATCTCATGATAATTAAGACCTGAAAGGAATTAATTAATGCCAGCAATCAACAATCTAAAAGAATGAAAATAAGTTAGGATAAAACCTAATAACTTATTTAAAAGAGAAAAAAAATATAGATTGAGAAATGATGCACAACATAATTTACACCATGCAAAATAACATTATCAAAAACCCTTGATCTCCACAAAGCAAGCATTCACTCAAGCAACATAATTTCAAAATTAACCAAAAACACCAATTAATCAGTTATATCCAGGCTAATTAAGGAACTAACTAAATTAAAGACATGTACGGTACGCACTGCATGTTAGAGGCATGCATTGACAGTTATAATTAGGTTGACTTTTTACCACAGAAGAAGTCAAAGAAGAGTTGATCACCAGCACCTTCTTGTTGATCATAGGTAATGCAAGTAGTAGTCTCTGAGGAGGTTGAAGGAGTGGTAGTAGCAATGGAATTATCTGAAACAGTCGGAACCAAGAGAAAGAGTGGTTGTTCTTTCATGTAGAACTCCAGTTGGGTGAAGTGGAAATAGTGGCAATGTTTCTTGAATATTACCACTGCCCATTGGTAGCATGGTCTGCAACCCTAGCTGCCCGGATTGATCTACACCGCTAGGGTTTGGTTTCTCGACTTTGTCGAGCCTTGGGCTCCTCTTTCTGCCACCAGGTAAAAGTAGCTTGGGACACTGAGGGTAGAACCCTAGATCACTTTGTGGCAGGTAAACAACTAGAAACACAAAAATCCAATTTCACGTATCATTTAGATACAACAATGTTATTAATATTCTTGATTGTTCTTATATAACACTGTGGGGTCGAACCTTGGTAATTGGTATATACACACACATATACACACATATATATATATATATATAGAGAGAGAGAGAACGGATCAGGTGAGGGCTCCCTTACTTTGTTAAAATGCGGACTTTTTTTTTTGATTTTTTTTTGGTTTTTTTTAAACAACTAAAAAAAATATTTAATATTTTATGGAACTGATATTTTTCCATAATATAATGTTTTGGGCGTGTTTTGAATACCTATACCAAAAAATGGTGGTACAGTCTGCCCAGACTGTACATACATATTTTTGTTATACGTACCCAAATCACATCCAAAACACTGTATTATGAAAAAATTTCAGTTCCATAAAATATTAAACTTTTTTTTTTTAGTTATTAAAAAAAAAACTAAAAAAAATCAAAAAAAAAAAGTCCGCATTTTAACAAAATAAAAGAGTCCTTACCTGATCCTCACCCTATATATATATATATATATATATATAGACCGTGGTAATCACAAACAACACTTATATAGACACGTACGTGGTGATAACGAACAAAATTGTGATGGACAAACACATATACCCAATGGTGATGACGGACAACACAAAGACACACATGTTGATGACTAAGAATATAGACACGTGGCAATAACCTACAGTCAAAATGTTATATTAAACCATGTAAGAGATCTAGATAAAAAAAAAAGCTTAAGTAGGGATGGGAATTAAAAGTAGTGGGGAAAGGGAATCTGAGTTAAGCACCAAAACGAAAGGAAAATGACAGACCATAAAATTATATACTCACCACAATAAATTAAACCGATAATCTAAGTGCAAAATACACTTTCTTCGTTACATCAATTATTATCATATTTATAATTCTACTTCCAAAATATTTAAGTTTACAATTTATTATATAAAATATCAAATTAAATATAATATAGTCCTCAAATTCAGATTGCTACCAAAATTAACCAGAATTATCTCAATTGTTCGCAAGACAACTAGTATTATATAGTTTGACCGAATTAAAAAGTACAATTTGATTTACAAAAAAAAAATTAAAAAATTATTTCTAAAACAACTGATTTAAAGACTTATTAATATAAAAATAAATAAAAAAAAATCTCATTATTTCCTCCCTAAACTCCTCCATTACCATCACCATCACCATCACTTCCATTACCATTACCATTACCATTACCATCATCAACTCCTCCATCACCATCATCAATCAAGCACAAGCACAGGTGCGAAGCCACATTGACAGGTGTGGGGTCAATTGACCTCTTTGAAAAAAATATATGTTATAACATATGATAAGTTTAGAAGAAATTTAAGTATAATGAATAAATTGATCTCATTGAAATTTTATAATTTTTTTAATATACGGGGTCAAATTTATTTTTTTATAACTTTCTCAATTTCATATTACTTTTACTTCTTGATGTATGCATCTTCTTCTAATATTTTTAAAATAAATAATAATCTAATTTATATTATTTTTATAACATAAGAAATTTAATATTTAATAACAAATTTGTAATTAGAAATGCGTATTAGGGGGGTCAATATATAAAGGGTATATATAATGTTATTACTTGATATATTAACAATATTATAACAAAACACATGTTTTACATTTTCAACTGTCCAAAAAACACAAGATTATCTATAAAAAATTTGCTCGGGATCTCTGCACCCTCGAACCCCTGCCAAATTATTTATAGCATCATAAAATTTTGCCCCCACCAGATCAAAATTCACTGATCAAGCACCATTTTCTTTCCTAAACTACAATCTTATCTCAAACTAAACAATCGCATCACAATAAATATTATATTTATATATATATTATTAAAATAAAAAATCAAAAGTAAAATTTAAATATATATCTAAAAATGAAATTAAAAAAAATTCAAATTTCAGCACTCTTTCTTTATCATCGATTACTCGACCAATTAAAATTTGGATCTGCTCACTATCATCGCACCTTTGATGACAATCCTCCGCAGAGCTTTTCCCCCAATACACCATAATTGGGTACCAATCATCCAATTTGAAGCAACTCAGTTGGCCGATTACTTTTCCCCCCAACTTCATACCTCAAGATTGTTGTGCTAGAAGGAAGAAGTTATGGAAGTGAAAAATATTTAGAAGTATTTTAATTTGGGACTAATTGTACTTAGAATATTTTTATTTAAATTTAATTGTACTTAAAAGTATTTTATTTATGTCGACTTTGAATACAGTCAAATTGTATTTTCAAAGTCAACATAAATACATTGAACACCAAATTATTAATTTGATGGTACTTAGTATAACATAATAGCCCTATTAAATACTTCAGACTCGATCAGATTCGTGAACAGGTCAGGTATGTTAGTCAATTTTGGCAGAATTCTGAAATTAAGGTTCGACATCATATCGAATTAAGCATTTTATATAATAAATTATAAATTCAAAATTTTTAAAGCCAAATTATAAATATAATAGTACTTGATGTATATAATAGGAATATATTTAGCCCTATAAGCATGCAAATACCTACCAGAAAACTAACACTTAGCCAGAAAGCAACTGCATGGTTAGTAGAATATTTTAATAGTTTAATTTATTCCAGTCAAATTAACATGCATGATTTTCAACATAGTTTTTGTGTTATTTAAACTGAAAAAGGGCAAATTCCAAATTTGATACGTACAGAAATCTTTGTTAACAAACCAACAAATAGAAAAAGACAGTTCAGGTATTACATACCGCGCCTTCTCACATAAATCGAGCGACTCGCTCTTTCTAGTTCTAGAACTAATAGCTAGCTAGATCATCTTGACACTACTATTAAAATAATGTAAACACAAACTACAATATTACCCATTAATTATAACAAGTACAAATCAAGAACATGACAAACACGTAATATTATATTTCAAATTAACTTTAAAAATAAAATAAATAAATAAAAGATCAAGTGCATTTTCACATAATTAATTAACATTTAGATTTGTTGACATTTTCACACCATTAACATTTATTTCAATTGCATGTAAACACAAATTCTTTTTCATAATTTTCTCGTGTAAAATCAAATTTTAATTCTTATAAAAAATTATGTATATATGCATGTCAATATATAATCTCGTACATAAAAAAATTAACAAGTAAATTACTTATTTCGAAAAATGAATAATTTGTTACACAAATCCTTTTTAACAATATTATGTACTACACACACACACACACACACACACATATATATATATATATATAAATTGAAATTAAAAAAAATTGAAGGAAAAAGGAACAAACCATTTGAGCCAGGAGTAGGAGAGAGAAAAGGTGAAGTCGGCTGTTGATGAAGATAAAGATTGAAGTAATTAGCCATATTGTTATGACCTTGCTTCTGTTTTTGCCTTTGCCTTGCTTTATGATTCTGAAACCAGTAAAAAACATTCTTCCCTTCTATGTGACCGTACACTTTAAGCCTACTTGTTATTTCTTGAATCTGCTCAGCCGTTGGAGTCCTTATCCCTTGCTTGTACAAATTCTCTAGCATGGTTATTTGCTCCTTCGTCGGATTCCATCTGGGGGTCGCCGGAGATCCACTGCCGGACGGTGGTACTTCCACGTTATCACCCTCCATAGAATCAAGAATTTCAAGGGTTTAGGGTTTTAGGTGAGATGGTTTACTTTTTGCATGGTTTTTGTGCAAACTGTTTATATATAGAGAGATAGCAAATGATTATACACAACTACCTAGTATATATATATATATGTATGTATATACATATATTATATACTCCTTTATTTATTTTTATCGGTTTATGTAGTGTGAAATTTGTTTTTTAATTTATACGAAGTAAATTTGTTTCTTTATATATCTGTCGGTCTGTAAATTTTAAGAAAATAAGTATTAGTCATTTAACATTTTATATTAAATATTACTCCTTCAGTCTCAGGATTTTTTTTTTATTTTAGATAGTTTTAAATTAAATATTTACTTATCTTAAATAATATATTTCTTACAATAATTTACTTATAATAATACTCTTAGTATTAATTGTCATATTTCTGTTCTCTGCATATTTATGAAGCATCATTAGTCATGTGTAAAAAATTACACAATTAAATTAAAATTTTAATATGGACAATTTTGTCATTTTATCATCTTTCTTAATAGGTACGTAATCAAATTAACTATTAAATTAGAATTTTAATATGGACAATTTTGAGCATCACTAGTTATGTGTAAAAAACTATCCAATTAAATTAGAATTTTGATATTGTCATTTTATCGCTAATCATATGCAAAAAAACTACTTTATTAATTTTTTTTCTTTTTATCTTTACAATGAATTTTAATTTTTTTATAATTATTTAATAGTTAATTTGATTAATTAAGCAATTTATTAATTAAATATTTTTAATATTCATATTTTTCATAAAATCTGAATTAAAAATAATAAAGTGTGTAAATATATATAGTCAAACAAAGAGGAAAGAGAAAGGGGGTTAACATGCGTATTGTTTTTGGTGCCGAGCATCTCTGAAAACATGGCGGTTGCGGCTAGCTGTGGCGGATTTTCGTCCTTGTTCGGTGATGGGGTGGACTGAAAAGACGAAAATAGCCCTATTTTGGTGGTGTGTCGGGAATGAAAGAGGGTGACACAAATGGGGTTATGCCAATGGAGGGGAGTAGGGGTACTTTTGGGAATTAAGACAAAAAGACAGCATTGTAGTAGAGTGGCGGGGGGTGGGGGGCGGGAGTAGGCTTTGGGAATTGAAGTAGTAGTGAGATGATATGATCAGTTTGAAATCTTTGTAGAGGACGAGGTGGCCCTTTGGAGGAATTAGAACAATCACATTTCTTGTAAGCAACTACTGCTAGTAATAAATTTAACAAAAAATTAAGAATATTTTCATCACTTTTTTTTTTCTTAGCATTATACAGTTGTAATATGTATATATGTATGGAATATTTGTGCAAAAAAAATAAATTTTTGTGCTGAAAATATCAGCAAGTAAAATATAAACTTATTGTTATATATGTAAAAGATAAAAAAGAAAATACTTTTTATGTCAAAAACGTGGATACACACAACTGATTGATTTAATACACATTTTTTTAAAAAAAAATCCTCAAAATTTATAAAAAGAATATCATTTATAATATTTGTAAATATTAAGTATTATTTTTGCTTAATATTTATGTTTGAAAATTGAAATTATAAACTTGTTAGTTTACTAGTGATGTTATGCTAATAAATTATGATGACAAAATTTTAGTGCATTGTGTTAGCTTATATAATCATCATTAACAAAAATTTATAAAATAAATCTTTTTTACGGTTGTTGATAATGCCAATTCCATAACAATAATTATATTGCCAAAATAAATATACATTTAGTAACATTTTTACATTTATTTTAATAACATTTTAAACTTTTAGCGACACTTATATACTCTAACAATAAAATTATTTCTCAAACATGGTCAATAATCTTTTATGCAAATGCAACTCCTTAATTCAATATTAACAATAGGTTTTCTATGTTAAATTATTTGTAAACGAACCAACATATACAAACTAGACAAAAATGATGGAGCACAACAATCACAGGTCTCTTCTCTCTGAGATTTGGCTCCTTTTCGTTACATTATTTTTCTTTTAATTTTATTCAGTACATTATATTTTTTATTTTAACAATTTTATTACTAATTATCAAAATATATTATAAATAGTTAATAATATTAAGATTAATCCTATCAAAAATTAGAATTATTAAACATATTTTTAGAATTAAAAGTTTAAAAAAATTTCAACCACTAAAATTTTGATAAAAAATTCACATATTCATCAAATGGTAAAAAAGTGCCGGATTATAATTTCATTTCTGAAATAAGAATATTATTCAATATTATAAATTAATTAATCGGTGTTGATTTTAATTATACTAACTAAAATTATAAAAATATACAGAGTGTGTTTGATGGAATTGAAGGGAATGTGTAATGAAGGAGAATTAAATCGATGACTACAGTTGAAAAATCTCACAAAAATATGTTACAATAGTATTAATTTCTGGTAAAAAAAAGTAATATTTAATACTCCCTCTGTTACTTAATATAAGTCATTTTAGAAAAATATTTTTGTTTTTTTAATATAAATCGTTTGATAATAAGTAAGCACTAATTATTTAATTTCTAATATTACCTCAAATATTAAATATAACTTTGATTCTCTTTCTATTCTTTATCTAATAAATTACACTTTCTTTTTTCAATAAAATAATATAAACAATTAATAATATATTTAATATTTTATAATTATTTTGTTAATATATGTGCATAACTCTAAAATAATTTATACTACTACCTCCGTTCTTTAATATAGGTCGTTTTAGAGAAATATTTTTGTTCTTAAATATAAGTCGTTTGAGAATTTCAAGAAAGTATTAATTGCTTAGTTTCCAATATTACCCCAAGTAATAAATATGACTTTGGTTCTCTCACTATTTTTTGACCAATAAATGACACCCTCTTTTTCTAATATAAGGGCAATATAGATAATTGATAATATATTTAATGTTTTATAGTCATTTTCTTAATACTTGTGCACAACTTTAAAACGACCTATATTAAGGAACGGAGGGAGTATTAAGAAAACATTATTAAAGTAGGGAGTACTCTCTCCATTCTTTAATATAGGTCGTTTTAGAAAAATATTTTTGTTCCTTAATATAAGTCGTTTGAGAATTTCAAGTAAGCGTTAATTGTTTAGTTTCTAATATTATTCTAAGTATTAAATGTAACTTTAATTCTCTCACTATTTTTTATCAAATAAATAATAAACTCTTCTTCCAATACAAGAGTAATATAAACAATTGATATTATAATTAATGTTATACAATTATTATCTTTAATACTTGTGTATAATTTTAACACGACCTATATTAAAAAACGGAGGGATTAGTAAGTTTTTAAAGAATGGGGCTGGACGGCTGGAGTATTATAGACTTTTATGGGAACTATCAATTTGCATGTCAATGGATCGGTTTACTAATTAAAGGAACAAACCAATTAATTTGGAGTTAATTTTGGTTTTGAATTATGTGAGAGAGTTGTTAGAGGATAGTAGTAATAGCAAAATTACAGCTATTTAATGCAATCATAGCTAGGTTACATACAAGCCGGTTTAGTAGTAGTAGTGGAGTAGTAGTAGTACTCCATTAAATTACTTAAACAAACAAACTCAAACTGTACAATTCCTAGTTAATTTCCGGTGGCACCAATTCCTGGTTTTGTTTATATATGAAGTTAATTTTGTTCAATTGATCAATATAATTGATACGTATATTGAGAGGTGATCTATCTCTCTATTTCAGCACTGCATGTTAACACCGTATTAATTAATTGACCAACTAATCATAAAATTAACTTTACGTAACGACATCCCTTGTTTAATTTTATTTTCTTACTACTACTAGTATTTTGATCATCATCAAAATAAGTCATCAAAAACTACTCAATATATATAGTAAAACTCAAATTTCGATAATTATTAGAACACTATAAATTGTACGCATTAATGTTTTCTCTGATTGATTAAAATGAGTATAAAATCTCAATATTATTATTCAAAATTCATTGAAAAAAATAAAAGATAAACAAATTAATATTTAATTTAAGGATAATATCATAAACTAAGTCATTAATGCTTCTTTGAAATCTACAAATGAAATACTCGATTCTTTTTAATTGATGTTTTAGGAGAAAACACAAAAATTAACAAATATAATTTAAAATGTTTTTTGATTGATTAAAATGAATATTAAATTTAATATTACCCTTCAAAATTTTTTAAAAAATAAAAAATATTAATTAATTAATAATTAATATATATATATATATATATAGGAATAATATAATAAATTAAGTAATTAATTGACAAACAAAGATACTCCATGTTTACAATTTCACTCAACATGCATTGCATGCAGACTTTATACGGACTGTCTTGACTAATTAGACGAAAGAGTTTACGCTTACGCAAACGCATATATAGTTAATTAAAGCAATTAACACAGCCCCAGCAAAAAATTTCTGCATACGCCAAATTATATTTGAAGAGCCAAGAGACACATCATTTTTGTCAAGAGGCTCATTTTGAATTTTCACGAGTACAAAGACGAAGGGTATTAATGTTCATACGACTTTATATATATATATATATATATATATATATATATATATATATATATATAGGGAGCCCTTCCATAGCAACCGGTTGCTATGAGAACTGTGCAACAACCTCTTTTTGGACCGTTGATAAACTTATTGGAAGGCTGAGATTGAAACATAAATATACCAAGCCGGCACAACTTGTACCGGCTTTTATTTTAATATGAGGACCCCACATAGTAAACATGTTGTCAGTTTATTGAAATAAAATAAATTTTAATATTAAATAATGTCCGACCGGCACAGCTTGTACCGGCTGTGCCTTTTTTATAAAATACTCACAGCCGCTACAAGCTCTTACGGCTGTTAAAAAAAAAAAAAATCAAACCGGGACAAGCTCTTACGGCTGTTAAAAAAAAAAAAAAAAATCCAAACCGTAAGAGCCTCTTACGGCTTGCCTTTATTTGCTAGCTATTCCAAATAAAATATTTTATATTCTTTATTTGCTATTTTTATTTGCTATTTGTTATAAAAATATTTTATAACAAATAAAGAATATAAAATATTTTATAACAAATAAAGAATATAAAATATTTGCTATTTTTATTTGCTATTTGTTATAAAAATATTTTATAACAATATTTTATAAAGAAAAAAATATTTTATAAAAATATTTTATAAAATATTTTATATTCTTTATTTGTTATAAAATATTTTTAAAAATATTTGTTACTTTATAAAATATTTTTAAAAATATTTGCTATTTGTTATAAAAATATTTTATAAAAATATTTTATAAAGTAACAAATATTTTATAAAAATATTTTTAAAAATATTTTATATTCTTTATTTGTTATAAAATATTTTTAAAAATATTTGTTACTTTATAAAATATTTTTAAAAATATTTGCTATTTGTTATAAAAATATTTTATAAAAATATTTTATAAAGTAACAAATATTTTATAAAAATATTTTATAAAATATTTTATATTCTTTATTTGTTATAAAATATTTTTATAACAAATAGCAAATAAAAATAGCAAATATTTTATATTCTTTATTTGTTATAAAATATTTTATATTCTTTATTTGTTATAAAATATTTTTATAACAAATAGCAAATAAAAATAGCAAATAAAGAATATAAAATATTTTATTTGGAATAGCTAGCAAATAAAGGCAAGCCGTAAGAGGCTCTTACGGTTTGGATTTTTTTTTTTTTAACAGCCGTAAGAGCTTGTAGCGGCTGGGAGTATTTTATAAAAAAGGCACAGCCGGTACAAGCTGTGCCGGTCGGACATTATTTAATATTAAAAATTCATTTTATTTCAATAAACTGACAACATGTTGACTATGTGGGGTCCTCATATTAAAATAAAAGCCGGTACAAGTTGTGCCGGCTTGGTATATTTATGTTTCAATCTCAGCCTTCTAATAAGTTTATCAACGGTCCAAAAAGAGGTTGTTGCACAGTTCTCATAGCAACCGGTTGCTATGGAAGGGCTCCCATATATATATATATATATATATGTGTGTGTGTGTGTGTGTGTGTGTGTGTGTGTGTGTGTGTGTGGGGAATCAACGATCTAAAATTAATATTGTCAATTTAACTAGTGACCCTTCATCTGAAGATCGAATTGAATGGTTAATAAGTTCTCGTTCGCAGTTTAATTTTCAGTATTCCGCAATTTAATACAACGGACGAGGTAAATGACCAAAATATTTCTCCTTGTAAAAGTCTATCATCCGCAGTCGGACTAAGTATTTTTGGTCAATTGAAAAACAATGCTGTTTTTTTAATACCGCGGACGCTAGGTATGACCCAAATTTAAATTTTCTTTAATTTTCATATTTTCTTTAGGTATAATCCGGATTTCCACGTGAAAAAAGTGATCCAAGAGCAAATTAGGTTACAACATTAATGTATCCCTTCTTATCCGCTGAACCGAATACAAATTTATTGGCTGAAATGACCAAAGTATTCTTCACTTGAAAAAAGAAAGTGCATACACGCTCATAAATGATTTTTTAATAATATTTATATATCAAACTAAGTTGCCAAAGGAGTATGATGATATTTAGAAGGTCTGTTAAGTTTTACACAAAATTTGCAGTGCCAATGTGTTACCATATGCCAGGAGAGGAGGAAGGATCGATGGATACCTACACCAGTGTGTCTTTATAGTAACTGTTTATGCCCAAGGAGTCAACTATGCAATTATTTAAGAGGGAAAAAGAGAATTAATTAATTCCGATTTTAAAAAACATAATTATGAAAAGCATTAAGATGCTTAGGGGTGTTAGCCGAGCAGAGTAGCTCGGTACTCGATTCGAAATCGGTTCGAAAATATGATTCAAAGCTCGAATTCGAAGTTGATTCGAGTCAAATATGATCCATACTCGTTTTCTGTTTAATGATACACGAGTCAAATTCGAGTATACCAGTATTCGCTCAAATTAGGGTTCGAGTATTTCATTTTTTCTCGAACTATACTCGATACTTGCTCGATGGATCATATTCGAATACTGGTTTGATACATACTAATAAGCTAAATATGTGATATTTGTATCAAACTTTATAATTTATAAAGTGTAGTATTAAATTATATAAGCTTGTACTTGAATAAATCAGTGAATTGATTGTCAATTCGTATTACATTCTTTGTAATTTCTTTACATAAATAAAAGTAAAACACTACAACAAAAAAACTTATCAGCGACCGCATATCAGCGACCGTATACGGTCGAAGATGAGTATCAGCGACCGTATACGGTCGCTGATACTAGTCGCAGATAATCTGGTCGCTGGGAGGACATCAGCGACCAACAATAGCGACCGACTACTTAGCGACCGCACTCTGCGACCGATACCGTCGCTATTCTGACGTATGCTGAGTCATTTGTCAGGTATGACGTGGCACACGTGTCAGCGACGGCCAATAGCGACCGCACGCGGTCGCTATATTTTGCGGTCGCTGATGTAGTTTTAGCGACCGCATGCGGTCGCTGATGTTTTTTTTTTTTTAATACTTTTTCCTGTTTTATTGATATCCCAAAAATAACCTGCTTTGTACCTGTTTTCAATCAATCCCAACACAGCAATATATATAAACAAACATCCATATTAACATCCATCCAATACAATATAAAACATTCATCCATGAATAAACATTCATCAAATACAATACAAAACATTCATCCAACACAATACAATCGATATCATAAATATAAACCAATACAATTGTCCAAATAATGAATCTAAAAGAGTAAGGCTTTAAAAATCTAAAAAAAACAAGTCTAGGCGCTCTTCATGGATCATCCAAATTAGGATCCTGTAATTAACAAAGTAATAAAACATATATGTTACATATATAAGTATGACATTGACTCAGAGACTATAAACATATATGACAATGTAGTTATACAATAAACGATATATATATATATATATATATATATATATATATATATATATATATATATATATATACCTGCTCCTGCTGTCGTGCTGCTCCTGCTCCTGCTGCCGCTGCCGCCACTGCCTCCGCCAACTCATCAGGACTCAGAGACTGCAGATGCCCGCCCAGTATACGAAGAAGATCACGATCCTGACAGATCGCTCTCACACAGTCAGCAGGAGTATGATAGGTTGGATAACCTGATGACTGTGTAGACTGGGTGGCAGAGCTGCCTGTGCCACTGATGGTCGGGCGCCGTCTTTGTCCTTGGCCTTTGACATAATTTTTCTTCACGATGGACGCCCTCTCCCATAATTCTTGATCAATCGACGGACGCTGGGTGCCTTCAGGATATCGCTCGTTCATTAAGCCCTTATAAGTGTCCTGTCAGAAGATGAACAATTAAATAGTTTAAAATAAATTAAAAAAAATACTAAAAAAGGTCGTCACAATTTATAAACAACATATTAGGATAAAGTGAACTTATTACCGCTATCTGAACAGCCTCAGGCAGACCATCACGGGTGGCCACATACACATCCAACCAATTGATAGGTTGACCTTGAGACTGAGACTCCTACAATTCATTTTCTCATATTATTATGTAAACATATGATATTTTAGCTACAAAAGATTACTGTAAACATAACATACGTACCCTGGCAGCAATGTGCTGCAGCTGTGATATACTGCCGCCCCGATACGTGCCTTTTGCCTTCTCGCCGTCTAATACACCTGAGGATCTGTTCGAGGCGGCAGTCTTGCGCCTCTTGACCCAGCTCTCAGCTCTCCACTGGTCACACATCTGCACCCATATGGGTTGTGCGCACCACCAGGGGCTATGCTCATGCATATATTGCTCACCCTGTCCTGGATGGTCAATCTCAGCATTGTGCAGGGCTTTTTGTCGTTCCTTGTTCAAATTATCTTTAGTTCGGATGGCGCATTTCTGCCAGAATAGTGTCTGAATAACTGATGCTTGTGCGTCATCCCATCTATACCGTTTCTGCAAATAAAACAACAATAATAATATTAAAACTGTTATTACTAAACAATATTATTTGATTAACTATGTAGTACCTATCAGAGTGATAAAAAAATATACCTGAAATTCAGTCCAAACTGCATCCTTATGGGCGAGAGGTGTGCTCGCCCATGTAATCACTGGCGTAGGCCAGTTCTGTAAGCATAATTGTGAAATGCACTTCACAATTTTACTATCTTGAAAATCACTACAATATACAGTAATTTACATTAAAATATATTTATAACAATGGAAATATTAAACCCTTATACATACACGATGTTTAACTTACGTGCTTTCTGGAGGAGGACAGATCTGTATAAGAATGCGATCATCTGGATTAACCGGGGCCTTCGGCACATGATTAGGGCCCCGACCCAACCCGCGCTTTCGTGCTGCAGGTTCAGAAGACATCTATAAATAAAAAAATTAGGATGTTAGTATGAAATTATGAATGACAATTAATTGTATGAAATAGTTAGCTACGATTATCATAAGTGAAAGATACATAAACATGACTGCAAAATAGTTAACTACAACAACTACAAATGATATAGTTAAGGATATAGATAACATTCCTATATAGAGAACATAAATGAAAGGTACATAATTATGAACTAAACATGAACATGAACATGAACATAAACATAAACATACATTTTGTACAATTATAACTAAACATACATTTTAATGAAAATCGTTGTCTGATGAGTCAGAATCATTTTGTACAAGTATCGGAGATTCATAACCATCTTTTTCAGATTCTGTGACAGTGTCAGTCAATAACTCTTCCTCAATATCACTGTCATCTGGCACAATAACTGTCTCGGGATCCAATTCATCAGGTTCATCTCCACCCTCTAACTGGATTACATCATTATTGTCCTCTATATTTATTATAGGAGGTCTCTGAAGCATTTCCTCTTGGTAGAAATCATCGTCTATTACTTGGACACGACTACGCGGGGGAGTATGAATTACAACTTGCCAATCTGTATGACTTTGCCAATCTGTATGACTTTCGTCGTGCCATCCAACTACGGTCTGAATAGAGGTCCATGATTCCACGGTACCTACTACAGACAACATGAGCTTATTAATCATATGACTTGAGCATACTTGTAAACATGCATATGATTAACATTTAAGCATACTTGTAACCATATGACTTGAGCATACTTGTAATTAAATGACTTGAGATCGTATATACTTGTAATCATATGACTTGATTCATGCTAGCTTTATATCAGAGTTTGTTAACTTATTTATACAACTTTAAAGCCAAAGCAATCTCTTTATTGACCAAGTGTGTTTAGTTACCTTCTCTGTTGCACTAAGAGTTCTCTAGCATTGTCTATTTTGGCTTAACAGCCCCCTAACAACCAAGCTTGACTTGGCCCCGTGAGGCTTAGCTAAGCTTGGCGTGGCCTCGAAGCCCCAAGCCCAGCCCATCAGCTCCAACATCCCCTTAATAGGCTCTAGTGGATCACCAATAGGCACGTTAATAGTATAAATGTTCGCAACTACCCGACCAATAAAAAAATTTCGCCAGAGTCTCCCCTGTAATATGGACTAGCCACATGCACGACGACATGTATATAAGGTCATTTCTAGGAACCCAAGACATAAACCAACAGTCCATATGAGATACCATAGGAATTGGATGGAAATTATGAACTTATCGGAATCCCAATGCTCATAAAATTGTTTATAATGAGAAAGCATTTGAGCATGAAGCTGCCCCAAATTTGCTTACAAAAATAACAATTTTCAATACAATTATGTAACAAATTACATATACAAATTCCCAATACAATGGAGTTTGTAGGAAAAAATTGCAAATTTAGAGTTTGTTTGATAGGTATGTAGGAAAATTATATAATTTTACTTGTATAAGTGGCCAACTAGATTATATAAAAGAGACACTATCTGCAAATAGTTTTAATCTAGAGATTTACTACAAAAGAGTTTTGAAACTCAATCATTTTCCGTGGGAGCAATTATTCACGTTTTGATCCACATTATGATGTCAATGTCAAGTTCTCAGTCTACAAATGATTTTTTCACAATGACCAATATAATTGGTTAAACTACAAACATAATCAGGGGATTCACGTGTCTATATCGTGTGCATGACTTCCTATAATAACCAAACTGTTATTACCTCTATTGCACAAAAAGAATCCCAAAATATAAATTTTATACTAACTACAATCTAATAAATTCATCCTATTACCCAAATCAAGTTACCCGAAATATAAATTTTATACTAACTTCATCCTATCACTAACCAAGTTACCCAAATTGACATAAATTAACAAAATCAAATTACCCAAAGTACTGTGTATTACCTAAATAAATTTTACTCTAATCAAAATTTATAAACACCAAACATAATCATATTACCCAAATCGACTTCAAATACTAATAAAATCATAATCATATTACCCAAAATATGATTTAAGCATGCTAGCGATATTCATTCATTCAACTCTTTGCAATAAATTAACTCTTAAAACACAAATTCGTAGCAAACATACTGATTTGGAGAAGAAGGAACAAAAATAACAAACAACCAAAAAAATTAAAGAAGAACTTAAAAAATAGCTCTTACCTCTAAAATTAGTCTCTAATTTGAAGAAGAATGAACGCAAACTACTTCTCCTTCTTCTCTTCCCCCCTTTCTCCCTTTTCTCTCTATTTCGGTGACCTCCCTCTATTTTTTCCCTTCCGATTTCTGTGTCGAGCGAACTGGTTACTGAATTCATTTAGTTTGATCAGCGACCGCCATCGGCGACCGCATGCGGTCGCTGAATTTTAATGACATGGACTTATCAGCGACCGCATGCGGTCGCTGTTTTTTAAGTGGTCGCAATAAAAATACGCGCCAACATTTCCTGCCAAATTTTGGGGGGAAATTTATTCTTGCGACCGATCTGCGACCGCAGTCGGTCGCTGATATAACTTAGCGACTATAATATATCGTGGTCGCTGATATCGGTCGCTATTAACAATATCAGCGACCGAAAATGCGGTCGCTGATATAATTGGTCGCTGATAGACCTTTTTCTTGTAGTGAAACTTTTATTTATAAAACATTAGTTCAATAATCAATTTAGTATGTAGTGGTTCAATAATCAACTATTATTGATGCTTACATAAGAAGTCACTCAGTTATACTCAATTATTACTACAGTAATTGCTGCATCATATCTCTCATATTATTGATTCAATTATTATCACAATATCATCTGCATAATATGATATATTATTAAATCAATAATTGAGATGACAAAGTTATTCATATTATTAAATTGCAATATTTACAATGTCTAGAAGTTCTGTCAATGAGAGATTTGGTCATCTAATTGCGCGTCAATAAGGAGAAATCCTTATTGGAAAGCCCCTCTTTCCTGGGAACGACCTGATTGTTAAATATTGTGAGTTATAATATTAATGATGAATAAGTTCGTGTTGATTAAAGATGAATTTGATAGTTTCATTGTGTTGGAATTATTAGTGTTAGTGGTAATCGACATCTATTCCGATGATAATTGATGTCTGGGGGTTATATTGATAAATCGGATAATTAATCGGATAAATGAGCAATTAATTGCTACTAATTCACATGCTTATATATATAACTATTTGTTCACATGTGTGTACTATTGAATGACATTCTTATACTATTAGGGGAGTTGGTGTAAGATTGATAATACTTGCATGATTAAATTAAAGATGGAGGTATAGATGGAGGTACTATACCGTAATTCGTATTTTCACATGATTATAACCATTGATTCACATGATTGAACTATTGATTCACAATATTTACTATTAGGGGAGGTGGTGCAAGTTTGATAATACTTGCAGGACTAAATTAAAAATGAAAGAGAAGTTAGAGATATTGTACTGTAATTTATCGAGCCCCAAAACGTGCAATTATCGAAACTATATTTTTCTATAAATAGAAGTTCATTCTTCCTTCATTTCTCACCAATTCACTAAAGCTATAGAGCAATTATTATAGAGTGAAATTATAGAGAGAAGCTATAGAGAGAAAATCTATAGAAAGAAAGAAGAAGAGAGGCTTGCTACGTCACTATTCCAGTATTCAGTTTCTTCAGAGGTAAGGGGTATTATTTCTTTCGTATTCATGAAGAGAGATATTGTTATTCCATTTCTTATTATTCTGTTGGAATAACCTGTATATGCAAAGAACCGCATACATGGTGAAATTCTTCTGTTCTTCCATTCTTCATTATTATGTTGGAATAACCTGTTTATGCGAAGTACCGCATACATGATGAAATTCTTTTATTATTTTGCTCATTATTATTCTGTCGGAATATCCTGTCTGTGCGTTTACGCCGGACCTGGTTCCATCATTTATTATTATGTCAGAGCGTTTACGTCGGACCTGATTCCATTATTTATTATTCTGTCAAAATATCCTGTCAGTGCGTTTACGCATGACCTGGTTCCATTATTTATTATTCTGTTAGGAATAACCTTTCTGTGTAGTCTATCGCACGCATGGTGAATCCTTCTGTTATTCCATTCTTTATTATTCTGTTGGAATAACCTATCTATGTGGATTACCACATGCATGGTGAATAATCCTTTGTATTCATCTTTTATTAAATTATGGAAATGATCTGTATACGTGGATTACCGCATGGCGGGTGAAAATCCATTTGCAGTTTCGTATATTATATTATACTCAGTTGGTTAAAGTTTTGACTTCTATACTCCATGAAATTAG
Source organism: Panax japonicus (assembly GCA_020205505.1). Classification (NCBI taxonomy): domain Eukaryota; kingdom Viridiplantae; phylum Streptophyta; class Magnoliopsida; order Apiales; family Araliaceae; genus Panax; species Panax japonicus. The sequence goes on along the minus strand of CM035108.1, from coordinate 61,084,639 downwards.
TAGAATATTCTAGATATTTTTGCTTCATCCAGTATCTTTTCATGGAAATATTCTTCTGAGTATTCTTGAATTTTACTCTACAAAGCAGTATCATGTTGACAATTTGGACGTTATTGAGTTCAGGATAAATTAACTTATAAATCTTTAAAATTTATTCTTGAACTTGTTTTATTGAATTATTATGTCATTGTCATGATGAGTTATGTTGGTTATTATGTGAAAACATTAAAGTTTCTTAGAAATCACAAAGGGTTGAAAATCAGATTTTGGTGAAAATGGAACATGAAATTCAATTGACCATATCTCATGTTATATTTTGAATTATTAAGTGTGGTCAAGTTTTAGAGTTAGATCTATGAGTTTTCTAACTTATCCAAGTAGAATCACTGGAAAAGATTTTGTAGATTTTTGTGTGGACTGATTTTAGCGAAGGAGTCAAAAACTGTAAATTTTAAAAAAGCTACTGCCCAGATTTTTAAAAGGGAATTTTTGACCACTTAATTTGTGAGAAAATTTTCAGCCTTTTGGGACATGGAAATATATGGTATAAAGTACCCCCTGTCCAAAAATGAGCTCATTCCGACTTAAAATGAGCAAGTTATGACCATTTCAATATTTAGGTTTTTTTGACGAAAAACGCTATAACCGGAGTTCTATAACTTCAATGACCATAAAATTTAAACTGGAAGCTCACGTTAATATGTGTAAGATCCTGCCAAGATTTGGGAATTTCTGGAGTTAATCTTGAGGTAGCTAATTTCTTAAGGAATTAATTTGAAATTGATTTTTGAAAAATAGTAAATGAATTTTAAAAATTCCGAGAAAAATATATGTTCTATATAGGACTATAATCTGCTAAATCCCAGAAAAGAAATATCTTTGGGACTGATTTGATATTTTTCATGAAAATAATCTAGTTACGAGTAAATGAGTTAAATATGTTATGCGAAGTAATAAAACTGGAAAATAGAATTTTATAGTTTGGGAATCCTATATAGGGTATATGCAGATTTTTGATAAAGGATTTGATCATTGGTGATGAAATCTTTTGAGTATGGCATTTTTGAATGATTAAATGCATTATTTGGTAATGAGTAAATAATTGAAATAAATTGTTTACAAGTTTAAGAAGTAATTAAAATATTCTTATAATATTAATAATATTAGATTATGAGTTCATTAAGTGCTTGATAATATTTGGATAAATTTAAAGTCTTTAATATTTATCCTTATTTTCGTTTGATTAATGCTTATATCATTGTCATCATTCTCATGCTTATATTGTGTTAAAAGTCATCTTTGGCTTATGTGCATAGATAGACTTGGTGTGATTATGACCAGAGATTATTCGGTATAATCTTGACCGTAATGTGGCGAATGATGTGGTAAAAATCCTCAGTGGCCTGTAGTGCATTGATGGACAGTTTTTAGTATGATTATGACTAGGGATTATTCAGTATAGTCATGACCATTGATGATTTAATGAATATCATTGGCTCGTAGTACAGGGATGATTCGATGATGTGGTTTATTTATTAAGCTGAGTCTCAGCGATAAAAATTGATGAAAATATTTTAAATCATAGAAGTTAGTAGATATCATGCTCTACTTGTCTCTTCTAATGAATTGCTTATTCCGCTGCAGTTAAACTTGATGTCTATTGTATTTTATCAGTTTAACATTGTTGAAGACTAATGATAATTTATTATGCATTATCTTAGTCATAATATTTCTTATTGGGCTAGTTGAGCTCACCCTTTTGCTTTCATTGTTCTCTTCAGGAAATGAGAACGTAGTCGGGACTAGTTGGGGAACGGAGTGATGGTCTGAGATGGTGTCATAGTAGTCCTCACTATTTTATAAAATAGTGTGATAATAAATGTAATGAGGACTACATTGAGTGTGAATATTGTCTAGATGACAATATTTGTATTAAAACTCACAGCATGTATTTTTGTCGTATGTTACATGACAGTTGTATAATTAAGTTTTTATTTGTATTTTGTATCATGTATTTGGCGACTCAAGACAGGTGATGTATACCTGTTTTGGGGGCGTCACAATTTTACTACGTAAACACTATGCAGGTACTATGTAAATACTATGCATAATAAAATATATTATATTCTAATTATTGTCTAATAAAATAAATAACTTTATAATAGTATTCTGTTTTATATAAAAAAAATTTACTATGCAAAATACTATGCAGGCACTATGCATAATAAAATATAATATATTATAATTATTGTCTAATAAATAAATAACTTTATAAAAATATTCTATTTTATATAAAAAACTTTTTTGTTTTATTACATTAATAATACTAATAAAACAAAAAATTTATATAATATATATATATATATATATATATATATATATAAATTTCTGTGACTTCATAAAAAGACACCTCAATATATTTAACAACATTAATCATCATTATTACAATTCACAATATTAATCGACCAGATCGTTCCCAGGAAAGAGGGGGCTTTCCAATAAGGATTTTTTCCTATTGGCGCGCAATTAGGTGACCAAACCTTTTCTTGGAAGAACTTCTAGACATCGTTAATATTGCAAATAATAATATTAATAACTTTGTTATCTCAATTATTGATTTAATAATATATAAAATATCGACAATAATTGAATCAAATAACGTGAGATACTATGAAACAATTACTGTAGCAATAATTGAACAAAGCTGAGTGACTTCTCACGTAAGCATCAATAATCAATACCGTGTGCTACTATGCAACCACGCGTATTACTGTACTTTTAACACCGGGTGTTTCAACAGTTAATGGTAAAACTTCCGCCGTTATTTTTCTAAAAATATTTTTTTCGTTTTCTCAATCCGACAATAATTCCGTTGTGGGGTCCACCAATGATTGTGCCGTCATACGAATATTTCTTGTTAAAACGAATATTCCCCGACCAATCGAATATTATATAACAACTTGCATACTTTGCAAAATTTTCAAATATTACCCACAACTATAACATTATATCAAATCCACACCATAATATTAAAAAAATATTTCGAGAAATTTAAATATTTATTCATAAAATTTAGGGTCTCACAAGCTGTGTTTGCAAAATGTTGTTACCGCTGAAACTGCTATTGCTATCATGTAAACGAACAAGCCCTAAGTCAGTATCTTGAGCTTATTACATTAGTCATTTAGTCATGTTTAGATTGAAGGAATAAAATTGATGAAAGAATAAATTAGAGAATGTAATAATGGACTGATTCATTCCATTCTTGGCTGGAATAAGTCATTACATAAATTTCGAATAAAATTCACAGTAGAAATATAAATGGTCCATTCCATTCCAATATAACGACCAAACACAATTTCTTTCGTTCCTTAGGAATGAGTTTCATTCTTATCTTGATTCTTGTAACATTATTGTTTTGTTATTTCTCTAATGTATGACTACAATTAGTGTTGAGCAAAAAATGAATAAAATCGAATAATAGAACCGAGTCGTTTTTTAACTGAATTATTTTGGTTATTCGGTTATTTGGGTATATTTGGTTATAACCGTTTTATATTTTAGTTTTCGATTTCGGTTTCGGATATGAAAATTAAACTATTCGGGTAACAGATTAACCGAATTAGAAACTTAAAAAAATATATTGTTTTTAATTAGAATTTGATAGATTTTGTCATATGAATTATGTACTGTTAATTTAAAATTATTAAACTAATTTATGAATTATTATGGTTGCTGATTGTGGTTAAATATTATTGTTTGAAAACTTTAGTGTGAAATTTTTTGGTTTGTAAAATTAATTTTATATTTCGATTATTAACCAAATAGTATATTTGGATTAATACATATTTCAAATAATGAAATTGTATGAAATTCGGTTATAACCGAATAGACGATTCAATTCGGTTATAACCGAATACTTAGCCCTAAGCAACTCATTTGTAATATCCTTAACCTAACAAATTAGCTAAGTTAATTTATTTTTACTTTTTTTTATTGTTATGTTTATTTAATTTTTGACATTTTCACTTGAATTTGTACAACGTCTTTTTGTGCTACAAGTTTTCTTCTGGCGTCGGGCAATATATAAAGTCCTTAAAAACCTTATTTCTAAGGAATCAAATTCGTACTTATTATTTTCACCATGTGAACTTTGGAGGAAAGTTCGTACTCTTGTATCTCTTGTGGGGTTCTACCAAATTGTTCCTATTAATTCCAAAAGATTAAATATTTTTTGGTTATTTTTTTTCCCTGGGAAATTTTCAATTTTTTTTTGGGAATTTTATAGAAGTTGATTGAGAAAAGAGTGACCTTATCAGTTTTCTTTCTTCTTTCTTCCACTTTTGAGAATCTTGAATAAGTTTATGAGCACAATAGCTTTGTTATTTGATGTGAATTCCATGGCCAAAATGGGATCTTTAAGTGGTTTAGGTATTGGTTTGAGTTTGCTGTTTGGCTGCTGCCTCCTCTTAGGCCTTGTTGCAGAGCTCTATTATCTCTTATGGTGGAAAAAGAGATTCCCAAACAGAGAAATTCAAGATTCTCAGCCTACCAAAAACCCCAAAGAATTTTCCCTACCTCTATTGCTGGAAAACCCCCAATTCTGTAAAGGGTAGCAGAAAAAGGCAAGAACTTCCCATTATGAACAATGATGGCCATGAACAAGATTTAGAGCTTGGAGTGAAAGGAAAAGATTTTCTGCTGGAAAAGTTACGGAGAAGAAAGTGTGGAATCAGAGCTAATGAGGCTGCACAATCTTTGTGGGCCCCCAAGATTTCTCTTCACAATCAAGGAGGAAACTAAGGAGGATTTGGAATCTGAGGATGGAAAATCAAGAAATAAGAGCTTGAGTGAGCTTTTTTCTTCCTCTGTTGATACTCCTTTGGCTTCACCAAAATTAAAGACTCAATCTTTTGATTCTTGTAATCAATTTGGATTCAATCCCCTCTTTGAATCATCCACAGATGCAGAGATCAGTAGATTTAGATCTTCACCCCCTCCTAAGTTCAAGTTCTTGAGGGATGCAGAGGAAAAGTTGCTGAGGAAATTGATGGTATCAGCAGCTGAAAAAAAGTGTCAATTAAATCAAGATTCTGGTGTTAACCCAGAAAAGAAAGACGAGTCTTTTGTCAGAATTGTGGTGGGTAAAAGCAAACAGAAGGAGATTCATCAGCAATTGGCACAGTATAGTCATTCTACTGCTTCACAGGTACTTCCATTGGCAATTTCTCCTTCAGAATTCAGACCTTTTGACAACAAAGCCATTGGAAATTAGATTGTTCTTGTCATTTTTTTTTAGTTTTTAACCCTTCTTTCGGCACTTAATTGAATGTACAACTAATTAATTCTGTAGTTCCTTGTATTTATTTTTATCCTTTTAATAGATAATATAATATATATATTTTTTTTAAAAATTAAGCTTTTGGAGGATTTTGGTTTTATGATTCTTGAGGAGAGATGGACATGGTGTTAATTTTCTGAAAATTGAATGCTGTGTGTTGGCTGCTAGCTAATTAAAGTGGAGTCTTGTGAACTGATGTTTATGAATGATGTTGTATCCATTGATGAGCTACCTTACAATTGTTCTTTAAGACAGTGATTTTCTCTCTCCTTTTATTTCCCATATTTTTTTTTTGAGTCAGGCTAGTATAGCAAAAATATTATTGGCAATTACACATATAGTACTCCCTCCGTTCTTATATTCCTTAATATAAGTCGTTTTAGAGAAATATTTTTATTCTTAAATATAAGTAGTTTGAGAATTTTAAATAAGTATTAATTGTTTAATTTTTAATATTACCCCAAATAATAAATATAAATTTGGTTCTCTCACTATTTTTTGCCCAATAAATAACACTCGTTTTTTAATACAATGGCAATATAAACAATTGATAGTATATTTAATACTCCCTCCATCCCTATTTAAATGACGTTTTAGAGATGGACACAAGAATTAAGATAATGATTGGAAAACATTAAATATAGTACTCAATTGTCTATAATACCCTTAAATCATTAATTTATCATAGTACAAGAGTTTAAAGTACTAAAAAAATAGGTAGAGTAATAAAGGGTAATTTAAAAAAAATTATCATTAATTCTCCTAGATTTGAATAAACGTCAATTAATTAGGGACAAATAAAAAATTCTAAAATATCATTTAAGTAGGGACGGATGGAGTACTTTACAATCATTTCCTTAATACTTATACACAACTCTAAAACGACCTATATTAAAGAACGGAGAGAGAACTATTCCCTCTCTTCAAAAGAAATAAATATAAAAAAATCAATTGTTAATTTTTGTTAAGATACAAAAAGAGTTTATTATTATTATTATTAATAGCGGTATAGAATGAACACAGAATCGTTAATATGAATTTTATTATCATGTCACTACTAATAAACGAATAACTTATTATTAGTAGGAGGTATCGTTAATATTTGCAAAATTTCAAATGAAACTTTTTTTTAATAACAGAAAGAGTATTATGTTCCTATTTTTTCTCACCCTTGTGTCACCGTACTTAAATTTTGATACCTAATTTTTTACTTAATATCAATTAATTTTAAAATTAAATAAAAGATCAAATATCAAAAGTTGAATGAAAAGACACAAGAAAATAAAGACAGAGAATATGCTCTCTCAACATAATAATATCTTACATACATTCACTTGCACCATTACCAAATTGTGTAGTAGCTTCCATTTAGATTTGTACTATCATGGTTCCAAAATAGGAGTGCCATCTTTCATTTTTGTGTCTCGTAATGAGTGTCCATTTAAAGTAACGAATAATATTAAGAATTTTAAACTTTTTTTTTAAAATAAATTTTAAAATATTTTAATAATATTTTTGAGGCCTCTAACGTTTTTTTAAAAAAAAAGGAGCTTTGGATGATCGTGTATCATGTTATCGAACAAACCATCACACATGGGGTGGGGTTGGGAATCACATTGTCGGGCTAATGCTCACCAGATCATGCTTAACGATATTTAACTAAAAAGTTTGGTAATTAGGCGCTTATAGTAGAGATAAACCTATATATAGACCTGGAAATATAGTTGATTAACTGTCGGGTCAACTCATATTAATTGGAACCAAATGAGTTGGTTAACCATTTTTATTTATTCAGGTTGGTTAAAGTTTGGAACCATATTTATTCAGGTTGGTTATGGTTTCAATCCGATTAATCATTTTTCGACCCATATTTTATTCCAAATCAAAAGTTAGGCTCAGAAAGATAATAATTAAATTTTAAATCTTAAACATCACATAAACTCGTTCTTAATTTGCAATTTTGCATCATCATAATTTAGAATGTTCCCAAGACAACCACACCACCCCACCCCACCCCCACCCACCCACCCCACCCCACCCACCCACCCACCCACCCACCCACCCCACCCACCACAAAAAATATTATATGATTATGTATACACCCCTACCCCTACTTACCCCTACCCCACCCAACAAAAAAATATTATGTGATTGTGTATACACTCCTTACCACCCTCACGCCCCACCCACCCCCACCACACCCCACCCAAAAAAATATTATGTGATTATGTATACACCCGTACCCCACCCACCCACCCCGTACCCCACCCACCCACCCACCCCGTACCCCACCCACCCACCCACACCCACCCCTACCCCACCCACCACACCAACCCTACCTCACCCACCTCACCCCCTACCCCACCCCCACTCTAACCCACCCCCACCCCGACCCCCACTCCAACCCCCACCCCCACCCCCACCTTCACCCCCACTCCCACTCCCACCCTCACACCCCACCCCACCCCCACCCCCACCCCCACCCCCACTCCCACCCTCACCCCCACCCCCACCACCACCCTCACCCTCACCCTCACCCCCCCACCCCCACCCTCACCCTCACCCTCACCCCCCACCCCCCACCCCCCACGCACCCCCACGCACCCCCACTCACCCACCCAAAAAAAATAGTATGTGATTATGTATACACCACCCCCTACCCCCACTCCACCCTCTATCCCACCCCCACACCCATCCCTAACCCTAACCCCTCACCCACTCTCACCCACCCACCCACCCACCCACAAAAAATATATGTGATTATGTTACACCCCCACCCCCACCCCCACCCCCACCCCCACCCCCATCCCCATCCCCATCCCATCCCCATCCCCATCCCCATCCACTCCCTACCAACCCCTACCCCCCCATCCACCCCACTCACCCCCTACCCCACCCCCTACCCCACCCCCTATCCCACCATTCACCCCACCCACCCCCACCCCCACCCTCACCCCCACACCACCCCTACCCCTACCCCTACCCCTACCCCTACCCCTACCCCCTACTCCACCCCTACCCCACCCCTATCCTTCACACACCCCACCCTACCCTCACCCACCCCACCCACCCCCACCCCCACCCCCACCACCACCACTCCCTAAAAAAATTAATATTAAGCGATTATGTATATACATCCCACCCTCTACCCCTACCCATACCCATGCCCACTCCTTATATCCGTCTCTCTATTTATAGTATATATTAATTTTATTTTTTAAAAATTTTGTTTAAAACTCAAAACATCTTAAAATGGTTAATATGATTAATATGGTTTTTAACCATAACCATATGGTTCCAACCCACATTATCCATATTAAAAATGGTTAATATGATTTTAGTTCTTAAATGATTGGTTAACCATATTTTGAAAACCAAAACCAAAACATAACCATATTTTTCCAGGTCTACCTACATACTTTATTATTTCGTACTTTCTCTGCTTCAAATAGAAATTTAGTAAAAAATTAATATGAGTATTTTTAAATTTAAAATTAGCATAATCAATTTATTTTAAATTTATTTTATGGATCCCACTTACTATTCATGAGAGGTGAAGCTTGTGAAATTCAAATTTATTTGTGAAAATATCAATTCTCTAAATATAACACCTGAGATTGAAGATATCTGATGAATAGATAAAGTTAATTTCATGATAAATTGGTTAATTGACCTATATAATTCTAATACGGAAAGAAAAATCATCTTTTAAATTGTGTATCGATATTATATTAATCAATTGATCAAAGTTAACTTGGTAGGGGTAAAGAATATCAAAAGTTCATTTATGCACTGCCGTGCCTTTTGAGGAAGTCTACTTCAACCAGGCAGAAAGTGACAAAATAGATGGCGGTGATGTTATTCGACTTGTGAAGCATTTGCATTCTTTGTTGTAATCTCTAAAACAACTTTGTATACTTAAATGTCGCCTCCATTCTAAAATATTTATATCATTTAATTAATTAGAAATACAGTAACAGTGATAGAAATTGTGGAATATTAGAAAGTTTATGTAAATTTATACGATAATATTAAAAATAGAGTCTAGTTATGTATGACTACAATTTATTCTAAGGATTCACATTTATGTGATTGAAATCTTGTAAAAATATCAATTCCCAATGACAAGTTGCAACATTTATAATTTTGGACCCTGGCCCAGATTGTGTTGGTAGATGCTTTAAACAAACTTAATAAAGTTTTTTTAACTTATTTGAGCAGCTTGCAGGTTCTATGGAAACCGTTTCTAATAAAAACTCAAAAGAAGAATAACAAATTTTTATATTTTGAATAAAATACTACTTTGGGACAAAATGGGTTAGATAGCGTTTGTTAAACATTGCGTAATTAGAGCTTAGTAAAACAAAAGCTTTGTAGAGATTAAAGGATCTTTTAAAATAGGGTTTAATAGTTGATATGTACAGTATGTCTGAATATACCATTTTATTATTTTGCCCTTAGATGAGTTTATAATATTTTTACAAAGCCTCACTCATATGAGTGTGTGCCCCATTTAAGAGTCTTGTGAATAAGATTTACAAGGTTATTTTGAGTTGGGATATGCTCATATTCGAGTTCGGAATAAGGTCATTTTGGCTTCTATAACCCTCTCCAAAACTTATAATAAAAATAATTGTTCAAAACAAATGCTAGTTTTTATTTCTTTGAAACTTATTTCCAAAATTTTATTTTATCATAAGAATACATAAATTTATAAATCGGAAATCCTCCCTCACGCTCTGAACCCAAACGAATCATCCAATTAGAAAGATGGGTCCATTGCTTTTGGATGCGATTGATTGAGTTGCCTGCTAACATTTGATAGCAAAGGAAGGTTTGATCGATCGATCGAAAGCTTCGACGTTGGAGAAGGAGGTAGGTGATGAATGATGGATTCTCTTTTTCAATATACCAGTTATGGCAATTAGTTAATTTGTTCAAATGGTAGCTAAATTAACCAATCCCCTTTCTATCAATGCCAATTCATAGTGAACTAGTTGTTTTCCTTTTCATTTGCAATTTATGACTCGAAATATAATTGATACTAATATTATATTTGCAGGCTAGCAAAAACAGAAATCCCTTTGGAAGCATCAATTATCGGCTTAACAGGGGAAGAAAATAGTGTTTTAGTTTAACAGAAGAAAATGATGATGATAATTAGAAACACCTCTTTCCACCAAAAACTGAGGATGATTACATTTGGTTGAACATGTAACAATGTATGACCATATGGATAGTAATTTACGAAAAATCCCGAGCTCTTGAAATCTCTTGATGATACGTACAGCTCAAGGTGTTTAAATATGAGTATCTCTATTCCCCCCCCCTTCCTTTAATGGCCTATCCATTTAACTTCTGAAAGTTTAGTTTTGAACACAACAAAAGAAATTAATATAACCTGATAAAAGGAGTTGGTGATCTTCCACCACCTCCTTCTCTTATCAAGCATGTTGTCCTTGAATACCTTCATAGAAATTGATGAGAAAATGTGCTCAATTATCCACAAAATGTGCCGACAATGGTGTTCGTGACTGCTGGATCTGAGCCTCAGCCTGCGCCTGCTCGGCAAATCTGTTGATACGTTCAACCAACTGAGCAGCCTTCCGCTTACCCCTATCCGTGCCATTTTGTGCCAAGTCAACCAAAGAATCCATCACCCCAAGTTTTTGAGCCTCTACCAGATGTTGCTGGTCACCAGAACATAGGTGCACTAAAACTGCAGCTGCATTCTCTTTGTTCCTGGGGGACCCACTGCCAATGACATCTACCAAAACTGGCACTGCCTCAGCAGCTCCAATCGCCACCTTCCCTTCAGAGTGACTAGACAGTATTGCTAGAATGGCTAGCGCTTCGTCCACCATTGCACCTTGGGGTTCTGTAAGCAGCCCCATCAGCGTGGGCACTACTCCAGCCCTCACAGCTTTCCCCTTGTTACCTTGGTATATGCACAAATTAAAGAGTGCTGTTGCGGCATCCTTTTTCCCCCTTTGGGTACCTTCACTTAGTAGTGTCACGAGTGGTGGGATTGCCCCTGAAGCACCAATTGTAACCTTATATACATCCACAACTGAAAGACTAAACAAGGTGGCCGCTGCGTTTTCCCTTGCTTCCATGCTTCCCTTCTTTAGCACATTAACTATACCGGGTACTGCCCCAGAAGATACAATGCTTCCTTTGTTATCCTCCCATATGGAGAGGTTAAGGAGTGCAGTAACAGCATGCTCTTGGGTGCGGGAATCAGGTGTTGATAAGAGATCTACAAGTAACGGGATGGCACCAGCTTCGGCAATTGCCACACGATTGTCAGCGTTGCGTTTGGCAAGAAGGCGAACTTCACTTGCGGCAGAGCGCTGATCTTCAGGGCTGCCAGATGTGAGCATACGGAGGAGAGTTTCTATCCTGGAACGTTCAGCAGGCGAGCATGCAGATGTTGTCTTACTTGGCCGAGAAGGTCTTTTTGGTGGTTCAACCCCATTTGCTTCGCACCATTGAGCTATGAGACTACGCAATACATAGTTGGGTGTGAGAGAGGAGCTAGTAAGAGTATGTTGTGTCTTGGGACAAGTGCCATGCCCTGCTTCCAGCCACTTTTCGATGCACGAACGTTCATAGGTCTACAACAAAGAATTGGAGTATTAGTTAAAGGGAAATAATATAAGCATATGAATAAAATCTCTGTTCTGGCGAGAACATATTCCATTTGTGTGCAATAACAGCATCACAAGGTTGTTGCACCAAGATAAGAATATGAGAGGAAGAAAGAGAGGAGCAAAGGATAAGGATTATCATTTGATTTGGAGATAATTTTTATGATCACATATTTTGTAGTTATTGCAGAGAAAATATTGTGTTGAACTTATTTATCAAAACAGAATGCATTAAGCTTGTCATATTAATGATCAATTTGACAATTTCTAAGTTTGTGTAATCTCATCTGAGGAACTTATCTAATGGGAAGTCTTCATCTATTGCATTGTCATAGCAGATGCTGCATCCTTGACATTCTATTAATAAAAGGCTTTAAACTACTTCAATATGATGTCAATCACAACAGAAGGTAATACCCCTCATATATTAAAATATTAAGGTTTGCATAAGACGCATTTGGATATAATTTTAGCTTTTAAAGTTAAATATTGGAGAGGAAAAAAAAGATCATCCAGTAAATGTACATGTACAGGTAAACCTTGATATTTGGGGCAGAAAAAGTTAACAGACAGAGCGAGTAAGGGGTAAAAGAAAAAGAGTCTTAACTTAAGTTTAAAGTCATCAATAGTTCTGCAAATAAACCAAGTCGACTCTGAGCTTACCTTGATCAGGCACGGCGCGGCACGGCTAGTTTAGTAAACAAGCTAACATTTGAATTCTAATCATTATTATTAAATGGATGAGCACGTGCTAAACAAGCACAAGCCTGAGTCAAGCTCAAAAGTATATGTTTTTACCTCAATAGAAAGGAATTATAAATTGGGAAATTTACTGTTTAAACATAAAAGGTTATCAAATTTAGGTTGAATAATAAACTGTAACAGAAACAATAAAAGCTTCACAATTTTAATTATACATCTCAAGATCTACAGAATCGCATGAAACTGACTTAAAATTTTCCATAGTTATAATATAATCCTCAATATTTACATAGTGAACAAGTCCAAGCCAAGCCCTTAAAAATTTAACACTAGCTATTCTTAAACACCTCAGTTCATTTGCAGCAAGTCATCAAGAAGAAAAAATATTATGAGATTGCATAGCAGTAGGTGGAAAATAAATATTATGCACCTGCATTTAATATGCAAAAGGAAAAGGTACAAGTGAATACCTGCCCAGTTGAGACAATGACTGGATCCTTCATCAACTCCAGGGATATAGGACAGCGGAAATCATCTGGTATAACTGGGGCTTTTTTATTTGAAGGAGAATCTATTTTAGGGTTCTCTGTCTGCACAAAATCCTTGATTTTCTTAAGTAGCATTGACATCTTCTCTATGCTCTCCCCTGGATCTCCACCACTGGTAGTAACCATTTCATGCAAAGCTAGTGATTCTTGTGTGAGGTCAGCTATTCCTGTTAGCTGTAACTTATCAACTAATCTCCTTAAGACAGCAGGATCTGCAACAGCGTCATTACTCCGGTTGTAAAGGGATGATAGATCCTCATACAATTCAACATCGGGTGCATCAATCCTTCCTTTGGCTCTTCTGAACTGGGCAAGGACAAGCTCAACCTGTATATAAAAATATTTATATAAGAGGAAGAATATTGAATCTGAAAATAAAAACACGTGAATTCATCTGCTTCCAGGGCCCTCTTTACTTGGATAGTACAACTTTTAAGTCCATGTTTTCATAGTTCGGACTTCAAAAAAACCAAGCAAAAGACTAGGTGATACATAATTAAGGTTTTCCATCTTCAATCTCTTCTTTTCCCACAGCAAAATTTAATGTACCTAATAAAGAAAGAGAAGTATCTAGGAGGAATTGTCTGTATTCTAGAAAAATAGCAGTCACCTGTTCCTGAATTTCGTCTGATATGTCAATTTTATCATAGGAAATACCGCTCAAAGCTTGTTCCAAAAGATCTGTCACTTCCTGTAATCTATTCATGATTTGTTCCCTTTCTAAGACCTGTAAAAAGAACCAAAATATTGCTTTAGTTTTTTTTATGTTATTAAGGAAAGATAGAAATAAATGCTTCTTAAGAATGCTTTAAAAAGCTCAACTACATAAACCATTGGCGGAGTTGAATAAAGATAAATGCAATAAAGGCCATGAAATAGAAAATATCACAGGCAAATACAACTGCTAAACTATTGCTGACTTTTGTCAGAAGATGCAAAATATATTTTGATCAGTTTGATGTTGAGTTTCACAGTTTACATTGTTTTCACAGAAATTACTTCTGCTTTGGGATAGCATTTTTCAAAAGAAACATGGGCTAATGCCCCTGGTTTTGACCAGTATCTGTTATCATCAACAAGACAACAACTTCTTCTAAGATATCATTAGATACAGTGCAAATTAAAGAAATTGGAGAATCAACAATTAAAACAACAAACGAAAAAGAGGGAGAATGAAAGAAACATAACAAAGGAAATAAAGACTGGATTTATGGATGCCTCAGCGCCACAAGGCTCTAACCAATGGACACAATTTACAAGGGTACGCATTAAGTCAGAAGGTGAGCATTGGTTAAAGTATGCAGATATATATCCACGGAGATTTTATGCAGTTTTTCTTACAATTCATAATGTACAAACATGAAACTGTAAATACATTCCTATAACTGAGAAAAGCAACAAAAACAACAATGATCATCAAACTTGGATTCTAGAATGCATTTGTATAAATTTAAAACAATGAGTTGGCAGAATTAACAGAACAAGAATGTGCCAACAATCAGCAGCAGATCACTCGAAGCAAGAGAAGCAGAAGTCCACCACTTAGACAGAAATTGGTTGCGGAGAATAAAACAGTAAAATTAAACCAAAGTAATGACTCAGTTGGATAAGTGCGTACAACATTAGGGAGTGATGTACATCATAATTATGTCTACACATTAATGACAGCGGATTGGATTGGAAGAATACCTCTTTCTTATACAAGTATATTAATACAAAATAAATAGTACTTGGTTCGACCACAAAATAAATAGTATTTTCTATACAAAGAAAGAGTCCATCAATGTCAACTACTTGCAGGTCTTTAATCAGAAATCAATAATTAGTATTTGGTTCAACTACATTTTGCACTACACAAAATTCTTCCTAGTGCTTTGCCAAGTATGAAAGAAAGAAACAGGATTACACGTTATTTACAATTATACCCTTTTAAATCATGTATGTTCCATGTGACTAGAATCTTAGTATTCAATCTAATTACAGTAAAACCTCTATTTAGGAATAGACTTGGGAACAAACTATTTGTATTCTAATTGAGAGGTTATTACTAAATAGAGGTATTGGTACAAAATATTTCCGAACACCCAAAAATATCTACTTTAACAAAAATATAGATTTTAGAACAAAAATTAAAGAAAACATAAATTATTTAGATTTTCAAACTAGGAAAATGTAGTCTTTTATAGGAAATGTAGTCTTTTATAAGAAAATGTGGTCTTTTATAGAAAATATAGTCTTTTATAGGAAAATATAGTCCTCTATAGGAAAATATAGTCTTTTATGGAAAATGTAGTCTTTTATAGAAAATGTAGTCTTTTAAAATTAATATTGTCTCTCTCATATATATACATATATATATATATATATATATATATGAAATTATTACTATAAGAGGTATAGTTTCTTAATACGAGACTTAAAAAGTATATAACATATTACAATTTAGAGGTTATTCCTATTTATAACTTGCCCAAATTGGGACCAAATTTTTTTATAATATTGTAGAGGTTATTCTTATATAGAGTATTCCTAAATAGGGGTTTTACTGTATTACTATTAGACTTTGCTTGTCCTACCTTCACTCATCACATAATGTTGAGATCCCGGCAATTTAAGAGCTTAGGAGAATTGGAGAAGCAGAAAGAGTACTGTGGGACAGAAATTTGTCTTTTCTTCCTAATGCTTTCCTAAGTATGAAGGAAAAAAAGAAAGGGGATTACATATTTTCTACAATGATACCCTTTTATTTAAAAAAAATCTAAAAAGTAAAAAAGTTTCACAAAAAAGAAAAAGAAAATGAATAAGAGTGGTCCCCCAAGACCCTGCCCCTGATCAAAAAAATTCGAGTGTGAGAACTCACCTTCAGCATTCTCTTTAAATACTTTCGATAGCTGAAAGTACATTAATAGCCCCAGAATTTTCCTTTTCATGATTCAAAAGTACAATAATGTCTCACTTAATACACAACCACTTGAAATAAACCAGTACCGAGTGAAAACATTTTGATGGCAATAGACATAATAACACTATTTTAAAACACTATGAAAAAAAATCAATCCACGATATTACAGTTGTATAACAAAACTGATTCTCTCAATGCCTGATTGATAACATAAATTTCCATTCTAGTTTGTACTTTTTCCGTTGTCATAAACTACAACGGAATTTATAAGAAACAAAATTTCATTAAAAAATGCAACCTATATAGGCTTATAATTTGATGTAGGCAAGATGTATCTCAATAATGAAGGGTTTATTATTGCCTGGTGCATAGCGAATTTAGGCTCATAACTGAAAATGCCCTAGAAAGTTCTAGGTGCACAGAGACTAAAAATTGCATCAAATTGCTTTGCCGTAGTTTATGTATACCATGGTATCACCGGATAAATTTGATACTAGAAAACAAAACCTTTCAAGAGCAAGACGTAGTAACCAATTTATCATACCAAAACTGAGATGATGGATCACAAAACATTTTCAAGATGTTGGCTCAAGGCAAGAGAGCCACCATATGCTTTCTTTTCTATTTCCAATCTGCCAAAGAATCTTACATGGACTTAAATACTCTACCTCAACAAACTGATGGAAATATGTGCAAATTGTATTAAAGTGAGCATGACAAGTCTTCCTAACAGGATTTTCTACATGGTTATTTTTAACGCTTTCTCAACAAACACCCAACTCTCAAGTCATTGTTTCTATACAACATATCTGAATCTCAAATTTGTAGCTATGCATAATAAGTTGTAAAACATGGCAAAGCTTAATGTTTTTCTTCTAATTCAAAACAAAAAGTTACAGCTATCTTATTCTGAGTTAGTTGAAGTCACAACTTTTAGGGATTCAAAGCAAACCTCAAGTAGTTACTTTAAAGATTTGCTCAAAAGTCAGATGACTTAAATGCTAGTTGTATTGCCACCAAAAATAGGCATATTAAATTTGACCTAGGGTTTTCTGCCAAAGCAGACTTAACATCAACGATTTCATGATTACCAAATGAACAAATGCACCTAAAAGTCCAAAACAATATGGTTTTGAATGGACAGAACGAACCTAAGCCTGCATACATGAGCATTCATATGAAAATAGGTATAATACCAACAGTACTAACATTTGAAAAGGGCATCCGAAACATGATCTAGGGTTTATCACGGTTTTCAAATATTTTGCATTAAATGTTTTGCAGACAAAGATAGAGGAAAAACTAGTTTTAAACTATATAGGATATAACAAGATCGCATTCCATAAAAATATCTTTGATTGGCGATAACAAACAAGGCAAGACACGATTAAATGGCCATAGAGTGGAGCAGAGTTCATAATTTTCATACATGGACACTGATACTGCAACCAAATATTTGGAAACTAGGCAGATGCATGTAAAACTCTTACAATGCAAACCAAATCTTTAATGAATGAAAAATCTACTTTAATTAATTTCAATTGCTCAAACTTATGGTTTCAGTCACCGTAAATGATAACATCGTTTGAAATTAATAAATGAATTAGAACTATTACTTTCAATCAGTGACTATTAGCCAATAAAATATCTGCTTATATATATATAATCACACCAGAAGAAAAATAAGTAAGTAAACAACAGCTATTAGACCAATCATCAGGGTTCATTTCATCTCTGAGAATTTTTTTACTTTATTATTTAATTCTCAATAGCTACGAAATTTAAGTGATTGAGAAATTTTTTAAGAACCAAATCAGAACTTCTAATATATAAAATTTCTTTTCTTCTGATGCATTACTACACTTACCATAACATAAAACAATCATCAAGTTCAGTTCAAAATTATTTGCTTTTATATGAAAAGATCAGCAACCGAAGATATCACTGTATACATTAATTATATTGCTCTCTCCTTTTTGCATACAATTTTATCATCAACCAAACTGACTTCAAAATGCATTTTCTTATTTCTAACCTATTCAATTCCCTAACTAACAAATTGAGAAACGATGGTCAAAGTCAAGACAATGGAAACTTATTCATCATCCATATAGTAAAACGAAACAAAAGTTAACCAAAAATCTTAAATGAACATCACTTACAAAAAATCCACATATATATATATATATATATATATATATATACGCACCATATAAATCTTGCTTCCTTCATTTCCAAACCGAAGCAACTCTACAGCTAATTGCATAGCATCTTTCAAAGAAACTAGGGCTTGAAACGAGTCATGAGGAACTTTCTCTTTGCTATCTCGAATCTCTTCGAACATTGGAGTCAACAGCTTCAACCTCCTAGCTAGATTACAGTACTGCTTCTTGACCGCACAACTGTAATCCGTTATCGCCGATATCTCGCTCACCATCTCAATCAGCTCCATCACTAGAGCTCCTCCTTTCTCCTCCTCCATGGCTTCTCCTTCAATTCAACTCAAAGATCTGACTTTATCAATTAACTAGATTAATCAAGTGAATTGAGCAGTTGAAGTAAGAATTGATGAATTTAATTTATTGACCGGTGGTCGGAGAAATTGGGCATGGTCGTCTCCACGAGACGGAAGAGAGAGAAGGAAGGGAGAGACAATGGTGGAGCTGAGAGTCACGAGTAGAGAGAGACTGTTGTTTTTTTTTCCTTTTCCTTTTTCTTCTTTCCTTGTTTTTGTTTTTTCTTCTGGCGTGGCTGGAAAATGAGCTGAGTAAGGCGTGGCTTGGTGAAAAGGCGTCGGCTCGGCTAGGAAAGGTTTATTTACTGGATAATTGTACCGTAAGTTACCACATTACTGCTGAGATTAAAGTATCAAACATTTTGGCCTTTGGGTAATTTTAAAGTTAAAAACTTGAATCTAATTAAAATTTTAAAGATATTGTAGTTTATATAATTAATTCGAACAGCTAATGATACGGTGAATATATATATCGGTCCGGCTTTAAACCGAATTTTAAAGAGTGAATTATCGTTTTTGGTGTCTATAGCGACGGTTCGATCCGTCGCCATAGTTATGTAGTCTTTGGCGACGAGTCGAACCGTCGCTATAGACACCAAAAACGACGATTCGTCTTTGGTTCGCTTTTTAAGGTTCGTTTTAGAGTCTTTCCGATATATATATATATATATATATACGGGAAGCTTCAAGAGTATAATTCTTAAATAGCATAATGCCTTAAATAGCATAATTTTATCAAAACGACGTAGTTTTGTAAATACGCGGTGGCACTTTTGTAAATACCATGCCACCGCGTATATATATATATATATATATATATATATATAGAACACGGATCCAGTCCGGGAGTCCGGACTGGATCAAAATACGGACCCCATTTTTTTTTTTTTATAGAACAACTAAAAAAAAATTTATGGAACTGAAATTTTTCAATAATACAGTGTTTTGGGTGTGTTTTTAATACCTACACCAACCAATGTATGTACAATCTGCCCAGACTGTACAGACATATTTTGTTATAGGCATCCAAATCACGCCCAAAACACTGTATAATGTAAAAATTTCAATTCCATAATTTATTTATATTTTTAGTTGTTTCAAAAAAAAAAGCAAAAAAAAAAAAGGTCCAAATTTTAACAAAATCCGAGAGTCCGAACTTGATCCGGACTATATATATATATATATATTCTATTTCAAGGGTTGACCGCTTGACCCCCTTATTTTAAATATTATGTTCACTCCCTTTAATGACGGACCAGACGACGGTTCGGTCTGTCACTATATTAGAGAACTATCATTTTAGTTTTTAACGATGGACAACATATAGCGACAGACCAAACTTATAGTGACGAACAGAACCGTCGTCCGATCCGTAGATAAAAAGGGTATGCAAAGTATATAGGATCAAGTGGTATGCCCGTGATTCTTTCAGTATATATATAAATTAACTTAAGTTTTTAAAAGAGTACAGTTATGTATTGTCGTAAATTTGTGTCCAAACATGTCAATACATGAGATTATTCATTTAACTAATAATTAAAAAATTAACGTAAGTATTCGTAATATTGTTCGTGTCTGAAGGCACGGCGTAACAAAATCCTCCTTCTGTGCCTGTTTCAACAATTCTACTTTCATTTTCTCTCTCTCTCTCTTCCTTCCTTTTTTTACCATCTTTTCCCACCCAAATTAATTAGAATTAATCTTATTAATATAAATTTTTTTTACAAAAATAAAACAATTTCTGTAATTGATTTGTTTCTTTATACCGATGCTGTATATGCATTATTCATGCATTATATAATACTCCCTCCGTCCCAAATTAATTGCTCAGTTTTGACTTTTTAAAGTCAAATTGACCATTTTTAAAAATAATCTTTTTACTATTTTTGTTAAAATATAGGTGAAGAGATTATAACCAAAAGAAAGTATATACAATTTATTACTAATCCCAATTTTTATAATATTAGAAATATATTTATATATGCTTAATTATTAATTCTAAAAAAAGTCAATTTGACTTAAAAAGGTCAAAATTGAGCAGTTAATTTGGGACAGAGGGAGTAATACATATCTCAACATTCCTGACAAAAAAATTAATGAGTAATTCTATAAGCCAAATAGTTGTGCATAAAAATTATCAATAATTTAAATAATATAATTCACATATTACTTTTTCTCTTTATTTGTGCACAATTTGTTGCATATAAAACTAATAAAAAAATATACAATATGATGACTACATAATTCTTACTAAAAGTGCATATAAAATGATGTATATGTTTGTGATTGGTTATAACCAGTTACTCTGTCCATGTATGCTGAATAATTAATTAATTACATTTTGATGCATTATTTTGTATTCATTTTTTTATTAACAATATTTTGTCGTCATAATATTATTCAAAAAAACATATATTAGAAACCTTATACTTAATGTATGGGAGTGGTTTGTATGAAGTTTATTTTGATCAATTAATCAATACAGTATCGATAAGCAAGTCGGAAGGTGATCTTTCTGTCTGCGTGTCAGTACTGTATTGATCAATTGATCAATTTACTATAAAATAAACTTTATAGTAATCGGATCCTAATGGTTATACTAAATATAAAGGCACAATTATGTTGCATAAGCTTACAACTTTAAAATAAGATTGTTGACTTTTGGGTGGTTTATTGAGGAATGATTCAATTATTAAAAAACATGTTACTTCGTTAAAAGAAAAGTTTTAATCATTTATGCAAGTTCTTTTCTAGTATGTTTTAATCATTTATTCGAGTTCTTTTCTAGTTGGCAATGTTCTTGCCAATTAAGAAAATAAAGGCATGAACCATGCCTTATTTTGAGGACAAAACATGCCTTATTAGTTGTGTTAACCCTATTTAATTATTTCATTAAAGTAAGATTTAATTGAGGGAACTGATATTTTTTACATAATTTCTTTTACATGAATAATGAATGGATCACACCTTCATGTAAATGTGAAAAAGACTCGTGTGAAAATATCATTTTAATATGTGAAAATATCAGTTTCTTTTAATTGATACTATATGAGATGATGATTAAATTTGGTCAAATATTATTGTAGAGAAGCGGTGCGGTAAGTAAGGGTGTAAATGAATTGAGTCGAATCGAGCCGAGCCGAGCCAAGTATTGAGTTGTTCAGATTTAGTTCACAAAATTTATCGAGAATAAAATAAAGTTTAATTGAGGTTCGTTTAGCTACTGAGTCAAGCACGATCTCGAATCGAGCTCAAACAGTTTGAATTTTTCGAACAAATATGATCGGAGTATCAATATAAAATTACAATTTGAGGAGATATGAGTAATTTTTGAACTTTAAATTTTTCTCATATTTAAATCATTTATATTTCGAGTCAAACTCGAATCAAATTTATAGTCGAGTGAGTACAAATCAAACCCGAATTATTTGCTCATTTTACAACCTTAGCGTGAGTTAAAACACTTTTAAAAGTTCTTTGAACAATATTAGAAGTTTAAAAGTTGTGTTTGATAACATAACTATAGTGCTTTTAATGATAGAATTAAGTTTGTGTAAAATTAAATACGATTTGGAGTTGGTAAAATTTAGTGCTTCTTAAAATTTACTCTCTTTATTCTCAAAAAGATGATTAAATATATAAATTTTTTTATCTTCCAAAAGATGAGATAAAATATATAAAGTAAAGAATAATTATGTCATTTTGTCGAGTTTATTAGTATAAAAAATAAAATTACTCATTACTTTAGATAATATTTTTTTTTAATGTGTGTACAAATTATATTTTTTTCATCTTTTTGAGAATGATGTGAGTAAAACTTTACCAAGCAACCTTTCACATCTTTTGAAGAAATAGATACAACTACTACAAATAGTTAGAAGATGAGAAATCAAAAGTTGCCACATACAATACCATAACTATTTTGCAATAGTAATTATACATGTGAAATTACTAGCTTTGTTGAATGTTATGCTATCAGACAGTTTATTTGGATAGTTTATAAGAATAAGTTGTATTTTATATTAAGAAGTGGTAAAATTTTAAAGAACTTTATTATACAAGAATTATATAAACTCAACTCCCTATCATATAAACTGTTCAAATAAACTCTCAATTTACAATTGAATGAAATCCGGATCCGTTATAGTACTTAAATACCAAAAGTTAGGTTTGAGGGAGAGCTTATTAATTTCAAAACCAATAAAGCAAGAGCCATGCTCGATCAGTATGAGCCACCATGATAATTAGCCTAAGTCGAAGAAATGGATTCGGTTAGCATTAAGTGAATTTTATAATAAGTTTATTTCATGTTTAATACAGTGTTCACATGTAGACGGGAGGGTGATCTCTCTGTCTGTTTGTCAGAGTTATATTGAGTATTGTTAACGCCAAGTTTTGCCGGCGCGTCCAATCACAGAATCCACGCGCTAGAACCTGCACAATAACAGATCACACAGAAGCTTGACGACTTGTGCCGCCGGGAGATAGCTCCGGTGTGAAAATAAATACAGGCCGTTACAAGGTTTAACAATGGAGGCTAAGCGTTTAGTGCTCAAAAGTAAGTATTACATGTTAATTGTAACATTGCCCTTATATTTATAGTATCTCTCCACCTTAGAATCCTTCTCTGAGTCGGATTAGGGCTCCTAGTCATGATTGTTACCATAACTTGGGTCCAACACAATCTCCTTAAATGGTGCAAGTGGAATCCAATCCAATCACTACCTTTGGAATTACCTTATTCAATTATGATTAGGATCCTGAACTCTGCCCGACAGGGTTACGTATTCGGCCCAAAGGACTCGAATCTGGGCTTCGGCCCAAAGGACTCGAAGGCCCGACCCCGAACTCCACACGACAGGGTTACGTATTCGGCCCAAAGGACTCGGACACCGAACCCAAAGAGTATCCCCTAAGGTGAGGTTCCGGCCCAGAAGGACTCGGACACCGACCCGAACACCACCAACCTTTTTATGGGCTTCAGCCCAATGACCTCGTAAGGCAATTCTAATGTCAGGCCTTAGGCCCACACGAAGGTCGGTAAAACGCTCCCGAACATTGTCCCCCAGTCTCTGATTATAATATATTTATAATTAGAGACTCGAGAGGTCAGGTATTCGAAAGGTCACGAAAGCTAATGATGAGTTGTCTGGGGAAGCCAAACGGTCTGTCCTCGATTCTTGAAATGTTGTACGCCTTTCCATGCCTGGTCCCACCTTGAGTATTTATTAGCCGCCCTTGGGAAACATGCACCTATGGCTATAAAAACCCCCTTTTCTCCCTCCTTATTACTTTTTCCAGACTTCTGCATTTCAAAATCTCCGCCAGAATTTTTCCGACCAAGCGATTTCCGGCGAACTCACCTCGTTCATCATTTCTTTAATTTCAAACTTCTTTCAGCTAACATTCGTTTCCATGGCTGATTCCAACACTGAACAACCTCCAGTCACCACTGAAACCACTATTCTCACCCCCATTATGACCACCGACTTGGTCCCGATTGACCTGCCGGTACCATCACCGGACACCGCTACGTCCCCCACCTTCTCCACACCATTCAGCCCCGAAGCCTAAATTCAAAATGTGTACCACTCCGAGACGGAGTATTCTCACATAAACACTCAATCCACTGTCATCCCTTCCCAAATATCTGACATCCGAGAGTTGTTCAACATACCTAGGGAGTACAAGCTTCGGGTGCCCACTCTAGAGAAGAGGATGTTTTGGAGGACCGAAGGTGAATGGGTCGCCGTACCCCTACATCTATTGAGATACAGGGTTCGGTTTCCTCTCCACGACTTCATCTCCACCTTCCTTGGCTTCGTGGGGATCGGGTTCGCTTAACTTGTGCCGAACGCCTACATCCAGCTGATCTCCTTCATCGTTGTATGCCATGAGATCGGGAACACCCCCGGTCTAGACTTCTTCTTCGCCCTGTTTACCGTCGGTCGATCCAAATAGTTAGGCCTTCGATAACTGAACAAGAAACAAAACCGAACGATCCCATTGAAGACCCCCTCAAGCAACAAAGGCTGACATCCCCAATGGATCTTCGTAAAAGGGACCGACCTCAAACTTCTCCTGAACTGGGCCCACCCCGAAGATCCTATCCTTAAGGTGTCCAAATTCCCCAAGAATCGGGCTGGCGCCTTTAAAGAGTTTTACAAGAAATGGAGCAAGACCGAGTAGAACCTGAAGGTCTTGTCCAACGAGAGTTGGTTGTACCAATATGACCGTAAGTGTGTCACCCCGAACCTCCCTTTTACCTTCGTGTACTAAAATTTCTCCATTTTCTAACCATCTAACTACAATTGGTCTCCCAACTACCTTCTTGCAGTGATAATCTTCAAGCCCGAAGGGGCAGCTGAAACTTTGGTTCCTCTTCCCATCTTGCTCGAGCCGATTCGTTTTCTTGTCACCGATGAGATGGAAGAGGAGGAAACCATCCTGATCACGAAACTCTCCACCGGTTCCTCATCGGGTCCTCCCCCTCCTGTCACAAGCGCCAAACCACCAACCAAGGTCGCCTTGAAGATGAGCAAAACTGAGAGGATGACTCTGCTAAAGAAGACCAAGAAGTCTTCCAATCCTCTCCTTAAAGCTCTTGCCAAGGCCCCTTTACAAATTAAACCGAAGCCGGCCCCTCCATCCCCCGACAAGGTTGCGGTGATCGAGGATTCTGAGGACACCGAAGAGGTTCCTCTGGAGCCCCGACCCAAGAAACCATGTCTGGCCGAAGAGTCCGAGTCACAACCCCTCCAACAGCAAGTAGTTGTAGCTGATCAGGTCGGTGCTTCCACTCCTTCTTCCAAACCCTCCTCCTCGTATGGGTTGCCGACTACATGTTGGCCGAAGAGCCCCTCCGAAGTGTTTCCCTTCAGCCTGTTCGATCACTTTAAGCTTTCGAGCGATGACGAACGGTTCAAGGGATTCTCTTCCGAGGAGTACCTAGTAGCCTACATTCGAGCTCACTGTCAGGTAACTCAGAACGAACCTTACTTTGTTGTTGTAAACTTGTGCTTTTATTTCGATTGCTGATGCATGTGCTTGCTGTAGGCCAATGTCATTCTTGCACGAGCCATTCCTCCCCTTGCCCGAACCACAAAAAAAAGAGGTTCAGCTAAGAACGGAAGTGCAGTTGCTCGAAGCTGAGGTCGGTGGCCTGCGAGCTGACCTGAAGAAGGAATGGGATCTCCATGCGAAGAACCGAAATAAGGCGTCCCGAGCCGAACTCCATTCTGACGAGCTCGAGAAGAAGTACGCCTCACTTCTGATGGAGAGGGATCATCTTCTCGAGGAGGTCAAGGACCGGGAGAATGCTGTTGACATCATCACCAAGAAGTTCTCCGAGATGCATGATAAGACGATGCAAGTGATCAGGGCGAAAAACACTTTAACCGCAACTGTCAACGCATTTCCTGAAAAGATCGTCGAGGCCCAGCAGCGAGTTGTCGCTGAATATGAAGAGTCTGATGCCTTGAACGAGAAGGTCATGGCCCAGTTTGGTGATGGGTATGAAGCTTATCGTGAAAAGGCTTGGGCCAAATTAACTGTTGCTAGGCTCGACGCCTCTATCCTTGATTCTTTCGACGAAGAATCTGATGCAGACGATGATCTTCCTTCCCGAATAGATATTGTTAGGACTTGTAAAAAATTTTGTTGTACTTCGCCTGAATCGTAAGCGATCGGGTTTGTAAAAAATTCAAAGTATGAATGAATTAGAACATCCTTGCTTAAATTTTTGTTATCAGTTATACTCGTGACTAATATCGATCGGTTATTTCTTCCCGAACCTTTTGATCGGATTGTGCTTGAAGTTTGTTTGATTTAAAAAATTTACAGTTTTCTCGATCAGTTATGCTTGTGACTTATCTCGATCAGAGGGCGTCTTTTTGAACCCTCTGATCGGGATTTGCCCGAAGCTTTTCTGATTTTAGAATTGAAGTCTCGATCGGTTATACCCGTGACTTATCTCGATCAGTGGTATCATTTCGAACCTTCTGATCGGATAATGTCCGATGCTTGTCCGATCGGACATTAGAAACCATAAGAATATAGATGAAGTTAAACATTTCCACTAAAACTTTCATTTATTTCATTTGAAACTGAAGTGGTTACATGGATAAAGAAAAGAATGACATAACTATTACTGGTAAAATTTTCTAAGTCTTCCAACATTCCATGTATTCTTTATTTCTGATCCATTCATTGCTCAAAACCGATATGTTCCTGGCTTCGGCACCTCTACTACTTCATAGGGCCTCTCCTAGTTAAGCATCAATTTGCCAGTGTTCTGGGGGGTTGATGCCTCCGACTCCCGGAGGACTAGATCCCCAACTTCAAACCTCCTCAATTTCACCTTCTGGTTGTAGTGTCAGGCAGTCTTCTGCTGATAGATAGCCAACCTCATCATAGCTGAATCCCAAACTTCTTCCAGTAGATCCAAATTTGTTTTTAAACCTTCATCGTTGTATAGTTCTTCATACTGACTTATTCGAAGAGTAAGGGACCCGATCTCGACTGGTATGAGTGCATCGGTTCCATATGTCAGCCGGAACGGAGAGTCCCCAGTTGTAGTCCTCGGAGTAGTCCGGTATACCCATAAAATAGATAGTAGCTCTTCGGGCCACCAGCCCTTCAATTCGTCCAACCTTCTTTTAATTCCGTTGAGCAGGGTTCGGTTGGTCACTTCTACTTGACCTTTCGATTGAGGGTGGGCGACTGAAGTCTTACGATGCTGAATTCCAAACCCTTTCAGAAAACCTTCGAACCTAGACCCCACAAACTGTCTGCCATTATCGGAGACCACTGCCATCGGGATACCAAAACGAGAAACCACTCCTTCTTTGAAAAATTTTAGGCATTCTTGTTCGGTGATCTTCTGCAGTGGTTTGGCTTCGACCCATTTTGTCATATAGTCGATAGCCACGACCACAAAACTAACTTGTCCCTTAGCCTTCGGTAGAGGCCCTAGGATGTCGATTCCCCATACAACAAAAGGAATTAGGGATAGGACTGAATAGAGCTCTTCGGGAGGCTGATGTGGGATAATGCTATTCAGCTGACACTTGGGACACCTTCTGATGAATTCCTTGGCCTCCGTGTAGATAGTCGGCCAGTAATACCCCTGTCTCAAAATTTTGTGCGCCAGTGACTTTGCTCCCATGTAATCCCCACAAATCCCTTTATGTACCTCTCGAAGAGTATAATCTGACTCTGATGGGGTTAAGCATTTGAGCAATGGGGAGCTAAAGGCCCTCCGGTATAGATCTCCGTCTATGAGGACGAAGTTCGAACTCCTGTGTTTAACTTTTCTTCCAAGGATTCGGTCTGAAGGTAGAACCCCGTCTGCCAGATACGTGATATAAGGCGTGAGCCAGCAGTCGAGTCGATCCAAAGCCAGCACCTATGTCTTCGGAACACTTGGTCGCTCTAACACCTCCAGATATACTGACCCGTTGAAGGAACTTGCTTTGGTGGTTGCCAACCTGGCTAGGGCATCCGCTACTGTATTATCTAACCAGTCCACCCCCTGATAATCGTGTGATGCGAAGTACGCAAGCTTATCTTTTAACTCGGCCAGATATTTTGTCATTCTCGCCCCCCGAGCCTCATACTCTCCCGATAGTTATTTGACCACCAACTGCAAATCACTATAGATAACCAAGTTCTGCATTTCCAAGCTTCGGGCTAACCGTATTCATGCTAGGATGTCTTCGTACTCTGCTTCGTTGTTCGTGGCCTTGAACTGAAATCGTATCGCCTGCTGAACTTTGAACCCTTCGGGACTTGTCAGAATAACCCCTGCTCCACTGATGTCTGAAGTCGATGATTCATCCACATCCATACGATCGGCCTTTGTTGAGTTTCGGCCACTGCCGTTACGTCTGGCTCCGTGAAGGAGCATTCCACGATGAAGTCTGCCAGTGCCTGACCCTTGATTGCCGTTCGGGGATGATATTCTATGGTAAACTGTGTTAGCTCCATCGCCCATGCTGCTAGACGTCCCGACACATCCGGCTTATGCAATATTTTCTTTAACAGCTAGTCCGTATATACCACCACCACCCGACCTTGGAAATAGTGCCGAAACTTCCTGCTTGCAATGATTAGGGCATAAGCAAATTTCTCCAGGTTCAGATATCTTGTTTCTGCATCCCAAAGGACATGGCTGACGTAGTATACCGGGAACTATTTTCCTCTTTTATCTCTTTCCAATGTCGCTCCTACTGCCATCGGACTCACTGCTAGGTACAAGTATAAAGGTTCCGAAAGGATAGGTTTCATTAACAACGGTACCAAGCTTAGATATTGCTTGATCCCCTGGAACGCATCTTCGCATTCTGAAGTCCACTGGAAACTCTTATCATTCTTGGGTCCCTTGAGAGTGTCAAAGAAGGGCAAACATCTTTCGGCTGATCTTGACACGAATCTCCTAAGGGCAGCTATCCGACCCGTCAACCTCTGCACATCTTTGAATGTCATCAGAGATTTCATGTCTAAGATCACCGAAATTTTCTCTGAGTTGGCTTCGATTCCCCTTTTGCTGACCAAGTATCCCAAGAACTTTCCCGAACTTAGGCCGAAGGTACATTTCGTCGAGTTTAGCCTTAGTTTGTGTTTCCTTACTGTCTCAAAGCAGTCTTCTAGGTCTTCCAAATGATCCCAGACTGACATGCTTTTTACGATCATGTCATTCACGTATACTTCCATACTTCGGCCCAACTGCTTTCTGAATACAAAGTTCATCATCCGCTGATAAGTTGCCCCCGCGTTTAGCAATCCGAATGTCATCTTCCGATACACATATATAACTCGATGAGTGATGAAGCTAGTCTTCGAGATATAATCCTTGTGCATCAAGATTTGGTGATATCCCGAGAAAGCGTCCATGAAACTCAACATTTCGTACCCCAAAGTGGCGTCAATCAGCTGGTCTATATTAGGTAGAGGATAGAAATCTTTTGGGCATGCCTTATTCAGATTCGTGTAGTCGATGCACAATCTCCACTTCCCATTTTGCTTCTGAACCAATACCACATTCGCCAGCCATTTGGGATAGTCAATCTCGAAGATGAATCCTGCCTCCAGTAGTTTAACAATCTCTTCATCGAAGATCCTTCTTTTCTGTATCACTGGTTTCCTCTTCGGGTCCGTATGTAGCCTATGCAGTGCCATCGATTCGCATACCCCGAGCATGTCGTTAGGTTCCCATGCGAAGATATCGGCGTAAACCCGGAGTAAATCCACCAAACCAGTTCGCAGCGGTTTCGTTAATCCTGCCCCAATTTTGATCAATTTTTCTAGGATTCTCAGGTATCAATTCCACATTTTTTGTCTCTTCTGTCGACAGTGTCATGGGTTCAGTGATGCTCTCAGTGAATGGCTCTATCTCGATGGCCATTGTCTGTTTCTATTTGCTGACCACTACCCCTGAGGAAATCAAAGTGTTCCGGTAACACCTTCGAGCAATGTCCAGATCACCTTTTATCTCCCCGATCCCGTTCGGTGTCGGAAACTTGATTTTGAAGTGAGGTATAGACGTCACTGCCTATAATGCTGCCAATGTCGGTCTACCCAAGATGGCGTTGTAAGCAGAATCCACTTGTACTATAAAAAATTTCACCATTATTTCTACTTGCTGAGGGGCTATGCCGAATCTGACTGGTTAGCTCTATTGTTCCTGACACATGCACCGGGTCGCCACTGAAACCATATAACAGGCCCTCTCCTCCCAAATCCATATTCTTTCCCTCCAGATCCATCCTCTGATAGGCATGCGTGTAGAGTATATCGATCGAGGACCCATTATCGATCATCATCCTTTTCATGTCTACTGGTCTAACCTGTGCAATTATTATCAGCGCCCCGTCATGTGGTTCAATATGATCGGTAGGATAATATTCATCCAAGAATGAGATGGACACCCCTGAATAGGCCCTATCCTTTCGGGGTGATGAACCGGCTACTGACAATACGGCTTCGAGATGGTTGCTCTTCTTCCTTCCGGTTACACGCCCTACCGACCCGTCCGAAATCACATCAATCACCCCTCGGGTTTGTGGGTGCGGTTGCGGCTGTGTTTCCCGTGTTGGTTCCCGGTTCTCCTCCCGGGGGGCTTCCGAACCTTCTCATCCGACAACATACTGCACCAGTTCCCCATTTTGGACGTTCTTCTCTATCAGATCTTTCAGGTTGTTGCACTCCTCCGTCGTATGCCCTCGAGACTGATGATACGCACAATATTTGTTTCGACCCCTCTTCCCAGGCTTCGGGATCGCTTGGTGCGGTTCGAAAAAGGGCTTATTTCGCATCTTCTCCAGTATTTTAGCCCGATCCGTGTTGAGTGCGATATAAACTTTGTTGACATTTTTGTTGGGAAAAGGTGGTCGTCCACTGCCCGAACCTCCCCAGTATAGCTTTTCTTACTATAGTTATCTGACCTCCCCTGACTGTCTGACTTATGAAAATTCTGTTTATCCTGATCCCTGGGTTTCTTGTAGGATTTGGAGTGGGGTTTGAAGTTTCCCATCGCCTCCTCTATTGCTATATGTCTCTCGGCTTGGTGGAAAGCTTCTGTCAAGTCTGCCGGAGGGTTGATCACCAAATCCTTCATCAACTTCTTTGACTTCCCAATTTCTAAGTCAGTCGTGAAGAAGCCCAGGGCTTGTGTGGAGTTTAATTCTGTCACCGACCTCACAGCCTCTCGAAACCTCTTGACGTATTGTCCCAGACTTTCATCTGGTTTCTGTCTGACCTGTATGAGGGAGGCTGTGATCTTTCCCCGCCTTTTATTACTCCCGAACCGAGCACGGAATTTCTCCCGAAGATCATTCCATGAATTAATTGATCCCGTTGCCATGGTTCCCATCCATTCCCGGGCGCTCTTTTTTAAGGTGGTTGCGAACATGTGACACTTGGTCGCATCAGAGTGGTCGTAGTATGTCATCAACCTATCATACCCGTCTGAGTGGTTATACGGATCCCCCATCCCATTGTAGGTCTCCATCGGAGGCAACTTCTTTTTGGGGTCGGCTGTTTCCTGATTGATCTCCGCTGAGAAATGCGACCCTATGCAGGCTGAAGGCATCCCCGTCGCATTATTTGCCAACAGTAATTTTTCCAATTCTGCCACCCTTCGAGCGAGGGGGTCGGACTCTTCTTTATGGGGGGACGATCGGGGTTTGTCCCTCCCATATTCAGGAGTCGCGTCCCTCCTCCTCAGTCTTGATCTGCCTGGACGTTCCGATCGTCGTTCAGCCAAACGACTCCTCATTCTACTTTGGCCTTCACGCGACCGACTGCGATGCTTGCTCCTTTCGTTTCCAACCTCTCCCCGTCGAGCTGACCGGGATTGGCTCCAATGCCTACGCCTTTTTGAGGTGGCTTCCTGCTCCCCGACCACCTTCGCCATCTGCTGTTCGAGTTCCTCTTGCTGAAGGCGTAGGGCCAGCATGGCGTCCTTGTTCTGTTTCATCTTTTTCAGCAGAATGAACTCCCTCTGATCTCGGCTGTTTTCCCCTTGGTCCTTTTCGTGAACCTCCAACGCCCGAGAACGGTTCTCATCCGCACGACTAGCCTGGTTAGGGGTATGATGGCTGTCATGGAAGAGTCTTCGCCGGAGAAAATGATAAGTAGGTTTTATACCTACTTATCCGGTATCTTTTACTTGAATTAGTTGCTTTTATTCATGTGTCTTAGTTACTTTTCATGCATTTTGTGTTCGTTTTGTAGGTTATACGTTTGGAAGCGGTGTGAGCGATTATTGGGAAGGAAAAGCAAGGAAAAAGCAATCCGGACATCGTTTATGCTTTTATGTTCATTTCATGTTCTTGGCTTGGAGCTTGGACTATATTGTAGAGCGTTTTCTTAGCTTTTCGGAACATCTTGAATCATTCAAATCGGAGTTCGGATGAAAGAGTTATGACATTTCTACCGACGGACGTTGAACTTCACCGTTTTGGGTGGTGATTTTCATAGCAGTCACTTCCAGTCCAATTTCGACCATCATGCTTTCGTTATTTCTCAAAGCTCAAAGAATGAAAGTTGTATATCTCGTCGATATATTCGATTTGATAGGTCGTGGGATCCGTAAATCCTCTCGGTTTAAAATTTATGGTAATTTTAGCAGAGGAGGTTCCAGCAGAAAATTAATTGGCAGATTGGTACCCAGCCGGGGTTGGACGTTTTTGTGCCTTAGGACCCAGCCGGGGCTGGGGTCTTGGGCGTTTTAGCAGTCCACTACCCAGCCGGGGCTGGGTTTTTGCAAGGGAAAAGGCCAGCCGGGGCTGGCCTATGCGAAAAATAGTAGATTTTGTCCGAATTTGAGTCCGAAAAGGATTATTTTGAGTTGTTTGATTCAAGGACTTCCAAGAGAACTTAAAGACATGCACAAAAGCTTATAAAAGGAGGGGAATAACACAGATTAGGGGGGATTAGAGATTATTAGGAGATTAGAGAGCATTCTATTAAATTAGATTAGAGTAAATTAGAGAAAAACACTAGTTTTTATGAGATTTGGAGATTGATGCAACTTGGAGACCATTGAAGATTTGAAGTAGGAGCAAGGAGGGAGCATCAAATCTACTGACAATAGATTATTTCTTCTCATCTTCTTCTATCTTTATCTTTTAATGTGTATTCAATTGTGGATTCTTAGTTTTAATTCAATAATCATGAACTAATTCTTTGTTTGAGATTACAATGGATCTTATTGTGTAGTTTATTTTAATATGCTTCGTTATCAATTAGTATTTTCTATTGTGAGGATTGTCTATTGTGATTTGGAATTAATTGTTTAATTGATTGGCCATCAATTACCGTGATAATCTATATGAACTCGAGAGATGAAGTATAGATTTAGATCTAATCATGATAGCATGTGTTCAGGATTTTGTTAATAGCTTAAACTTGATGAGTGTTAAGGTAGAGATATGCTTGACATCGCATGTAATCGGATAGAGAACTTATTCTTCAACCTTCTTCAATTGTAATTCACATAGAGATATAGTTAGTTAGTTGATTAAGGTGTTTAATGGATTTCTATCTTAATTGTGGATTGACGTTAATACGGTATTAGTGCATTGAGAGGTGGTTAATACTACTCTAGTGTTCTTGATTAACAATTCAGGATAGAGAATAATTGATGAGAAGTGTGTTAACTTAAATAAAGCAATAAGTGAAGTTGTGATCTTAAATCTCCATAGTCTTAATTTAATTAGTGGAATAGTAGTTAATTTATATAGTTTGTAATTCATTCGTTTAAATAAGATTGAGTTGGTTACGGGTTAGTACTTGGTGATTTTTATTAAATAATTCTCTGTGGGAACGATACTCAACTTATCACTTTATTACTTGTTGACCACGTATACTTGCGTGTTGTGCGTAACTAGATTTTACCCAACAGAAAAGCAACCGGTTCCTCCTGATCACCCTGGACTCGAGAGCCTAGTCTATCTTTCACCGACCCCCTCACCAGTGTGGTTTGGTGGGTCTTTACCTTTTCTTGGTTAGAGGCACTGTTCTCCTTATTTGCCATGGCCTATTACCGGAAAAGTTGGGTTGTGATTGTCAGAACACTAAAGGCCCCTCCTTCTAGCGCCATTATTAACGCCAAGTTTCGCCGGCGCGTCCAATCACAGAATTCACACGCTAGAACCTGCACAATAACAGATCACACAGAAGCTTGACGACTTGTGCTGCCGGGGGATAGCTCCGGTGTGAGAATAAGTATAGGCCGTTACAAGGTTTAACAATGGAGGCTAAGTGTTTAGTGCTCAAAAGTAAGTATTACCTGTTAATTGTAACATTGGCCTTATATTTATAGTATATCTCCACCTTAGAATCATTCTCCGAGTCGGATTAGGGCTCCTAGTCATGATAGTTACCATAACTTGGGTCCAACACAATCTCCTTAAAAGGGACAAGTGGAATCCAATCCAATCACTACATTTGGAGTTACCTTATTCAATTATGATTAGGATCCTGAACTCTGCACGCTGGAGAGCCCACTGTGCAGGCCCAAACAACTCCACCATCAAATTTGGGCTTCGGCCTAAAGGACTCGAAGGGCCGACCCCGAACTCCACACGACAGGGTTACGTATCCGGCCTAAAGGACTCGGACACCGAATCCGAAGAGTATCCCCTAAGGTGAGGCTCTGACCCAGAAGGACTTGGACGCCGACCCGAACACCACCAATCTTTCCATAGGCTTCAGCCCAATGACTTCGTAAAGCAGTTCTAATGTCAAGCCTTCGGCCCACACGAAAGTCAGTAAAACACTCCCGAACAAATATGAAATAAATTTACCATGAAGTTTACTACTGAGGACTCCTAGAAGAAACATATTGAATCATTACTTCCATGTCTCCAACTCTTTTTCCACCCCAAAAAAAATGGCATGAGAAACTTTTTTGAAAAAGGTGGTGCCAAAACACCAAGTGACAGAAAACCTCCTATTGTTAAATACAAATTAATTAGTACTCCATATATGCCGGTCTAGCTAAATAGGGGAAATAAGATTTGTATGTCTTTATTTGCAAGAATTATATTTGACATAAAATTATTAATTTTAAATATTTTGTTTATTTTTAAATTTGAATTTAAAATTATTAATTTAGAGATTATAAAATAATTAATATAAGAGACTATTTAATATCATATTTAATTCGATATTATAATAAAAATTAAAAATTTATAGACAAATATAACATTTATTTTTTCATATATGACTAAGGTATCCTTTAAGGTATAATTGATTGAATATTGTTTGATCTACCTTTTTCGATTTAATTCCAATGTACTGCTATGGTGCTATAGTTAATGCTCAAAGTAGTGTTCAATATTTATTTTATGTTTAAATTTGTTAAACTTAAGTATAATTTGTTGATTTATTTTAGTGTAAGTTTTTAAATTTATGTAAGTGTAATTTTTAAAATATATAAATTAGTTATATATATATATATATATATTTAATTCTTAATATAGAGCATCACTCTCACATCATATTTTAATCTATTAAATAGTTCACAATAGTGTCTTAACATAGTGCCCTGTAAATATACTGTTAACTTTTAACACATTTGGACGATTTTTATAATATATATATATATATATATATATATATATATATATAATTTAATAAGTTGACCTAAAAAAATTTGATTTAATGATATAAATGTAAATTAGAGTTCAGTTCATTAGACAAAAAATAGATACATAAAGTGTATTGATAAAGTATGTAACCGTTTGGAAAACTTTAAAATAGATAGATAGGAAATAGATTTTGAAAGTTTATAATTAATTGTTCATCATTTTTTGATGTAAAAATAAGTTTAAATTATATTTAAAAATATGTTATTATTGGTAAGGGTATAATAGTCAAAACGATATTTTTTATCTAATTCTTTAATTAATCTTGGAAAAAAAGAAGTTATCCCATGAATAATCCGATAAAAAACAAACATGTGACTAAAACTATTTAATCCTACGATTAATAGTTTTCAGACTGTAATCTTATGAATTATAATATCGGGACTATAATCTCGAGATTATAATTCTTGTAAATAAACATAGCCCTAGGATACACTCATAGAGATATTATCATATATATATATATATATATATATAGAGAGAATTATTATTTTTATAACTAAATTTGATAGTTTTACAAACCATTCTTCTTTTCTCACATAAATAGTAAAGAGGATCCACCGCATACGAGAGAAAATCTGATAAAAATATCAAATTTACTTGTAAAAAATATTAATTCTCTGTATATACGGGAATTGAATTAGCTATGGGTTCATATATATGGGGATTGGATTGGCTATGATTCCACCCATTCTCACATGCAGGAGGAGGAAAGTTCCAATTATAGCTAGGCATCCAAAGTTTTAGTTATGGGGAGTGGGTCGCACATTGGTGTGAACCTTCCTGCAAATTTCCAACCTTTGGATATAGAATATAATAATAAATTAATTAAATAAAATTCCCTATAAATTAATTAAATAAATGAATATTTTCAAATAGAAATAGAGATAAATATATTTGTATTCGTATTCACTTTTTTTTAATATTTATATTCATATTCATATTCGTATCTAACGGATATACACGATGGATAATATTCGAATTAAAACAGATATTATCTGTATCCATTTTATATATTATAATATGAATAAATATATCAAATATCCACATATTTGTATCCGTATCTGTATCTGCATCCGCATCTATTCATGAATTATAATAAAGTTTTCAAAGTTTCAATTTTTTTAAAATTCTTGCACAATGTTAAATTAATAACCAAAAAAATATTTAATCAACTAATAATTAGAAATGATGTACAATCAACCAAATAAAATAATAAAACTAAATATAATATCCATATATATGTAATTTTTTATATCATATATCATAAAATAGTCATAAAAGATATATAATCAATTGATATCAATAAATTTATATATTGTATACTAATATTAAATGATAAATTTATATATATATATATACTAGGAATTTTAAATTAAATTTCAAGAATAAAATGTGTAAAATCACATAATATAAAAACTTTCAAAATCAAAAGGTATGGCCTAATTTACAAATGAAAAATGATATATATTTCGAAGTCAACAAGTGTTTTATGTCGAAACAATTTGAAGGGACATCCATCAAACAGTTAAACAAACGAGTTTAATCTTTGAAAAAAAATGTTACACTATAATTAAGAATAAATCTTTGTTCACGTACATATATATAAATTATTTTCCATATTTTTTATCACAAAATATATATATGTATTAGTTGTAAATGATCAATGTCTACAAATTATTTTCCAATTTATATTATTAATGATTATGGATTTTCTTTTAGATATAGTATTTGGAATTGGGTAGTAATAACTAATAAGAGAGTGATGCACAGTCACAGTCCGAAGCAATAAATTGGGAGTAGTTGAATCTTTTATTTGTAGCTGATCGATAACTACTCATGTAACATCAAAGAATGAAAACTCAGCTTCATGCGGCCAATTTAGGTGGAGCCGATGCCGATCGATATGCATATTGAAGAATAGGGGTGTATGTTTGAAATTAACTGCACATGAAACTGTTTAGTTTGAAAATGTACACGATAATATTATTTGTAAAATTGTTTAGGTAAGGTATAACAAATATAAAAGGGTATATAATATTGTTTGTGATTAGTCCGGTGTGATTTTGAAATTTGCGATTTGATTTAATTTTGATTTCAAAACCAATTGATAATTTGAAATATTCCCTTTTTCTTTTTACTGAGAAAAATGAAGTAGATTTTTGTGGGCTTATTTAATGCTCCCAAAAATTGATACTTATACACTAGGATTATACTTACTTATAGCATAATGTAGTGATGATGATTGCAATATTATCCCATTGCATTGCTTATATAATTCAAATTAAGAAAATGTTTCTTCTAATCAACTCCATGTCCCCATGCATGTAACATGCAACTAGATATTTACATGAGGCAAACCTTTTGTTGAACTCCCAAAAGCCCATATCTAATTATATTTACATGATAGGATGACAAATCTAATGTTAGACTTCGTCTTGACAGTGCATGTGACCTATTTTTAATATTTACTTGAAATTATTATCACTTATATGTTCAAATTTGAAACCCCAAATTTATTTGTTTTTTTGACCCTTTATAGGTGTCGATGAGATCTTAACCTAATAATTTTGAATGAAATAGTATGACTTTTAAGTCTTATGTTCGATTTCCACTTTGAGTGAATTTATTTTTTCATTTATGGGGTTGAGGAATTTGTTTTTTGTCTATGTTATTTCCTTTTAAGGCTAGCTTGTTTCCTCTTATATATAGTGAGATTTGATTGGCTCTTGAAATTGTAATAATAATAATGTACTTAATTTTGAAATTAAATTGTATTTTTCAAAAAGTAGGGCTTTCAAAAAAAGGAAAAAAAAGACCCCTAACAGACTTATCTAATTATAATTGTTCATATATAAATAATTGATACATTAATTGAGAATTTTTTTACAAGTTGAATTGAAAAAGCTGTCCATAAAGAACAAAACGTACAGTTCAATAGAATTTATGTCAAACTAAAGGAGGGATAAGGGAAAAGGGATAGTAATAGTATAATCACCACCAATGGTGAGTGGTGAGTGGTGGGTCTACGGACAGCGGCAACGGTGGTTGCAGTGCAAGTGCACGTGAACTGCCGTACTTACACTACGCGCCTCTGTAAACCCTCTATATAATAATGCATGCTTGTTCAATCAAATTAATTATATTTGGTGTTTAGCAAAAGGATAGTATAATTATTATTTTATATAATACGTGACATAAATTAATCTATAAAAGATTCGTGGCCGATAAATTTGGATGGAATTACAATTCTCAAACATATATATTAACATGAGAGGAAACATATATTAAAACATATCAATCATAATTTAACCTTTTGTTTTAAAATTCAATAATTGTCAATCTATATATCAAGATTTATGTTTGATATATTTTAATATAGTTAAAATTATCAAAAATTATAACCAAAGCCTACAATAATCATGTATTTCAAAATACAAAACTTTAACATCAATTTTGGTCATTAATTTAACTAAAAAAAAATATATCAAACAATAAATTAATTTTGTTTTAAAGATCTTAACAAGAACTTTTCAAATATATATATATATATATATATATATATATATATATATATAGAGTAAGGATCTAAAGTTCACCCAATAAAAGACTCACCCAACTCACCTATATATACCCTCCTTTTCATTCTCTCCTCATTAGACACTCGGCTGAAAAAAGAAACGCGAATTGGAAAAGTTCATCCTCCCTCTCTCATTGCGAAAACTGGTAACGGGTCCATCGAAAGAGAATCGGTCCCTTCTCCCTCTTTAAGCCTTGGGAATCTCTGCCTTCTCCCTCTCTCTTCGCGAGGAATCGACGCCTTTGCGAGAATCGGCCCCTTCTCCCTTCCTCGTCGATTCTAGACTAAGGTAACAAAATTAGAATTTTGGGTAATGATTTTCTTATTTTATGGGTTGAAATCAGGTTAGATTCATTCTAATTTATGATTTGGTGTTCAAAATAGCTTTTTTATAAATTTTACTTAATATGGTTCCTATAGGTCGATGTGTCTTGGTAATTTAGAACCTCTGCAGATGGAATTTTGA
This sequence comes from Panax japonicus, assembly GCA_020205505.1. NCBI lineage: Eukaryota > Viridiplantae > Streptophyta > Magnoliopsida > Apiales > Araliaceae > Panax > Panax japonicus. Next base: position 61,044,782 of record CM035108.1, on the reverse strand, counting down.
ATATCATACATACACATTTGTTGTATCATACCTTTATCGTAGTGGAATGCAGAATTATGATAGAGGTTTTTATGTATAATAATGAGGGCATTTATGCTTTTTGATGTATTATTTCAATGTTATGTTCATCAATTACAAGGTTTTGGTATATTTTAGAAAAAGAAAAGATAAAAATAACAAAAGAATCAGAAGTCTAAGGGGGTGTATTCAATTAAGATTTTTAAAGACTTTTTTTAAGTGACATACTTTTGTAAAATTTATGGGATTTTAATGACTTTCAAAAACTTTAAAGACTTTTTTAAAATGACTTTTATAGACTCTATGAAATAAGTAACAGACTTTTATAAACTTTTTATCAAGACTGTGATAGACTTTTGTATACTTCTAATATATCTTGCAACTTATATTAATTGTTAATTAGCTCATGTGTACAACATTTCCCTCTTTTTTCATGAAATAGAGTAAATCTCATTATATTATTGTGGCATGAGATTTTATATATGTTGAAAGCGTTCATATTATTCTACTCATTTCATAATACATTTGGATACTCGAATACCAATAAAACTTTATAAACTACTGGCACAATACAAAAATTAAGCTCACTTTTCATTGAGCTATATATACTTTATGCATATGCGTACGCTTATTTGGAATTATTGTTTTTCATTCCAGTCTACAAAAGTTGTTATCAATACTTATTTACGTAACTAGCAATTAAAAAAATAATATAAACATTTGTAATATATATCGATTTTCATTCAAATATTTGAATATTACCTCGTCTTAGTATCAAAATTTACAAATAAAAATAATATATACTTGTTTCATGTATATTTTAAAATATCAAGTTATTTTTTAAATAAAAAAATATTTTTTTATTTATATTCTTTTTAATAAATTTTTAGTTTAGTAATATAACATATAATAAAATTATGATAAAAAGCTTGAAGAACTTATATTTTATACAACTATATATCACTATAAAGTACGTACTCCTATATAAATTACTTTCCCTCTCTCTCAATTTTTTTTTCTTCATTTAACTCTGATTCTAAGTTAATTTACGAAATTATAAAATTTTAAAATATTGTGTATTTATTTTTATTTTTGAAATAATAATGTGTGTTTATTATTAAATAACAAATAAATTCAAAATTTAAAAATTTTGAATTTTGTACGTTGACTACAAAAACAAAATAAATGTTTTATTTTTGTGGGCACAGCAGAAGTATTAATTATTCTAGATTATAAAGTAATTAGAAATATTGGATTCATGTGATGTGAAGCATCGCTGTAGATAACAAATCCATCCGTACCAGATGGTATTGTTAGAACGGATGCCGAAATGAGTCTCCTCTTGAGCTCTTGGAAACTCTTCTCGCATTCTTCGCTCCAAACGAATTTTGTATCCTTCCGAGTTAGCTGGGTTAATGGAGTAGCGATTCGAGAAAACTCTTCCACGAATCTCCGATAATAACCAGCTAAGCCCAAAAAGCTACGTACTTCGGTCACCGACTTCGGTTGCTCCCAACTTTGTATTGCTTCAATCTTCGCCGGGTCCACGGATACTCCATGTTTTGACACCACGTGCCCAAGAAATGCTACTTCCTCAAGCCAGAACTCGCATTTCTTCAATTTGGCATATAGTTTGTTTTCACAAAGCCTTTGGAGCACCAGCTTCAAATGGTGCTCATGATCTTCACGACTTTTGGAATATATGAGGATGTCATCAATAAAGAAAACAACGAACTGATCCAAATATTCCTTGAATACTCGGTTCAGCATATCCATGAAAGCCGCAGGAGCATTGGTCAATCCGAAAGACATGACTAAGAATTCATAATGCCCGTACCGAGTTCTGAAGGCAGTCTTTGGAATATCCTCAGTTCTAATCTTCAGCTGATGATATCCAGAACGAAGATCGATCTTTGAAAAAAATTTTGCCCCTTGCAACTGGTCAAATAAGTCATCAATACGAGGTAGAGGATACTTATTCTTGATGGTGACATGGTTCAATTCCCGATAGTCAATACAAAGTCGCATACTCCCGTCTTTCTTCTTTACAAATAAAACAGGAGCACCCCAAGGAGATGTACTAGGACGAATGAAACCGATGTCCATCAACTCCTGTAGTTGGACCTTTAACTCCTGAAGTTCAATAGGAGCCATTCGATATGGGGTTTTAGAAATGGGCTTTGTACCAGGTTCAAGATCAATAAAGAATTCAACTTCACGTTCTGGGGGTAGACCGGGAAGTTCTTCAGGAAATACGTCAGGAAAGTCAATAACAACAGGAATATTATTCAAATTTGACGTGTCTTTATTCAAATCCATAACATGGGCTAAGAAAGCTTGACATCCGTTTTTCAATAAACGAATAACTTTATGATTAGATATGACAGTGATTGATTTTAATGGTTTAGTTGCTTGAATTCGTACAACAGGTTGGTTAGGAATATGAAAACTAACAACCTTACGAAAACAATCAATTTTGGCATGATGAGTAGTTAACCAATCAATCCCTAAAATCACATCAAAAGTAAGTACCTTTAAAGAGATAAGGTCCACAGGTAAGGTGATAGTGCCAACTTGAATCAAACAAGATTTATAAACAGTGGATGTGATGAAAGTTTCTCCTAACGGAGTTTCCACAGATAGGTCAAAGTCTAATTTCTCCGGAGTCAAGTTTAAACGTTGAGCACAAGCAGGAGAGATAAATGAATGGGTAGCACCGATATCAAGTAAGGTATAAACTTCACAAGAATTTATAAATAGCTTACCCATGATCACCTCATTTGGGTTCCTCGCATTTTGACCAGTTACAACAAACGCTCTTCCAGGAACCGTTGACTTTGACTTTTCTGGGAAAGTCTTTTGAGTCACCGTCCCCGCTGAACTAGGTTTCGCTACCGTACAATCTCGAGCGATATGTCCTTCCTTTCCACAATTATAGCATACCTTGAACTATTGTGGGCAGTTTGGACTGATATGTCCCTCTTTCCCGCATTTATAGCATATGATCGGTGGTCGTTTTTCTCCCTTAGAACCAATTGCTGCCAGCACTGTCGTCTTCACATGGTCGTTGTTAAATCTCCTCTTTTTAAAATCTCTTCCTAACTCGCTTCTTCTATTTTCATGGCCATGATTACCACCAGAGTGGTTACCATTTTTTTCCGTCGTTTTCTTTCTCCACTGGTTATCGTTGTTTTGTTGACTGCTATCTCCGGTATGATTCTGGTTGTGGTCCCTCAGTTGATCGTACTCGTTATCTCGCTCTAATAATTGAGCCCTGTTTACAATATCTGATTAGAGAGAATATGAGAAATGAGATACTGACGTATGTCGGGTTTCAAACCTCTAAGAAACATCCGCGTCATACGTTCCTCATTCTCCACCAAATGAGGTGCAAACCTGGATAACTCCGCAAACTTTGCCTCGTACTGGGACACCGTCATGTTATTCTGCTCCAGTCTAATAAACTCCACTTCCTTCATATGACGAACACTTTCAGGAAAGTATTTGTCATTAAATAGTTTCTAAACTGTCTCCCAAGACATGCTGAGTGCGGCTGGATGGGTACGCTTCACAGACTCCCACCAGTAGTCTGTCTCGCCACGGAACATAAAGGTAGTGAATGAAACCTTCTGTTCCTCCGTGCATCCCAAGACATCGAATATCTTGGTAATTTGTTTAACCCATGTTTCCGCCATGATCGGATCTGGCTTTCCCTTAAATTTTGGTGGTCCCAACTCTTTGAACTACTTGGCTGTGACAACCCGTGAATTGCTATCATTTCCTCCTGTATTTTGAACACGAGTCTCCCTCGTCTGATTTTGCATGAATTGCAAAAAGCTTCTAAACATCCCCTCGTTCATCATCTGCTCAGTGGTGTTGTTCACATGAGGAACATTGCCAGCCTGTTGCACGTTCTCCTCGTTGGTGAGTACAGGCATCTCCACGGTCTCATTTTCATTGTTAATATTCTCAGTCGACATTCTCAAATACTGTCATAAAATAAGGGTTAATTAAGAAAATCAATATATCACATAATATCCCTATATACTGACCAACTAACAAATAAGCTTAGGTAGGACACACTAGCGAAGGATTTACTCGTCTCTCCTCTCCTAGTTCTATTCCCCTATCTCCGCCAGAGATCATATCCCTAAGCTCTGATACCAACTGTGACGCCCCCAAAATAGGTATACATCACTCATTCTGAGTTGTCAATACATGGTACAGAAACAACTACAACTTTATTATTACAATAGTAAAACTATGAGTTTGAATACAAATATTATCTTCTAGACAATATCTATACCCAAATAAATCCTCATCACATTTATTGATAAATTATTTTACAAAAATGGTGAGGACTACTAAACAACTCTCTCTAGAACCTTCATTCCATACCCCGACTCGTACTCGCTATATTCTCGCCTCCTGAGAAGAAAAATGGAACAAAAAGGAAAAGGGTAAGCTCAACTAGCCCAGTAAAGAATATTATGACTAAGATAATATAAAAAAAATTATCGTTAGTCTTCAACAGGGAAAAATCTAATAGAATACAATAAACAACAAGTTTTAAATCAATATTCGCAGCGAAAATAATAATTCATTAGAAAAGTTAAGTAGAGAATGCAAACTACTATCTTCTATATATGAATTTAAAGTTCATCGTCTATCTTTTATCCCTGTAACATCAATCAATATATATCTGGAATCAAATATTCATCTTTGAACTACAGGCCAAAGATATTCATCAGTCGGTCATGTTCATCTAAACACCTGTTCATCTTTGCACTACGGGCCAAAGATATTCATCAGAAATTATTCATCTTTGCACTACAGGCCAAAGATATTCAATAATATCATCATTTAAGACTGAGGATGATAAAAAATATTTTTAAAGAAACGAATCCAGTGAAACAAAATGACAAGGATTAAGGATTAAGGATTCATACTTTGTTTTATCCATGTCCAAAAATACCTCAAAAATAATCATAGTGGTGTAAAATTCAAGAATGATCAAAACATAGATACAATCAAAGCTAGTATCCACAATAGATATTTTAGACGAAAAGAAAAAATTTTATTTTTCAATGAATAGTGGCGTATTCATGAATAATGTCGTATACGTGAATAGTGCCGTATACGTGAATAGTAACTCTGACACAAAAAATTCCAAATTTGATTAAAAGTTCAGATCAATACTTCGGCATAATGATATTAGAAGAAATAATTCATTTTAAAAAAAATATCCCTTACCTCGGAAGATCAGTACTTCTAGCTGAAACATCGGATATAGGCTATGACTTGAACTTGCACCGTATAGCAATACTCAAAGTATACTCAAAATACTCACAAGAATACACTCGATAATATAGAGAGAGAAAACTTCAGTTTCTGGTGTGATTTTCAATTCTAACCTAAGCACCCTATTTATAGGAAAATGCTTAGAACACCAAAGTAGAAAATTTAATAAATTAATAATATATATATATATATATATATATATATATATATATATATTTTCGACGCACACTTAATTTGCCCAACATCAGCCACCAACCAGCCCACTACACAAGACTAACAACAAAAAAAAACTATTTTTCTAATTTAAAATAATTTAAACTTCTAAAAATTAATTATTTTGGAGCTTCGGAACTTCAATAATTCACCATAAATAGCCATTTTGTCAGAAAATTCGAATCGCACGAGTTTTTATAGGAAATTCAATTCTCTACAACTTTGCAGAAGAAAGTTTTTCCAAATTCCAAACAAAAATTGACCGAAATCCATAAACAGACGATTTTACAGGCTATAATCAAATTTCAGTCAAGAAATGGGGTCCACCAACATGTTTAACATGTTTTAAACATTTATTGCAACAAAAATACTCTTTCTCCTCGTATACTCATATATCACACATTCATTGTAAAAATATCATCATTATTATATTATTAAAATATAATAATATATTTAAATGAACTATTTTATCAGAAAAAGATAAAATTTTAATTTTCAACAATTATCACATTAAAAATTTTCTCCATCTATATCCACATAAAATCAATATTTTCCTCGTCATATGAATCAATAATTAATTATTCACAAATAATATTACAGAATCATAATATTGACAACCAGGCAGTTTCCAAGAAAGAGGGGACTTTCCAATAAGGATCTCTCCTTACTGGCGCGCAATTAGGTGACCAAACCTCTCCTTAGACAGAACTTTCTAGACATTGTCAATAATGTTATCTAATAATATTATTCAGATAATATGAATTATTGCTTCGATAATGAAAAATACTGTGTAGTGACAATTATTGAAACAACAATAATATAAAATATCAACACAACAATTATTGAATCAATAAAATAAAATATTGAACAGTAATTACTGTAACAATTATTGAGTAGTGCCTTCTTACATAAGAATCAATAATTGGTGCAATACCGTGTGCTACTGTGTTTTAACCATCGAGTATTTTAACAGTATTAACGGTAATAACTACGCCGTTATTTTTAAACAACTTATATTTGTCGTTTTCTTCATCCAATCGCTTTTCGTTATGGGGCCCACACATGGCTACGCCGTCGTACGAATATTCCACGACCAAACGAATATTCCCTGAAAACAATGAATATTTTATAACCACTTGCTTATTTTAAAATATTTGCGTATTTTACCCATAACTATCCACATTAATCAAATCAACCCTTACTATTTCAAAATAATAAATAGAGAAAATTAATTTTCATTTATAATAAGTTGGGGTCTTACATGTGAAGTAATTAGAAATACTGGATTCATGTGAATTGTATTTTAAATTTATTTAGTTTATTAAGATGAGATATGAAGTCTTTAGAAATCTTTAGAGATGAGGTCAGACATTGGATATGGGTTGATAGTTATAATTCTTCTTTTAAAGTCTGTCAAAGTCTACCATTTAATAGAAATCTGAAAAGTCTATGACTTTTTGAATACCAAAATACTTTTATAGACTTTGTAAAAATCTTAATTAAATACCACCTAACTTTTAAAGACATTAAAAAAGTTATAATTGAATGCCACTAAACTTTTATAAACTCTTTAAATGTCTTGATTGAATACAACCAAACTTTTAAATCCTTTAAAAGACTTTAAAAATTTTAATTGAATACACCCCCCTTAGACTTCTAATTCTTTTGTTAGGGATATTAAATTAAAGGGTATCTTTCTGTTAGGGATATTAAATTAAAGGGTATCCTTAATCACGGTCAAACTAGTCATCCTTGTTATATTCAAAAGGACCCTATAGAAGAAGAAAACTCTTCTTCTCCTACCCCTTCTGAGTATCCAACTCAATCAGATTTTGAGATTCCGATTAACAATCAATTAAGAGTTATTAAAAAGGAATTCATATTAGATTGGGATAATCTTGTTAAAGATTTTAATTCCAAATCTAATAAAGAAAAAAGACATTTATTTAGATCTAATCATTCAACAGAAAAAGAGCGTGATAAAATTGTTAATAGATGGAAATGATTTATTAACAGTGAAAAAAATAAACATTACTTTTTACGACTGGTATAATCAATATCAAAGTAAATTTAATGTTATAACTAAAACTCAATGAATTAAAGAAGATAAGTCAAAGGTCTCTTCTAGTCATCTCCCGCTAGAAACAGTCATACTTCTAGTTAAAAATACATCTGTTGTTGCCAGTCCTTTTAAGATTTTGGATGGTAATAAAGATGATAAAAAAATTATTGAACAATTAAACTTCAGTAATCAGTATCTAGCAACTGTAGAAAAACAGCTAGAGAGAATTGAAGAAGAGTTTGAAGAAAACATTATTAAAAAACCTGATTTAAAAATTGGACAACCTCTATTAAAAGTACCAGAAAATAGAAGTAAATTAGGTTTACCCAATAATGATGGCGAACTCGTCCGTTCGATTGATAAGTTATTTAAAAAATTAAAAACTGAGCCTAAATCAAGTGGCACCATTGCAATCATTGATCAAATAGAAACTGACAATGAGAGCAGTAGCAAGTCAGATCATTCTGATACCAATTCAGTCCCAGATCTTAATGATCAATTAAATAAATTAACAACAAGAAACACTAGTATAACCAGAAACTGGTACTCTAGACCTACTCCTCCGGTTCTACAGTTCAAAGAAAGAAATCTAGATAAACAGTTCTATGTGTCATCCAATAAAATTATGAATGGAATATTGATGGTTTTAGTGAACAAGAGATTTTAAATAAATTAAATCACATGTCTATGGTAGAAAATAGCTATATAACTAAATTCAACAATCTGACTTAACCAGATATTGTTGAGTTATTAGCTAGTGGATTCACTGGTATTCTCATGTCTTGGTGGGAAAAACATCTCACTGAAGATACTAGATTATCATTAATCCATGATGTCTAGTTAGATGATGACTGCAACCCCATCTTTGATGAAGATGTTGGTGTTGGTCCGCCTGATGGAGTTAATACTTTAATTTTTACCATAATAAAACATTTTGTTGGCACTCCCAATAATATTACTAAAAGAATCCACGATCAGCTAAGTAATCTCACTTGTCCCACTCTAAGTGATTTTAGATGGTACATGGATGTATTTACCTCTAGAGTTATGATGCGAATTGATAGCAATAAACCATTCTAGAAAGAAAATTCGTTAATGGTTTACCTTCATTATTCGCTCATAAAGTCAGAGAAGAGCTAAGTAAAAATTTAGGGTATATTGATTATGATAACCTAACTTATGGTGACATAATCAGTTATATTCAAAAAATTGGTTTAAAGATGTGTATTGATTTTAAATTAGCCAAACAAGCTAGTAAAGATAAGAAAAAAGCCAAGTATGAGTTAGGAACATTCTATGAACAATATGGTTTACCTCCTGTTACTCCCTCTTGAAGGAAGCACTTGCATAAATATATTGATCACCATAAGAGTCACCGACATCATAAACAAAAACGCAGTCACAAGAATCAAGATGAGTATTATAATAAACCTAAACCAACGAATAAGAAATACAATAAAAAATCATCTAAAAATTTAATAAAAGTAAAATTGTTTGCCACAATTGTGGGCAAAAAGGGTACTACAAAAATAAGTGCAAAATTAAGAAGAAATTGTCTCAATTAAATATCTCAAGTGAAGATACTGAGCAACTATTAGAATTAATGAGAATAAAGAACAATCTCAGTAATGATGAAGGTTCTGATATTCCACATTCATCTAATAGCAGTACTAGTAAACACGAAACAGATAGTGATAATGATGAAGTCACTATTTGCGCTAACAATTGCAATGGAAAATGTTGCAATAAACAAGTTAATGTAATCACTAAAGAAGATGAAGAAAGTTCTTTGCTAATTGATTTAATTAGTAAGATTTCTGATCCTGAGTTAAAATCTCAGTAAACTAAATATTTAAAAGATTTATTAACTAAAGACAATAAAGTTAAGGATAAGATTATTAAAGCTAAAGAAAAACCAGTATTTAGTCTTAATAAAACTCTTGAGAGATTCAAAACTCCAGTAAAAGAAGTTACCCTTCCAGAATTAAATCAAGAAGTCAATAAACTTAAAAAGGAAATTTCTAACTTGAAACTAGAAGTTTCTATTTTAAGGAAAGAATTTGATGACAAAAAATCCGATCTTCAAATCTACGATTCTTCCTCTAGTGATGAAGATCACGATGAGCATGAGTCATCTGGAACTAAAGAAGAGCCAGATCTCTTTGTCCAAGGTCTTTCTCTTAAACGAATTAAAGATATCACCATTCAAAAATGGTATATCTCCATTAACTTAGTTGTTGATAAAACCTTTTCGATACAACTTCCTGCTCTAGTTGATACTGGCACAGATCTTAATTGTATTCAGGAAGGTCTAATCCCAACTACGTACTATAAGAAGACTAATGAAAAATTAAACTCAGCCAATGATAGTCAAATGAAAATAAAATATAAGCTGCCTAAGGTTCATATCTGTCAAGATAATGTGTTTCAAAACATCATTTGTTTTGATCCACAATCTTACTAATAAGATCATCTTGGGGTTACCATTTATATATTTATTATACCCTTTTACTACCAGTAATGAAGGTTTAAGTTGTAAATATTTAGGAAAAAAGATAACGTTTAAGTTTCTTATTAAACCTAAAGAGAGAGATTTAAAATTCATTCAAGAAAAATCTATTTCCAAATCATTAAATTTATTGAATTGTAAATCCACCCATTTAAATTTCATAAAGGAAGAAATTAAGTACAAACGTGTTGAAGAACAACTTCAGAGTAAAGAAGTTCAAGAAAAAATTGAAGAGTTACAAACTTATTTAAAGGACAACCTTTGTTCTGATTCTCCTAATGCCTTTTGGCATCAGAAGAAGCATGTAGTAAGACTACCTTATGCTAAGGAATTCAAAGAACACTTGATTCCTACTAAGGCCAGGCCAATACAAATGAATCATGAACAAATGGAGTTATGCAAAAAGGAGATTAGTGATCTTCTTAGTAAAGGTTTAATTAAGCCTAGTAAATCCCCATGGTCATGTCCCGCCTTTTATGTTAATAACGAAGCAGAAAATGAGAGTGGTGTTCCCCGTCTAGTAATCAATTACAAGCCATTGAACAAAGTTTTAAAGTGGATTAGGTACCCTTTACCTAACAAAGACGACCTCATTAACCATTTGAGTAATGCCACTATCTTCAGTAAATTTGACCTTAAATATGGTTCTTGGCAAGTTACAATCCACCCAGATGATAGGTACAAAACAACATTCATTATCCCATTCGGTCATTATGAATGGAATGTCCGGGCATTTGGCCTAAAAAAAATGCTCTTAGTGAATTTCAAAATATTCTCAATGATATTTTGAACCCTTTTAGTCATTTTATTGTCATCTACATTGATGATATTCTCATTTTTTCCAATTCCATTGAAGAACATACTAAACACTTGAAATCGTTCTTCAAAACAGTTAAAGATAATAGACTTGTCCTTTCACCTTCCAAATGCAGCTTGTTTCAAGCTAAAGTTCGGTTTCTTGGTTTAAATATTTATCGCGGACTCATACAGCCTATTAATAGAGCTATTCAATTTGCTGACAAATTCCCAAATAAAATTATCAATAAAACCCAACTACAGAGGTTTTTGGCTCGCTCAATTATATTGGCAAGTTCTATAAGAACCTCAGGAAGATTTGCAAACCTCTCTTTCAGCGTTTGTAGGACAACCCTCCCTCATGGATTGACATTCACACTTCCGTCGTCCAACAAGTTAAAAAATATGTCAAGGCATTGCCCTACCTTGGTATTTCCAATGATTTTGCATTCAAAATTGTTGAAACTGATGCCTCTGATATTGGATTCGGAGGAATTCTCAAGCAGAAACTCACTCTCAACTCCCTAGAACAAATTATCTGTTTCCATTCCGGTGCATGGAATACTACACAATTAAATTACAGTACTATTAAAAAGGAAATACTTTCTTTAGTATTATGTATTAACAAATTTCAAAGTGACTTATTGAATCAAAAAATTTTAGTTCGCATTGACTGCAAATCAGCAAAATATGTTTTAGAAAAAGATGTTGAAAACATAGCCTCTAAACATTCCTTTGCTAGATGGCAAGCCTTATTAAGTATCTTTGATTTTGAGATTGAGTACATTAAAGGCAGTAACAATTCAATTCCTGATTTTCTCACTCTGGAATTTTTTAATACAGGTACTATCCGTCCATCATGAGTGCTCAAGGAGCATCTTCCTCTCGTGGTCCGGGTCGCCCTACTGGCCCAAGTAATCAACCAAAAGGAACCTTGGTTCCTCATCCAGTTAACCCAATTTATCAAACCACCAACAAATTTACCAGTCTTGGTACAATACCCAAGCCATATAGTTCAGCCTTAGCTAGTACCCAACTCCAGTTGACCCTTTTTCCAATCAGTCAAAGGCCTCCATTTCAAACCTCAGTCATCCTCCTTCTGAGTATATGCTCAAATGGACCACTCACCTGTTTCATATTGAACCCTATATGAAACCTAAAGATGACCCAGACAAATTGGTTGCCCATTTCTTTCCTTTTGGATGGCATTTCCAGCCCCTTGCTCTTTATAAATCCCTTGTGTATTATAAGGATATCCTTATTGAAACCGAGTCAATCTTTGTTAAACCTATTTATGCTAATAATGATAAAACCAAAGTACTTTATCATTCATTGTTTATTAAACAGTTCATTCTAATGTCTGATTGGGGAAAACATCCTTCTGACTTTATACAGCTTTCTAATCAGGATAACTCTTATTGTTATTATGATTATATGGAAGCCTGGTATAGAGTTTTCCTTTTTCAAAATGAGTCAAACAGTCATTCCTTTTTCATGAAACTTATGATTCATTTGACTACCATTGACTGAGTTTAATTTTTTATTAGTCTTCTTATAGTACTTAGTTGGGATTAGACCTTCTAGAATACAATTAAGATCTGTGCCAGTATCAACTAGAGAAGGAAGTTGTATCGAAAAAGTTTTATCAACAACTAAGTTAATGGAGATATACCATTTTTGAATGGTGATATCTTTAATTCGTTTAAGATAAAGACCTTGGACAAAGAGATCTGGCTCTTTTTTAGTTCCAGATGACTCAGACTCATCTTGATCTTCATCACTAAAGGAAGAATCATGGATTTGAAGATCGGATTTTTTGTCATCAAATTATTTTCTTAAAATAGAAACTTCTAGTTTCAAGTTAAAAATTTCATTTTTCAATTTATTGACTTCTTGATTTAATTCTGGAAGGGTAACTTCTTTTACCGGAGTTTTGAATCTCTCAAGAATTTTATTAAGACTAAATACTGGTTTTTCTTTAGCTTTAATGTGACGCCCCCAAAATTAGGTATACATCACCCATCTTGGGCTTCCAGATACATAGTACAGAATTCAAATACAACTTACTAATACAACTGTCGTGTACAATACGACAAAACATAAACTGTGAGTTTGAATACAAATATTGTCTACTAGAGATTATACAAACTCAAAAGGAGTCCTCATTACAATTATTATCACACTATTTCATAGAATAGTGAGGACTACTAATGCTATCCTCTGGACCATTACTCCGTTCCCCGACTCGTCCCAGCTATATTCTCATTTCCTGAAGAGAACAGTGAAAGAAAGGGTGAGCTCAACTAGCCCAGTAAGAAATATTATGACTAAGATAATGCAGAATAAATTATCATTAGCCTTCAACAGTGTTAAACTAATAAAATATAATAAAAATCAAGTTTAACAACAGCGAATCAAGCAATCCATTAAAAGAGTCAAGTAGAAAATAAAATCTACTATCTTTTATGATTTAAAAGGTTTTTCATCACTGTTATAGCTGAGACTCAGCTTAATAAATATTCCATATCATCGAATCACCCCTGCACTACGGCCAAGGATATTCTTTAGTATCACGACCACAATTATTCATGCACTACGGGCCAAGAATATTTGTGTATTCATTAATGGTCATGATCATGCCAACAACTGTCCATCAATGCACTACGGCCAATGAGGATTTTTAATTTTTACATCATTTGTAATATTACGGTCATGATTACACCGAATAATCCCTTGTCATAATCATACCAAGTCCATCTATGCACTACAGGCCACAGATGACTTTCAACAAAATATAAGCATGAGGATGATGACAATGATATAAGAATTCAATAAAACAAGTTCAAGAATTATTTTATCCAGAAATTATTAACGTCCAAATTGTCAGCATGATACTGTTTTGTAGAGTATATATCAAGAATACTTAGAAGAATATTTCCATGGAAGGATACTGGATGAAGCGCAAATATCAAGGATATTCCACTAATTTTGTGGAGTATAGAAGTCAAAGTTTTAACCAACTGAGTATAATAAAGAATGGGATAACAAAAGAAATCACCATGCATGCGATAGACTGCACAAGCCGGTTATTCCAACAGAATAATAAATAACGAAACCAGGTCCAGCGTAAAACGCACAGACGGGATATTCCAACAGAATAATAAAGAATGGAACCAGGTCCGACGTAAAACACACAGACAGGATATTCCAACAGAATAATAAAGAATGGAACCAGGTCCAGCGTAAAACACACAGACATGATATTCCAACAGAATAATAAAGAATGGAACCAGGTCCGATGTAAAACACACAGACAGGATATTCCAATAGAATAATAAAGAATGGAACCAGGTCCGGTGTAAAACACACAGACAGGATGTTCCAACAGAATAATAGAAGAATGTCACCAAGTATAGGGTAAACCGCGTATACAGGTTATTCCAACAGAATAATAAGAAATGGAATAACAACAGTTCTCTTCATGAATAAGAAAGAATAACACCCCTTACTTTATTAGGAGATTGAATACTGCAGTAATGTAGTAACCGAATACTCTTCTTCTTTCTCTCTTATTCTCTCTATACTTTCTCTCTCTATAGCTTGAATGAATTCGTGAAAAATAATGAAGCACTAGGCCTTTATTTATAGAAGATTTCTAGCTTAGCACTTGCTATGTGAAAAGGCAAGTGGCTTGACGACTGGTGATGTGAAAAGAAAAGTGGTTTGACGCCTGTAATGTGAAACGACAAGTGGTTCGACGCCTGCAATATGAAACGGCAAGTGGTTTGACGTCTGACGAATGTAATTACTATTGACGAAGGTAATTATTATTGACGAAGGTAATTACTATTGGCGAAAGTAATTACTATTGACGAATGAGACTCTTAGATAATAACATATGGGGCCCCCATAAAATAACCAAACTTACCACAAACGTCTCATAACAGACTCTTTATATACATCAAGGATTGAATAAATATTACCATAAATTAATTTATTTTTAATTAACACATAATTAATCTTTCAATAATTATTAGTCATTTATAAGTTGTCGTCTCAATTATTGATTTAATAATATAACATATTATACAGATGATACTGTGACAATAATTGAATCAATAATATAAGAGATATGATGCAGCAATTACTGTAGCAATAATTGAGTATAGCTGAATGACTTCTTACGTAAGCATCAATAATCAATACCGTGTGTTACTATGCAACCACGCGTATTACTGTACTTTTACTACCGAGTAGTTCAACAATTTTAACGGTAACACCTCCGCCGTTATTTTTATAGAAAGATAATTTTTTCGTTTTCTAACTACGACAATACTTCCGTTGTGGGGTCCACTAATGATTATGCCGTCGTACGAATATTCCCCGACCAAACGAATATTTTATAACAACTTGCGTACTTTACAAAATTTATAAATATTACCCACAACTATAACATTATATCAAATTTATTCCATAATATTCAAAAATAATAATTATAGAAAATTCATCTTTATTTATAAAAACTGGGGTCTTACAACCTCCCCTTCTTATGAAATTTCGCCCTCGAAATTAGGGTACGTACCTGGTATATCGAAGAGGTAAGGATACCTTGATTTAATTTCAGATTCTAACTCCCAAGTCATTTCCTCAACATCGTGGTTTCTCCACAAAACTTTGACTTGAGGTATAACCTTGGAGCGTAGAATATGTTCCTTCTTATCCAAGATTTGAACAGGAATCTCTTCATACGTCAAATCTTCCGCTATTTCGTCCAGTTCTAACTCAATAATGTGGTTCGGGTCTTTCACATATTTACGTAACATGGATATGTGAAAAACGTTATGAACACGAGACATACTTGGCGGTAAAGCGAGTCTATAGGCCACAGCTCCTACTCGATCGAGGATTAAAAATGGACCGATGAATCGAGGATTGAGTTTTCCTCTCTTTCCAAATCTTGTAACTCCTTTCCATGGAGTAACACGTAACAACACATGATCTCCTATATTGAATTCCACGTCCTTTCGATGAAGATCAACATAACTCTTTTGTCGATTTTGTGAGGTTTTTATACGTTGTCGGATCGTTTGAATCTTTTCCGTAGTCATACGTACCAACTCCGGTCCCAACAACGTTGCTTCACCCACCTCATCTCAGCATACTGGAGAACGACACTTTCTTCCATACAACGCTTCGAATGGAGCCATGCCAATACTTGCTTGATAACTGTTGTTGTAGGAAAACTCCACCAATGGTAAGAACTTGCCCCAACTTCCCTTGAAATCAAGGACACATAGCCTTAATAGATCTTCGAGAGTTTGAATAGTCCTCTCCGACTGTCCGTCCGTCTGAGAATGATATGCCGAGCTAAATCGTAAGTCTGTGCCCATAGCTTTTTGCAAACTAACCCAAAATCGTGAAGTAAATCTTGGGACTCGATCATAAACTATGGATACCGGCATACCATGCAGTCTTACAATCTCGTTTATGTACATACGAGCAAGACGTTCAAGTGTATAAGTTTCTCGTACCGGTAAGAAATGAGCAGACTTGGTCAATCTATCAACAATGACCCAAATCGCATCTATGCCTTGAGAAACCTTAGGAAGACCGGTAACAAAATCCATGGTAATGTGCTCCCACTTCCATTCTGAAATTTCAAGTGGTTGCAATGGACCTTTTGGTACTTGATGCTCTGCTTTAACTCGTTGACAAGTTAGACACCTTGAGATAAACAACGCTATCTCTCTCTTCATATTGCTCCACCAAAATGTATGACGAATATCATGATACATATTGGTACTCCCAGGATGGATTGCAAACGGTGTATTGTGCGCCTCCATCATGATTTTATACTTTAAATCAGGGTCGTTAGGAACACAAAGTCTGGAGTTGACTCGAAGTATTCCTTCTTCATCGATTATTGCTTCCGGCATAGTACCTTCTTGCACTTTCTTCCTCATACGCATCAGCTCCAGGTCTGTAGCTTGAGAAGCTTTAACTTTATCGATTAAAGTCAGTTCTACTCGTATATTCGCCATCGTCACATGCGTCCCTGGAGTCTTTAACTCTATCTCCATCATTTGCAAGTCACACAAAATGGGCCCTTGCGTTGACAATATCGCACTCGTACTTACATGTGATCTTCTACTCAATACGCCAGCTACCACGTTTGCTTTTCCAAGATGGTATTGGATGGTATGATCATAATCTTTCAATAGTTCAAGCCAACGTCGTTGTCGCATATTGAGTTCCTTTTGAGTGAAGAAATATTTGAGGCTTTTATGATCCGTAAAGATCTCCACTTTCTCCCCATACAAGTAATGCCTCCAATTTTTAAGTGCAAAGACAACAGCTGCCAACTCTAGATCATGAGTAGGATAATTCTTCTCATATTCTTTAAGTTGTCGCGAGGCATAGGCTATGACTTTTCCATGTTGCATGAGAACACATTCCAGCCCTTTGTCCGAAGCATCACTGTAGATGACAAATCCCTCCGAGCCAGATGGTATTGTCAGAACAGGCGCTGAAATGAAGTCTCCTCTTGAGTTCTTGAAAACTCTTCTCACATTCTTCGCTCCAACCGAACTTTGTATCTTTCCGAGTCAGCTGAGACAATGGAGTAGCGATTCAAGAAAATCCTTCCACGAATCTCCGATAATAATCAGCTAAACCGAGAAAGCTACGTACTTCGGTCACTGATTTAGGTTGCTCCCAGCTTTGAATAGCTTCAATATTTGCTGGGTCAATAGATATTCCATGACTTGATACCACGTGCCCAACGAATGCTACTTCCTCAAGCCAGAACTCGCATTTCTTCAACTTGGCATAAAACTTATATTCACGAAGCTTTTGGAGTGTCAGCCTCAAGTGTTGCTCATGATCTTCACGGCTTTTGGAATAAATAAGGATGTCATCAATAAAGACGACCACAAAGTGATCCAAATATTCCTTGAATACTCGGTTCATCATATCCATGAAGGCAGCAGGAGCATTAGTCAATCCAAAGGACATGACAAGGAATTCATAATGCCCGTACCGAGTTCTGAAAGCCGTCTTTGGAATGTCATCGGTTCTAATCTTCAATTGGTGATACCCGGAACGAAGATCAATCTTTGAAAAGAATTTGGCTCCTTGTAACTGGTCAAACAGGTCATCAATTCGTGGCAATGGATACCTATTTTTGATGGTGACATGATTCAACTCCCGATAATCAATACAAAGTCGCATACTCCCATCTTTCTTTTTCACGAATAGAACATGAGCACCCAAAGGAGAAGTACTAGGACGAATAAAACCAATGTCTAACAATTCCTGCAGTTGGGTTTTTAACTCCTGAAGTTCAATAGGAGCCATTCGATATGGGGCTTTGGAAATGGGTTTTGTACCGGGTTCAAAGTCGATACAAAATTCAATTTCACGCTCTGGGGGTAGGCCAGGAAGTTCTTCTGGGAATATGTCAGGAAATTTATTAACAATAGAAATATCGTTCAAAATTGACGTATTTTTGTTTAAATCTGTGACATGAGCTAAGAAAGCTTGACATCCGTTTTTCAATAAACGAATAGCTTTATGGCTTGAGATGACCGTGATTGATTTTAATGGTTTGGTCGCTTGAATTCGCATAATAGGTTGATTAGGAATATGAAAGCTAACAACCTTATGGAAACAATCAATTTTTGCATGATGAGTAGTTAACCAATCAATCCCTAGAATCACATCAAATGCAAGTATTTTTAATGAAATAGGATTTACAGGTAATATGAGGGTACCGATTTGAACCAAACAAGACTTATAAACAGTGGATGTAATGAAGGTTTCTCCCAACGGAGTTTTCACAGATAAGTCAAAGTCTAATTTATCCGGAATCAAATTTAATCGATGAGCGCAAGAAAGAGAAATAAAAGAATGGGTAGAACCGGTATCAAATAAAGTATAGACTTCATTAGAGTTTATGATAAGCTTACCCGTGATGACCTCATTCGGGTTCCTCGCTCTCTGGGAGGTCACAACAAACGCTCTCCCTTGCACTATCGGCTTTGACTTTTCTGGGACGGCCTTTGGTGCCTCCATCCTAGCTGAATTTGTCTTCGGTAAATGACAAAATCGGGCTAAGTGACCTTATCTTCCACAATTATAACATGTTTTGGATGGCATCGCACAATTTGGATTGATGTGTCCCTCCCCTCCGCATTTGAAGCATATGATAGGTGGTCTTTCTCATTCCTTAACAACAGGTGCTGGTTCTTACGTCTTTCCATCATTGTTGAATCTCCTCTTTTTGAAATGTTCATTCTTATTGTTTTGGCCCTGATTACCACCGAAGTGGTTACCATTTCTGGCCTGCTGATTCCCTCCACGCTTGTTGTCACCACTTCGATGACCACTCTCGTTGGTATTATAATTTTGTCGGTTGCTCTCTTTTAGTTGAGTTGACTCGGTATCGCGCTCCACTAACTGAGACCTATTTACAACAGCTGAATACAAACACAATTTATGAGAAATAAGATGTTGACGTATCTCTGGCTTCAAACCTCTTAAAAACATTCGCGTCATTCTCTCTTCATTATCCACCAAGTGGCACGCAAACCGTGATAACTCTGCAAATTTTGCCTCGTATTGCGACACGGTCATATTATTTTGTTCCAACTTAATAAACTCCACCTCCTTCATGTGGCGAATACTTTCGGTAAAGTATTTGTCGTTGAACATCTCCTGGAACTTCTCCCAAGATATCTTCAGTACAGCAGGTTGAGTACGTTTTACCGATTCCCACCAGTAATCTGCCTCTCCGCGCAACATAAAGGCGGCAAAGGGTACCTTTTGCTCCTCGGAGCATCCCAAGACATCAAATATCTTGGTGATCTGCTTTATCCATGCTTTCGCCATAAGTGGTTTTGGCTCTCCCTTAAACCCGATGGTCCTAGCTCCTTGAACTGTTTAGCGGTGACCGCCCGAGAGTTTCCCGTGTTTCCATCTACGTTTTGGACAGGAGTCGCTCTCGCCTGCTGTTGCATGAATTGCATAAAGCCTCTGAACATTTGATCATTCATCATTTGGTCACTGTTGTTGTTTGCATGAGGATTTTCGCCTTCCTGATGCACATTATCCTGATTATTGATATGTGGTGAATCCACGATCGCCTGTGCTCCATTGCTATTCTCAACATTCTCAGATGTCATTTTCAGATACTGCCACAAAACAAAGGTTAATTGATATGTAACATAATATCTCTAAACTCTGACCAACCAATTTAAATACAAAATAAATTTAAGTAGGTCATACTAGCAAAGGAATTCCTCGTCTCTCCCCTCCTAGTTCTAGTCTCACATCTTAGCCAGGGATCATATCCCTAAGCTCTAATACCAACTGTGACGCCCCCAAAATTAGGTATACATCACCCATCTTGGGCTTCCAGATACATGGTACAGAATTCAAATACAACTTACTAATACAACTGTCGTGTACAATACGACAAAACATAAACTGTGAGTTTGAATACAAATATTGTCTACTAGAGATTATACAAACTCAAAAGGAGTCCTCATTACAATTATTATCACACTATTTCACAGAATAGTGAGGACTACTAATGCTTTCCTCTGGACCATTACTCCGTTCCCCGACTCGTCCCAGCTATATTCTCATTTCCTGAAGAGAACAGTGAAAGAAAGGGTGAGCTCAACTAGCCCAGTAAGAAATATTATGACTAAGATAATGCAGAATAAATTATCATTAGCCTTCAACAGTGTTAAACTAATAAAATATAATAAACATCAAGTTTAACAACAGCGAATCAAGCAATCCATTAAAAGAGTCAAGTAGAAAATAAAATCTACTATCTTTTATGATTTAAAAGGTTTTTCATCACTGTTATAGCTGAGACTCAGCTTAATAAATATTCCATATCATCGAATCACCCCTGCACTACGGCCAAGGATATTCTTTAGTATCACGACCACAATTATTCATGCACTACGGGCCAAGAATATTTGTGTATTCATTAATGGTCATGATCATGCCAACAACTGTCCATCAATGCACTACAGCCAATGAGGATTTTTAATTTTTACATCATTTGTAATATTACGGTCATGATTACACCGAATAATCCCTTGTCATAATCATACCAAGTCCATCTATGCACTACAGGCCACAGATGACTTTCAACAAAATATAAGCATGAGGATGATGACAATGATATAAGAATTCAATAAAACAAGTTCAAGAATTATTTTATCTAGAAATTATTAACGTCCAAATTGTCAACATGATACTGTTTTGTAGAGTATATATCAAGAATACTTAGAAGAATATTTCCATGGAAGGATACTGGATGAAGCGCAAATATCAAGGATATTCCACTAATTTTGTGGAGTATAGAAGTCAAAGTTTTAACCAACTGAGTATAATAAAGAATGGGATAACAAAAGAAATCACCATGCATGCGATAGACTGCACAAGCCGGTTATTCCAACAGAATAATAAATAACGAAACCAGGTCCGGCGTA
Organism: Panax japonicus; assembly: GCA_020205505.1. Taxonomy (NCBI): domain Eukaryota; kingdom Viridiplantae; phylum Streptophyta; class Magnoliopsida; order Apiales; family Araliaceae; genus Panax; species Panax japonicus. The sequence continues at coordinate 61,023,373 of CM035108.1, read as the reverse complement.
AAACGCACAGACGGGATATTCCAACAAATAATAAAGAATGGAACCAGGTCCGACGTAAAACACAGACAGGATATTCCAACAGAATAATAAAGAATGGAACCAGGTCCAGCGTAAAACACACAGACATGATATTCCAACAGAATAATAAAGAATGGAACCAGGTCCGATGTAAAACACACAGACAGGATATTCCAATAGAATAATAAAGAATGGAACCAGGTCCGGTGTAAAACACACAGACAGGATGTTCCAACAGAATAATAGAAGAATGTCACCAAGTATAGGGTAAACCGCGTATACAGGTTATTCCAACAGAATAATAAGAAATGGAATAACAACAGTTCTCTTCATGAATAAGAAAGAATAACACCCCTTACTTTATTAGGAGATTGAATATTGCAGTAATGTAGTAACCGAATACTCTTCTTCTTTCTCTCTTATTCTCTCTATACTTTCTCTCTCTATAGCTTGAATGAATTCGTGAAAAATAATGAAGCACTAGGCCTTTATTTATAGAAGATTTCTAGCTTAGCACTTGCTATGTGAAAAGGCAAGTGGCTTGACGACTGGTGATGTGAAAAGAAAAGTGGTTTGACGCCTGTAATGTGAAACGACAAGTGGTTCGACGCCTGCAATATGAAACGGCAAGTGGTTTGACGTCTGACGAATGTAATTACTATTGACGAAGGTAATTATTATTGACGAAGGTAATTACTATTGGCGAAAGTAATTACTATTGACGAATGAGACTCTTAGATAATAACATATGGGGCCCCCATAAAATAACCAAACTTACCACAAACGTCTCATAACAGACTCTTTATATACATCAAGGATTGAATAAATATTACCATAAATTAATTTATTTTTAATTAACACATAATTAATCTTTCAATAATTATTAGTCATTTATAAGTTGTCGTCTCAATTATTGATTTAATAATATAACATATTATACAGATGATACTGTGACAATAATTGAATCAATAATATAAGAGATATGATGCAGCAATTACTGTAGCAATAATTGAGTATAGCTGAATGACTTCTTACGTAAGCATCAATAATCAATACCGTGTGCTACTATGCAACCACGCGTATTACTGTACTTTTACTACCGAGTAGTTCAACAGTTTTAACGGTAACACCTCCGCCGTTATTTTTATAGAAAGATAATTTTTTCGTTTTCTAACTACGACAATACTTCCGTTGTGGGGTCCACTAATGATTGTGCCGTCGTACGAATATTCCCCGACCAAACGAATATTCCCCGACCAAACGAATATTTTATAACAACTTGCGTACTTTGCAAAATTTATAAATATTACCCGCAACTATAACATTATATCAAATTTATTCCATAATATTCAAAAATAATAATTATAGAAAATTCATCTTTATTTATAAAAACTGGGGTCTTACATTTAATAATCTTATTTTTACCTCTATTGTCTTTAGTTAATAAATCTTTTAACTATTTAGTTTACTGAGATTTTAACTCAGGATCAGAAATCTTACTAATTAAATCAATTAGCAAAGAACTTTCTTCATCTTCTTTAGTGATTACATTAACTTGTTTATTGCAACATTTTCCATTGCAATTGTTAGCGCAAATAGTGACTTCATCATTATCACTATCTGTTTCGTGGTTACTAGTACTGCTATTAGATGAATGTGGAATATCAGAACCTTCATCATTACTGAGATTGTTCTCTATTCTCATTAATTCTAATAGTTGCTCAGTATCTTCACTTGAGATATTTAATTGAGACAATTTCTTCTTAATTTTGCACTCATTTTTTTAGTGCTCTTTTTACCCATAATTGTGGCAAATAATTTTACTTTTATCAAATTTTTAGATGATTTTTTATTGTATTTCTTATTCGTTGGTTTAAGTTTATTATAATACTCATCTTGATTCTTGTGACTGCGCTTTTGTTTATGACGTCGGTGACTCTTATGGTGATCAATATGTTTATACAAGTGCTTCCTTCTAGAGGGAGCAACAAGAGGTAAACCATATTGTTCACAGAATGTTCCTAACTCATACTTGGCTTTTTTCTTATCTTTACTAGCTTGTTTTGCTAATTTAAAATCTATACACATCTTTAAACCAATTTTTTGAATATAACTGATTATGTTACCATAAGTTAGGTTATCATAATCAATATACCCTAAATTTTTACTTAGTTCTTCTCTGACTTTATGAGTGAATAATGAAGGTAAACCATTGACGAATTTTTCTTTCCAGAATAGTTTATTGCTATCATTTCGCATCATAACTCTAGAGGTAAATACATCCTTGTACCATCTAAAATCACTTAGAGTGGGACAAGTGAGATTACTTAGCTGATCGTGGATTCTTTTAGTAATATTACTGGGAGTGCCAACAAAATGTTTTATTATGGTAAAAATTAATGTATTAACTCCATCAGGCGGAGCAACACCAACATCTTCATCAAAGATGGGGTTGTCGTCATCTTCTAACTAGACAACATGGATTAATGATAATCTAGTATCTTCAGTGAGATGTTTTTCCCACCAAGACATGAGAATACCAGTGAATCCACTACCTAATAACTCAACAATATCTGGTTGAGTCAGATTGTTGAATTTAGTTATATAGCTATTTGCTACCATAGACATGTAATTTAATTTATTGAAAATCTCTTGTTCACTAAAACCATCAATATTCCATTCATAATTTTATTGGATGACATGGAGAACTGTTTATCTAGATTTCTCTCTTTGAACTGTAGAACCGGAGGAGTAGGTCTAGAGTACCAGTTTCTAGTTATACTAGTGTTTCTTGTTGTTAATTTATTTAACGGATCATTAAGATCTGGGACTGAATCGGTATCAAAATGATCTGACTTGCTACTGCTCTCATTGTCAGTTTCTATTTGATCAATGATTGCAATGGTGCCACTTGATTCAGGCTCAGTTTTTAATTTTTTAAATAACTTATCAATCGAATGGACTAGTTCACCATCATTATTGGGTAAATCTAATTTACTTCTATTTTCTGGTTCTTTTAATAGAGGTTGTCCAATTTTTGAATCAGGTTTTTTAATAATGTTTTCTTCAAACTCTTCTTCAATTCTATCTAGCTGTTTTCCTACGGTTGCTAGATACTGATTACTGAAGTTTAATTGTTCAATAATTTTTTTATCATCTTTATTACCATCTGAAATCTTAACAGGACTGGCAACAACAGATGTATTTTTAACTAGAAGTAGCACTGTTTCTAGCGAGGGATGACTAGAAGAGACCTTTGACTTATCTTCTTTAATCCATTGAGTTTTAGTTATAACATTAAATTTACCTTGATATTGATCATACCAGTCGTAAAAAGTAATGTTTATTTTTTCACTGTTAATAAATCGTTTCCATCTATTAACAATTTTATCACGCTCTTTTTCTGTTGAATGATTAGATCTAAATAAATGTCTTTTTTCTTTATTAGATTTGGAATTAAAATCTTTTACAAGATTGTCACAATCTAATATGAATTCCTTTTTAATAACTCTTAATTGATTGTTAATCAGAATCTCAAAATCTGATTGAGTTGAATACTCAGAAGGGGTAGGAGAAGAAGAGCTTTCTTCTTCTACAGGGTCTTTTTGAATATAACAAGGATGACTAGTTTGAACGTGATTAAGGATACCCTTTAATTTAATATCCCTAACAGAAGGGTTACTAAGTACTTCAGTATCTCTTCGGGTGTGAACTGAAGGTGTTGAAGAACTAGTAAAATCCTTTATAATAACTGGTCTTCTAGTACGCTCAAAACTTATTTTGACCATTCCATCAGAAAATTGTTTAACATTTTTAATATTTAGTATGTTGTTAACTACAGGTTGTTGAGATATTTCACTGGGTAAAGTCCATTGACTAGGTAACGTAATATCCTTCCAGAGGATGGTTCTCGAGATCTGAATATTAGCATCACTAGTTGAACTTTGGATTAGTACAGTTTGATCTTTAGGACTTTTATTAAGAACATGAACGTTTAAATTCGTTTTCATGGTCTTGTAATAAATCCTATAAATCAACGCTATGGGCTGAGAACCCTCAATCATATGAGTGATTTCTCTAGCAGTTTTAATGTTTAATGTCAAAGCTTTTAAAAAATGTTGATCACTCAGGCTCAATGTGAAATCAGGAAATCAATTAAAATGGATAGGTCCATTATGCAAACTTGATTCCATAGCGCCAATCATACTTGGATAATAATTCAAAAATCTAGCATCTCTAAGACAGAGGTAGATACTTGAATTGTTTCCTTTAATATTTAATAGTTTTACTGCAACTTGAACTAAGCCAATATGAATGAAATTATAACCCTTTTTTCTATATTTTTTAATAACATCAGGAGACAAAAGGCTACAATTTTTGTATTCTTTGTTAATTGTATATACCTTTTCAACTGTTTTAACATTATAATATGTTTTAAAATTATCTAAGAAGGTTGACTTATAAATTTTTTAGGAGAAACCCTATGTATGTTCCAATTGTTTAAAGCTTGACTGATATTTTCATAACTATTAGTTTCTTGGTTAACTATGTCTGGGACAGGAGGCAAAGTTGACCGGTTACTAGCAGAGGAGTCAGACCTAAATAATCTACTCATCTTTTATAGATTTCAAAATAAATTTTTATTCAATGTTCTTCCATTCATACCCTCTTACCTTAAGTAGACTCATACCTATGTTCTATAACTCGACACTGCTCACCCAAGAGACTTATAAAGGTTAAACACGAACTAGGTGGACTACAGTAAGTTAGGTGACTTTGGAACAAGAATAAAAGAGAAATTTTGAAAATAGTAAGGAGATGAAAAAATTGACTTAGATCTTACTGGCAACTAGAACAAAAACAACTTGGCTCTGATACCATTTAACAGCGGATATGTTTCTTACATAAATTTAAACAGAAAGAAGAAACTTAAAGAAGATGACCGGTGAATCGGTAAAGTAATCTCTTTCTTTTTTTATAAACAGTTGAGGAAAGGATTTTGTATAACCTAGATAAACTGTAAATGGAAGAGAGAAGTATGAAGAACTTCTTCTTCATCTTACCAGAAGAAGGAAGCAACAAGCTTCTTCTTCGTTTCATAGAGAGAAGGCAGAGAGAGGACCTCAGGTGAGGTTTTCTTACAAAAGAAAAGTCTGTAAGAAAAGCCTGAGTAACTCTAAACATTTCGAGTTACTTAAATAGAAAACTGAAAAGTAAATTTCTATTAAATCACGCAGGATTCACTATTACATTTACTGCAGTAAAAGTACAAAGTAAAAGTAATTTAGTAAAGCTAAAGTAAAATATAAGCAACATTTTACATTTACATTTACTAAGGTAAAAGTAAAAGTTGATTGACTGGGGGACATCAATGATGCTGTTGTTGACTGCTTTCTGCTTTTGCTGAAAACTAATGATGACTTGTGGAGCCATCTCTGTTGACTGATTGGTCCGTCTCCTGCCGGTGCCGGAGGGTGCTGTTAATCATCTTCTCAGATGTGGATCACTATCCCTATACTATTCAGCCCCAAAATTTTTATCCAGGATTTTCCCTTTCACCTCAAAAAATTAGGTTTATAAAGAGAGAAGAAATTTTTTTCACCGAACAATTGGTCAACATCTTCAAAATTTCATAAATTTTGGAAAAAAAATTTGTTTACAAACAAATTAGACTGCGTATGACACAAATCGAGTGATCCTTTGTGTCAGACGTAGTCTGATTTGTTTGTAAACAAAAAATTTTACAAAATTTATGAAATTTTGAAGATGTTGACCAATTGTTTGGTGAAATTTTTTTCTCCTCTCTTTATAAACCTAATTTTTCAAGGTGAAAGGGAAAATCCTGGATAAAAATTTTGGGGCTGAATAGTATAGGGATGGTGATCCATCTGAGAAGATGATCAACAACAACCTCCGACAACGGTAGGAGACGAACCAGTCAGTCAACAAAGATGACCCCAGTCATCATCAGCTTTCGGCAAAAGCAGAAAGCAGTCAACAACAACATCATTGTTGTCCCCCGGTAATTCAGCTTTTACTTTAAGTAAAATTCTTTTACTTTTACCTTAGTAAATGAAAATGTAAAATGTTTTTACTTTTACTTTTACTTTAGTAAATTACTTTTACTTTGTACTTTTACTTCAGTAAATGTAATAGTGAATCCTGCGTGATTCAATAGTAATTTATTTTTTTAGTTTTCTATTTAAGTAACTCGAAGTGTTTAGAGTTACTCAGGCTTTTCTTTTGTAAGAAAACCTCACCTGAGGTCCTCTCTATGCCTTCTCTCTAGGATACGAAGAAGAAGCTTGTTGTTTTCTTCTTCTAGTAAGATGAAAAAGAAGTTCTTTATACTTCTCTCTTCCATTTAGAGTTTATCTAGGTTATACGTAATCCCTTCCTCAACTATTTATAAATAAAAGAAAGAGATTACTTTACCGATTCACTGGTCATCTTCTTTAAGTTTCTTCTTTCTGTTTAAATTTTGTTAAGAAACTTATTCTGTTGTTAAATGGTATCAAAGTCACACGGTTGGTTCTTGGTTCTGTTGGTGGTTCCCGGTCCAAAATAGTTAGCCTAGCTTCTAAATGTTTATTCAAACCTTTACTTCTTTTGCTCCATCCTTAAATCACCTAGCTTACTGTAAAACACCTGAGATCGCAATAAGTCCCGTTATGTCGTTGTAAGTCTCCAGTGTGGGAGCAATTTAGGCAAAGGGAATCATTAGATCTAAAGGTATGTGTTTACATAAGGTAAGAGGGTTTGAGTTAAGCGGAATGCCAAAAGAACAAAATTTTGATTACTCAGTTAAAACGAAGTAAACTGTTTAGATCGAGTTCACTGATAGATCAAGACCAATCGAGCGATCCTTTGTGTCAGACGCAGTCTGATTTGTTTTTAAACAAAAATTTTTACAAAATTTATGAAATTTTGAAGATGTTGACCAATTGTTTGGCGAAAAAAATTTCTCCTCTCTTTATAAACTTAATTTTTCGGGGTAAAAGGAAAAATCCTGGATAAAAATTTTGGGGCTGAATAGTATAGGAATGGTGATCCATCTGAGAAGATGATCAACAACACCCTCTGGCACCGGCAGGAGGAGGACCAAACAGTCAACAAAGATGGCCCCAGTCATCATCAGCTTTCGGCAAAAGCAGAAAGCAGTCAACAACAACATCATTGTTGTCCCCCAGTAAATCAGCTTTTACTTTAAGTAAAATGCTTTTACTTTTACCTTAGTAAATATAAATATAAAATGTTTTTACTTTTACTTTTACTTTAGTAAATTATTTTTACTTTGTACTTTTACTTCAGTAAATGTAATAGTGAATCCTGCGTGATTCAATAGTAATTTAATTTTCAGTTTTCTATTTAAGTAACTCGAAGTGTTTAGAGTTACTCAGGCTTTTCTTTTGTAAAAAAACATCACCTGATGTCCTCTCTCTGCCTTCTCTCTAGGATACGAAAAAGAAGTTTGTTGCTTCCTTCTTCTAGTAAGATGAAAAAGAAGTTTTTTATACTTCTCTCTTCCATTTACAGTTTATCTAGGTTATACGTAATCCATTCCTCAACTGTTTATAAATAAAAGAAAGAGATTACTTTATCGATTCACCGGTCATCTTCTTTAAATTTCTTCTTTCTGTTTAAATTTCGTTAAGAAACTTATTCCGCTGTCAAATGGTATAAAAATTATACTATTTGACAGCATTTTATATATATATATATATATATATATATATATATATACTTCTCTATTTTAAATATAAATATAAATTTTATTTTTAAAAATTAATATTTCAGTTCTAAATTATAAAATTATTATTAATTTTTTAAAATCAACTTGAATATTTTTAAAATAAGATGATTAATTAGAAATTATAAAATAATAAATAATCTTATAATTTATAATATTTATCGTTATAAAAATTTATAATAGTTTTAAATTTAAAAATATTTTTAGTTGACTTTAGATAATAATGAGAGTATAAATAATTTTTTGAATAACAATAAATCCAACTCGGGTCACTGGGTCATTGTTGGGTTGAAGTCAACCATATTCTTCAGCTCGCCTCCTCTTCTGTACAGCATTAGCAGAAGCCAAGCAATTCATGAGCTAAAAATGGCGGAAATTGAGCATAACAATAACAACAGAAAACCAAAGGCACAACGGAAGTTGATTATTCGCTGTTTGGTTTCATTCCTCTCTGTCCTTCTCATTCAGTTTGCCCTGTTTTTAGTTCCTCAATTTTTCCCCTCCTCCTCTCTTCTCACTCTCCTTTCCCTCTCAGGTTTTTTCCTCTCTCTCTATACATATGTATACATTGCGTATATGTATATGTATGTATGAAGTTGTAATTCTGGGTTGTTAAATTTTCAGTTGTGGTGGTGCTGGCTGTGGCTGGTTTGGGGAGAGTGTGCAAGAATCTACTTGGAGTGCGTGCCTCAGCTCCCTCCTTTGTTTTCGTCAATATATTTTACGTTTGGTGTGTTTATCTCATCGTGATTCGACCAGGTACTAGTTAATTCTCAATGAAATTACGTAAATTGCTGTTTATGATTAGGTTTTGTTAGCAGGATTAATGTCGAAAACTATCTTTTCTGTTTGATTAATTCTTTGAATTTGGTGATGGAAAAAGGAAAGGGAAATCTAGAAATTTTTACAAATTGTTAGATACAAGAGTAAAGAAAATGGAGTACTAAAAATCCTCATTTCTTTGTTGCTTTTCTTCCTACTTGCCCCTTATTTTTATTAAGTTTTCTATTATAACCAAGCAAGGTAATGAATGTCTTAGCATTTTCTCTTCATTTCCCTGAACAAATCATCATATGGATATCCTTAAAAGAAAAGGAAAAGAAGAAATGGGATGCTCAAAGGCTATGTTCGGAACTTGAAACTAGGCAAAGGAGAGGAAAAGCAAAAGGAAGCACATTCAAAAAATTACTGAAGCTTAAGCATCTTATTTTCTTCCCTGGCATTTTCAAACCTCCAAAGCCTAGAGAATTTCAATTTATCTTTTCTCGGAATTATTAGTATATGTATAACTTAGGTGATCATAATTGTGCAAGTCCAGTCTGAATGTCATTTTATGGGAATCCAGTTAGATCGCTTTCTAGCTTGAATGCTCATGAAGTCAAACTGCTTCAATTCCTGCTTGTAATATACATTTAAGCCACTAATCAAAGCAGCAAGCATAACTATGACTATTATACTCTTTCTGTACATCCTTGCTAGATGTGATTAGCATTGTGGTTATATTCAACTCCATATTTATCAAGTCAAATAGCTGCAAATATGTAGCTCGAAATGTGATTTTTATGAAATACAAATTTTTATTGTTTGTAAAGTTTTCTTATGCCTATGCCCAAATCTGCAAGCTTACCATGCTGAACAAATTTCCATTCTCTGCAGCAATTTCATCTGTATTGGACATTGTATTCAACATAGAGCTTGCAATTCTCCTGATTGGTTTATGTAGGTCAGCTTCTCAACCTATGTAAACCTAAGACGTTTGTTTGACGCGAATACGATCCTCGGAAATCGTTTACGTACTTTGTGTTTACGTTTTCATAACCTTGAATTAACATTTGATTGTTGAACTTAAGGTTTTAATCACCCCTTTATGATGTTACTTTAGGTTTAATTAAGGTTCATTATCAATTCTTAACATTTGGTATTCTAAGCTCTTAATCTCATTTTGCATTTCCCTGACAAGCATTTTTGGTGGCAGTATCTTGTCAAGCGACCCAGGTTATGTTGCAAATGGATCTTCCTATCCTGGCAGACTTGTTGCTAGTCCTCTCCTCCACGTTGAAGCTCATTTAGAGGTTGCAAATGTTGAGAATTTGTTACATCAAACTAGTAAAACATGTGTATTGATCTTATTTACTCATTCAGGACTTGGAACCTTCAAGCTGTGATGAGCAGGACAGATTCCTTGCTGTAGAGGTAAAGCTGATTTCCGTCTAACACTTTTACAGTATAAAGAACTCCAAGTTCTGTTGTCATGCTCATTTGATATCTTAAAAACAAGTTATTTAGAATTGGCTTTGGTATTCTCAACTATCATACAACGGTTGAATTGATTGCTAGGTGAAAAATAGTTTCTTTGGGGACATTTTCTAAAATCGTTAGGTGGAAAATATGAAATCTTTCTAAAGAATTAACAACATGGCAAACTTTCTTTCCATATCATTTATTCTATAGCCTAGCAAATAGCAATAGGCCAGAATGATACTATTTCTCGTGTTTTGAAAAGATGTAATCTGCAAGCACATATTTATCTTGTAAAACTAATTTCATGTGCTATTTTCTACTTCAGGTAATTTCAGCGGATCATATTTTTTTTAATTCTGATTTTAAAACATGGTTAGGTTATTAACCATTTCAGAGTTACAAGTTAGGAACATAATCTTAATATATCACTTCTGATTTATCTAGTGAAAATATTATATATGCTATTTAAAAAAAAATATAATCTCAGGAATCTACTCTAGTCCGGAGGGTAAGATTTTGTAAAGTGTGCAAGGTGCATGTAAAGGGATTCGACCACCATTGTCCTGCTTTTGGAAATTGTATAGGTAACAAATATTATGTGAGATCCATAGTACTTCCTTTGTGGTAAATCTTGTACAAACTGCAATATAATACTTTTCAAAATTTTCAAAGTTACCTTTTAAAGGCAGCATTTACCTCAGTAGATTTGAAGTTGATATACTTTGTGTGCAGGTCAAAAAAATCATGTTCTTTTCATTATTCTTTTGGTTGGGTTTATTGTATCCGAAGCTTCTTATATTGGTTGCTCATCACAATGTAAGCTTGATTGCTTCCCCTCAACTTTTACACGTCTCACTTATTTTATATATTTCAATAAAATCATGCATAATGGGAAGAGAATTGAACCAACATTCAATGGTTTAAAATAGTAAAAAGTTGTCCAAAACATTACGTTCCATAATATCATAAAAATGTGCAACTCCCACTAAATACTTCAAATCCTTATATTTTTGGTGTAGTATGCATGACATTGAATATGTACAAGGTTGACCTTGACGAAAACGGGAAGGTTCACTTGTATGTGTTAGCTTTGCAAAAGCTCTAAAATGAAGTAATTTAGCTTAGAATCTACCTAGATATAAAATTGAGAATCATATATTCACGTACTACCTTGCTGGGATATTGTACTCCATGTAAGACACTTTAAAGGTCTCTAATATTAGATGATCGGGGCATACTTTTCCAAAGATTATTAATCAGATGCATGCAATATTTAGGTCTTCTCCTTTTGTGATTATTTTAAACATTATTCCCTCTGTCTAATTAGTAATTACTTTTCCCTTTTATTCTTTTGATGTCCCAAAACGACATCCTCTTTTGTTTTCAAACAATACAAGCTCTAAAAACATTACCCTTTTATCCGTTGAATTTGAATTCTAACGGGTTTCTCACCACGTAAAACTTCTTTTACCCTTTTATTCTCATCCTTTTCCTTTAAATGCATGAAATTTCATTGGGGACAATGGGACAGAGAGAGTATCAACTTTTAAAGTCCTTGCATGATCTGATCCTCATTTACCTTGTTTTAAATTTTACTTGATCTACAGATTTGTTTCTGGGCGGTATTATTTATATCATTTTGTATTTTATGTTTTACTTCAGTTGTCACAAAATCTTATGTTCTGGACAAAAATGGGAGGAAGGTAATCGTTCTACAAAGGGAGCCTCTCGGCATGCTGGTTATCAGGATTTACTACTATCTAGTATTTTGATTTGTTTTTCTAATTTAATCACCAAACCTTGATTCATCAAATCTCATCTTGATTTACTATTTATAAATTATGCAGACTACTTTGTCCAGTAATTTGGCTAATAGCACAATGCTATTCTCCCTTCTACAAGTGTTGTGGCAGGTGAGTACTGTCCTGCTTTTGCTTTTTACTCGTTTTCAAAAAATTCCTGATAATTAAGTAATTAACATTGGAAGGTCAATTTATTTATCATCTGTTCTTGGTTAACGTCAGGTGGTATTTCTGACATGGCACATATATTGTGTATGTTTCAATATCACAACCGATGAGTGGGTAAGTTTTTCACTTATTTATATACTTTTACATTTAAACAAGGACTCTCTGACCTCCGAAGCTCTAACCTAGTTTTCCTTGAAATTTTGAAAATTCAGAGTTGCCACTCTAATATTATTCTCCACTTCAATTTTTTGGTATTTCTGGACATTATAAAACTAAATTATATTATTAGAGTGATTAACTTGTGATAGAATGATACATAAAAGTATATTTCAGAATTATACTAATTGATAATTGGTTTGCAGATAAACTGGAAAAAATATCCAGAGCTCCAAATGGTTGTACAGCATCAGCCAGGTAAATTACTGATTTGGCTCTATAGGCTTTCTCACCCTCTATATTGTAAAGTGACCTTAAGTACTTTTACTCTTCATGGCAACCGCCAACAGGGACAAGATTTATAAATCCATATGACAAAGGAATTCTGCAAAATTTGAAGGATTTCCTGAAAGCATAAGGATAGAATTTGTGCAGTTTTTTTGCTAGACGAGCTATAAATAGTTGTTCCGTCTTTCTAGCAAAGAGTTACTATTGATCTGAGCATAAGTTAAACAGTCCCACTGTTTGATGATCGACAGATTTTGCATGGAACAATTTCCAGTGGCATTAACCATATAACAGTAAAAAGTAGATAAAGGGAAGTGAGGTTGGAGGTTCAATGTTTCCTGTAAATTTCTGGATGACACTCTGTTGAGAGCTTGTAATTTTTTTGTCTGAATGAGGTATATGGTGATGTAGAAGAACAAAATAGAAGCTTATATATGTTGTGAATAGAGCTTGTAACTTTGTTACGAGTAGAAACAATGACATAGTCTGTAAATTAATACAAGTACACGAGTAATTAATTGATATTAAATAATGTAAAAGCCTAATTTTATAGTGTACCCTTACATAATCTATTTTCATTTATAAAATGATGACTTCAAATATATATATATATATATATATATATATATATATATATATATATATATATATATATTTCAAACATATATCTGACACTAAATCAAGAATAGATGACAAATCTAAAACATAGAAAATCAAAGTTTTCCATTGAAAACAAAAGTGCGGATCAATCCATCTATTAATAAAGAATAAACTTTCACTGACGAGAAGAAATCAACCTTGCAACATTAACAACTAACCTAACTTGAGGGGTGGAGGGGAAAAAAGAAAAGAAAATAAATAAAAACTTTCTAAAGGAAAATCGTCCCCTTTATTTGCATGAAGTTGTGGAGGAGGAGATCCTCCGATGATGAGGATGATGTTGATTTTACCTTCTTCTTTTAATCTTTCCAATAAACACATCCGTGAGAACTGTGTTAGACTCGAAAGAGGTCTTCACCAGCTCCAACGCCTGATATTAGAAAATAAAAAGAAAAAGAAAAAAAATCACAAAGAACAACTCATGCTCAAGCAACCATTTCAAAGAAAAATGCATAGAATAACTCCATCCGTCAGATACATTTGTAGAACGACGATTTTTAAGCAAAATTCTATTTTTTTCCAAACTTAGCTATATATCAGTTGTGGCATGATATTAATCAATCAACTAAACTAAAAATTAAGAGTAACGAACTTCATATTAGTATATAGTCTAAATATAAAGAAGAATGCATATCAAATTTTGAAACTGATATAGAAGTTAAAAGGGAAAAACCTTCTTCATGTCGATCTTTACATTCTTCTCTTTCAGGCTACCAATATCTTTTACAGCCAAACTATTGATCAGACTAATGCTAGAAATGGGGGAAACCGGCTTCACCGTCAGATCATCCGAAATCATGTAAGTTGCCATCCCTTTAACATACCCATCCACATTATTCTTTTTGTAATCAACTGATCTAGATCCATAACCAGAAGAATAGATAGAGGATTCTGGCTTTGCATATCCCAATTGCTGCATTAAATGGGTATTACTCTTGGTGTTTGATGATGGCTTACTGGGGTATAATAGAACCTTCTTGGTTTGCTCTGTTTGTAGATAGTCAGCTTCAAGGTTTTTCACACTTTCATAGACTTTACCAAAAGTCCAAGATGCAGCCATTCCTTCCTCGGCCAGAAGCCTGATGAGAGTACCTAGTGGAAGTTCCAAGAGCCCAAATAGAAAGTCCACAAAATCCTTCCCTGATTCTGCAAAGACTACCCTTTTGGAGGTGTTGTCCACAAGGAGTTTCAAGCTTATGGTTGATTTGGAGGCCATCTTAGAAATCTGTGGTTTTAGCAACAAAGGAAGGTATAAATATTTATTTTTTGTATGATTGCATTGTTGGTATATACATTCTATATAAGCATTGCATATCCATTAAATCATGGGATACTAGACATATATTGAATTTAGGAGAGGAGTATGTCCAAAAGCAAAAAGTAACAAGTACTGATACACAATAGTGATTGCCTACTTATTTATTTGGCACAAATTCATATATTCAAGAGTGAACATATCAAGCCAAAAGCATCAACTTTCACAGTACAATTTACAAAATTTGCACACTATATTTTTTCTTTCATATTTATTCCTAAATATAACTAGTGTCAAGTTTAGTAGCGGTGACATAATAGTGAAGTTGTAATTTTAGATATTGTGTTATTTTATATTGTCGTCGACAAAAAGAGGACTTTTTTATAGAACACAAATCACTAAATAGCATGGTGATAATTAAGGAGAGTGCTTAGTTGAAGACCCAATAACAAATCTTAACAGGAAATTTATCAAGCCATTACTGTTGCTAAACTCCAATCAACCCCCAAAACTATATTACACTTAAAAGAAAAGCTGACAGCATAAATAATAACGTTTTCTTTTAAACCCATTCAGAAACCATTATTATATATTACCCAAATTACCGATTTCAAATGGGAACAAGACAATAATTTAATAAATAAAAGTGCCTTGCAGAAAACTACACGAGACAGAAAGCGGAAGTAAAATGACCAAACAAACTGCCGGGGTCGCCCTACGCCGGCCGATTATACTGACCTTGTGGGTATTATGGTCGGTGGTTCTTCCCGGCGAGCAGTGATAGTGACTTGAGAGAGACTAGACTGGCAAATGAGAAATACAAAGTTCACCGATTGACTGAACCCTAATGTTTCTGAGTAATTTATATTTAGGGGGGTATTAAATTAAGATTTTTAAATACTTTTTTAAGTGGCAGATTTTTGTAGAGTTTTTGAATTTAAATAACTTTTAAAGATTTTAAAAATAATTTTAAAATAACTTTTATAGACTCCATGAAATAAGTGACAGATTTTAATAGACTTTTTACCAAGATTTTGATTGATTTTTGTATACTTCTAATATATCTTGTAACTTATATTAATTGTAAATTAGTTCATGTGTATAGCCTCTCACTCTTTTTTCATGAACTACATGAAATCTCATTATTTCGTTAAATTATTGTGGCATGAGATTTCATATATGTTGAAAGCATTCGTATTATTCTACTCATTTCATAATAAATTTAGATACACAAATACGAATAAAACTTTAGAAACTACAGACGCAACACAAAAATTAAGGTCACTTTTCATTGAACTATATATACTATATATGCGTATGATTTTTTAGTAGGAGTACCAAACTATGACACCCCCAAAATAGGTATACATCACCCATCTTGAGTCGCCAAATACATGATACATAAATCAAATACAACTTAATTATACAGCAGTCGTGTAGAATACGACAAAACATAATCTAAGAGTTTTAATATGTATATTGTCATCTAGACAGTATACAAACTCAATGGAGTCCTCATTATATTTATTGTCACGCTATTTAACAGAATAGTGAGGACTACTAATGTTATCATCTGAACCGTCATTCCGTTTCCCGACTAGTCCCAGCTATATTCTCATTTTTCAAAGAGAACAGTGAAGGAAAAGGTGAGCTCAACTAGCCCGGTAAAAAATATTATGACTAAGATAATGCATAATAAATTATCATTAGCCTTCAACAAAGTTAAACTGATAAAATATAATAGACATCAAGTTTAACTGCAACGGAATAAGCAATCCATTAGAAGAGTCAAGTAGAGAATAAAATCTATTATCTTCTATGATTTAAAATAATTTTATTAATTTTTATCGCTGAAACTCAACTTAATAAATAAACCACATCATCGAATCATCCCTGCATTACGGGCCAAGAATATTCTTTAAATCATCAATGGTCATGACTATACCGAATAATCCATGATCATAATCATACCAAGTCTATCTCTGCACGTAAGCCAAATATATACAACAATAAAACCAATAATCAACAACCCATCTTTGCACGTAAGCCATAGATATATAATTCAATAAACAACAGTCTATCTTCGCACGCAAGCCAAAGATAACTTTCATCACCATATAAGCATGAGGATGATGACAATGATATAAGCATTAATCAAACTAAAACAAGGATAAATATTAAAGACTTTAAATTTTTCCAAATATTATCAATCACTTAATAAACTCATAATCTAATATTATTAATATTATAATAATATTTTAATTATCTCTAAACTTATAAACAATGTATTTCAATTGTTGACACTTTACCAAATAATACATTTAATAATTCAAAGAATGTCATACTCATAAGATTTCATCACCAATGATCAAATTTCTTATCAAAATCTGCATATACCCTATATAGGATTTCCAAGCCATAAAATCCTATTTTTTAATTTTATTACTTCACATAACATATTTAACTCATATATTCGTAACTAAACTATTTTCATGAAAAATACCAAATCAGTCCCAAAAATATTTTTTTTCTGGGATTTAGCAGAATATAGTCCCATAATGATCATATATTTTTCTCGGAATTTTTAAAATTCATTTATTATTTTTAAAAAATTAATTTCTAATTAATTCCTTAAGAAATTAGCTACCTCAAGGTTAACTCCAGAAATTCTCAAATCTTAGCAGGATCTTACACATGTTAACGTGAACTTCCATTTTAAATTTTATGGTCATCAGAGTTATAGAACTTCGGTTATAGCTTTTTTCGTCAGAAAAACTTAAATATTGAAATGGTCATAACTTGCTCATTTTAAGTCGGAATGAACTCATTTTTGGACAGAAGGTACTTTATATCATATACTTTCATGTCCCAAAAGGCAGGAATTTTTCTCACAAATTAAGTGGCCTAAAATTCCCTTTTAAAATTCTGGACAGTAATTTTTTTGAAATTTGCAGCTTTTGACTCCTTTGCTAAAATCAGTCCACACGAAAATCTACAACACCTTTTCCAGTGATTCCACTTGGATAAGTTATAAGACTCATAGATCTAACTCTAAAACTTGACCACACTCAAAAATTCGAAATATAATAGGAGATATGGTCAATTGAATTTTATTTTCCATTTTTACCAAAATCTGATTTTTCAACTCTTTGTGATTTTTAAGAAACTTTCATATTTTCACATAATAACCAACATAACTTATCATAACACTTATTAATACTACATATACCCATGGTTTTCATCAATCCATTGCTTTTATTATGACTTTCTTCATAATACACGTAAACAGATCATTTCCATAATTTAATAAAGAATGAATACAAAGGATCAATCACCATGCATGTGGTCCACATAGACATGTTATTCCAACAGAATAATAAAGAATAGAATAACAGAAGGATTCACCATGCATGCGATAGAGACCGCACAGACAGGTTATTCCTAACAGAATAATAAAGAACGGAACCAAGTCAGGCGTAATCCGCACCGACAGGATATTCCAACAGAATAATAAAGAACGGAACCAGGTCAGACGAAATTCGCACCGACATGATATTCCAACAGAATAATAAATAATGGAACCAGGTTCGACGTAAATGCACATACAGGGTATTCCAACAAAATAATAAATAATGGAATCAGGTCCGGCGAAAATACACAGACAGGATATTCTGACAGAATAATAAAGAACGGAATAATAGAAAAATTTTACCATGTATGCAGTACTTTGCATATACAGGTTATTCCAACATAATAATAAAGAATGGAATAACAGAAGAAGTTCACCATGTATGCGGTACTTCGCATAACCAGGTTATTCCAACATAATAATAAAGAAAGGAATAATAGAAGAATTTCACCATGTATGCGGTACTTCGCATAAACAGGTTATTCCAACAGAATAATAAGAAATGGAATAACAATAGCTCTCTTCGTGAATACAAAAGAATAATACCCCTTACCTCAAAAGAAGACTGGATACTGAAATAGTGAGGTAGTAGACTTCTCTTCATCTTTTTCTCTTCTCTCTATAATAATGGCTCTAAAGTTTTAGTGAATTGGTGAAAAATGAAGGAAGAATGAGCTTCTATTTATAGGAAAATATAGTTTTGATAATTGCACATTTTGGGGCTCGAAAAATTACAGTACAATACCTCTAACTTTTTTTTTATTATTAATTCAGTCATCCAAGTATTATCAAAGTTACACCACCTCCCCTAATAGTAAATCATGTGAATCAATAGTAAATCATGTGACTCAATAGTTCTAAACATGTAAAAAAATTAATTACAGTATAGTACCTCAATTTATACCTCTATTTTTAACTTAGTCATGCAAGTATCATCAATCTTGCACCAACTCCCCTAATAGTAAGTGAATGTGATCAATAGTAACTCGTGAATAGTAACTCGACACGAAAAGTGCCCTGAATACCCGATTGAACAATATAATCTCCAGACATCAATTATTATCTAAATAAATGTCGATTTCTACTAACACAAATAATCTCAATACAATGGAACTATCAACTTCATCTTTAATCAACACAAATTTATTCATCATTAATATTACAACTCACAATATTTAACAATCAGGTCGTTCTCAGGAAAGAGGGGGCTTTCCAATAAGGATTTCTCCCTATTGGCTCGCAATTAGGTGACCAAACCTCTCTTTGGCAGAACTTCTAGACATTATAAATATTGTAATTTAATAATATGAATAACTTTTTCGTCTCAATTATTGATTTAATAATATATCATATAATACAGATGATACTGTGACAATAATCGAATCAATAATATGAGAGATATGATGCATCAATTACTATAACAATAATTGAGTATAACTGAATGACTTATCACGTAAGCATCAATAACTAATACTGTGTGCTACTATGCAACCACGCGTATTACTGTACTTTTACTACCGAATAGTTCAACCGTTTTAACGGTAAACTTCCGTCGTAATTTTCATAAAAATAGTTCTGTCGTTTTATTACTACGACAATACTTCCGTTGTGGGTTCACCAATGATTGTGCCATCGTACGGATATTTTCGACAAAAAGAATATTCCCCGACCAAATGAATATTTTATAAAAACTTGCATACTTTGTAAAATTTATAAATACTACCCACAACTATAACATTACATCAAATCCATACCATAATATTCAAAAAAAATATTTTGAGAAATTTAAATCTTTATTCATAAAATTTGGGGTCTCACACAACTCTGTTTTTCACAAAATAATATGACAATGAAAATCTATATCATCGCAAAACTTCATACATTGAGTAAATTACCACCAAGTTATAAAAATTTTATCAGAGAGATTTTTAGTTGTCAATAAGGCACAAACATAATTTCCAGAGAGATTTTATTTTTTTTTAAATTATTAATAGTTGTTAGTGAATCAAAATTGACCATTAAAAAATAATTATGCGCCTTTTTTAATTTATTTATGATGTTAGAAATTAATTAATTAAAATGCTACGTAACTAATTTTTTAATAGTCGACCGTTGTCAGCTTTTAACTAATTTTTTTAATTTTGATGAGTTTTATATCATATACTATATCTATATAATATAATATAATATATATATATATAATATTAAAAATCAAAATTTACTATTTGATTTTTCAAAGTCATAACGAGATATTCCTACAATAAAAGTCTGTGTAATTTATTTAATTTTTAATAAATTTAGTAAAAAAAATATAAACGATTTATAATTTTAATAATTATATTTTTTAAAATTAGATTAATTTATATTCATTTTAAGTTAAAAATTTACCGGAGAGTTTTGCGACTTTTGAATTTTTCATAAAATCTCTGCAATTTTTTTACTGGCGATTTAAATTTCTATCTTTGTGTTTAATATTTGAAAGTCTTTAGCTAGAAGTCTTTAGAGATGAGGTTAGACTTTGGATATGGGTTGATAGTTATAATTTTTCTTCTAAAGTCTGTCAAACTCTACCATTTGATAAAAATCTGAAAAATCAATGACTTTTTGAATACCAAAATATTTTTATAGACTTTATAAAAATCTTAATTCAATACTACCTAACTTTTAAATATATTACAAAAGTTACAATTGAATACCAGTAAATTTTTATAAACTCTTTAAATGCCTTGATTGAATACAACCAAACTTTAAAAAATTTTAAAAGTCTTAATTGAATACACTCTCTTTAGTAAAATCGAGTGATACCCCCTCTACATAATCATAATCACTTATATTTGTTCAGTTTTTTACTCCACTCGTCTCTAATTATTTGACATTTAAAATTTTTTTATTTGTCCCTAATTATTTGACGTTTATTCAAATCTAAGAGAATTAATGACAACTTTTCTAAAATTACCCCTCATTACTCTGTCTATTTTTTTAAATACTTTTAAGGTGTTGTTTGTTTACATCTGATTGCCTCTTAATGGACTGTCACTTATTCGCTAAGAGGCATAATATTGTTTATTTATTTTTTTGTTACCTCTGAATGCCTCTTAATCAGTAAGACAGAAAATAAAATCTTAATAATTAAGAGGTACATCTTAATGAAATTTTTTTGATAATTTTTTTATATAAATATATTCAACAATATTATGCACTCATTTTTATTAAATTGAATATTTAAATTTATTAAATAAAATTTTACCCTTTAAAATGATAAAATAGTGTCATTAAGAGACAACTTACTTTTTAGTTATCAAATAATTTTTTAAATTCAGACCTCATAACCATTCAGATGATCTAATTTATTAAGACATTATAATCATTCAGATCTTAATTCCCAAGTTTATCAAACACAACCTAGCTCTTTCTCTCTTCTTATCGCAACAAAACTCTCATTATCCCAATAAAACTCTTCTATATATTAATGAGGGAGAGATAGTAGATAATTTCTAAAGAATTAAATATATTTTTTATAGGGATAGATGTAGAGAGACCAATGAGTAAATGAGATATAAGAGTTTTTTTAAGAGATAATTATAGAAAAATGTGTGTGAGAGAGTATGAATAATTATGACAAATGATGATTTAAGGGTATTATAGACAATTGAGTACTATATTTAATGCTTTTCAATCATTAACTTAATTATTATGTCCATCTCTAAAATATTAAATAATTAGGGACGGATAGAGTAAGTAACAATTAGTACTCCTATAAATTTTAAAATGGCAAAAAGCACCTTTTAGCCACTGTGGTTATAGTGATTTAACGAACTAGTCACTGTGCTTTTAAAATATTCAATTAGCCCACTAAACTTTTTGAAAATTAACAATCAACCCATTCCGTCCAAAAAATTGGACGGACGTTAACAATTGACTTTAAAAAAAATGATGTGGTAATTACGTGGCAACAGATTTTAAAAAAAATTAATGCTGACGTGGCAAAAAATACATAATATTCATTTTAAAGTTTTAAAAATAACAAAAATATAATAAAATAAAACAGATTTTTAAAAAAATATTATTTTTAATAAAAAAAGATTTTTTTAAAAAACATAATTTTTTTAAAAAAAACGGAACTCTTGTAAAAAACAGATTTTTAAAAAAAATTAAAAACAGATTTGACAAATTTTTTTAAAAACAAATTTTTTTAAAAAAAACAAATTTTTTTAAAAACAGATTTTCCAATATTTTTAAAAAACAGATTTTTTTAAAAAATAGATTTTAAAAAAATCTGTTTTTTAAATTATTTTTTTTAAAAAGTATTTTTTTAAAAAAATATGTTTTTTAAAAAAACAGAATTTTTTTAAAAAACGTACTTTTTTTGAAAAACGCAATTTTTAAAAAAAACAGATTTTTTTTAAAAAAATAATTTATAAAACAGATTTTTTAAAATCTGTTTTTAAAAAAAAATCTGTTTTTTAAAAAATTTGTAAAATTTGTTTTTAAAAAAATTTGTTTTTTTAAAAAAATCTGTTTTTAAAAAAAATATTTTTGTTAAAAAATCTGTTTTTTAAAAAAGTATTTTTTTAAAAAAAAAATTATGTTTTTTTAAAAAAATCTGTTTTTTTAAAAAATTGTGTTTTTAAAAAAAGTATGCTTTTTAAAAAATTTGTACTTTAAATATTTAAATCTGTTTTTTTAAAAAAAAAATTTAAAAATTTGTTTTTTTTAAAAATTTTTTTTAAAAAAATCTGTTTTTAAAACAAATTGTTTTTTTAAAAAAAATCTGTTTTAAAAAAAATTATTTTTTAAAAAATTTTTAAAATCTGTTTTTAAAAAAATATGTTTTTTAAATTTTTTTTTTTAAAAAAACTGTTTTTTACAAAAGTTCCATTTTTTTTTAAAAATTATGTTTTTTAAAAAAAATCTGTTTTTATTAAAAATAATATTTTTAAAAAAAATCTGTTTTATTTTATTATATTTTTGTTATTTTTAAAACTTTAAAATGAATATTATGTATTTTTTGCCACGTCAGCATTAATTTTTTTAAAATCTGTTGCCACGTAATTACCACATCATTTTTTTTAAAGCCAACTGTTAACGTCCGTCCAATTTTTTGGACGGTATGGGTTGATTGTTAATTTTTAAAAAGTTTAGTGGGCTAATTGAATATTTTAAAAGCACAGTGGCTAATTCGTTAAATCACTATAACCACAGTGGTCAAAATGTGCTTTTTGCCATTTTAAAATTGACTAAAAAGATAAAGTTACATATTTACTCAAGTTTTAATTCTTGAATAATATTTATATGTTTAATTATCCCTTTTTAATACAATATATTTTAATTATAGTTTTATTTTTTAATTAAGAATATCTCATTTAAATAATTTAGTTCAATTAACACATATTTTTGGATAAGTGATATAAATATTAAGAATTTTAAATTAAATTATTAATGGAGTTGTTATAATTAGAGTGATTGAGTATGTTGATATTTTAGTTTTTGATATTTAACAAAAAAAATTATTATTTGAATTCTTTAGTTTCATATTATGATTTTTATATGTTAAATTTTCTTGAGTATATGTCAAAAGTTAGGATGTTTATGATTTTGATTACATTTTTTAATATACAGTTGATGTTGTTTTTGTGCAATGTTAAATAAAAAAAATATAATAAGATTTATTGCTACCTCTATCTTGTAAACAAATTTTTATCTTGATATATATTTTTTTTTGAGTAATAACATTTATCATTTTTACTGTAAAGAATTATGCTCAATCGTGACTTATGTTTAGTTTAATATTTGACAAAAATAATTAATATAATTTTTAATATTTTTTATATGAATAATAAGATTCATTCTATAGTAATAAGTTTGTTTTATATAAATTTTAATAGTTGGGAAAAATAATTATAATTTTTTTTTGTATTAATTTGTACTTTTATGGCTTTAAAAATTTTACTTTTTAATTACAAAAAAATATATTTGAATGTATATTATGTAAATTTTAATCTTTGAGAAATTTAAATAGCAAAAAGTGTATGACTTTATTTTTCTGATAAAATAAATCTTTATTATTTTTTGACATTTATGTTATTTATTGCACAAGTTCATAATTTAATTAATTAGATCAAGTTAAGTAAAAATTATAATATACAAATTTGTATTTAGTGGATATATTAAATATTATAACTTGAAGTGTGTATTAGACATTATATTAAATATATTTTTGGATATTAATTGATTAACCACACTAGGGTTAGTGAATGTTACATATTATAGATTAGAGGAGTATTGACTGTTAGTTGAAAAACTAGAGGGGTGATGAATGTTATTATGATTATATACGGGGGTATCAGTGTATTTTACTCAATTATATAATTGTAGAGAGAGAGGGAAAGAGATGAGAACGAAGGAAAGTAAATTTTTCCTCCTTCTGAAATTTTAACTTAAAATAGTATATTACTATTTTACTCTTATGATAATATATTTTAAAAATTATTATAAGGCTAGTTTTGATATTTTAGTTTGTAAGCCAAGTTAGCAAATTTCTTTCCAAATCTATTTAACTTTGAAAGGAAATCTACGTATGAGTGAATTTGAATTTTACTTATTTATATTTTTACTTTCAAAAATTTAAATAGTATATTACTAATTTTTTTTTTCCTTTTCTCTCAACTTTAGAACTCACAAACAGTGTAAAAGTTCGTTCCCTATCAGTAGACAAAATAGATAATAGTGGCTTTGGAATGGAAAAACATTAGGTCCATTTAGCCATTTTATGGTATCACATTTATTAATTTTATTGGAATGGATTTTACTCCACCATTAAATGAAATGAAAATCAAGGAGATTTAATGAATTTATCGAAAATGATTTATCTATTAGAATGATCATCAAATATACTTTTTTTATATATTTTTTATTTATTTTATTTTATTTTTTCAATTTAGACGGAACATAAATTATGTTAAATTAAATATCCATGACTCAAATACATGTAGAAAATATGTGCAAGAGTTGTAAAGGACAATCTAAACCATATCTTGACTTGTCTCAAACTCAAGTTATAGAAGTAAAATTTAAGAGTAAATCTATACGCACATCAATTCTACTCCCTCCTTGTCGAAAGTATGTAGGTCCCATTAATTTATTAATTAAATAAAATTTACTTCACTTACTCCAATGTCCACTTGTTCCTCTCTCTCCCTCTATTACTAACACTTTTTCTCTCCAAAATTAAATAAAAAAATAGTCAAAACTAATGATTTAGTCACTATAGTCGACAAATTTTACTTAATTCATCACTGAACTTTTAATTTTTTAAATTACCCTATTAAACTAATTAAATTTTTATAATTGGGCTAGTCTGTTAACTCAGGCTAACTTCTGTTAAATTGATTTGGATTTTTTTTTCTTACGTGACTTTTAAACAGAAAAAAAAATAACAAAGCTGACATGACCCAATTCACAGTGGATTGCGCGACAAACAAAACAATTGTTAAACAAATCAAACCAAATGAAGCTAATATTTGAGTCAAAGTTCAGAGAGAGAGAGACGATTGCTGCAAACTAGGGTTCCAACATAATCGAAGTTCAGAAAGAGAGAAAGAGAGAGATCGAGCGACGAAGACGAAGGCGTGATTTGATTTTCTAGGATTTTTTATGCAAATCTCTGGCAAATTCGAAGGTATGTATGAGTTTGCGTTTAAAAACTCTTTCCTTTATCGAGATTCTTCTGCAAATATCTGAGTTAGAGTTTTTTTTCCACTGATTGTTATTCGATTTGTGTTTAAATGTAATACCCTTAGAATAACTTCTGCAAATATCCAAACTAAGTTTTTTTTTCACTGATTGATTTTCGATTTGGGTTTTATATGTCGATTTGGGTTTAAATGTAACACCCTTATGTGTTTTTCTAGACTCTATGGTACATGCTTAAAATAATTTTTGTAAATATCTAAATTAATTTTTTTCTTCCATTGATTGTTCTTTGATTTGGGTTTATATGTCGATTTGGGTTTAAGGTATGTATGATTTGGTACATGATTGTTCATTGATTTGGGTTTAAATTTAATACCCTTATTTATTCTATTTTTAAGTTATGTATGGTTTTGGGTTTATATGTCGATTTCTTCCACTGATATATTTGTTCAATTTTACAATGCTAATTATCTAATGGTGTGCTCTGTACCTATTGTAGCATGGGTTTATTTTCTGTGGAGTTTTATCATGGTGGTAGGTTCATTGAAGAACCAATATACCGCTATGGAGGAGGTTTTGTAAAATTACTTCATGACATTGATGGTGACTGGCTGAATGTTGACAAAATATACAACTTACCTAAGAAGTATGGATACAAAAAGAATACTGCAATGTATTTTAAAGTTGGTCGAACTAGTTGAGGAGGGTGAACAGTCTGGTTTAGTTGATCTATATTGTTACCACTCTACTGATGAAGTCTTACCATTTGAGATAGAAGTTGATCAGGTAGGTGAGAGGGAAGTTGAGCAGGAACTTGAGAGGGAAGTTAATGTGCAAGTTGACGCACCAAAGGGAGATGATGATGAATCTACAGATGAAGAAACAGATGATGACTGCAGTGATGTTAGTGATGATGATGAGAATGAGGAGTTGATCAGTGCTTGGCCACATAAGGAATAGATTAAAAAAAATCAAAGATTAAAGAGTTAGAAGTTGTTTATAAAGTTCAATTGGATGATGAAGTTGAAGTGGAGTGTGGTGAAGTACCTGAACATAAAGGGACTCAAGCTTCTAGTTCAGTACATGCTAACAAGGCATCAGATAATTATGAAACAACTGAGAACATATGCAAGAAGAAGAAAAGGGCAAACAAGGCAAGTAAGAAGTAGAAAATTGTTGATGAAGATTATGTTGAACCTACTTTTTCATCTGATGATGAGGTTGTAACTAAATTTTGTACAAGGAG
Source organism: Panax japonicus (assembly GCA_020205505.1). Lineage (NCBI taxonomy): Eukaryota > Viridiplantae > Streptophyta > Magnoliopsida > Apiales > Araliaceae > Panax > Panax japonicus. The sequence goes on along the minus strand of CM035108.1, from coordinate 60,996,688 downwards.
CATGAAGCAATGGGAGAAAATATATGAAGATTCTAACATTGAAGTTGCTGCAACTCTTCCCTCAAGTAGTGATAGTGAGTGGGAAGGTAAAGAGTCAAGGATTAAAGTGAAGAGAGTTGTTCCTGTGTATAATCCAAACACTACAATTAAAGACATTGACTTTGAGTTATACATGACTTTCACTTGGGTTGACCAACTTAGGGAAACAATACAAAATTATGCAGTTGGGAAGGGGAAAGGAATTTGGTTAAAAGTTAATGAAGTTATAAGGGTTCAAGCTAAGTGTGCAGCAGGATGTCCATGGAAGCTTTGGGCAAGCTATCTTCCTAGGGACAAATGGTTTCAAATTAAGGCTTACCCTACTAAGTTCCACAGCTGTATTAAGGCCAACAAGATAAAGACTATTAGATATAGGTGGTTGGTAGATACGTTTGGAGGGACAATTAGAACAAAACCAATGATCAAGTTGAAGGAATTATAAGAGGCAATAAAGCAAAGGCTTGGATTGAAAAGTTCTATTGCACAGTGTTTGCAAATTAAAAAATTGGCCTTGTCTGAGATAGAAAAAAATCTGGTAGAGCATTATGAAGGTGTTTGGGACTATGGACAAGAGATCCTTAATACCAATCCAGGTAGCACTGTACAAATTAGGACTGATCAAGGCACTCCTAAAAGGTTTCTAAGGATATATATTTGTTTTGATGTTGTCAAGAAGAATTGGTTGGAGGGTTGCATGTCTATTATTGGACTTGATGGTTGTTTTCTAGGACTATGATCCTCTTCATTTCAAGTAAATGGAGACTCCATTTCATGGTCCAAATTTAAAATTATCTCTCTCTCTCTCCTGTCAGTATGATGTCACATTCTAACACATTATAAATCTGGATCATGAAATGGAGAGTCTCTATTTATTTGAAATGGAAAGGATCCTGGTCCGTTTTCTAAATACATATTATAGAGGGGAGCTGTTAACTGCAATAGGTAGAGATGCTAACAACCAGATGTTCCCAATAGTTTGGGCTGTGGTGGAAAGTGAAAATAAAAACAGTTGAAGCTGGTTTTTAAATTTGTTATGCAATGATGTTGGATTAGAACAAGCCTGAGGATGGATATTAATTATTAATCAACAAAAGGTGCAGTTTGATTTTATTTTTATTGCATCTTAACAATTATTTGTATTACACATTTATTTCATTATACTAACAAGAATTATTTGCATATTTGCATAGGGTTTGGTGTCTGTTATTCATGAATTACTACCCCAAGCAGAGCATAAATGTTGTGCAAGACACATCTATGTAAATTGGAGAAAAAAGTTCCCTAGGACAGCTTTGAAGGTGATGTTCTGGAAGGCGTCGAAAGCCAACAATCCTGCTGATTTTCGAAAGGTAATGAAGGACATCAGGAAGGAGTCAAAGGGTGCACACACTGCCTTGATAGGTATACCTCCTAAACTTTTGAGTAAGGCTTACTTTGATATCACCACCAAATGTGATGTAGTGACAAACAATATGTCAGAGTGTTTTAACTGTTGGATCTTATAGGCTAAGTATAAACTCATCTTAACAATGTTTGAAGACATTAAAACTAAAGTAATGGAGAGAATCCAAGAGAGATCAGATACTAAAAAGAGATAAAAAATTATTTCCTAGAATTTTAGCTAAAGTGAATAGGTCTATTGAATTTACAAGGTACTGTGATCACCATTGGTATGGGGGAATATGTATAAAGTGAGTGACATGTATGATAAATATATGATAGACATAATAAAACATACTTACTCTTGTGGAGTGTGATAATTATCTGAAGTACCTTGTCATCGTGCTGTTATTGGGATACTTCATCAAGAAAAACCCGTTGAGAATTTTATAAACCTATAAAATACTATATTTAAGAATACTTTGGATATTTGGATAGTGATATTTAAGATACTAATTTCTTCACTATATTTAATTTCTTTGTGGCTGTTCAAATCAACCTTTGTAACTATATATATTAGACTTTAAGAAAAGCTGGCAGCATATGATCCGAAAATTAACCCATCAAGAAACCAATAATATATATATATATATATATATATATATATATATATATATATATATATATAAAGGATTATTATACCTTGCTCATCACCTTTAACGACAGACTCGACGACAGTTTATTCCATCGTGTATATTAGAGAACCGTCGTCTTAACTTTTAACGTCGCATCGAACCGTCGCCATAACATATAAATTTTTTATATGTTCTATAGCGATGAACCAAATCGTCACCCGATCCGTCGTTAAAAGTGGTGAGCATGATATGTAAAATAAAGGAGTAAATGGAATATATATATATATACAGGCAGGATCTAAAGCGGACCAAAAAAACGGACCAAGGAGCGGACCAAGGCAAAAACACGCGGGTTTCAGGGTCAACCCGCGTGTTTTTGCGCCTTAGCCCGCTCCTTGGTCCGTTTTTTTGGTCCGCTTTAGATCCTACCTAATATATATATATATATATATATATATATATATATATAAACAAGACAATAATTTAATAAATAAAAGTAGAATGCAGAATATGATCCTAAAATTAATTGACAGAAAGCGGAAGTAAAATGACCAAACAAACTGCCGGGGTCGCCCATTCGCCGGTTTAAGTCGGCCGATTATACTGACACGTACACCAATCCATTATTAGAGAATAAACGTTCACATAACTGGCAAACAGAAATCAACTTGACATTAACAGCTAACCTAATTTGAGGGGTGGAGGAGAAGAAATGAAAGAAAATAGATACAAACTTCCCAAAGGAAATTCGTCCGCTTTATTTGCATGAAGTTGTGGAGGAGGAGATCATCCGATGACAATGCTGATTTACCTTATTATAATCTTTCCAACAAAAACATCTGTGAGAACTGTGTTAGACTCAAAGGAGGTCTTCACCAGCTCCAATGCCTGATAAATTGAGAATATAAAAAGTAAGAAATTAAAATAAAAGAAAAGGGGGGGAATAGCTAAATCACAAGGAGAACTCATGCTTAAACAACCATTTCCAAAAAAATGCATAGAATTACTCCCTCTTGTCCAAAATTGGAGATACATTTGTAAAACAACTTTAAACAAGATTTTATTTTCCAAACTCATCTCTAATATTAGCTACTGATATCTAATATTAGCTAGAAATGCAGTAGTGACAAAATGATAGTACTAAAAAAAATTAGTTTGTCTTGGTGCATTTGCGTCCTTTGAAAAGTGCATTCGGGTGGCTTTTAAGACCTAAATGCACTGTACCTTTTTTAGTGCAGTGAGTTTGGGATTTAAAAGTTTGCGTTTGTGAGTCAAAAAAAATTGCGTATAGATGAACAAGATTTTTAAGTGCGTTTGGACTCCAAAAACCCCAAAAACTCTAAACCAAATATTCATGCACTAAGAATATAATAGTAATGACATGCTATGAACTTGATATCAGGTGATAGTTCACAAATAGAAATAGATTTCTAAAATCGGACCGGACAAAAAAAGGAAAATGTAACTCTAATTTTGTAATAGATGGAGACCTTTTTCATGTCGATCTCTACATTTTTCTCTTCCAGGCTACCAACATCTTTAACAGCCAAACTGTTGATCAGACTAACGCTAGAAATGGGGGAAAGCGGCTTCACCGTCAGATCATCTGAAATCATGTAAATTGCCATCCCTTTAACATACCCATCCACATTATTCTTTTTGTAATCATCTGATCTAGATCCATAACCAGAAGAATTGCTAGAGGGTTCTGGCTTTGCATATCCCAATTGCTGCATTAAATGGGTAGTACTCTTGGTGTTTGATGAGGGCCTAGTGGGACATAATAGAACCTGCTTGGTTTGCTCTGGTTGTAGATAGTCAGCTTTGAGGCTTTCCACACTTTCATAGACTTTACCCAAAGTCCAAGATGAAGCCATTTCTTCCTCAGCCAGAAGCCTGATGAGAGTACCTAGTGGAAGTTCCAAGAGTCCGAACAGAAAGTCTACGAACTCCTTACCTGCCTCTGCAAAGATGACCCTTTGGGAGGTGTTGTCCACAAGGAGTTTCAAGCTTATTGTTGATTTGGTACTGGCCATTTTAGAAATCTGTGGTGTTAGCAACAAGAAAGAGAGTACGTGTGTGTGTCTATATATACATACATACATACACACACACACACATATATATATATATATATATATATATGTAGGGAGTCCGGATCTTAAGCTCACCTCTTATCTAACTCACCCGAGCTCACCTCCCTTTAGCGACGGATTAGGCGACGGTTTGGTTATACAACCGTCATCTATATTTTTAGCGACGCTATATGTTGTCCGTCACTAAAAGTATAGACGACGGTTGTATGACCAAACCGTCGCCGGATCCATCGCTAAAGAGGGTGAGCTCGGGTGAATTAGATAAGGGGTGAGCTTAAGATCCGAACTATATATATATATAGTATTTTGGGGACAATGGGACGGAGAGAGTATCAAAAATATCAACTTTTAAAGTCCTTGCAAGATCTTATCCTCATTTGCCTTGCTTTAAATTTTTCAAGATCTTATGTGAGAGTTGTAAGGAAAGACATAAAAATAAAGAACAAAGAAAACGAAGAAGCAAAGAATAAAGAATAAAGAAAAAGAAAAAGAAGACGACCAAAGAAAAAGAAATAAAAGAAGAAAAGAGAGAAGAAAGAAAAAATATAAATAGGGGAAGAAAAGATGAGAAAAATTAGACAAATTAAAAATAGGGATAGAAACATTAAAGTTCAAAAAAATGAGAGACCAAGAGTATAAATATATATTCTGAAGAAAGAGGTGAGGCTGCTGATCATTATGGAATCCCTTCACTGAATACAGTATTACCCTCTCAAGACTTTTTTACTATCAATATCTGAAATAAATCAGTGATACCTCGAGAAAATTTGTGTGTGAATATCTTTATGATTCCATTGATACATACATTATATATAAGCATTACACATCCAGGAGTATGCCCAAAAGCAATAAGTAACAAGTACCGACACACAACAGTGATTGCCTACAATATTGACTTATTTATTTGGCACAAATTCATATATTCATTGTGTGGCGCAATAGCATGAATAGCAAGAAAATTCATATTAGACAAACAGAGCTCTCTAGGGGCAGGGCAGATATACAAATCATCAAGTAGAACTTCGGAACAAGTTTCACCATTCTTTATCTCTACAACAAATTATTACAGTGTAGCTAACATCTAATCTACTCTATAACAATCAACATACCACTCTGGTGCAGCTAACATGTAAGTTTGTTGCTCATCTCTAAACGAACCACAACACGTTAACGTAGCTAAAATGTATCATTATCATCACCATGGTCTAATGTATAGCTACTCTGTAACATTATCTCATTGTCATCTGCTGGCAGATGCAGGGACAGATGTCTCAAGGGGTCTGGGGAAAATGTTTTTAGCTTCTGCCCCCCATGCTTTTTATATTTAAGCAAGCCAGATATGTTTTTATAATAGGCTACGCTGGCTACAACTAGACAAACAAACCAGGATCCAAATCATAGCGAGGTAGCAGGCCTCCTCTAAATAAAAGAAATGGGATGACAAATGGAATGGTAGATGAAACTTGAAAATAATCAAAAGCAAGGGCACCAGTAGCTATACCATCAAGTATTTAAGAACATTTTATGTACCAGCAGAGAATAAAAATCTAAGCACGGATCAACTTATCTAAAATATGAATAGAAAAGGCGTCCATATTAGTTATTGATTCAAATACTACTAATATTTATCTTTTCTTCTTACTTAATACTGTAACTTGCCTCTGCTTAGTAGGAATTGCTGTTAATTAATCATCTTGTCAAAATCCAGATATTTAGTACTATGTGGGCCAAAGTGTAAATTAGGGTTCACTTGACCTAATTGAATTAAATGCACAAATTATGGTTCATATTATGATTAAATGAAAAGACGAAAGAGCTGAAAATAAAGAAGCAAGATCTGAGAAAATCTTCCACGTGTCCCACGTGTCCCTAGGCAGAAGACACGTGGAGGAGACTCATTTTTGGGAATTGATTGAGGGATTGGATTGGTGGCTAGAAAGGCAGGACTATCTGGGCATTACTCCAATGACTAAAGGGTATTTCTGGAATTTTCCTGAAGGAATGTGCCTTGCACATGACTACTTTCCAGAAAATCCTATAAATACCCCTTCCATTCTATTTGAAAAGGGACCTCTCTTCAGACTCAAGACTTGGACTCCTGGAAGATCAAAGGGACCCTTTTGGTGACTTAAAGGCTCGGAGATTCCACCTAAAAGCACCAAAGGGGTTTGGACATTCTCTCTCAACACTCACGAAGACTCTTGGAATCCCAATAACCCTAACAAGGTTTCCGGATTCTAGGAGTGGAAGGACTCAAGAAGAAGGCTCTTGGAATCCCTGTTACCCTAACACGGTTCCCGAATTCTAGGAGTTCTGCCACGTGTCGTTGGAGTAATCGTCCACCTGTTCTTCTCCCCTCTTCAATCAACCAATCAATTCTGTATTCCTCGTGGATTTCTCTACTTCTCAACCAACACGAAACCCTAACCCTAGCAAGGTACGATTTCCTTGCCCACATTTATTGGCGACTCTGCTGGGGACGTGTAGAATTCGTGAAGGGTATGCCCACAACTCGAAGTGGGAGAACTACAGGAAGAGTTACTTCACCGACAAATAGAATTACCTCACCGGATCCAGTTCCAAGGCAAGTAACTCAAGCATTCCAAGGCGCAAATCTGGATTTTGACCAACCACTTATTGAAGACGCTTCGGAAGGGAGTTCAACATCGCTATACATGGCCAATCAACAACAAACCAACGCAAAAAGGCAAGACGAGGATGCAAGTGGAGAGCAAACGAATGCTGTGCAACTGGAGATGCTCAAAGCATTAAAGGAAGCACGGGAAGGACAAGGTATGATGATGGCCATGATGCTGGATATGCAAAGGAAGCAAGAAGAGATGTGGAATTTCCGCCAGCAATTGATGCAGATCCCTACCTTCAAGGCCATCTTCCCAAGCAATTCACATGGAGAACAAGTAGGAGTGGAGGACAACAACAATGGCAGCAACAACAAAGAGAACCAGATTGTACCTCCATTGACGGAAAGTCAATCGGTTCCAGTAATCAACTTGGAGCTCCAGAACAGTGGTGACGGGCCACAACCTAGGTTGGAAACAAGTCAACCTCAAACGAACATCATCCCAACTTCTCTTCAAGCATTTTCACAGGCGCAGATGTCAACTGTCCCAAGCCATGTCCAGCGAGTGAGCCAGCAAAGGCCACCAATGCCAGCTTTGCACGATGCAAGTGTACATCAACCAATCTCTTCGCCATACACACCGCCAATACAGCAGTATATTACAACACCCCAGAGAGTTCACGCCACAAGCCAGTACGTGACGAAAGATGATATGATCGATGTGATCAATCAACTTCGCAGGAAGACGTCCCGACCCTCGGAGTTAGATTTTACTCCACCTTACCCTGCACACATTCGGAGGCAACCTTATCCGACGGGGTATATTGAGCATCCCCCGCAGTTTCCAAAATACAATGGGGAGAAAGGAAATGTCAGAGAACACATTGCCAGGTTCGTAGAGTCGATGTCTCCATGGCTAGGATATGATGAAGTAAACAACCACAACTTGTTGATGAGGGAATTCAACAAGACTTTGACGGATAGTGCCTTCAGTTGGTACTACAATTTGGAGAAGGGATCAGTCCATGATTGGGATGATCTAAAATTGCAATTTTTTAAGAAATTTTTCTATGTGCAGAAACAGGTAACCATCGTAGAGCTCATGCGATTCAAGCAGAAGCCAAACGAGGAGCTGTCAGATTACGTGGATAGGTTCAGGGCCCAAGCACAGAAGTGTGCAGAGCCAATTGAAGAAAAGAACTTGGTTAGCATATGCAACAATGGTGCTTTAGACACCTTCAAGCCCCACCTCATTACCAAAGCATGTGATTCATTTGCGACCCTCTCATCTTTTTCACAAGACTTGGGAGGAATCATGACATTTCCCACCAGCCATGCGATGGTTACATGGAAGGGCAAGAGGACAGCGACTGTGGCTTTGGCGGATTCTCAATCAAAACTACAAGGGGGCAAGAGGGAAAAGAATGAGAAATTTGAGCGAAGCAGAGAAAAGCATGAGGACAAGTATACCAGAATGCCAGTTCCGAAGCCTATTACATGCAGTGAGAGGGCATTCAGGAGCCTGTACGAACAATGGGTTGAGCATGGAGTGGTGAAGCCTCCAAGACCCCGGTTGGTTATAACGAAAGAGATGAAAAGAAGACCGAACTTCTGTGTATACCACCAATACGCAGGACATTCCACTATGGACTGTTACAGTCTGCGGAGGATATACCATGAGAAGCTGACGGCCGGGGAGATTGAACTAGGAGAAGAAACGTGTAACACTATCACCCATGGTGCAATCCCGGAAGTCAAGAACCCAAATATTGGCTCTACCATCGAAAAAACTCTGAACTACAGATGAATTAAAAATACACCCAAGATGGTGATCCACCAAAAATGGTGGTTTAAGTCCTTATGAGTATCCCTTGCCAATTAATTGGGTGACCAAGGGAGGAGGCACAAGAATTGACGAATTAAAAAAAATCCACCCAAGATGGTGGTCCACTCTAAATGGTGGACAAGTCCTCGTAGACTGCACTTGCCAAAAAATTGGACGACCCAAGTGACAAGGCACCCGATTTCAAGTCCTCGTAGACTGCACTTGCCAAAAAATTGGACGACCCAAGTGATGAGGCACCCGATTTCAAGTCCTCGTAGACCGCACTTGCCAAAAAATTGGATGACCCAAGTGACGAGGCACCCGATTTCAAGTCCTCGTAGACTGCACTTGCCAAGAAATTGGACGACCCAAGTGACGAGGCACCTGAGTGTTACACTTTATCATTAAAAGTGAATGAGGCACCTGACTATAAGTCCTCAGACCCGAAAAGTTATACTTTCAACTTTAAAAGTAATCGAGGCACTTAACTATAAGTCCTCAAACCAGACAAGTTATACTTTCTACTTCAAAAGTAATCGAGAATTTATTATTTGAAACGTTAAGCTTTTCGTTAAAAGCAATTTTATTATCAATAATAAAAAAAACATGTTTTTTCTTGAAAAGATTCATGTTTGCTATTTTATGATGCCTATTGTTGTCTTGGAGTATTAATTCGAACAACTTAAGATCCAATGTTAAATATTGAGTTTTAAAGAATCATTCAAATTAAAGGCAATCAATAAGGATAAAGAAATTATATTTCGAAATATATGTACATGAATTTTCTGATACAGGAAATGGAAAAAACTATGAAAGCTCATGATCTAAAGGCCATGACATGTCGAACTAAAGAGAGGGGAATAGCTAAAGCCTTCAAGTCGACAATGGTGTACCCTGAGCCTTCGTATTGGAAGATATCGAGCCTTCAAGGTTTTGGGTAGCTGACTCAATTTTTTCAAAAGCTTGGTCTTCAATTTATCTATGGCATCTTGAAGTTCCTAAAGTTTACATAAAGTAAGTTATTCTCAAGGAGACGTGGAGTGACTTCCGAACGAAGTGCAACAACATGGTGATTAAAAATAAAGAGATCCAACCTAGCATGGAAGGGATACATGTCTAAGAAAAGCTAGGAGATACATAGATGCCCTTGAAGAGCTCCTCTAGGGCTTGCCCTCCTAGGGTTTGCTCCTCAAGAGGTTCCCTCTCCTAGGATTTTTATTTTTGAGGCTTGCAAAATATCAAGCCCCGCGAAGTGTTCAGACACTGGAATCAAGACTTCAACACTTACAATATTTTTCACGCTCATCTCACCAAAGGCGCGACTCACGCGCAGGGGGCAAATGCTTACTGGTAGATTGGTGATGACATAGACGTCTTCCAGAGTAGAGGTGCATATTCCCCCAGGCAGTGACGAATGTGCAAGTAGAGGAGCACCATCGGGAGATCAACACAGTAAGAGCGTTATGGTCATGGTGGATGCGTAGGTCTCTACACAGTTGAACACAACGAAAAATGCTTGCTTTTTTTAGTTTTTCCACGTATTCAGCATTTCCAAGAATTTCGTCGGTCCAATCTTGCCATCCTTAAAGGCGACCAGATGAATCAGACAAGAAGCGAAGGGGACTGAAAGGGTATTCTTGCTTCTCTATGCATATGAGGGGAATGCGATAGGAATGGGAGAAGTCATCTCAACCTCCACAAGCCGCTGCATATAGAAACAAGTCTTTCTTCTCTGACAGAGGAAGAGTTCTACGTTCATGAGTCTGGACTCGCTCCCAAAAGACGTTGGAAGAACCAAAAGAGGGGAGACCTTCCTCAATCATTGAGAAACGCGGCCTCCTTGGTTGTTCCCAAGTCTGCAGAATGTTCAACGGGGAAGGCTTGTAAGAAAAAAGAATTCAGTATAAGGAATCTAAAGAGCACAAGCATTAGGATCCATTCAAATAAAAAATAGGGTAAAGGAAGAACGGGAAAATGTGAAAGATGAGGCCATTAGGTCGGTTCCCCTAAGGGTTGGCCCAAAGGGTTTAGCCACCTAAGGAGCTCTCCCCTCTTACATTTAACTTTTCCTTACTCGTTGAATCAACTGATTGGAATAAATGTTACTTCACCGGAATATCCGAGCCAATGACCTTGTTAAGGTGAAATGGCTCGGAATAAATTCTTCCTCCTTGTGGTGCTATCCTTTCTTTCAAAATATCCGAGCCAAGGACCTTGTTAAGGTAAAATGGCTCAGAATAAATTCTTCCTCCTTACGGTGTTGTCATTTCTTTCAGAATATCCGAGCCAAGGACCTTGTTAAGGTGAAATGGCTCGAAATAAATTCTTCCTCCTTGTGGTGTTGTCCTTTCTTTCAGAATATCCGAGCCAAGGACCTTGTTAAGGTAAAATGGCTCGAAATAAATTCTTCCTCCTTGCGGTGTTGTCATTTCTTTCAGAATATCCGAGCCAAGGACCTTGTTAAGGTGAAATGGCTCGGAATAAATTCTTCCTTCTTGCGGTGTTGTCTTTTCTTTCAGAATATCCAAGCCAATGACCTTGTTAAGGTGAAATGACTCGGAATAAATCCTTCCTCATTGCGGTGTTGTGGTCCAAAAAAAAAATACTACAATCACCTGAAAAGAAAAGAAACAAATGAAACAATCATGAACAATTGACGAGCAGAAAATCAACACATTCACAATTCAAAAAATATTATCAATTTGTCTAGCAGCAGTGGTTGTTAGCAATGGGGAGATCCTTCGTTCACATCCCCTAAAAACTCTTCATGATCAGTGGGTTTAATTCATCACGGATTACGATGTGCACACCATACCCGTTTCCCGCTTGCTATCACGAAATGATAACAATTTGCAAAAGCATAACCAAATACCAAATAAACCCCTCAGTCGCTGTCAGTTATGGCTGACAACGGATAATGGAACCGGATCTGCCGCTGATTAAAATCTCCGGTGAAGATGATTCTTGGCTCCAACAGATTCCGACGCTAAATAACGCTACTAAACGACCACTTTTTCAGTATCGCCTCTACAAGTTCTGATATCAAAGGGATCTACTGATTCCCCTCGTGTTTCATTCACAAAGGGTTTAAAGGATTGTTTGGATCCAGAAAGATCAAGTTATTCATCTTCCAAAGCTAGTAACAAAGAGAATATGAATGCTAACAAGTCAGATGGGCCAAAACTGAGTATGGAGCCGCTGCAAATGAAACGAAAAAAAAAATAGGAGGATATAATTTACGAAAAAGCTTAGCATGGGATAAAGTTTTTTATTTTGAAGAAGGTTCGGGATTCAATACTGGGTGCATTCACATTGAAAATAATGGGTAACAAGATTTACAATATTGGGCAACATCGATAGACTCAATAAAGGGTGCATTCACATTAAAAAAAAAGAAGCACTTAATCAACGTGGCTTGGCAATATGATTTCCAATGCTAATTCGGATGGTGGGGGAGCAGTCAAGTTTTAGGTAAGTTGTGAAATAGAATATGGTTAAAAAGTTAATTAAAATTAATTACCAAGTTTAGTACCCAAAATTAGAATAACTGACAATTATAATTCACCCCCTTTTATCTCTACTAATCTCTCTTGTCCCTATTTTCTCTATTCAAAATTTTAAACTAATTATTTAAATTATTAAATACATCGTGCGCGTCTATATATATATGGATATTGAAAAAAAAAAATGGAAACAAATATTCTATTTTCTAAATAGAAATGATTTGATTTTCTATAAAGAAAGATTTGATCTTATTTACAAAACAAAATAAGATTTTATTTTATTTGACAAATATATAATTTATTTTTGATTTAGTATATATATACATATAAAAATTAATTAGGCAAACAAATATTATGCAAGGTTTGGAAGGATTTGATAGAGAATTTCCAAGGATATATTGGGAGAGCTCCCATAGGTTTCCTCTCCTATGATTTTCTGTTTTCAGGACTTGCAAGATCGAGGTCCACAAATTTTTCAGGAAATTGAAGCAGAACTCACAGAGTTAAAGTATATTGCACGATCGTCACTCCAAGGACGTGACTCTCGCGCAGGGGGCAAATGTGGGCCAAAGTGTAAATTAGGGTTCACTTGACCTAATTGAATTAAATGCACAAATTATGGTTCATATTATGATTAAATGAAAAGACGAAAGAGCTGAAAATAAAGAAGCAAGATCTGAGAAAATCTTCCACGTGTCCCAAGGCAGAAGACACGTGGAGGAGACTCATTTTTGGGAATTGATTGAGGGATTGGATTGGTGGCTAGAAAGGCAGGACTATCTGGGCATTACTCCAATGACTAAAGGGTATTTCTGGAATTTTCCTGAAGGAATGTGCCTTGCACATGACTACTTTCCAGAAAATCCTATAAATACCCCTTCCATTCTATTTGAAAAGGGACCTCTCTTCAGACTTAAGACTTGGACTCCTGGAAGATCAAAGGGACCCTTTTGGTGACTTAAAGGCTTGGAGATTCCACCTAAAAGCACCAAAGGGGTTTGGACATTCTCTCTCAACACTCACGAAGACTCTTGGAATCCCAATAACCCTAACAAGGTTTCCGGATTCTAGGAGTGGAAGGACTCAAGAAGAAGGCTCTTGGAATCCCTGTTACCCTAACACGGTTCCCGAATTCTAGGAGTTCTGCCACGTGTCGTTGGAGTAATCGTCCACCTGTTCTTCTCCCCTCTTCAATCAACCAATCAATTCTGTATTCCTCGTGGATTTCTCTACTTCTCAACCAACACGAAACCCTAACCCTAGCAAGGTACGATTTCCTTGCCCACATACTATTTGTACCAATCTAATTACATATCTTTTTTCTTATCAATCTAAACAATTAACAAAACTTGAAGCTACAGAGTGTCACAATAACAAGAATAATTACATGGTCAATACCAATTCGATCCGAGCTCTCTCAAGGAATTGCCCATTCAATGAGCATTCTCAATATTATATGCCTTGGGTTAATATCAAATATCATTACAAAAAGCAATGAAACATCCCATTTTACATCTAAATTGCAAGCAAAAATCATAACATAACCAGCAAATATCGAGCTATTTATTCTAGCAATTTTAACAAAAGAAACACAAAAGTTCTGAAATAACAAAGCCTTTTAAGTAACATAACATAAAAAATAAAAATAAAAAACTGACTGCAACTACTAAACAAAAGCAACAAGGAGAATTTCTACCAACAGATTACAAAATTTACTGAACAAGGAGAAGATATAAGTAAACATTGAGTGTTTCCATGATAAGCTACACTTGCCATCTCTCCACTACTCTTCTTCTGCATCTTTTCTCTTCTTTTTCTTCTTCTCCTTCTTCTCACTTTTGTTTGCTTCATCATTAATGGCAACAGCAGTTGTAGGCAAATCCCCATTCTCGGTATCTTTGCTCTTATTCTTCTTCTTCTTCTTCTTCTTCTCAGATTTCTCCTCATCTGATGGCCCTGATTCATCCTTCTCTTTCATCTTCTTTTTCTTCTCCTTCTTTGCTGTTTCCCCATCGGAAGTTACAGCTCCATCACCATCCTTCTTCTTTTTCTTTTCTTTCTTCTCAACCTCCAAAGTTTCCTCAACTTTTACAACCTTTGTTTTCTTAGAATGTTCTGTTGCAGGACTAACATCAGTGTCCTCCAACTTCCTCTTTTTTCCCTCTTCCACATTTTCCTTATCCTTATCCTTATCCTTCTTCTTCTTCTTCTTCTTCTTCTCATCACCCTCAACTTCATCAACTTCTACTCTCACTGAAACCGGTTCAGTCACAGCAGCAAGACTCGCAATCATAGAATCCCCACCAGGGGGGAGAGCAACATTCCTCATCCATTCAGCGGGCGTATTCTCATTCGGTTTCCCATTCTTATCCAATTTCCCCTCTGCAACCAACTTCTTCTTCATCGAAGCCTTTGGTCCCAAACCCCATTTCCTAGGATAAGTATCCCTATCCATCACAACCCTCTTGATCTTTGCAACAACCCCATGATCACAAGTAGCCATAACCGCAGTTGTCATTTCAGCAATACCCAACGCAATCGCCTCCCCCTTAGTAGTCATCAAAACAACCTCCTCCCCAACCTCAATATCATTCTCAAACCTCAACAACCCCGGAATCATCAACTTCGCACCATAACAAATAGCATTCACAGCCGAATCCTTCACCACCAATCTCTTATAACTAGTCAAAAGCACCTCAAGCGGCATAATCACTCGCCTCAAATAATTCTCATCCTTAAAATTATCATAAACCCATTGTGCATCCATAACATCATGCATTGTCACCATATTATCTTTCTCGCCCATAATTCCGGACCGGACACGCCTCAACTCCTGCATATGTGCACCCACACCCAAAATCAACCCCAAATGAACACACATTGTCCTCACATAAGTACCCGCCTCACAAGATATCCAAAAAACAACCAAATGCTTATCAGCATCATACTCCAACAGCTTGCTCTCATAAATTGTCCTAATCCTAAGCTGTCTTTTAACAGCCGAAATCAGGGGCGGCCGCTGGAAAACCGCACCGGTCAGCGCCTCCAGTGCCCGAGCCACTTTCGCAACATCGGGCACGGCAGAATGGAGCCGAGCAATACAAACATACTCCTTTCCAGCTCCCTGCTGGGATTTAACCAGTCGGGTCGCTCTATCAATACAAACAATCAAATTACCAGTAACTTTCGGGTCCAGAGTGCCACTGTGACCCGTTTTCTCGACCCGGAGGATCCGTTTAATCCAGGCCACAACCTCATGAGAGGAGGGATTAGCGGGCTTATCGAGGTTCATAACACCGTACCTGATGTATTCGGTGAGGGGGCGCTTGAGAGGGGAGTGACCGGAGGGAAGAGGAGTGTAGTGTCCGGTTCGTACATTGAGGCGATCGTAGTTCTTGAGGAGAATTGGCCACTGGGAAGTATCAATGGAGGGAGTGAAGCTCTGGGGTTTGATTAGGTAATCTTCGGAGTTGTTCTTGGTCGGGTTTGAATCGGATTCGTCTTTGGATTTTGACTTCTTTTTCTTCTTCTCGGAGCGGGAGAGCTCGAGTTCAGACATGGCGGCTTATTGAACTGAGCTCAGAAAAAAGAGAAGGGGAAATGAGGTGGGTTTTGAGGGAGAACGGAGGAAGGTGGCTATAAGGGTAGTAGTAGGAATTTAGTTTGGTTCTGTTTCAAATTTTAGGGTTTAGGGTTTTTGAAGGGTAGGCAGAAGGGTAATTACACCCTGCTCTGATATGTACATGGACTTGTTTGATGTTTCTAGTTTCTAGTTTCTACTTCTACATCATGTTTGTAAAGGTTGGGCAGGTAAAAAATGATTAAAACCTAACACTCTTGGTTCTGCTTTTTAAAATGGACAAAAAAAAAGAAATGAACGAAAAATTTAAATTTTCTTTCTAATTCTTATGTTTTTGAGTTTTTTAATAAACGGAAAACAAAAATGATAGAAAACTTGACCATTTTTTCTGTCAAAATTTTTCGGCCAAAATTGGTCTGATTTGGACCGAAAAAAAATTAGAATAAGTAATATTTTTATAATTCTAATATTATTCTCAACTTTTAATATAATAAATTTTAAATTTCAACTCATGTCCTCAATTTTAAATTTTTTATTTTTTTCTATTAAAAACTCAGAAACAACACAAAAGAAAACTTTAAATTTTCTATTCTTTTCTTTTCTGTTCTAATTTAAGTTTTCTATTCTTTTCTTTTCTGTTCAAAACTCAGAAACAGAGTGTAAAAGAAAAGAATTAAAAATGTATAAAATTTTCTCTAGCTAGACTATGATTTTACCCTGTTATAGATATAACCCATTTTGTACATTGTCTGATTGTCATTAAACTTTTAATTTTTTTTTAACAAAATGGTATTATGTAATTTGTCATAATAAAGTTTAATTATAAATCAAACTAAGAATGACTTAATATTTGAAAATGAAATAGTGAAATGTTTAAAATATCATTAATACAAATATTATTGATGAATGAGTGTATCTATTGTCAAACTTAGTAATTAGGTATTCTCTTACCCTTTTTCTAATTGACAAACCTAATTAAAAAATATTTAATTGGATCATTAGGTTAAATACTACTATACCAATAGATGTTAACAAATGAATCAAATGATGATACCCAATGGAAAAAAGAAGCAATAATGAGTTTGTTCGTATAACGTAGTTAAAAATTTTGTTCGTTTATAAGTAATTTATTTTAAACGTAACTTATTTAACTCATAAACGTTGTATTTGAGATTCAAATGTATCACTTTAAAAGTAGTGTGGTGTGGTGCGTTTGGACCTTCAAACGTTACTGCTACAAGCGCTCTAAACGTCGGTATTTCAAACATAATTTATTTAACTCATAAACGTTGTATTTGAATCTCAAATGCACCGCTCCAAAAGTTTTTTTTTGTAGTCTAGACCACAGGTGTCCCCACACTTTTGTGAGGGACTAATTCTGTTCGAGCCGGGTGGGACCACTCGGATGACAAAACTCTTCCTATCGATATTTAACGCAGCTGCATTCTCAAGTCTCGAACCGATGACCTTAGTTAAGCAAAAACAATCCTCTTGCCAGCTAATCTACACTCTCGGTGGTGACCTTTTTTTTCTCATTTTTCTCTTCTTGTTTCTATGTGTTCGGCTTTGTTCTCCCTTTTCCCTTCCTTCTTTGTTATTCCATATCCTATTGAAATTCCTCCTCTCCATGAACCAGTAAATTCACAAGAAATTATGCGTTAGTTGTACGAATTTAAAGAAAAAAAGAAAAAAAATTCAAATCTCACATAATCTCTCATTTTCTTTTCTTTATTGTAGGTATATTCAAAGTCCTCTCCTCTCACTATAATAATCTGTATGAACACATGAGTAGTGGTGAAGCTACATGTAAAATTGTGGGGTCAATTGATTTTATTAATTTTTTTTAATAAATAATGTTATTATCACATAATACTCACATACACATACATGCATACTGCGGGCCTCACATGTCAGGTGGGGCCCAAAGTATACATGTGTGTATGTAAGTATTATGTGACCATTTTCTATGTGATGGTAGCATTATTATTTTTTTATATATGATGTAATAGATTTTTTATGAGTGTAGTTTAGTAATTTGACCCCACTAAAATGAGTACTGAAGAAATTTTCTCTCTTGGTTTTCACAAGCCACAATCATTAACTTTTTTGCTTCATAAATCACAAATAGTGGATGTGACGCCCCCAAAATTAGGTATACATCACCCATCTTGGGTCGTCAGATACATGGTACATAATTCAAATACAACTTACTAATACGATTGTCGTGTACAATACGACAAAACATAACTGTGAGTTTGAATACAAATATTGTCTACTAGAGATTATACAAACTCAAAAAAAGTCCTCATTACAATTATTAATACACTATTTCACAGAATAGTGAGGACTACTAATGCTATCCTCTGGACCGTCACTCCGTTCCCCGACTAGTCCCTGCTATGTTCTCATTTCTTGAAGAGAACAGTGAAAGAAAGGGTGAGCTCAACTAGCCCAGTAAGAAATATTATGACTAAGATAATGCAGAATAAATTATCATTAGTCTCCAATAATGTTAAACTGATAAAATATAATAGTCATCAAGTTTAACTGCAGCGGAACAAGCAATCCATTAAAAGAGTCAAGTAGAGAATAGAATCTACTATTTTTATGATTTAAAAAGTTTTTCATCACTTTTATCGCTGAGACTCAGCTCAATAAATAATCCACATCATTAAATCATCCCTGCACTACAGGCCAAGGATATTCTTTAGTATCACGACCACGAATTATCCATGCACTACGGGCCAAAGATAATCGTGTTTTCATTAACGGTCCTGATCATGCCATAAAACAATTATCTTTGCACTACGGCCGAAGAGAATCCATAGCCATAATCATACCAAAAACTGTCTATCAATGCACTACGGGCCAATGAGGACTTTTTCCACATCATTTGTAATATTACGGTCATGATTACACCGCATAATCCCTGGTCATAATCATACCAAGTCCATCTATGCACTACATGCCACAGATGACTTTCAACATAACATAAACATGAGGATGATGACAATGATATAAGAATTCAATAAAACAAGTTCAAGAATTAATTTGTCCATGAACCAATAACGTCCAAATTGTCAACACGATACTGTTTTGTGGTGTAAAATTCAAGAATGCTCAGAAGAATATTTCCATGAAAAGATACTGGATGAAGCGTAAATATCAAGGATATTCCACTAATTTCACGGAGTATAGAAGTCAAAACTTTAACCAACTGAGTATAATAAGGAATGGAATAACAACAGAAATCACCATGCATGCGGTACTTCGCATAGACAGGTTATTTCAACAGAATAATAATAACGGAACTAGGTCAGGCAAAATTTGCACCGACAGGATGTTCCAACAGAATAATAAAGACGGAACCAGGTCCGGTGTAAAACACACAGACAGGATGTTCCAACAGAATAATAATAAAGACGGAACCAGGTCCGGTGTAAAACACACAGACAGGATGTTCCAACGGAATAATAATAAAGACGGAACCAGGTCCGGTGTAAAACACACAGACAGGATGTTCCAACAGAACAATAGAAGAATGTCACCAAGTATAGGGTAGACCGCGTATACAGGTTATTCCAACAGAACAATAAAGAAATGGAATAACAGCAGTTCTCTTCATGAATAAGAAAGAATAACACCCCTTACCGTAACAGAAACTGGATATAGGAAAAGAAAAGTTAAGTAGCAAAAAGATTTTCTTCTATCTCTCTATAGTTTCTCTCTCTAGAGTTTCAGTGAATTCGTAAGAAAATAATGAAGGAATGAACTTCTATTTATAGGAAAATGGAATGCATAGTAACTAATCCATGAACGGTCCAGATTGATTTATTTTAATCTTACGGTCCATATTTAAAGAAAAATCTTTTAAATAAAATATAATATATTCTATTTATATAAAAAGATTTTTACTATGCAAACACTATGCAAAATATTATGCAACACTATGCATAATAAAATATAATATATTCTATTTATAGAATAACTTTAATAAAGTATTCTGTATTATATAAAAAGATGTTTCTGTTTTATTACGTTAATAATAAGAATAAAACAAAACGTCATCATCGCTATAATAATTCATATTATTAATCGAAAATAATTGAATCAAACTGAGCGACTTCTCACATAAATATCAATAATCAATACCGTGTGCTACTATGCAACAACGCGTATTACTGTACTTTTACTACCCAGTAGTTCAACAGTATCAACGGTAAAACTTCCGCCGTTATTTTCAATAAAATATTTTTGTCGTTTTCTCAATCCGACAATAATTCCGTTGTGGGGTCCACCAATAATTGTACCGTCGTACGAATATTTTCCGACACAAAGAATATTCCCTGACCAATCGAATATAATATAACAACTTGCATACTTTGCAAAATTTATAAATACTACCCACAACTATAATATTATCTCAAATTCACACCATAATATTAAAAAATTATTTCGAGAAAATTAATTCTTTATTCATAAAATCTGGGGTTTCACAGTGGAGGTACCAAAAACGGGAAGAAAGTCTTGAAATCAATATCTGGGAGAAGCTAAAGTGTCTAAGCTACTATTGAAGGCTATGAGCGATGAGGGATGGGAGAAGCTACTTGATAAAGTTTGTTTATTTTGCAATAAACACAAAATTGACATTATAGATATGAATGCTTTATTCCATGGGAGATCAAGTCGAAAATCTCATGTTATTACAAATTTTTACCATTATTATGTTGAGATATTTTGTACTATTTTGAATTGACAATTTCAAGAATTAAATGATTGTTTAACGGAAGCAAGTATTGACTTGTTTTTATCAGTGGCATGCTTAAATCCTAGTAATTATTTTGGTAGTTTTGATAAGGACAAATTGATTCATCTCGCTAGCTTTTATTCGAATGACTTCTTATAAAACTTGATAGTCAACTAGATAGTTACATTTCTGATATGAGGACAAAAAAGAGTTTTTGAAAGTTCAAAGGATTAACGGTCTGCAAGAAAGCTTATATGTATTAAGAAATATATTGTATTTCCTTTGATATATTGGCTTATAAATTGTCATTAATCTTATCTGTTGAAACTGCTACTATTGAAAGAGCTTTTTCTGCGAAGAAGATAATTAAGAGTAGGTTGCGCAATTTCATGGAAGATCAACTGATGAATGATTGTTTGATAACATACATCAAGAATGATGTATTTGATTGCATTGACAATGAAAATATTATGCAACAATTTTAATGAATGAAAACGCGCAGAGGACAATTATAATTATTATATTATACTAGTTATTTTTTGTGGATAAGTTTGATGGCTACAACAATGACATATATTATTTTTTTTGTTGTATATTTGAGTCATTTTTTGTTTGATACTCTAATAATTGACCCCACTACTGTGACGCCCCCAAAATATGTTCATTACATCCAACCCATTCTGAGTCGTCAAATACATGGTACAGAAATAACTACAACTTTATTATTACAACATATAAACTGTGAGTTTAAATACAGATATTACCGTCTAGAAAATATCCACACACAAATAAATTCCCATCATAATTATTGATACATTATTTTATAAAAATGGTGAGGACTACTAAACAACTCTCTCTAGAACCTTCATTCCATACCCCGACTAGTACTCGCTACATTCTCGCCTCCTGAGAAGAAAAATGGAACAAAAAAGAAAAGGGTGAGCTCAACTAGCCCAATAAAAAATATTATGACTAAGATAATATACAACAAATTATCGTTAGTCTTCAACAAGAAAAAATCTAATAGAATACAATAGACAACCAGTTTTAAATCAACAAATGCAGCGGAAACAACAATTCATTAGAAGAGTTAAGTAGAGCATGTAAACTACTATCTTCTATATATGAATTTAAAAGTTCATCGTCGATATTTTATCACTGTAACATCAATCAA
The DNA here is from genome assembly GCA_020205505.1 of Panax japonicus. Classification (NCBI taxonomy): domain Eukaryota; kingdom Viridiplantae; phylum Streptophyta; class Magnoliopsida; order Apiales; family Araliaceae; genus Panax; species Panax japonicus. Next base: position 60,975,128 of record CM035108.1, on the reverse strand, counting down.
TATATATCTGGAATCAAATATGCATCTTTGCACTACAGGCCAAAGATATTCATCAGTTGGTCATGTTCATCTAAACACCTGTTCATCTTTGCACTACGTGCCAAAGATATTAATCAGTCGGTCATGTTCATCTCAACACATGTTCATCTTTGCACTACGGGCCAAAGATATTCATCAAGAAATCATTCATCTTTGCACTACAGGCCAAAGATATATTCAGTAATTTCATCATTTAGGACTGAGGATGATGAAAAATATTTTAAAGAAAACGAATCCAGTGAAAAATGTATGTACACAGCTGTGTATTACACAGTAGGCTATGGCGACAATTTTTTAGGCTATAACGACGGTTTCACCCGTCTTCATAGCTATTTTGGGCTATAACGACAGTTTACCGTCGCTATAGCCCAAAAAATTTGTCGCCATAGGTATACTGTGTAATACACAGCTGTGTATATACATATTGCCCTTATTAATAATATATATTTTTATATATTAATGACGTCACTGGATCAATAACGATTCGACCATTGATTGGACCAATAACTCATCTATTTCGAGTTTGATAACCTTGGTCCTCAGGGTCATTCTTTCTTGACAAGAGCAATACACTTGGGAGCCTAATAGGTGTTTCAAGCATTGTAGAAACTTAGGAACCAACAGCCAATTCAATTCTAACTTAACATTTTTTTCAGTATTTAAAAAAACAAAAATTGATATATAATTTTAATGTTCCTTGGAAATTATCTGGTTGATATCTTCATGAGGAATTATATTTTCCATAAATGTTGTTTTATGAGTATTCAGTGAGACATATTTAAGCATCCAAAATGTTTGTCTTCAACCCATAAGGCAAGGCAATTGTCTTCACAAATTATATATTCGTAAGTAAAATAAAAGTAAGTAATCAGCAAAACGACCACAAAAAGATGATTTGAAAATGAATTTGTTACATTCAATATGCATGAATTGATTGGAAATAATTGCATGATTTGAAAATGAATTTGTTACATTCAATTTGAAGATGATTTGGAAATAATTGCTCTTCTTTTGACTACTTCAAATTAATTAAGACTAATCAATCATGATTATATATAACTTTACCCGTGAGTTTTGCATACCAAAATTTAAATTTGATTTAAACCGTTACTCAGTTCGTCGTAAAACGATGCGCTTGATAACTTTTTCGTGTGTCTATGTATATATATACGATCCATCTCTCCAGCGAACCATAGAGAGCAAAATAAAAATGAACCGGTTATAGCTACGGTTTTATTCGTCGTTATAGTATCGAAAGTCGGTTTTCTATACTATAACAACGGATAAAATTATCACTATAACCGATTTATTTTTAATTCGATTCTTATAGTTCGCTGAAAATAGTCGGCCTATATATATATATATACATACTCCTGTGAGTGATGGCTAATTTCATTTGCTTACCGTACATGGCACGTTTCAAATTTCATGTGAATTTCCACCAAACAATTAATTTCCTATATATGGTATTATTGCAGCAGCAGCTTCTTTCGAAGGTTACTTTCTTCCTGATTTATCATCCAATGAGCATCATATTCAACATATTTCCTTCATTCACAAAAAATGGGATCAATTGCATAAATGTAATATTTGACAATTCAATACTAATTTTTAAAATTTTTTAAAAAAATTATATTAATTGCATAAATGTAATATTTGACAACTCAATACTAATTATAAACTTTTAAAAGTTATACTAATTTTGATTTGATCTCAAATGTCAAACTATATCTTTAATTTTAGAAGAAATAAAATATTAATCTTGGTTGAGAATTAAATAGTCTTTTCATCCTAAAAATAAGTGCTCCATTTCTCTCATAATTATTTTTAGAAATATTAATATGAAAAATTATCATCAATAAATTTGTATTTATATGTATCCGGACTATACAACCTTATGTAGAGAGATTCTAGAAGGTCTAATTAAATGTTTTTATGAACAATAATAATAATAATAATAATAATAATAACGGAGTAATAAAAGTCAACAAATCTTACGTCAAACTGCACTCAACAAACAAATATCTAAAAATGGGCCAGCCGGGAGCCTTGTGGGGCCCAATCACAAGTCACTTGCGTGTGGACGTCATAGTAGAGAAACAAATTGGATCTCTCACTTCGAAGTAGTAGTAGTAGTAGCCGCATACATTGTTACTCAAATTGGATCATATGCAAAAGACAGTCCCTAAAAGACAAATTTGGGCCCACCACAAGATGGGTGACTCATATTAAGTGAAAGCCTTTTCACTTATTCATGGGCCATGCATTCCTGATATAGCCCACATGGCATGATCATACAAAATCAATACTCCCTCCGTCCCAAATTAACTGCTCAATTTTGACTTTTTTAAGTCAAATTGACTATTTTTAGAATTAATAATTAAGCATATATAAATATATTTCTAAAATTATAAAAATTAGGATTAGTAATAAATTGTATATACTTTCTTTTAGTTATAATCTCTTCACCTATATTTTAGCAAAAATAGTAAAAAGATTAGTTTTAAAAATGGTCAATTTGACTTTAAAAAGTCAAAACTGAGCAGTTAATTTGGGACGGAGGGAGTAATATTTTCTGGGTCCCACATTCTTCACACATATTTGGAAAAAGTATATATATACTTTATACTTGCTGCTTCATATGATACCGTCCACAAGTAGTACCAAAATTATTGAAACCATGATCACATGACAACCAGCTTAAAATAAGGCTTTTTCTAATTTCTTTAACAAATTAATTTCTATTTCTATTCGAAAAATCACAAAATAATGGTACATTTTACATAAAGTAAAAAGAGATACAAGTTGGGGTCAAATCTCCACACAACTTATTTGACTCTTTCAAATTGGTTGTATACCAATCTCTTCTAGGTAGGTAGCAGGCAGACATTGAGTGGTTGTACTTTTACTTTCACACAAGGAAGAGGATGAAAAAAAGAATCTTTAATCTTTCTAATTAGGCTAAACTAATAGGGATCTTCCTTAAAGCATCACTTCTTCTTCAGGATGAAGTAAAAAACTAAAAAGATTACAACAACAATGTGACCACACCACAATACTCACCAACCCAAATCTGCAAATCCACTTACTTTGCTTATTTCCCAATCTACAAAGCAAATGGAGAACTGAGGTTTATCTATACATTACCCTTTTGCCAAGGGAATTCTTGATGTCGAATTTTTGGCAATGGGTTAAGGTTTGTCAACCCATTCATTTTCAGTGGCCATTCTTCCTGAGCCGCGGGCACCCATTCTGCCTAATGAGCCTACAGCTGATAAATTCTTGAAACTGCTGCTGCCCTCACTGCAGTTACGGAACCTTCTTGATTTTCGGGGATTTGGGGAAGCCACATCCTTGAGGTCGGTATCCTTGTAGAGTTTAACTTTAACCTTTGCAACAACCAACTGGGCAATACTGGTTCGGCAAAATGGGCAAACAGGAGCAGTGAGGCAAGCAGTTGTTGGGTCGGGCTTGTTATGGCAGCACAAGGCTAGCGTGCAGTGTGCGCACATTTGGTGGCCACAGTCTTGCACTTCAATTGTGCAGACTTGGTCGAAGCATATGCAACATAGCTCGGCATCACTGGTCTGTATTAAGCATATTCTCACAGTGAATAACATTTAAAATTTACTTCTATATCTTGTCAACAGGTTTCAATCAACTAGTTCGAAAATTTTGCATTATATCATATTTTATAAAATACTATTCTTTTGGTTTCTGTTTTCATTATAGTTTTTTTTTTCTTTGCCAAGTTTCCAGATGTCATTTGATTTTTCAATCAATGAAATATATTTTAAATTTAGAACTCGAATTATATTTTAGCTTATGACCAGGACTAACATTGGGGCCAACCTAAAGACCTTTTGCAAGAGCCAAGAATCATACGAACAAATAATATTTGTCATTAATATACTAATCTATCAAGTTCAAACATTCACATCTCAAGTGGGAGACTAGGAACTTCTGAAGCAAAAAAGACTTTAACAGCTTATATTAAGACATCTTCCAAGGGTAAGTCATCGATAAACTAAATCAAGGTGGGATTCTAAATATTGGACAATTCGAAACAAGATTTTCCAACAGAGCTATAAAAAAAATACAACTTCAGTTTATATGTATTTAATTTAATTTAATTTTTTAAAAAAAACAGTGAAAATAATAAGAATTATGGAAGAAAACTCTACCCCTTTGCTAAAGGGAGGACAGTAACTTACCTCTGAGATATTATCCTCAATTCCAGCATCAGAATGAGATGGAGACGGCACGGAATATTCTGTCCCCTTTAAGATGCTTTTCTCCCTCTCCCTATTAGCCTCCGTTAAGGCCTGTTCTAAGAGAACTTTTGCCTCCTGATTAAGCTCACTAATGAACTTTAGAGGTGAAGGCCAGACAATAGGCTCAGCAGATGAAGGATTCAGCAGAGCAGCACATTCCCGATGCCTATGCTTTAGAGCAACTGTATATGGTATTCTCCTGCCAAAAGGAAAAATAATAGAACAAAGGTTCAATTGCATATCTTCAGCAAAATCCGTCATATTATTAACACAAAACTCTGAAAAGGGACAGTGACATATTTTGTACATAGGTTCTAGCTTAGTATCAAATCAAGGAATAAAAGGTTATTTCTTTGCTAACAAGATTATAGCCAAGTCTGCTGGATAATATCGTACGGATATTCAATCAGAAGGAAGAGATAATTTTACATGAAGCATCAATTTCAAGATTATGAAGTCTAACAGTACAAAACAATTCCATTGGCAAGATTACTTTATCAATCGGTCTAGTAAGCAAAATTTTGAGATTTCCTGTTAATGAGAGAAAAATCTTTATGTTGCTAGTATAGCTTCTTTTTCTTTCCTTTTTTTTTTCATGACCAACTAAGTTAATTAAGCAATTTTGGATTGAATAAAAGTTAAATTAATTTAACCATATAAAAAGAGATTGATTTGCCACTAATATGTGTATCTAGATATTGCCAAAATTTTCAAAATTAAGAAGACGGTGAATCAATACCCTGAAGAATCTCTTTGGAGCCGATCTGCCCCCCAAGCCAAAAGTTCACGTATGCAATCCAAAGAACCACCTCTTGCAGCTAAATGAAGCGGAGTGCTACCAGGGAAGCTGTAAACAAGATTTTTCTAATTCAAAATCAAACTTCGGCCAGCAAAGGTGGAATCCAATCAAGAAATTTATAAGTTATTACCTATATCCACCGGTTGAGGCACAAACCAGGGCTCCATTGTCTAATAGTATATGAACACAATCAGGGCATCTTTTACGGGCTGCTAAATGTAAAGGGGTAGCTCCTTTACCATCTCTAATATTCACAAATCGGGCAAATCCCCTAGAATCCAATACAATTTCAAAGAAATGTAAATAATAAATTGGATAAAACCAAACAAGACTAAGCCAAATCAAGAAAGAGAAGCTCACCAAGAAATAGCAACATGGGAGGAACGGGCAGTAGAGAGAATGGCTTGGAGGCAATCCGAATGGCCATAGTAAGCAGCATAGTGCAAACAAGTTCTTCCATTAAGTGAATCAAACATCAAAATCTGACCAAACATTTAAAAAAAACAAAAAAAAAATACATCAAATTTTCTTCACCTTCCAAGTATAATACACATATTACAGAGATATAAGAACAGAAAGGGGGGATTTACATACATTTGCTCCAGCTTGGATGAGCTTTTCCACACAAGAAATCTTCCCATGCATTGCAGCCAACATTAGCGGAGTCTAAACCATTCCCAATAAACCAAACTCAAAAAAGTCAATAAAAAGTTGAAAAACAACAAGAAACATTTTCAAGCAAAGTCAAATCTAAAAGTTCCACTTTGGTGCTTGTAATTAAAGCAAAAAAAGATTGAAACTTTACCCAAAAAATTCCCGAAACAATCAAATGAACCACTAAAAAACATAAAAAAATCTCACCTGCTTATAACGATTCACCACATCAGGATTAACAGATAGATCCAAAAGCATGGAAACAATCTGCAAAACACCAATTTCAAAACAATCAAAACCCGCCAAAATCACAAAGAAAGAATCAAGCTTTAAACAAAAACCCAGAAAAAATTGTACAAACCCACCTCGATCTGGCCATTTGCGGCAGCTATATGAAGGGCAGAGTGGCGATTGTAGACAGTGGAGTGATGAATTTGAGTTGGGTCTCTCTCCAATAGAATCTTTACGGTCTCCATATCTCCAAATTGAACCGCACTGAATAGGCCATGTTCGTAAGTTGTACTGCAACTCAGAACCTGACCCATCTCCTTCAAATTTAGAGAGATAATTAAATTTCAGGAGAAGAGTTTCTACTCCGCCGGCTTTAATGGTGGATGGGTGGCGTTTGATGGCTCATTGGTACATCTTACATTTAAATACTACTACTACTAGTAGTAGTTGTTCTTAGAGAGAGGAGAGAGAAAGTGTTGCCCGAAGAGAAGAAGGGAGTTGGCAGGTGACCGTGTTCAGAGGGAGGTGCCGGTGAATTGGATGAAACTAGGAAGTGGGGACGGAGGACGGGCAGAAGTCAGATATTTTACGGGCAGTTGGATTCCCAATAATAAATATAATATACCAACCCATCAAATGGTGAGTCAGTGGTACTATTGTGATTAGTCTTCTGTCCACTGCTCGAGTTCTCACATTCTCACCTTAAATTTTGTTTAAGTGTTGTGTTATTTCTAAATATGATTTTTTACTTGTATACTTGTAGGGTCGTAAATAAGTAGAATCTTAAATAATTTTAAAATATGATGTACGAATTCCTATTCTATTTAGTAAACAAATTTAGCTCTAGTTTTTTAAATAAAATTTAAGATAAATTAGACTATTTAACTTTATTATTTTTAAAAATAAAAATTAATTAATTAAATATTAAAAAGTCTTGTTTGACATAAACATTGTATTATTCGAATTAGACAGTTGGGATTCTTGACTGAATGTTGCCAAAGATTGAAAATAACAAAAATAGTCAGTCGTACAAATTATGTCTAAATGTATGTTTAGTTATTCAAGAGCACTTGAAAAATTTGTTTATCTAATAGCAACTTATTTTAAATATAATTTATTTAACTCAAAAACATAATATTTGGATCTCAAACATAACACATTAAAATTAATGTAATGCGTTTAGCTGCAAACTGCAAAAGTTATGGCCGGTAGCCGAACAAACCTATTGTCTCAGTCCTTTACATTAAACACTTGTTATTAAACATGTTTCAGAACTTCTCTTTTCAATTCTCAATTCACAACTGGTGGTTCAAATTTCAAAACAAATGTGGTCAGAGGATTGGAATCTCATCTTATTTTCAAATGGTAGAAGATGCTTAATTTCCTTCAATGACTCTCATTAAAGAATATTTGGTTAGTAATTGTGACGGCCCCAAAATAAGTATACATCATCCATCTTGAATTGTCAAATATATGGTACAAAATATAAATAAAAACTTAATTATACAACTGTCGTGTAAAATACTACAAAATATAACTGAGAGTTTAAACAGGAATATTGTCTTCTAGACAATATTCACTCTCAAATAGAGTCCTCATTACATTTATTATCACACTAGAATAGTGAAAACTACTAATACACCATCTCGGACCATCACTCTGTTTTTCGACTAGTCCCGGCTACGTTCTCATTTCTTGAAGAGAACAATGAAAGAAAGGGTGAGCTCAACTAGCCCAGTAAAAAATATTATGACTAAGATAATGCAGAAAAAATTATCATTAGTCTTCAACAATGTTAAACTGATAAAATACAATAGACATTAAGTTTAACTGCAGCGGAACAAGAAATCCATTAGAAGAGTCAAGTAGAAAATAAAATCTATTATCTTCTATGATTTAAAATATTTTCATCAATTTATATCGCTGAGACTCAGCTTAATAAATAAACCACATCATCTAATCATCCCTGTACCACGACCAATGATATTCATTAAATCATCAATGGTCATGACTATACCGTATAATCTCTGGTTATAATCATACCAAAAACTGTCCATCAATGCATTACAGGCCATTGAGGATTTTTTACCACATCATTTATAACATTACAGGTCGTGATTATACCGAATGATCCTTGGACATAATCATATTAAGTCCATCTATGCATGTAAGCCAAAGATGACTTTCATCACAATATAAGCATGAGGATGATGACAATGATATAAGAATTCAATAAAAACAAGTTCAAGAATTAGTTTATCCAGGAACCAATAACGTCCAAATTGTTAACATGATACTGCTTTGTGGGGTAAAACTCAAGAACGCTCAGAAGAATATTTTCATGAAAAGATACTGGATGAAGCGCAAATATCAAGGATATTCCACTAATTTCATGGAGTATAAAAGCCAAAACTTTAACCAACTGAGTATAATAAAGAATGGAATAACAAAAAAAATCACCAGGCATGCGATAGACCGCACAGACAGGTTATTCCAACAGAATAATAAATAACGGAACCATGTCAGGTGTAATCCGCACCGACGGGATATTCTAACAGAATAATAAATGATGGAACCAGGTCATGCGTAAACGCACAGACAGAATATTCCGACAGAGTAATAAAGAATGGAATAACAACAGAATTCACCATGCATACGATAGACCACACAGACAGGTTATTCCAACAGAATAATAAATAATGGAACCAGGTCATACGTAAACGCACAGACAGGATATTCCGACAGAATAATAAAGAATAGAATAACAACAGAATTCACCATGCATTCGATAGACCGCACAAACAGGTTATTTCAATAGAATAATAAATAATGGAACCAGGTCATGCGTAAACGCACAGACAGGATATTCCGACAGAATAATAAAGAATGGAATAACATAAGAATTTCATCATGTATGCAGTACTTTGCATATACAAGTTATTCCAACAAAATAATAAGGAATGGAATAACAGAAGAATTTCACTAAGTATAGGGTAGTCCCCGTATACAGGTTATTCCAACAAAATAATAAAGAATGAAATAACAGGAGTTCTCTTCATGAATACGAAAAAAATAATATCCCTTACCTTATAAAGAAGAACTGGATATAGGAGTAGTGAAGTAGCAGAATACTTTTCTTCTTTCTCTCTATAGTTTCTCTTTCTAGAGTTTCAGTGAATTCATAAGAAATAATGAAGGAATGAACTTATATTTATAGGAGAATGGATTGAATAGTAACTAATTCATGAACGGTCCAGATTGATTCACTTTTAAATGGACGGTCCAGATTGATTTAATAAAATATTCTAATAAAACAAAATCTTTTTAAATAAAATATAATATATTCTATTTATAATCTAATAAAACGAATAACTTTATAAAAGTATTATGTTTTACATAAAAAGATTTTACTATGCAGGCACTATGCAAACACTATGCATAATAAAATATAATATATTCTAATTATTGTCTAATAAAATAAATATCTTTATAAAAGTATTCTATTTTATATAAAAAGCTTTTCTGTTTTATTACATTAATAATACTAATAAAACAAACTTCATCATCATTATTATACTTCACACTATCAATCGACCAAGTCGTTCTCAGGAAAGCGGGGGCTTTCCGATAAGGATTTCTCTCTATTGGCGCGCAATTAGGTGACCAAACCTTTCTTTGGCAGAACTTCTAGACATCGTTAATATTACAAATAATAATGTTAATAACTTCGTCGTCTCAATTATTGATTTAATAATATATAAAATATTGACAATAATTGAATCAAATAACGTGAGATAATATGCAGCAATTACTGTAGCAATAATTGAACAAAACTGAGTGACTTCTCACGTAAGCATCAATAATCAATACCGTGTGCTACTATGCAAATACGCGTATTACTGTACTTTTATCACCGGGTGTTTCAACAGTTAACGGTAAAACTTCCGTCGTTATTTTCATAAAAATTGTTTTGTCGTTTTCTTAATCCGATAATAATTCTGTTGTGGGGTCCACCAATAATTGTGTCGTCGTGCGAATATTCCCTGTTAAAACGAATATTCCCCGACCAATCGAATATTATATAACAACTTGCATACTTTTGAATATTATTGGTTATAGTGAGGAGACAAAGGGCTATAGACTTTATGATCCCTCTAATGACCAATTATGTAAGACCCCAATTTATTATTAATAAAATTTAATTTTTTTCTATTTATTATTTTGAAATAGTAAGGGTTGATTTGATTAATGTGGATATTTATGGGTAAAATACGCAAATAATTTAAAATAAGCAAGTGGTTATAAAATATTCATTGTTGTCGGGGAATATTCGTTTGGTCGTGGAATATTGGTAATGTCGGGGAATATTCGTACGACGGCGCAACCATGTGTGGGCCCCATAACGAAAAACGATTGGATGAAGAAAACGACAAATATAAGTTGTTTAAAAATAACGGCGTAGTTGTTACCGTTAATACTGTTAAAATACTCGGTTGTTAAAACACAGTAGCACACGGTATTGCACCAATTATTGATTCTTACGTAAGAAGACACTACTCAATAATGCTTACAGTAATTACTGTTCAGTGTTTTATTTTATTGATTTAATAATTGATGCGTTGATATTTTATATTGCTGTTGTTTCAATAATTGTCATTACACAGTATTTTTCATTATCGAAGCAATAATTCATATTATCTGAATAATATTATTAGATAACATTATTAACAATGTCTAAAAAGTTCTGTCTAAGAAGAGGTTTGGTCACCTAATTGCGCGCCAGTAAGGAGAAATTCTTATTGGAAAGCCCCCTTTTTCCTGGAAACTGCTGGATGTCAATATTGTGATTCTGTAATATTATTTGTGAATAATTAATTATTGATTTATATGATGAGGAAAATATTGATTTTATGTGGATATAGATGGAGAAAATTTTTAATGTGACAATTATTAAAAATTGAAATTTTATCTTTTTCTGATAAAATAATTCATTTAAATATATTATTATATTTTAATAATATAATAATGATGATATTTTTATGATAAATGTGGGATATATGAGTATATGTGGAGGAGGAGTATTTTTGTTATCAAAAATATTTAAAGCATGTTTTATGTGTCGGTGGACCTCATTTCTTGACTGAAATTTGATTATAGCTTGTAAAATCGCCCGTTTGTAGATTTCGGTCAATTTTTGTTTGGAATTTGGAAAAAATTTCTTCTGCAAAGTTGTAGAGAGTTGAATTTCCTATAAAAACTCGTGGGATTTGAATTTTTTGATAAAATGCTATTTATTATGAATTATTGAAGTCCCAAAGCTCCGAAATAATTAATTTTTGAAAGTTTAAAATAATTTAAATTAGAAAAACATTTTTGATATGTTTGGTGGGCTTGGTTGGTTGTTGAAATGAGCTGATTTTAGTTTATAAGAGTGTGCATAGGAAAAATTATATATATATTAATATTATATTAAATTTTCTACTTTAATGTTCTAAGCATTTTCCTATAAATAGGGTGCTTAGGTTAGAATTAAAAATCACACCAGAAATTGAAGTTTTCTCTCTCTATATTATCGAGCGTATTCTTGTGAGTATTTTGAGTATACTTTGAGTACTGTTGCTATACGGTGCAAGTTCAAGTCATAGCTTATATCTGGTGTTTAAACTAGAAGTACTGTCTTTCGAGGTAAGGGATATTATTTTTTTTCGTAATGATTTTATTTCTTCAATATCATTATGCTGAAATATTGATATGAAGTTTTTATCAAATTTGGAACTTTTGGTGTCGGAATTACTATTCACATATACGGTACTATTCACGTATACGACACTATTCACGAATATGGCACTATTCATCAAAAAATAAAAATTTTCCCTTTTCGTCTAAAATATCTATTGTGGATACTAGCTTTGATTGTATCCATGTTTTGATCATTCTTGGATTTTACACCACTATGATTATTTTTGAGGTATTTTTGGACACGGATAAAATAAAGTACGAATCCTTAATCCTTAATCCTTGTCATTTTGTTTCACTGGATTCGTTTCTTTAAAAATATTTTTTATCATCCTCAGTCTTAAATGATGATATTATTGAATATCTTTGGCCTGTAGTGCAAAGATGAATGATTTTTGATGAATATCTTTGGCCCGTAGTGCAAAGATGAATATTTGATTCCAGATATATATTGATTGATGTTACAGGGATAAAAGATAGACGATGAAATTTTAAATTCATATATAGAAGATAGTAGTTTGCATTCTCTACTTAACTCTTCTAATGAATTATTATTTCTGCTGCGAATATTGATTTAAAATTTGTTGTCTATTGTATTCTATTAGATTTTTTTTCCTGTTGAAGACTAATGATAATTTATTGTATATTATCTTAGTCATAATATTTTTTACTGAGCTAGTTGAGTTCACCCTTTTTTTTTGTTCCATTTTTTTCTTAGGAGGCGAGAATATAGCGAGTACGAGTCGGGGTATGAAATGAAGGTTTTAGAGAGAGTTGTTTAGTAGTCCTCACTATTTTTGTAAAATAATGTATCAATAAATGTGATGAGAATTTATTTGAGTATAAATATTGTCTAGAAGATAATATTTGTATTCAAACTCACAGTTTTACTGTTGTAATAATAAAGTTGTAGTTATTTCTGTACTATGTATTGACAACTCAGAATGGGTGATGTATACCTATTTTGGGGGCGTCACAACTTGTCTCCCAGGATACAATGACACTGTATACTTTTGCAACACTACAAAAAGTATACTTTATGAACCAAAAAAATGCTCTAACTTTTTCTCAAATTTACTAAGGAAACCGATGAAGAAATTATATATTATAATGCTCTATTATACTAGAATGTTTGAGAAATGGATGATTTTGAAGGCTGCCCCTTCCTATCAATTTATAGGAGGGGTTGGTGACTCTTTGGATGGGCACAACACCCCTAAAAAGGTTTGGGGTGCTTCTAAAGAGGTATTATTTGTATCTCTTGGTCAAAACGACGCAGTTTTGATCATTTGCAGAATAGGTGCATCTATTCGGTCCCTTAAAACAACGTAGTTTAAGCATTAGCAGAACAACATAGTTTTAGACTTGGAAGAAAAGGCGCGACAAAATGACGTAATTTTGAGCTGCTCGTTTAAACTTACAGATACATTTCCTCAAAACGACACAGAAAAACGATTTAAGATTTACACAGAAACGGCGCGAAGCTGTCTACACAAATAATGCAGTGCATTCGAATCCTTCATTTTTCGCGAAATATATAGAAGATTTGGCAAAAAGGGATTTTATTCATTAAAAAGAATATGAGCAAGGTTTAGGATTGAATGGAGTGGGACCTCTACGGTTCTTTGTTGAGGAAAATGAAATTGTATGCGTTAAAAAGAATATGAGCAAGGTTTATGATTGAGTGTAGTTTGGGACAGAAAAAATAAAAAAATTAAGTTATAGAGAAAAAATAAAAAATTTATATGTTTTTTTAATGTTGGTACTGAGTTTATAAAGAAAAAAAGATTTAAATTAATATTTAAATTGCTAAGTTACGAATATATATATAGGGGGCTGATCCATATTAACAACAAATCTTGATCGTTCATCCGAATATACCTAACGATCAATATAACTTCTTTCTGCAGTTTAATTTCTAGTATTCCGAAGTTTAATATTTCGAACGGGACAAATGTCCAAAATACTCTCATTGTAAAAGTCCGTCATCCGCAGTATTAAACTGCAGACGCTAGCTATGACTGACTAATTGAGAAACGACATCATTTTTTAAATAAGTCAGTTGGAACCCATCTCTATTATTTGGTCAATAGAGATGTCGTTTCTCAATTGGCCAGCCATACCCAGCGTCCGCAGTTTAATACTGCGGATGAGAGACTTTTACAATGCGGATATTTTGGACATTTGTCTCATCCGCAGTATTAAACTGAGGAATATTAAAAATTAAATTGCGGACGTGAGCAATATTAGACTATTAGTCATTAGATATTTGGATGGATGATCAAGATTTATTGTAAAGATAAATTTTTTTTTACAACGTTAACTATGAATCAGCCCCCATATATAGCTATACAATATAAGGGTATAGTAAGAATTATAAAAGATGATCTTATGTTATTTAATTTTTCTTACAAATCTATTTATTTTTGAACGGAAAAGTTTGACCAAAAAAGTGACTAAATTTTCTATTCATTTTTTTTCTTTTTTATTAAAAGAATAAGTAACAAAGAAATTGAAATTAAAACATAAGTTATTCTGTCCATTGTTTTTGTCTTTAAAACTCAGCAACAGAATGTACGGTGGGTGGATCCATCTTACTATAAAATGTGTTACCTCAGTTTCATATTCATCAATAGCACCATCCAATAATTTTGTAGATGATAATTATACAGTACTTGTAATTATTGTATTTGTTATTCTCAAAAAATTGAACGAAATTATATTAATTTTAAATTTTAAGATTTTACGAATTAACTATAAAAAATCAAAATATATCTCGGAAGAGAGATAATAATAATAATTAATATGAAGGAATTTAATTACATAAGTATTTTAATTTGTCATTTTTATTTAATTTTAATTAATTAATTATATACGTTTTTTCTTATCGCTAATGTTGCTGGTTAATCTTGAATCTAATTTTGTGTATAAAAATCTGTCCTTTCCGAACCTCCTAAATTTAATATATTTGTCAAAGTTAAAATTGGTCGGGAAAAGCTCCGTGTGTTTCTTCAATTCAATCCCTTCACCAAGGACAAAATTAATCTTTATTTGTAAAATTCATGATCTATTTATTTTCATATTTTAACCTAAATTAAATTATAATTTAATATTGATGACATAATAATAAAATATTAATTTTAACCTGAGAAAATTGTGTCTTTTTATACTATTATGAGTCAAATGAGAACAAAAACTCTAGACTCTTTTGTGAAATAGAAATAATATTTAATAAAGAATTTTGGCATGTAAGAAAATTATAGGAGAATAATATAACTAATTTGAGGTATCTTAGTGAAATTTGACAATGAAAAACCATCTTCTCTCCCCCCATCCTCCCTACTCCCTACTTCATTTTGAAATATGTCGCGGGCCAAAGACGCCAATAGATAACTACTCTATAAGAAGATAATCCACCTGGGAGTAGGACCATATATATATACTAGCTGGGTCCCGTGTCTTCGGCACTGTATGAACAATATGATTTATCTCAAATTTTGAACGATCAAAATAATTTATTGAGTGTGCGGAAAATTTAAAGTCATTTGTATTTTATTAAATTATTATTAGATTATTAGATAGATAGATGTATTTTATTAGATAGATGTATGAACGGTGGGATTTATCCCAAACTTTGGACGGCTCAGATGATTTATTGAGTGAGCGAAAAATTCAAAATCATTTGTATTTTATTAGATATATATATATATATATATATATAGCGCAAGGATCAAGTGCATACCTCTTATCTTACTCACCCGTGCTCACCCGCCTTTAGGTGACGGTTTTGGTCATACAACCGTCGTCTATACTTTTAGCGACGCTATATATTGTCCGTCGCTAAAAGTATAGACGACGGTTATATGACCGAAACTGTCGCCTAAAGGGGGTGAGTAAGATAAGGGGTATGTACTTGATCCGGACCGTATATATATATATATATATATATATATATATATATATATATATATGTTCGACTCTTTTTAGCGAACTAAAAGAGCGAACTAAGAACGAATCGGTTATAGCAACGGGTTTTTTTCATCGCTATAGCATAAAAAATCGGCTTTCTATGGTATAACGACAGAAAAAAACCGTCGCTATAGCCGGTTCGTTCTTTCCAGTTCGTTGGAGAAGTGGACTATATATATACGGTCCGGATCTTAAACTCATCACTTATCTAATCACCCCCTTTTAGCGACGGACCGGACAACGATTCGGTCCGTCGCTATATGTTGTCCGTCGCTAAAAGCTAAGACGACGGTTCTACATATAGCGACGGACCGAATCGTCGCCCGTCCGTCGCTAAAGGAGGGTAAACAAGGTATGTTAGATAAGGGGTGAGCTTAAGATCCGGACCGTGTATATATATATATATATATTATTTGATGACTTTTTAAAATCATAATTTTTTCAATTTTAATCAATTTATTGATGAATATTGTAAGCTATCTAAAAAATATTACTCATTATAAATTTTATTGTTTCATAATTTTTAACGAGTCATCTTAATTTTGAGTTTCAAAATTTCTCCAATCAAATTTCAAAAATCAATAATGATTAAATAATTTGAAACAAAGAGAGTAAATTTTATTCTACTTAATTTTTTTTCTGATATTTATTAAAGTCTTACATAGTAAATTTAAAAATAATTCCTTTAAATAATTTTACAGTTACAATTGAGAAAATCATTCCCTCCACAATGACACCAATACTTTTTTGCCATTAATGTTGGTACAGGCTTGAAGTGCTACACATCGTAAATTTAAAGATCCGTTAATCGCGCGCAATCAAACAAAATAATTAAATAATAATCTTAAATTAAACTCAATAATAAATATTTTTCAATTCAATTCAAATAAAATACTATTAAATACCAAAATCATAAAATAGAATTGCAGCTACCTTAAACTAAGATCATATTTGTTTGCAAGAATTATAATCTCGGGATTATAATTCATATGATTATAATCATAAGACAATTAGATTAAATAGTCATTCTCACGTGTTTGTTTTTATGAGATTATTTATGGTATAACTTAAAATAATCTCATGTTCTGTTTGTTTTATTCTGGAATAATTAAAGTATTGGATTAAAAAATATTGTTCACACTATTATACCCTTACCAATAATAACATATTTTAAACTTATTTATGCATAAAAAATATATTTACTTATTATATATACACTCCCAACCCAAACCCAAACCCAAACCCAAACTCAAAAAAAATAATATTATGTGATGAATTAAAATGACTCAAGAATTATTTCGGACTCAGGATTTAAACCCATGTTATTTAAGAGATACTCCCAAAAATAATATGTGTCAAAAATTATAACTCAAGCTAGGAAAATAAATATTGCATCTATTATTAATGGTATTCTTATATTTTTAAATGAAAAATAAAATAAAAAACACAAACTAAATTGGGGGAAAAATAAAATATCAGAAGTATACGAGGTCAAACTTTAAATTCACTAAAACATTGGGAGCATCACTGAAAATAGTCTGTCTCGTAGTAGTATAACTTCCGGGTTGAAGTTTGTGAGACGGAAGATGACAGTTAGGCGAGAAAGACTGAATTTTGATTCTGTTGAAGATTTTTTACTCTCTATCTACTCCTTGTAAGAATTCCCTACAATTTATGTAGGAAAATGAATCTACAATTTGCAGAAACCAGACGATAAGACTGGTGAAGTTATTTAGGGCTTCCTTATTCTTTTTCACCACAAAATTCAATCCAGGTAAAACCCTTAAAACACTATCTTCTTTTTCTTTTTTTTTGCATTTTACATTGATCAACTATCATCTTATAATTTTGCTTTATCTCGCAGCTAAATTGAAATTCCCTAAAACGACACCCAAAGATTCACACACCCATAATTTCTTTGCTCATCATGAATTTATGTTGGTCTTCATCCAGTAATTGCGTACAGTTTGGGTGTTTTTTTTTTCCAGTGAAATTTTTAGTTTTTTGAGGGAGTGATGTTGTCAAAAGCAGAGGGTCGGAGGAAAATGGGTGATGATTCAGGAAATGGGAAGCTGTTAAATGATATTGAAGCCATTAGTAAAGCTTTGTACCTAGATAAAATGCGGCCAAAGAATTCTATTCCTACTGTAAGTAATAAATTTAAAGCTGTTGGGATTGGGAAAACCCAATTGCCTGATTCCAAATCAAAAATGAAGGATGTTAATGAAAACCCAGTAGGCAAGGAGAAGAGGTCCATTTGGAGTTGGAAGGGCTTAAAGGCTTTGACCCATGTTCGAGACAAAAGGTTTAATTGTTGTTTTTCTCTCCAAGTCCATTCCATTGAAGGGTTGCCACCGGATTCTGATGATCTTAGCCTTTGTGTTCATTGGAAGAGGCGGGATAATGAGTTGACCACTCGTCCAGCCAGGGTTCTTGAGGGAATAGCTGAATTTGAAGAACAGTTGACGCATACGTGTTCGGTTTATGGTAGTAGGAGTGGTCCCCACCATTCAGCAAGGTACGAGGCAAAGTATTTCCTATTATATGCATCAATGTTTGGTTATGCTGAGCTTGATTTGGGAAATCATCGGGTTGATCTTACTCGTTTGCTACCTCTAACTCTAGAAGAATTAGAAGAGGAAAAGAGCTCAGGAAAGTGGACAACTAGTTTCAGGTTATCAGGTAAGGCCAAGGGTGCAACCTTGATTGTCAGTTTTGGGTATTCAGTTATTGGAAATCATTCTATTGGACCTGCTACGAACAGTGATCTCCCCCGGGTCTTAAATGTGAGGCAGAATAGTTATCAAAGTGATGATCGAAGTTCAGTAAGACGAGCTGGAAGCCTTCCTTCTAGGACCCGTGCTTCATCTCGTTCGGTAGAAGAAATAAAGGATCTTCATCAGGTTTTGCCGCTATCAAGGTCTGCACTGTCTGATTCAGTAAATATGCTGTATCAGAAGTTTGATGAAGAGAACTTGAGTATTTCAGTTGATAAGCTGGGGCTTAATGTTATCTCTGATCCTCTTGAGTCCATCAAACCAAATTCATACACAAATGATGCTGCCAAGGACAATGTTGCAAGTCAGTGTGAAGTTAGTGAAGTATCTTTGGTAGAGAATGTGATAGAATTGTCCTCACAAGAACAGGTAAAACCAGAAGATGATTCCTTAAAGGCTACTGATGGTTCCGTAGAAAATATTCTTGATCTTCGAAGAATTGACAGCTCTGATGGTGCAGCCTTTGAAGAGGGCACCAAGGTTGAACCCATGGTCCAGGAATTTGATTGTCGCAGAGATAACCTTGTGTCGAGCGACTGCAACTCTAAGGAAGATGACTTATGCAACACAGAATTGCTCTTGAAAGAAATGGAGTCAGCACTGAGTAGCATATCAGATTTGGTGAAAGAAGGATCAGATTCTCAAGAAGAAGACTGTTGTACTTCAAGCCAAGAGAAGTATCTGGAGGTTGAATCAATTCATAAAGTGAGTAGCAAGGGTAAATCACATAGCTTGGATGATGTCACTGAATCTGTTGCTACTGATTTCTTTAACATGTTGGGAATAGACCACAGTCCTTTTGTCTTGAGTTCAGAAAGTGAGCCTGAGTCCCCAAGAGAGCGTTTGTTGAGACAATTTGAAAAGGATTCTCTGACCGATGGATGTTCATTATTTAACTTTGATATTTACGGGGATATATTAGAATTGGAGTGCAATACTTCATCTGGATCTGGATTTGTGGCCATTTCTGAGAACTTCAATCACTCATCGGCTGTACAAGCTTACAAGGAGATGCCTAAGCTAGAAACCCAGGCACTGAGGAGCGTACCAAGGGCCTCAATGTTGGAAGACTTGGAGACAGAAGCTTTAATGCGTGAATGGGGCCTCAATGAGGAGGCTTTTCAATGTGATCCACCTAATAGCTCTGATGGGTTTGGAAGTCCAATTGATCTCCCTCTGGAAAAGCCTCTTCCACTGCCTGCTCTTGGAGAAGGCTTAGGGCCATTTGTTCAGACTAAGAATGGGGGGTTTTTACGGTCTATGAGTCCTCAACTTTTCAAAAATGCCAAAGTTGGTGGGAGCTTGGTCATGCAGGTTTCTAGTCCAGTCGTTGTACCTGCAGAAATGGGTTCAGGTATACTGGAGATACTACAGGGTCTGGCTTCAGTTGGAATTGAAAAGCTTTCAATGCAGGCAAATAAGTTGATGCCCTTGGAAGATATAAGTGGAAAGACAATGCAACAAATAACATGGGAGGCTGACCCCAGTTTAGAGGCCCTTGAGAGGTTTGTTATTTCTATTTATACATTGCTGTGTGGAGTTGAAATCACTACATAAACATATATTTTCTGTCAAGTATTCTAAAGTGGTATGATATTGTTTTAACCCTTGTTGCAGGCATGCATTGATGCAGAATGAATCTGAGGTTGGGAAAAATACATCTGGTCGGCAAAATCAAGTGAAAGGAAAACCATCTGGTCCCACATCAAGTAAACCTCGATCAAATTTATTTGGCGATGAGATGGACACTGAGTGTGTATCATTGGAAGATCTTGCTCCTTTAGCTATGGACAAGATTGAAGCCCTTTCAATTGAGGGTCTGAGAATACAATCAGGCATGTCAGACGAGGATGCACCTTCAAACATAAGCCCACAATCTAATGGTGCATTCTCAGCTCTTCAGGGGAATATGGTCAATATTGGTGGGTCATTAGGTTTGGAGGGTGCAGGTGGACTGCAACTGCTTGACATTAAAGACAGCGGTGATGATGATGGGGGTTTAATGGGTTTATCACTAACGCTTGATGAATGGATGAGGCTGGATTCTGGTGTAATTGATGATGAAGATGAAATCAGTGACCGAACTTCAAAAATTCTTGCAGCCCATCATGCTGCTTCTGGTGGCTGGTTTCGCGGGAAGTCCAATGGAGAAAGAAAACGAGGCAGAGGCTCCAAAAAGTGTGGTTTGTTGGGGAACAACGTCACAGTGGCACTAATGGTGCAGCTGCGTGATCCATTACGAAACTATGAACCTGTTGGTACGCCAATGCTTGCGCTCATTCAGGTTGAGAGATTGTTTGTCCCACCAAAACCAAAAATATACAGCACAGTTTCAGAGATAAGGCACAACAATGAAGACGAGGACGGGTCTGAACCTGCAAAAAAAGAGACAAAGGAGTTGGCAAAAGAAGAGAAGTTCCAAGAAGAGGAAGTCATTCCTGTGTTTAAAATCACAGAGGTTCATGTAGCCGGTTTGAAGATTGAGCCAGGTAAAAAGAAGCTTTGGGGTTCCAAATCTCAACAACAGTCTGGGTCCCGTTGGTTGCTTGCCAATGGAATGGGAAAGAATAATAAGCATCCACTCATGAAGTCAAAGGCAGCTGCTAAAACTTCTTCCTCGACAACAACTAAAGTCCAGCCTGGGGAGACCTTGTGGAGCATCTCTTCTCGTGTTCACGGCACAGGAGCTAAATGGAAGGAGTTGGCTGCTCTGAATCCTCATATTCGTAATCCAAACGTTATCTTTCCAAATGAAACTATCAGGTTGGGCTGATTGAAGCAGGCCTTTTCAAGTTTCACCATATCCATCCTCTTTTGGCAAATGGGGTTTGTTATTTGAACAATGTGAGGTGTAGTGGAACTGGTACAAAAAATTACTCCGACTTATTTTGAAACATACCAAGACCACATAGAGCATGCAGGCCTGGCTAAGGAAAAGTAATGGGCACTAGTGCCACTTGATGAAGTAAGTTGGATGCTTGAGCGCTAAAACAATCTTTTGGCTTGAGATGGTTTAAATGGAATGCACATGGAATTGTTCAAGTGACGAGATATTGCTGAAGTCTGCCGGTGCTGGTTTACTATAATATACAATAAACAAGGTCAGTGTATATTATGTTTACGCAGCAACATGTAGAGAACACATAGTTCTACAATTTTTACATCTCGTTGATGATATCTTTTGGTTTTGGCGCCTTCTTGTCCTTGAATAATGAACATTATTCTGTTAATCTAATGGATGAACTGATTACTTGTTCTTTGTTATCAAATGGGTATTTTCCTCTAAATTCCATTCTTCTTTGCATTTGATGTACTTAACACTTCCTATTCATCTTCAATTTTAAGTCTTCATTTGCATTCCTTGAGAGCCTTCTCTTTTGTAGTTTTTACTCCTTCCTGATTCGGTGATTCCACACAATGAAGCAACAAGTATTCATAATGAAATCTATTCCTACTACTACCAACCATGTAAACTTTTCAACTTAAACTAATATAAGTAATATCTTTCCAGTGCATGAACCCTTGATAATCTTGGGGGTATTGACTTGCATCAACAGTAGATATGAATGCCGTGAGGAGTTGGTGATTACTTAGGTTGTGTGATTTTTTTTTTGGATTAATTTCTGAAAGGTGGTCAGAACTGTTAGAGTGTGTGTTTTTAGGTGTGGTAGGTTTTTGTTTTGAAGCTTTGAAACCTATTCAACTTTAGACTATATATTAAAAATATTATGAGTACAAATTGTAATTAATATCAAAATTATATTATATATATTAGAAATATATTAACAATTACTTTAGTTATCAATTCTCATTATATATAGGAGACCTTTAGTTAATTAATGTTACAAAATCATTCTAACTTATATATTAATTATTAAAATTTAGTTAGTTAATTTTTAAAACTAAAATTATAATGGCAACTCATTATTGTACAACAATTATATTCCTAAATAATTATATATTAAAAATATAAGAAAATATTATGAGTTAATAATAATTAATATAAAAAAAATTGTAATGTATATTACAAAATGTATTAACGTTTAAAATTTAATAAACAACTTTATTTCATATAAGAAACCTTTAAGTTACTTAATGTTAAAAAAATCATGACTTATATATTACTAATTAAAATTTAATTATCTATTAAAATTTTATTCCATAATCATCAATAATCAATATAATTAATTTTGTATACCAAAAGTGTAAAATTGCCATTAAATTTATTTTAAAAAATTTATAATGGTCTTATATTTACCCTTTTGGTACAAAATATTAATTGAATAAATGTTAAAATAAAACTCAATGTTACACATAAGTATTTTTTTATTTACGTGTTGCTACTATGTCATCAATTTTTGACGTGACACTATCAATTAGTCGTAATTAGAAAAAAATAAATTTTAATCCTCTAATTGAAAAAATTAATAAGACAATTCCCAAAGTGATTTTTTTTAAAAAAAGTTTAATCATCTAATTGAAAATTTGAGAAAACAATCTCCAAAGTAGAAAAATATTAAAAATTCAGGGTATTAATTCATATTTACGCCACTCTAATACTACGTTTATGCTTTTAGGTTTCTACTCAACTTTGATCTCTAATTAAAAATGCATGTATAAATACGAAGGATTGATCATAAAAACTAAATATTAAAATTTGAAACTATATAAAAACTTAATATTGAATTGAATTAAAAATAACAAAAGAATCAAATTAGTAACATTCAATATGTGATTTGTAGTCATTTGTTTTTAAGCAAAATTTATAGTCATTCTAATAATAATAGTAAGTCAATGTGAAATTAAAAAAAAATATTTTTAGTCACTATATAAAGTAATTTAAAAATAATTATATTTAAAAAACAACTCGTGCTTCGCATGGGGCTGAACTTAGTTGGTTATATTATCAATAGTATACTCTATAAAATATTGTTCAAAAGTTTATATTTAGTTTTTTTAGATAGCATTTTTATTTATAATTAAAAATAAATTTATTTAAACAGTCCAAAAAGGTTAAAATAAAAAATACACGTATTTAGATATTTTAGATAGACAATTATCAAACACATTATTTCATTCTGTATTCAGAGTTTCTAAGATTCTCTTAATACATTCAAAACTATTCATTCAGTTTTATGGACAACTACTTAATAAAACAACATAGTTTTGTATAAAATTTAAAATTAAAGACTTGTTTTATAAAACCCAAAAATGAAAAACTTAACTACTCTAAGGAGTAAATCTACGTGGTAGGAGCTAGGGGAATCTAGGAAAATCTTCCCGTCTATGTAGTGGAGTTTGTTGGCAATAGACTCGAAATGGAGACTAGGTTATCACATTTGCTCTGCACATTATCTCAAGAAGAAAAAGTAAGAGATTATTATTAGTATCATAATAAATTATATTATTGTTCCTTCAAATTTACAAATCTTGGTAGAGTAATATAACTAACAAAATACATTTTACAAGGAAAGAAATAACGTAGTATCAAGGAAACTCAACATCCACCAGCAAGTGACAAGCAATTCATAAGAACACTACCTAGTTTTCCTTCATTGATGGCCTCGTATACTTTCTCAATGTCCTCCCCTGGACTAATCTTCCTTGCACCACTAAGAATCTCAGTCCCAACCTCACTCCTAACAAACTTATATATAGGATATGACCTGCATTTCTTGATCCTATTTTCTATTTTGAAATCCCCATTCTGAAATCTCTCCCTACTTTTCATCACCTCCTCACCCAAACATTCCTTCAACTCCTCCATAAACACTGGTATTCGCTTGAAAATCGAATAACCATTCTCATCCATACCTTCTCCTTTTGAGTCTTTGAGTGCTCCTTCCACAAGTACTCCTCGGAGTTGAGCCAAAAATGCATAAGTATTTGTGGGATCATCGATATAGCTGAAAACTGGGTGGTGCTCAATGACTTGCAAGAGCTCCTTCTCACAAAAACGCGATTCAAGTAGTGATCCATCTTGATCCACATAAAGGGTCTTTCTAACTGCTCTGAGGACAACATGTTTTACCGTCTCTCTCATGTTTTCTTCAAGGTGTCTCAGATCAATCGCTTGGCAAAGTGCCACCAGAAATGTTGATGACATGAACTTTAGAATCTCAATAGCTTCAGCACTTTTTCTTGCCGAGATCAAACCCAAAGAATTCACACCTTGGTTATATGCTGCTCAGCACTTTGAACGTGTGTAGTGACCGGATTTGCTAGGTATTGAAGCTCAGAGCAATATGCAGCCATGGCTATCTCTGCACCTTTGAACCCATAATCCAAGCTTGGATTCGGACCCCAACTCAAATTTGAAGGCAACCCATTATTGTAAGAGTCACAAACAAGCTCAGAGAATTGAGCAAATATGAGCTTACCTATAGCTGCAAGTGCGATTCGGAGATTGTCCATTGATACACCTATTGGTGTCCCTTGGAAGTTCCCTCCATGAAGAGCAATATCACGAGCCACATCGATCAACGGGTTATCGTTCACCGAATTGATTTCCCTCTCCACAGAATGTGTTGCCATCCGGATCACTTCGATCTGTGGTCCTAACCATTGAGGAGAAGTTCTCAATGCGTACCGGTCTTGCTTAGGCTTTGTTAAGGGGCCTTTTTCGTGGCAGATTTTCGCCTCTTTCATGTAATCACTTCCACCAAGAAGGTGTTTCATGATTGAAGCTGATTCAATCTGCCCCGGGTGGTGTTTGAGCTCATGCGTTAACGGGTCAGTGAATTCTGGTTTTCCATGCATGGCTTCGCAGAACAAAGCAGAGAGTACCTCAGCTAGGAGAGAGAATATATTGGCATCGAAACAAACCGTAGCAGCCACTGCTGTTCCGTTTACCAAAGCTAGTCCTTCCTTTGCTTGGAGCTCAAATGGAGCTGATATTCCAGCTCTTTTTAAAGCTTCCATGGCTGAGACTTCTTGGCCTTCAACAGTGACCACCTTTGAGTTATGTCGTCCGGTTAGTACTCCGGCGATGTACGATAACGGCACGAGATCACCGGAAGCAGTGATAGTCCCTCTTAATGGTAGTTTAGGGACCAAATTCTCATTGATGAGCTTGGTCATGGCTTCAAGTATCTCCCACCGGATCCCCGAATAGCCTTGCATAAGGGTGTTTGTACGAACAAGCATTGCTGCCTTGGAGTAACTTGATGGAAGATACTCTTTTCCGATCACACCGGCATTGAGAAACCGAATAAGCTCCGTTTGTAGGTCAGCCGTCTTGGTGGTTCGCCTGTGAGAGGTTGCACCAAAGCCAGTAGTAACACCATACGTGTCTGTGCCACGGGAGATGTTGTCAGCTACCCAGTTGGCACTTTTGGCGACGCGTTCACGAGCAACAGCTTCGTCTAGGCTCACTTTCAAGTGGGTACGACGAGCTAAAGCCGTGACCTGAGCAACAGTTAGGCCAGTGGTTGGATGCCAATAGTGTGATAGTTGGCAAATTGTGACACCATGGATTGTACCTCACTAAAATGGCTACTCTGAAGGGACTCTGCAGCCTTGATCCAGTGGGTTGGGGGAAAGCAAATGGGGTCATCATTTTCAGCGTTTGGAAGAGTAGGAAATGGAGGAACGAAATTCTTCTGAATCCGATTGGTAGCCATTGTATGTATGAAGTGGTAAGAGAAGAAGAGAAGGGAATAAAATAGTGGAAGGAGTTGAGGTTAGGGGTGAAGGGTAATAAAGTTGTGATACTGATGAGGCAGTGAGCTAGGAGATGGCTTATTTATTTATAGGTGAAATGTGAAGTGGGAGGGAGGGAGGGAGGGAAATTACAATAACAGTGACACTGTGAGTTTGAAAATTAAGATTGGAAGGATCGATCGAAAATACTACGTACTTAATTAAAGAAATGAGCGGTTGTTGTTGTTAACGGGCTGCGTCAATGGTCAAAGTCTTTTTTACTTTGAAGAAGAGAGGAAATGGAAATGGAAATGGAAATGGAAATGATGGTTAGGACACAGTGGATTTGCATGGAAAGTTGTTGGAAGTTAGTTTTCCAAAGGCTAATGAGAGTGGAGACTGGTTGGTTTGATGTGGGGTGGTCAACTATGTTTGTTGTGTTGCCTTTCCGTGAAACTCATTTTGATGGGAATTGTCGTCTACTAATTTCATGTAATTGTTATAAATGCTCGCTCGTCTGATTGGTCGGCTCAATAAATATCCTACTGATGAATAAATGTGACCGATAATATAATTTGAAATTGTGGTGTGTGATACTCCATTAGATATTATAATTCAAGTATTAATAAAATATTAGTAATATATTTAGTCCGGTTCTCTTCAACGAATTAGAAGGAGCAAACTAAGAGCGAACCGATGATGGCCACGGTTTTTTCCTTGATCAATCAAAATGATTCATAAGATACCAATTACCTTATAGTAATAGATTAATAAAAGTTTCTAATATCATGATGTCCCTAACACACCCTATTTGTGAGTAGTTTGGACTTTCGAGAGGAGAGGGGATTAATGAAAACGCTAGAAAAGAGGGCGATTTCCTTTCCTTCTTTCTTTCTTGGGTTTGTAAGTTTTGAAAAGAAATTTTAATTTAAAAAGAGTATATAAGTTTTGTATTTTAATATGTCATCTAAGTTTTTAATAAATTTCATTTTCAGTAGCTAAAGATTGTCATTAATATGAATGAATCGGAAAAAATAATTCTAATTTTTCGCAATTGATCACAAGAATATGATCTTTCCATTAATATATTTGGATCAATAGTAAAAAATAAAATTGCAACCTCTGTTTCACATTCATTCAGCTTTGTTTTTAGTTAATTTAAGAAATTACAATTTTGTACCATCATTGGTAGTACTTTTGAATGTTTACAATATTAAATGGTGCATTAATTAAAATTAATAAATTCATTCAGCTAAGAAAAATTAAATGGTGCATAAATAAATCTCTCTTCGTAAAGCAAAACAAGTATATCATAAACTTCCTCAGTTCCTTTAAATCTAGCCTTTTTAGAGAGAGAGATGTATTCATTTTTATTTACCATTCGTACATTTCAAGAAAAATTACCTAATTAGACTTCCATATTATCCTAAAACATTAAATATCAGTAAATTATTTTATTTTTCATCTTTCCAATGTATTTAAAATTTATTTTCTTTTAAGAAGGTTGAACCCGCAGCAGAAT
The DNA here is from genome assembly GCA_020205505.1 of Panax japonicus. NCBI lineage: Eukaryota > Viridiplantae > Streptophyta > Magnoliopsida > Apiales > Araliaceae > Panax > Panax japonicus. The sequence goes on along the minus strand of CM035108.1, from coordinate 60,947,486 downwards.
AACTAATTAATTTAGGATCAGAAATTACAAAGCTTCCAGCAATGATAGACTTTGGATCAATTGTATTAACGTTAGAATACCCCAAGATCTTGGAACAGGTGATTGATTTCTTCCTACGCAAATGAAACCTGATATATTCAGGAAACAAGACCATGATACTCGATTCACAGACATGGCAGATCTAAATCAACTAAGCACTTACCTGAGCTAACACACACCCACCTCAACATAATATCAAGGCCGCGCTCTCTTGTTACTGCTGCATGACGGGCACTTGTATTGCTTGATGTGCTCGGCCCTGGCTGGGGTGATCTTTACACACTTACCATGGAACCACCTCTCACATGCGTCGCAGCAGATCCAAAACTCATCTGAAGCATAGTTCTCCCCACAAGCTCCGCACAAGGTGTCCCCATGCTCCTCCTCTTCATCATCTTCCTCCTCCACTCCCTCATCATCATCATCCTTAGCTTGCATCTTTGAATATTTTCCATGGGATTCAGAACCTCGCTGCTTTTACATAGGAAAAAGACGAATGTTCACAGATGGCATTTCAAGGGGAGGGATATCAAGGTGTTTTAACAGTATACAATGTTTTGGAAAATTTTAAATATTTTTTGGGGGGAAGATAAGACCGCCATGTAGACACTATCTTATTCGTAACTTAAAAACTTTTTATTAGTTCAAAAGTCGTGAATCAACAGATTAAAGAAATTAATTATGCACAGAAATCAATATTATATACCCCTTTTGTGTTTGACTTGGTTTTGGTGCTGCTATGGTTTGAGACTGCTGACTTCTCCTTTACTTGTTTCTTGGCAATCCCAGTGACAACTTCAAAAATTGTTGGAAGATCATTTATCATACTGAACAGACGCTTCCTACATCACAAATAAAATCAAAATTCAATAAGTGCTATCTAGAAAACAAAGTCCACTTTCAACTACTAAAATCTCAATAAAATAACGACACGAAAATTTCAAATTTCTTGTATTCAAATAGGTGTTTCTGGATTTTTGTCATTCATTCAATAAGTTTTGCCGCAAGTCTTATGACTCTGTTCTGCATGCTATAATTTTCTTTATAAATTATACTATATCCAAGGCAAATCTGCTCCAGATGATGTATGAAGCAATGTCTAAGAGGTTAGTCTGACAATAAGATGGAATCCGCCACACATTCAGCAAATTTGAAAGATACAGTAAACTATTAAACTAACTGGTCTAGTTCAAGTTTATCAGGTCAGAGACTCATTTTATATACACCCTGCATAAGAATAATATGTATCATTTCAATTGCTTATGGATGCAGTTTAGTCATTCAACAACAAATCCAAAACAAATCTATTTAAATATTTCAACCTACAAACTATTCTCCAGTTAAATGAGTTTTGCATGCCATAATAAATCCCTTTTCTCCTACTCGGTCTTTGCTCAGAAATTATAATAAATTTCAGATGATAAAATGTGAACTCCATTTTGATTCAGTTCAACTCTCTAAAAATGACGGATTAGATGACAATGAACTGCCAATTAATAAACCATAAAACTAAACTGGATAAACAAAAAGAAAAGAATCCAGAATATCAGAAAAAGTGTAAACAATGACATATGCCAACACACACTCTTCTCTCATGCTAAGTTAAACATTAGAATTTCAAGTATAAAAATGTATAGGAATAAAGAAGATAAACCTGTCTGCTTTGTCAAAACCAAATCTGGCACCAAAATAAAATGCCACAGAAAGTAACCATGCATCGCTGTGAACTGCAACTAGAGCCAACCAGTCCTTCTCTTGCATTCCATCTCTGGCGAAGTTAATACCTAAAGCAGGCTCAGGGAGCTCAGGAGGCACCTCTTCAGCAGGCAAATTAACTTCCCATTGCTCGCTAGGAAATCCATAGAGGCAAAGATTTTCCTTCTCTGGAAGTTTATACAAGTTAATGAAGTGCAACAAACAAAGAAAACATCACTTCTAAGTTCGGTAACCATAAAACACTAGAAGTGCAAGTTTTTGTTACAGGATAATGGCAAGAAGATAATAGAATAAATATGAAAGGAATATATGGACATCAAATTTAATAAATATTCAAGATAACAAATATATCAGTTTATCAATAATAAAAAAATAAAAAGGAGAAAAGATGATGAAAGCAAATGACCCCCTTACAGACTTGGAGAACCAAAAAAGTGAACAGAAAACTACCAAGACATTATTAATATCCCAAGTTTAATGCATTGATTAGGGGACAATCTTTTGTTTTTGGTTTTGGCTTTTAATATGGAATTGGATGACAGAACTCCCAAAGTTCCCAACCGTCCTAGAACTACACTCATCCACGTTCGCTTAAGGGTTCAGTATTTTCGGTGCTTCAAAAATGGTATGACCACATCCCCAATGCATATACTCTTAAAGAACACTAACTTTTTCATTTTCTTAGGTGTTTACTTTCCATGGACGTGATCACGTGACTACTGAAATATTTCCTTGCTTTTTTAATAACGTGTATTGAAACATTGTTGGCACCTCATTTAGAAGATAATAGGAATCCAGAGAATCCTTTTCCAACTTTCAACTTTTTCATCTACTCCATGAAATTTAAAAGATCATTAAGTAGAGGGAATGACAAAAGGCAACATTTCAGTGGTTACTTGTAGAAATCAATATAATCTAACAGGGAACTAAATAGTAAATACTTTGCACCAATTTAACTCATGTAAGCCTTGCAGCACACAACCAAAGCTCAACCATTCAATGAGTTGGGCCTCTTAGAAAGCTACAGAAAAATAGAAACACCGATCAGTCTAATAGTAACCAAGTAAGACACATGCACACACACTCAGAGACTTTTTGAAGTAGTAACCTCCATGAACAAAAGATAGATAGTATCAACTTTCTATTTACAATACCATTAATATATAGTTTAATCGATCAACTAACTGAGAAAAGTAAAACTTTTTTAAATTAACTGTAACCAAATTTAATCTGTCAATAAACTAAGAAAGACAAAACCCTTTTAAATCAACTGTAACCTAATACCTAGCCAAAGTAGCTAAGATCTTATTCCTCGTATCAAGTAAGAAAATTAAACAAAATTAATGCTGCTAAGTCAAATAGAGAACAGAAGTCATACAACTGTGTGCACAGACAATATAGACAAAATAAAACAGAGCAGGGAAGAATTTCAAAATTCGAAACATTGACATGAAATTAAAGTTCAAAAGAAGGTTCTCATTATAGTAAAGACATAAACATATTAATTCAGTAAATGTTAAATGAAGCTGGAATCCAACTTTGAGATTTATTTATTTCTTTAATGTAATCCAACATCGAGATTTTCCACATATGTACACATATTGACACGTGTGACGTATCTGTTCGAATTTAAGATTAATCTACAAAGCTTAGACATTTCAAAAAGGTGTTACAAGTTATGAGAGTGTTGGAGCCCTCAAATCTCAAGCAATCACTTAAACATGTCATGGATAAAAAATCATGGATGTTGAGTCCAATTTTGTTAACTTGAAATGAATACCAAGAATTTTAAACGAATCTGATTAGAAATTTTTATAACTTTTTTAAATCACTCGACAATTGTGAAATCTACAAGTAAGATGCTGTATAGAAAAAATCTATAAAAATTTCAGTAACAGTTTCCCACCTGTGACGAGAAAAGATAAAAGTACACAATTAAAACTGAAACAGTTCAAATTGTAGATTTCTAAAATCGATAGCTTGAATATATGAGGGCATTGGCTAACATGTCATCGTCATTGAGGATACAAGAGATAGAAAGAGAAAGAGAGATTTAGAAGTTGATAATGTCATATGACACATATTTTACTAATTTGGTATCTCAAAACCAACCCTTTTCCCTACTTTTACCATCTAAGGCCAATTATACAACAGCCTCCAACCATTATGACAATACATTCACTTGTTCTTCTAAAGAACTCTAGTGGGTCAACTGACTCCAATGAAGAAAAGGTAGATCAATAGATTCTACAAGTCACAACTTCCTTCATTTCTTATGAAAAGACATAGGCAGGAAATTTGCACAAAATAAAAAAAAAACAAAATAAAAAGTTACAGAAAAATGACTTGCATAAGTAATTTAATAATTAACATATAATATAACAGGTCAACATTCACATAAACATGAACAACCGTATGTAATGAACAAGATCTAGAGCTTGAAACAACACTGGTACTTAATTCTAAACCAGATATTAGTCAATGAAGAGCACCTTCCACATAATTTATTGATCAAACATATTAAAGAACACATTATGAAACAAAGTGCATCACAGGGCATCACAGTGCATCAGAAACAAACATTCTATATAATCACGAAAAAAAAGAGAGTAGGAAGTCTAATTGGATAAAGTTTTCTGCTTACCAGATATGTTGTTTCACCTAATATAGGACTTCTCAACTTCAAAACAGCTATCTTAGAGAAATTGTTTCAAAGAGCCTTAAAATTACGAAGAGAAAGTATCTAAATCATGTTATTAGAGGTTTACATAGGCCTCTCCAGAGACCAGATAACCTAAGACTTATTTAGTTATTCAACCACCATTCACTTGGTTGTTTCACAAATAAAATGGGGCTCTACATACGGCTGTCACATGTAAAACACAAGTTAGGCAGACCAAATTTTCCAAGTCTAGTAATGAACCCACCCTAAGTTTCCATCACTAGGAAGAAACACTGATCTAAAAATCCCCGCCTAGGCCCCCCTGGTGCCTCACCTAGGCCCAAGACAACAAAAAATCCCTTCAAGAGCCTAGACGGAGAGTTTTTTTTTATTTTAATAATTATCCAAACCAGATCTTGATATATTTATTTTTCTAACGATTTACCATATTCATAATACAGATTGTAGTATATCAAATCACAACAAGAAGTGAACAATATCAAGTCAAAATGGATAATTTTATTATAGTTGTAGTTTTTTAAATTTGTGTAAACTTCAAATTATATAAATGATGATACATTTGTAATATTTAGTTTAATTTAATATAATTCTTAAATTTATGTTTAGTTTTTTAAGTTTTAATATTAAATTAAACTCTTGAAATTTTAAATTTTATTATTTAATAACAATCATGTTTATGAATAAAACTAATACGTTAAAAATATGTTTGAACTTTGAATAATTGCATGTTTGTGTTTGATCTTTGACATTAGCAATATGGATATGTGTTTGAACTTTAAGCAAAGACCTTTATTATCTTTATTATAGATTGTTTTGCTTTATATTATTGTTTTGTTTGGATAAATGTGAGATAAAATATTAAAATTGACTTAAAATAAAAAATCTCGCCTAGGCCCCCTAGGCACTAGGCCCCCCCTTCCGCCTAGCGCCTTTTAGAACATTGGGAAGAAATCAGACAATTGAGCATGTATTGCAGTAAAGGGAAGAATAGCTATATACATAGATCAACATCAAGTTCAAACTATTGAACAAGTCAAAAAAATACACACTTAAATATCTATTCCTATTTACTGAAAAAAGGAAGTAGAGATATAGGCACAATTATCTATTCCTATTTATTGAAAAAAGGAACTAGAGCAATACACACAATGTGACAGAATAAGGAAAATGCAGATGGGAACATCACACATGAGCTCAAAACTGCACAAGTAATATTCAGTAACAACATAAGCAGAAATTTTCTTAAATCCTTCTACATATACAGACGAGGAAAGCAAAATTTTCAAATAAATCAGAAACAAACAAAAGAAAATGTAGGCTCCAAGCCTCCAACTGAAATACATACAACCATGCACGGAGGTACATCAAATAGGAGAAAAAAAATAAACCCTAACTCACCAGGATCGCAGAGCTGATAAAATTCACCAACATCTGCAACGTGAAAAAAAACATTAATTAACTAAAAAAATAAAGGAACAAGAACAGAAATGTGGTACCATAAAACCACCAACAAAACCCTAGAACTCAAAAACTAGAAGAAAGAGACACACTAGGTACTGACTATTTGAGTATAAAAGAATGAGAAAAAAATACCGGTGGTTAGGGCTTTGATCATGCCAGCACGACGACCTTTGAAATCCCTGTAAACTTCCTCCACCGTCCGAGGGTTGTACTGTCCGTTAGCATCCATAGCCGTAGCTTATAAGCTTAAACTCCCAAACCAGTAAATTTTGAAAACAAAAACAAATGTGGAAATCAAATTAAATGATAGTAGTAGTATAATACTACTATACTATAGATATAAGATGGGTTTTCCTTTCGGAGTGAATTAATGTTTTGTTTTTATTAGGGGTAATAAGGGAAAAGGAATCTGATGGTGGTGCACGTGGCAGCAAATGATTGGGTAACTGACTACTACATTAGAAAAAGCATTTTGCGGATTTGAAACGGTTTTGAGAATTACAATAATTGCGTCCGTGATTTGCCTTTCAACGATTGGCGTCGATTGCATGAATCTGAGCCAACGGTTGAGATGGGACACATCTCATGAGGAAGTGGACGTCCTAGATCATATTGAGGTGTACACGTATACTGGAGGGGAAGAGAATGGAATGAAATACCGGGGGATAAGAGGAGTGGGTTGGAGAAATAAGAGCGTAAATGAACCAAGTAGAATATTGAGTTACTAGCTGGTTCCCGTGCCTCCGGCACTGTATAGACAGTGAAATTTATTATAAATTTTAAACGGTTCAGATGATTTATTGAGTGAGCGATAAATTCAAAATTATTTGTATTTTATTAGATAAATAGAGAGATATATTTTATTAGATAGATGTATGGACGGTGAGATTTATCCCAAACTTTGGACGACCAAGATGATTTATTGAGTGAGCGGGAAATTCAAAATCATTTATATTTTATTAGATAGATTTATTAGATATATGTATGGACGGTGGGATTTATCCTAAACTTTGGACGGCCAAGATGATTTATTGAGTGAGCGAGAAATTCAAAATCATTTGTATTTTATTAGATAGATTTAAATTTGATTTATAAAATTTATTGAGTATAAAATAAAATTTAATTAAAGTTTATTTAGTTATTGAGTCGAGCATGATCTCGAATTGAGTCTGAACAGTTTGAACTTTTCAAAAAAATATGATCCGAGTATCAATAAAAAATTATAATTTAAATAAGTTTGAATAATTTATCAAACTTTAAAATTTAGTAATATTTAAATCATTAAATCATTTATATTTTGAGTTGAGTGACTACGAATTTAGCTGTGCGGGCTTAGGGAGAAACAGTGGCGGAACCAGAGCGGTTTTGTAAGGGGGGCAAAAAAATTTAACCGGACACTAACAACTATACTACATGTCACTAATTTAGTCAAAAGCTAATTGATTTATACCATAAAAGCATACATAATCTATCTATCAATTAATGACCAACTGACCAAAGCAGTAATGGGAAAAATAATTAAGAATAACTGAATAAGCACCAAAGCGGCAAAACAGTAATTAAGCAAGGCTTTCTTAATTTAAGGTATAAAACCATCTTAATTCTTATAATTAAAAATAAAATCAATTATTCCTAAAACAAAAAAAATCAATTAAGAATAGAATCAATTTTTATTTTTTTTCTTATATTCCTAAATTTATTTGTCATCATCAAATTACATAAAAAGTGGAGACCTAATTAACAGAAAACATTAATAGTATGCATATTTAGGCTAAATTAAAATTAATAGTATCAAATTTAAAAGACATTTAGATTAAATTAAAATTAAAAATTAGTTAAATTACTTACAAAAGTCCTTAAGTCCAAAGTGAAGGAAGTGAAGAACTGGTCGCAACAATGGCGAGGAGCCGGCAATGGCGAGTGGCGGCAGCAAACCAACAGTGGCGCAGCCTCGCAGGGAAGAGATGAGCAGAGGCGAGTAGGCGGCAAGACAAAATTTTCAGACTATTAGACTAAGGAAGTAAGGAGTTGGGCCGCACAGTGAAGTGGAAAGACCTAATTAAAAAAAATATATTTTTATTTTTTTTATGAAACGACGTTGTTTCATTTTAATTTAAAAAATAAAAAAGAAAAAAGAACTGAATTACTGAAGAAGAGACGGAGAAGAAGACAAGAAGTGAAGAACTGCTCGCCGAGTCACCGGTCGCCGCTGCCTTCCGAGCCACCGGCTGCCCCCCGCCCCTGTTGGCCTTCTCCCCCCTGCCGGATCCGCCCTACCGGGGGCTGCTGCCCCCTTGGCCCCCGCCTAGTTCCGCCTCTGGGGAGAAAGGCCATTTGCTTTTGTGCGTGGGAATCATTCTTAAGGTCATAAGATGGGTTGTTCGGTTGGCTTGATCTTATAAGTAGTAGAATGGGAATGGGAGTTGTCAAGGGGGTTGACTTGACATTCTGAATAGCTTAAACTATGGTGCTGCTAAACCCTACATCCAACTGTTTATTGTCTTTCTTCCTTACTCCACGAGTTCAAAGTTTTGCTCTGCTTTAAATCATGCCTCTAAATGTTTGTGCTTAAACTCAATTTAGTTCTGCTTCTTTCTATAGAGGTTTTTGTAGGAGTTGCATGCATAATTCAGTAGCTACAAGTTAGTTTGACATTGGAATCTTGTGAAGGCTTAACATGTTTAGATGAGATGGTGTAAACTCTGATGTCCGATCTGCTCATTTATATTATTTTCATTTGCTTTGATGTGGTTTGATTATACTTTGACAAAATACTTTGACTTGCATTTCCTTCTACATTCTGTTGGAGTGAGAATCTCCTTCCTTCGTGGTTAAACATGTATATACGTGAGATTTTCCTCGTATTTCTAAAAAATCATCACAACATCTATAATAAAGTAAAGCTATTTTCCTGTGATCTAGGTCTTTTAAAAATATATATCATTGTAAAAATAACAATTCTGTAACAGACAAATTTCTTGTAAGGCTAAAATTTAAGGAGCACTTCTAGGTGGTGGAGTGTATTTGAATTTTATCTATTTGTATTTTTACCTTTATTAAGGAGTCAAAATTCAAATACACTCGTGTCCAATTTTCACAAATTTTTGTAAGCCGTAATGATAGTGCCAAAAGTATGAAATGTTAAAAAAATTATTTTATTTTAAAGTTGGCTTAAATATGAATTAGTACCCTAAACTATAGGCCATATTCCACTTTGGTGATCCACCTTTCAATTTTGTCAATTAGGTTATTAAACTATCAATTTTTTCCAATTACACAAATTGAACACGCCACGTCAGCAATTGCTGACGTGGCTATCTGAGTAGGACTTGGTTGAGCTGATGTGTAAAAATTAAACACGCCACGTCAGTTTTTTTTTTGTTTTTTTAATAAAAATAAAATAAAATACGTTTTTTAATTTTTTTAATAAAAAAATGCAATTTTTTTAATAAAAAAAATTAAAAAATGCAGTTTTTTTTATTTTTTTAATAAAAATAAAATAAAATACGTTTTTTATTTTTTTTTAATAAAAAAATGCAGTTTTTTATTTTTTTAATAAAAATTTTAAAAAAATGCAGTTTTTATATTTATATTAAAAAATGCAGTTTTTTTTAATAAAAATAAAATAAAATAAGTTTTTTATTTTTTTAATAAAAATAATGCAGTTTTTTATTTTTTTTAATAAAAAAAATTAAAAAATGCAGTTTTTTTATTTCTTTTTATTAAAAAAATGCAGTTTTTTTATTTTTTTAATAAAAATAAAATAAAATATTTTTTTGTTTTTTTAAATAAAAAAATGCAGTTTTTAATTTTTTTAATAAAAAAATTAAAAAATGCAGTTTTTTTATTTCTTTTTAAAAAAATAAAAAAAGTATTTTTTATTTTTTTAAATAAAAAATGCAGTTTTTTTTTAATAAAAAAAATTAAAAAGTGCAGTTTTTTTTATTTCTTTTTAAAACGTATTTTTTATTTAATAAAAAAATAAAAAAAACTGCATTTTTTTATTAAAAAAAATTAAAAACATATTTTATTTTATTTTTATTAAAAAAATAAAAAAAAACTGCATTTTTTAAATAAAAAGAAAAAAAAAACTGCATTTTTTATTAAAAAAATAAAAAACTGCATTTTTTTATTAAAAAAATAAAAAACTGCATTTTTTTATTAAAAAAAATAAAAATCGTATTTTCTTTCATTTTTATTAAAAAAATAAAAAAAACTGCATTTTTTTAATAAACAGAAATAAAAAATCTGCATTTTTTAAATTTTTTTATTAAAAAAATAAAAAACTGTATCTTTTTTATTAAAAAAATAAAAAAACGAATTTATTTTATTTTTATTAAAAAAATTAAAAAAAACTGCATTTTTTTAATAAACAGAAATAAAAAAACTGCATTTTTAATTTTTTTTATTAAAAAAATAAAAAACTGCATTTTTATTAAAAAAAATAAAAAATGCATTTTATTTTATTTTTATTAAAAAAACAAAAAAAATGACGTGGCGTGTTTAATTTTTACACATCAGCTCAACCAGATTCTACTCAGATAGCCACGTCAGCAATTGCTGACGTGGCGTGTTCAATTTGTGTAATTGAAAAAAATTGATAGTTTAATAACCTAATTGACAAAATTGAAAGGTGGATCACCGAAATGGAATATGACCTATAGTTTAGGGTACTAATTCATATTTAAGCCTTTAAAGTTTAAAAGTTATATATATGCATCTCTAATTGTTTTGGGATAAAGAATGCAATAAGGATGATAAATAAAAATAAAAAATTAAGCAAAATGGATCTTTAAAAGATGATCCAAAAGAGTCTCTTTGGAAATGGCACATTGGTCTTTTTGCAGGAGGCCGAGATGAGGGCCACAAAACACAGAGCATTAGCGGACTGGAAAACACAAGAGGCTGGTGAACTAGTTAAACTTATGACTCTCAGCATTCCAACCAATTAAGAGTCCTTCTTCTTCGTTAATCGTCTATTGTCAAATCTTCTTCTTTTTGCTCCAATGCTATTGTATCATTCTCATTTCTATTAAATTTATTAATTTTTTATTTTTTTTAAAAAAAAGTATGTGTAGTTTTCTTAAATTGAAACGTATATCCAAAACATACCATTGCCCCTGCGGGTAAAATCATCATTCTTTTTCTCTGGAACATTTTCTTCCAAAAACAGCTGAATCACAACGACCACCGGAGACCCATGTGTCCATATGCATGCCAGTAGGAAATTCCAAGAAGGTGCATTGACTATTATGTGCAGCTGCTTTAGCAAATAATTGCATCTGCATGTGTTGGAGGAACCATTCATCTTTTAATCCGGAGAGAAAAAGAATTGGCTGCTTGACCTGTCATCAAAATTTCAAAGAATGAAGTGATGAACAGAATAAAGTGAGCATGAGACAGGGAATATGGATAACAAAGAAGAGAGAAAGAAGATCATTCCATGCAAACATATTTCTTTTTATCAAGCACTAAACTGCACAATGTACATAGATATAAGGGTAAACTTGAGCAGAAAATGATAATTTATCCATAAAACAAACATATAATGTTTTCTTTATGTAATAAAAGATGTGCATAATAGCTTAAGACAAGATAATCTTGCACTAGCAAATTACAGGAAGATGCATGCATTGTGATCAAATCTAATACTCCCTCCGTCCTCCAAAGGATGTCCCATGTACATTCTTCACTCAAAACAAGAAAAGTAAAATAGAGGAAAGAGAGTAAAAAAAATTCCAAGCTTATCCTTAGCGGCCCACAAAATTACATAAAGTGATCGAGCCTTTTTTTATATACTAAATGACCCCACTAAATGACATGTTTAACCTTTACTTTATGTACGACAAAAAAAATTGTACCTTAGACCATCCTTAAGAGGATGGAGGGAGTAGTTATTAGCATTCAGACAACCAAAATAGTAAAACAAAATTATAATAATTTATCGGACATTCCTCAAAGGTACAGCCTTTTAGAAGTATTTACCCAGCAAACCTCACCTGCCCAACAATATCAATGGTACTCCAAGGAGAACGAACAAAACGATTAAGAACTCTTGGGCCTTCTGCACTACTTCCTCCAATAAACCACTTCAAAAAGGGCAGTAGAACTCCAGCCATGGCAAGGATAGATGTGAAAGTGTTCTCCAGGATCAAAGCTCTGACCTGCAAAAGTAGACACTTCAGAATAGTGGGTAAATGATGGAACATGAGAACAGCCATATGGCATATTTTGGGCAACACACCGACAACTAAGGATCTAGGCTGCAGAACTAACATAGAAAATTAACAAAAAAAATATTATCCGAGTCCAGTTGGTAAAGTCAGTTGTGGATACTTCCAAAAAAAACCACAAAAACAAAAATCAAACAGTAAAAAAACATTTACCCGTGGAAGCATATAGATAATTTGAAGAGTAATAATATAAAGAAAAGCTATGAATCACTATTCAAACACTTAGTGGGCATCCGAGATTAAAAATTTCATAAGGAGAGTAAAGAATTTTATATCTAGTTTTCAGAAATCCATGCCCCGTAGAAAATGGTGAATTATGATGAAATGCCCTCGAATGAAAGAGTTAATCAAGTAAGCCAAGATTCTCTATCAAAAGCATAGTATAAGAACAAGCTTAGTCTCATCATGTTGAATGCACGCACATCTTTAAATACTTCAATGTTAAACAAAAATCCAAATCAGAAAATAGTACAGAAACACAACACGAGATTATTGGCTGGGATGATATCCATATCTTCTAAAATGAAAAGAGAAAACAGACAATATGTAACTATGACATTAAAGAACTTACATTTAACAAGCTGAAATTTGACCTAAACAGTTGCAGTTACATCTCGACAGAGACCATTTTCTGGGAACAGAAGAAGTTATCCAATTATATCTCAAATCATATTGTTATTTTAAATGTGTTTGTAACAAGATCTTACAACTTATACTCTTTACGAAACATCATTTTTTCCACACAGTACAAAATGGCATTCATAGGAAGAGAAAGGAACATCGTGAAATTTACTAGGGAGCTTCACCTTGTCAGGATTGTTTTTAGCCAGAACAGATCCAACTGCACCCCCAAGTGACCTCCCAAAGACTACTATTCTAGATGTGTCAATGTCTGTCCTCTGAATCAGATGATCCAATGCAGCCTAACTAACAGGAAGAAAACATGCCATTTCTGATTTAATAGCATCTATTTCACAATCACAGGGTTAAAAAGTATAACAAATAAAAAAAGATTTAGATTAATAACCTGAGCATCTTTTTGTGATTCCTTGTTGAGAAGGGAAACCATCACTAGCACCATAGTTGCTCATCATAAACAACCATTACTTTTTAGGTTAAATGAGCATAGCATATGCTACATTAATATTTTAATAATGTTCCAGAAGCGATTAATTATTTAAGCATCTTGAAAACCTTCAGATAAAGAATAATCATATGTATACCCTCTATAAGAAAGCATAAAAACATTGCATTGCAGCGTCTGTAACATTATGTGCACCATTTCAAGGCAGTGTGCAAAATCTGCAGTTAATCCATGAAGGCCTCCAACAAAATTTGAACACAATCAAGACTTTTGAGGGATAAAATAAACTAGAAGTAATCTAAACATACATTGTAGAAAAAGACTAAGCTCGTTCCTTTAAAATAAAAGGATACTTCCAGCGTTTTCTTGGAAGAACAAAATAGTTGGCCCTGCAAAACCAACAGCACTACATTCTTAGTTGGAGAAGTCAATTCGTATTTTCAATATAAGAATACCATAGAGGGAAAAAAAGAAGAAAGAGAAACACATTTAGATTGCTGAATTAACCCAGCTGTAGATATCACCGATGTCATGAAATTCTGTCAGATCTGATCTCATGTTTTAAAAGCTAAGATTGCATATCGAAAGTACTCTTACAAGTTACAAGTGCCTTTAGCCAAGCTAATCCAACAATTTTCTTAGTACTTCACAATTTCTGAAAGAAATTGGCTATGCCTGACCTGACCAATATCTTAGGCGATGATTTCATACTGCAGTTGGGGTAGAGGGATCCACATCCGAACTCCGAAGGGCTTAGAGTAGTTTGAAAATTTATGAATTTAGGTATTACATATGTCTATATAGATGATATGACATATTCACTCAGATCACTCCATGTTGCGATCATTATGTTGTGTTGTTTAAGTAAACGCTCAAGTTTAGCTTTATTGTGTTACGTTGTCTAAGTAAATGTTTCAAGCTTACCTTATGACTATCAAATTTGACTGTCCTGCGAGTAAGAAATGATTACATAACCATTCCTACTCCCAAATATACCATTTTTTATTCTAATTTTAGCTTTTCCTACAATAACCTGAAAAAAAAATCTACAGATTCTAAAATTTCAGAAACCAAGAATTACAATAACAGCTAAACCTAGTTCCCTTTCTTTTTTAAAAATCCACACCAATTTAATCATTTAAAACTCCATTCTCCAACATTAACTAGTTGATGAACAGTAAGCTCTCACTTTAAATTTCCAATTTAACAACAATTCAAAAGGGAAAAAAAGAAGCCCCGACTCACCTGTAAATAAATTCCCAACATAATTCAAGCAGAAATTAGACCACATAATTACCAACAAACACAAATCGGATTCTCATACAAATGCATACATGAGTATAAGAGATAGAAAAGTAATAATTGAAAACTAAAATGCCTCGGCAGTCGGGAGCGAGCTTGATGAACCAAGAATGAAGGCGAATACCATCGGAAGATATCTGAGCCACACATCCTCGTAAAGGAGACAAAGACGAGCGGGAGTGATTGGTGAGACCAGGAAATACCAGCACGTACACTAATTTCTCCTGGAAGCCACCAGCAATGCCACTTCCGGCCACCACTAATCCTCCCACTCCGTACAGCAACACATTCAAGAAACCAGTCATTTCTCTCTTTCTCTACTTTCTCTCTCAAAATATAAATATACGAATGTCTAGTATACATATATGTGTATGTATAGCTTACAGCCTCACACGCTTCTCCCCTAGGCAGGTGTGTACAGATACATTACTACGGACGTCGTCAATTTTTCCTGATGGTCGACTCAGAACAGTAATACCAAACGACGTCGGATTTGTGAATTTTCCCATAAATGGAAATAGTGTGGTATATTTTTGAGTCTTTAGTATATATGGGATAGAGAGTTTATAAGCAAAAGATTTAAGTTTTATATATAAAATATTATTTTATCATTATATTAAATTTTGTTGTAACTGTAATTAGTGTATACAATTAGGATTATAAAATATAAAATATTTACCTTTTGTTTAATTAACAGAATTCTTGCCGCCCGTTTATTTGCTATTTTTAGTTTTAATCAATGATAAACATTATAAACTATTTAAAAAATATTACTCGTTATTATAAATTTTATTATTTCATACTAATTTTTAATAAATTTAAATTTAAAAGTCTTTAATTAATTTTTTAAAATCAATAACAATCATAATATAATTTAGAACGAACGGAATGGAGTATGGACTGTTCATTTGGATCTTATTTTTAGTTTTTTCGATTTTCCAGACCAGACCGAACCAATAGGTTTAGTATAAAAAGAACCAGTCCGGTTCAGTATAAAAAAACTAGTATATACCTGTTTTTCGGTTCGGCATTTTTATGATTCGGTAAAAATCGGACCGGTATATACCAGTTTTCTAATTTTTTATTATTATTAATAATTTAATAATAATAATAATAATAAAATAATGATTATAATAATAAAAATAATAATAATATTAATAAAAAATAATAATAATAATAATATTACTTTTCGGTAAAAACCGATACCACCGGTTCATTATACCGGTCCAATCGATACCAGTATGAATATTTGTGTGGTTTCGGTACCGATTCAGTTCGGTACCGATCTGGACTGATTTTTACCGGTTGAACACCACTGGCTGTGCCCGTGCCGGTGCAAGTTCCCCTTATAATCAATTTCCTTCAGTTCAGTAGAATTTGTAGGAACTTGACAAGGAAAGTTCCAAGCCGGCAATGGCTAAGGCTATTTTATGATCCTAGCTAAACTTGTTCAGAGTCCTAAATATGTCAAAGACAATAATAAGTTAGCATCAGACTTGTTTACCACAGGCTAGAAGTTATAAGATTCATATATATATATATATATATATAGCAAGCAAAGCATTAAACATTCAGTAGTGAGGTTACAAAGCCAAGGATGAATTGCCAGTCGGTGACGCGGTCGGTCATTTGTTTTTCATTCACCGGACAACTGGATAATGATGCCGAGTTCCATTGCACATAAGCCCCCGACTTCCTCCAGAAATATTTGAGAACCTGTGATCTGCCTGCTGGAAGAAAGCACTATGCGTGATGCTGGAGGAGGTTGACAATGCTTCACATTTGCCTGTTTCTGTCTGATTGACAGAGTTGCCGTGGGGAGTAGGGTTTGATGGTTTTGTTTTAGTGCTGAGGAAGCGTCCACCGGATCCCCTTACCCTGTTCAGTGCATGACGATGCCGAGACTCGTGAAGATATGGCTGCACACCATTAAAGCAGGACCAATTATAGCTCTATATATAAATGGTCATGTTGACAAATGGATGCTTCACTATTTATTATGATGACGACACCAATGGTATGCTATACTTCTTGTTGAACTAATCTGCAATCTGAGGTTTATTGAAAATTTTAAGACTGAAAAGAACTCCCCAGAACATATATAAACAGACAACAGAAGCAAATTTTCAAAATAACTTTAAAATTCAGACTAAGCAACTCTCTTCTGTATTTCCTCATTTGTTAACATTCATGTGAAATATTTCAGAAGTATACTTCACCATACCACCTAATGCATCAAAAAAGCACTGAAGACAAACCCTAAAATCACCATTTCACCACCTCAAAATATATTTACATGTTAGAGGGAATGGAGTCATGGACACTATTGGAAAGTAGTATACAGGAGGACCATGAGATGTAGTGTTTCGACTTCCAAATGTATTTTAGTTTATTTAGAAATAAATAACTAATGGGACTTGACTTGGTAGCAGTCGAGCTGATTTTCTTCTTAGTGCTCTTCAGCTTTCCCTTTTCCCATCTGTGCTTCAGCCTTCGGTTAGCCAGGGAAAAAGGAGTCAGTTCTAAGCTAAAGTCAATCGAGGTCATAAAACGTACCTTTCTATTTTTAAGGAGTTTGTTTTGAGCCTCAAGCCTTGCACGTATCTGTCTCCTTCTGAGGATTCCATGATATTGTTTCGCATTGACATATATGGGACCATCTTCTGCAAGTTCGATAGGCAGTGGGACTCGTGCAGGTGCTATACCAATCACCGAGGGCTGAATCTGGCCAAGTTCCAAAACAGTACATAAACAATGGACTAGACTGGAAGCTCAATAGTTTATAATCTATAAAACAAGCAAGGCTGTCATACTTGCAAGTAATGTAAAATACAAACAATGGATTCGACAGCACTTACAATAGCCTGTGGTCCATATGCAGTATATAGTCCATTGACATAGGGATCTCCGTAAGTAATCTGAACCTGTGATGGAAAATTAGAATCATTAGAGTAGCAGGCAAGACATCAAAAGACAAAAAGAAAAAGATAAAACAGACTGACAACATTTTAAGTACCATTGATGGGTTTATATCAACTTGAGGAGGATTGACACCAAAACTTGGATTTGGCAAAAACAAAACAGGCTTCACTTGACCTTCTACATGCTTTCTGTAGCTTTCATCTTGAGCTGAGTACAGGGAAATGAACAACTAGATGTTAACAAACAACTTGCTATTAAGCTCATAAGTTGACGAGAAATTTCAGATAATTACGTTATATGGCCCCTCCGAGCCCCAGTTGCAAGTAAACAAATTACCTCAATGAAGCTTTAACACGTCAGATGAATGCCAACATAGAGACAAGAATTACCATTTTAGATGGTAAAAAATACTACCATCTTAAAAGTAAACTAGAGGAAGTATTTAGAAAGAGTAAGAATACTAGAAAGCATAATCCGACAACTTTTCAATGTTACTATTATGGAATAAATAAAAAGTTCCTTCAACATTTGAGGAGGTTATTCACTAACGATTCCCATAATCAACCCAACACCCAGGAAAGGTGAAGACAAACCAATAAAAATACATCAATGTATCAAACATGAGCGCAGACACAGACACTAAGGATTTGGTCTGGTACAACCAGATGCATATTTCAATTATAATATATAATCATAACACATCATTAGAAAAGATGAGCCATTGAAAATTTTGAATATAAAAGAGAACTTCAAGCCACATGTGACGATAATTTGAAGCATATAAATTTGATTGACATTAAAAACATAAGGCATCAAACCTGAGTCGGATGAAATGCATTGATCTTGAGAACTATTCCCTCCTAAAGCAGCCAGTTCCTGGTGAGATTGATAGGTCGACTGAGTTGAGGATGAGTCCTGGTCTTGTGGTTGACGACATGCATGCTTCTCTGCCTGATAGGCTTGACGAGGAGATCCCACTTTCAAGCTTAAGCTCTTAGATAAAGGCTGATGAAATTGTTCTTCTTGAGAATTCCACCATGCTGTGGTGATAAAGGGAAAATGGGACATTGGCTGAATAAAAGGTTGACTAATATTTTTCTTGGGGAAGTTTTGCACTCGTACAGCCATGTAATTTATCGAGTCATTCTACATTGTGAATCAAAAACCTTGTTAATTTCTTTTAATAATAGACGATTGTAAGATGTGGCCGGCTTAGAGATTAACTGGTTTAAAAAGGAATTACACAACAAGCCATGGCTAAACAAAATAACCAAAAATTACCTGAAGCAATAAGAGGAATCTTGAATGGAATCAAATAGTTACATCAATCAGGAGGGAAATCATAATTTCAATATAAACCAAGTAAATTTGGAATCTCAAGATTATGCAACAACAACTATGTTCATGAACACAATCATAGAAGTAAGAAATATTGGAAAAAAGACTCTACTTTCAGATACATGAACAAGTACAACTAATATAAACAAGTTCCTAGCTAACACTATGTATCCAAAGAAACATCCTTTTGACTTCTTTATGCTTCCGCTCCTTCTGTCCCAATTCAACTGTCCATTTATTGCTTTTAAGTATCTTACCATGAGAATCCCTAATAAAAAAGTTCTTACCAATTATTATTTTTATAACAAGTAATGTAAATATTATATTATATTACTACCAAATCTTCTTTTAGTACGTAACATTCTACTCCCTCCATCCAACTATACTTGTCCTAATTTGAAAAGTACACGCCTATTAAAAAAAATTATCTCTAAATTACTCATCTTAATTATTCTATTATCATTTTTTTTGCACTTCCTATGTCAAAGTTAATATTGCTACTTTTTCCAATGTATGTCGTGTTGTTTTCAATGAATTTTTTTTAAAAGTTAAATGAAGGTATTATTGAAAAAATAAGATCAAAAATAGTATTAAAAAGGAAAGAGGACAAATAGATTTGGATAAATCAAAAAGAAAATTAAGATAAGTAAACTTGAACAAATGGAGTATTATGTAATAAGTGATGAAAAATTAATGATGGGTTATAAAACTTTGAGTTAGTGAAGCGTAAATAGTGGATACACTTTCTTCTTTCCTTAAGAAATAACACTTCAAACTGGGACTCTTATTTTTATCCCCTTAATAAAATGGAACTTTCTATTCAGTTTTTGGGGTGGGGAGGCCTGGGAGGCAAGAAAGCCTGGGAGGGTGGGAAAGGGACAGGAGTAGCTATTTTGAAATTAAGGCCCCAATAACAAGTTTCATCAAGATCACTAATTACAACCGGCTAAAACCTCAACTTGCTTCCAATTTAGCACCCCCATTCTAATTACCATAACCAAGAGGAATCTACCTGGTCTCAAACCCAAAAGTTGCAGAGCAGGCTTTTTATTTAAGAATTCTACTAAATTATTTTGCAAACAGAAGTAAAAATGAAAAGTATTATGTGAGATCAATTCGCTCAAAAGATCTAAACACATCTTGATTACAAATTCTGATTCCAGAGGCATGAAAGAACCAAGACTTAGGAGTCCAAATGTAGTAAAACACAGAGAATCTAATGAACCCGCTATTTAATGGGCATAACACCAATGTGGTGTGATGCCTCAATCATGTACAACAATGTTCGGAATCATCCCAAACCTAAGCAACATTTTATCATCCCTATCTTAAATCTTAGCAACTCAAGGGGCCCATATGTGTGGTTGTACCAATGTGGTGTGATGCCTCAATCATGTACAACAATGTTCGGAATCATCCCAAACCTAAGCAACATTTTATCATCCCTATCTTAAATCTTAGCAACTCAAGGGGCCCATATGTGTGGTTGTACCTGATTGGAGCGTCACACCACATCAACCTGATGAAGTGGTGTCATAGTCCCCATTGGACATTTATACTGTTTACTGGGTCAATGCATGAAACTAAGGTTACAAAAATGACCAAACGAGAAATGTGTTTGGTGGTCTATCTTTGTACCAGAAAGTGGAGAAATCATGCAATAATGGACTAGATAACCAATAGAAAAATCTACCAACACACAATGATATCTCTTTCTTTTACTTTTTAAGGTATAGTTCACTACAATAATCCAATCGACCAAACTAACTGTTATACTAGCACCAAACTGGCCACATAGACCCCATCTGTCAACCAAAATAAAAACATGCATCTTGAGCATTACATACCCAACTACTAAAAAAATATAAAACCTTAATGTAACAAAACCAAACCAAAACCAAATTGGTCATAAAACCCCCACTACACAAGAAAAAACAAATCACATTTAAAAAAAATTAATAAAAAAAGATTAATCCAGTGAGGTGTACAAAGATTGAGCTATAGTCATACTAATTTCCAAAATGGTGCTCAAAAATTCAAAATGATTATGAAAGTCAGTGAAGTGAAGAGTAGAGGGATATATAGAGAGAGAGAGAGAGAACAGAGAGATCAGAATCAATCAGAACTTCAAACAAACAAAGAACTCAACAATATCAACAACTCCCCCACAAATTTCCTTAGAATCAATATCAGAATCTCAAACCCAGCAGCATGCATTTTAGAGAAAAATAAAAAAGAATCCAACCCCATAGTATCCAAAATCTGTATACAGTACTTACAAAACAAATAGAATAAAAAGGGTCAAGTGTGATACAGAGGAAATATATAAAATAAAAAAAAACAAAGCACATGAAGGAACAAAAAGCTAAAGAATGGATGAGAAAAATAAACTGGAGCGGTATACATACATAAATATTAGAGAATATGGAGAAAAGGGAAGTGGGAGAGAAAAACCTTTTGGGATCTGGTTTGTCAAGAAGGAGCAAGAAACAGAAGTGTTGGGATGGAATTGGGCATGTCTCCCCTCCTCAAACCCTCAAATTTTCTCTCTCTAAAAAAAACTCTTTTTTTTTTCTCTCTCTAAAAATGGTGTACAGTTTATGTTAGTACTAGTATAAAATTGTAGATTGATTATTCCCAATAAAGACAACCACCACCATTGCTGTCACCACTCCTCATTCACCACTCACCCCTTTTCTTAATTTTGTTTTCTTTTTTTTGAGAATTTATAACGTCTTTCTTCTGATTGAGGTTTTATGGGTCCCACTAGGACCCATTCCAGCCGCCCTTTACTGTCCACGTATCACAACACATTATTGTCCACGTTGCAGCTGATGTGGTCTCCAATGATTCATTATATTATGGTTGTTCGTGCACTCTCGTTACTGAGAGTGGGGGATTGTTGGTTTGGAAGTCTTTCGAAAATCTAATTTTAGAATAATTAGTTCATTGTTACTATACCTAAAAAATATATTGATGGGTTATATAATAAATATTTTGTTTAAATAAACTAGTTAATTTTTATTTAAATATCTAAGCCTACTGTATAAATTCATACGTTTGAGTTTATAATTTTTTTAAAATGTTTTCAAGTCTTTTTCTGACCTTATCCCATAAATTACGTTTATTTATAAAAATAATGTGGGATATAAAACTTTTTGTACTAATTTACTATTACTTTGGACTGTGTTATTTCAACATTACACTGTTATCTAATCTTTGAAGTATGTTTTGTTAATTTTAATTTCATTTAATAAAAAAATAATATTATATAATTATCTTTTAAGATATCAAATGCCCCACAGATAGATATAATAGATAATCTAGTTCATGAGATAAAATAATTCAAAATAATAATAAATTAATAAAAATAATCGTATACCATTCATCAATTTTATAAGCCATAAAGCCTAAGTTTCTTAAGCCTCTAAAATTATTATGAATGTTTTAAATTTAAATTATAATAATAGAAGTTTTAAGAAAAATAAATTTTTAACCTAATTTAAATATTTAAATAAAGTAATCATACAGGAGGCATTGGAAATAATTCAGGAGGCTGTCAGGGTCTAAAGATTGATGGGATTACCATACCAGTCAATACAAGAAATATACTTATTCGGCATTCATGATTTGACGGGATTAGATTGGATTATGATACAAGAAACCAACCTAGCTTAAATTCAATTTGGATTTTTCATATTATATTATTTTACAAATGGATTTCAACCTAGCTTAAATTCAATTTGGATTTTTCATATTATATTATTTTACAAATAAAGGGCATTGGGTGGTGGGTGGTGGGTGGTGGGTGGTGGGGGGAGGGGGAGGGGGAGGGGGAGGGGCAAGATTCGCTATGAAGAACATTACTATAATATATATATATATATATATATATATATATAATTGCTTGTGTCTGAAGACATATTTTTTCGTCAAAATCAATTATAATGAATCTGAACCCTCTATCTTTCCTACTTCCTCTACCATCATCCTTTTCCGTCCAAATCAATTAGAATATATCTGAACCTTCCTTGTGCTTTCTTGTCAAAATCAATTAGAATGAATCTGAATCGTCCTTGTACTTTTTCGCCCAAATTAAAAATGAGTTCTATCTTATATATATATATATATATATATATATATATATATATATATATATATATATATATATATATATAACAAGGATCCTGTCCGGGAGTCCGGACAGGTCCTAAAATCAGGACCAATTTTTTTTTTTTTTGCTTTTTTTTTGAAACAACTAAAAAAAAAATTATGGAACTGAAAATTTTCCATAATACAGTGTTTTGGGTGTGTTTTTAATACCTATACCAACCAATGTATGTACAGTCTGCCCAGACTGTACAGAAATATTTTGGTATAGGCATCCAAATCACGCCCAATACACTGTATTGTGGAAAAATTTTAGTTCCATAATTTATTTATTTATTTTTAGTTGTTTCAAAAAAAAAGCAAAAAAAAAAGGTCCGGATTTTGTTAAAATCCAGGAGTCCGGACCTGATCCGGCTCTATATATATATATATATATATATATATATATATATATATATATATATATATAGGCCGGATCAGGTCCGGACTACCGGACCTGACCAAAATCTGAAACTTTTTTATTTTTTGCTTTTTTTTAAAACAAATAATTTTTTTATTATTATGGAAATCACACCCAAAATACTGTATTATGTAAAAATTCAAGTTCCATAAATTAATTTTTTTTACTTGCTTTTTGTGACGCCCCCAAAATAGGTATATGTGAGACCCCAGATTTATGAATAAAGATTTAAATTTTTCGAAATATTTTTTTAATATTATGGTGTGGATTTGATATAATGTTATAGTTGTGACGCCCCCAAAATAGGTATACATCACCTATTCTGAGTCGCCAAATACATGATACAAAATATAAATACAAACTTAACTATACAGTTGTCGTGTAAAAAACGACAAAAAATAAACTGAGAGTTTAAACAAGAATATTGACTTCTAGACAATATTCATTCTCAATGGAGTCCTCATAGACAGTATACAAACTCAAATTCAGTCCTCGTTACATTTATTGTCACACTATTTAACAGAACAATGAGGACTACTAATGCTATCATCTGGACCGTCACTCCGTTCCCCGACTCGTCTCAGCTATATTCTCATTTCCTGAAGAGAACAGTGAAAGAAAGGGTGAGCTCAACTAGCCCAATAAGAAATATTATGACTAAGATAATGCAGGATAAATTATCAATAATCTTCAACAATGTTAAACTGATAAAATACAATAAACATCAAGTTTAACTACAGCGGAACAAACAATCCATTAGAAAAGTCAAGTAGAGTATAAAACTTATTATCTTCTATGATTTAAAAAATTTTTCATCAAATTTTATCGCTGAGACTCAGCTTAATAAATAAACCACATCATCGAATCATCCCTGCTCTACGAGCCAAAGACATTCATTAAATCATCAATGGTCATGACTATACCGAATAATCCATGGTCATAATCATACCTAGTCCATCTCTGCACGTAAGCCAAATATATACAACAATAAAACTAATAATCAACAATCCATCTTTGCACGTAAGCCAAAGATATACAATTCAATAATCAACAGTCCATTTCGCACGTAAGCCAAAGATAACTTTTATCACCATATAAGCATGAGGATGATGACAATGATATAAACATTAATCAACTGAAAACAAGGATAAATATTAAAGACTTTAAATTTATCCAAATATTATCAACCACTCATAATAAATTCATAATCTAATATTATTAATATCATAACAATATTTTAATCACTTCTTAAACTTATAAACAATTTATTTCAATTGTTTACACTTTGCCAAATAATATATTTAATCATTCAAAAATGCTATCCTCGTAAGATTTCATCACCAATGATCATATCCCTTATCAATAATCTATATATACCTTATATAGGATTTTCAAGCCATAAAATCCTATTTTCCAACTTTGTTACTTCACATAACATATTTAACTCATATGTTCGTAACAAAATCATTTTTATGAAAAATACCAAATCAGTCCTAAAAATATTTCTTTTCTGAGATTTAGCATAATATAGTCCCATACTGAACATATATTTTTCTCGAAATTTTTGAAATTCATTTACTATTTTTCAAAAATCAATTTCTAATTAATTCCTTAAAAAATTAGCTACCTCAAGTTTAACTCCAAAAATTCCCAAATCTTTGAAGGATCTTACACATGTTAACGTGAGCTTCCAGTTTAAATTTCATGGTCATCGGAGTTATAGAACTCCGGTTATAGCATTTTTCGTCGAAAAAATCTAAATATTAAAATGGTCATAACTTGCTCATTTTAAGTCGGAATGAGCTCATTTTTGGACAGGATGTTCTTTATACCATATACTTTCATGTCCCAAAAGGCCAAAATTTTTCTCATAAATTAAGTGGCCGAAACAGCCCTTTTAAAAACATGGGCAGTAGCTTTTTTGAAATTGGCAACTTTTACCTCCTTTGCTAAAATCAGTCCACACGAAAATCTTCAACACCTTTTCTAGTGATTGCAATTGGATAAGCTACAAAACTCATAGATCTAACTCTAGGACTTGACCACACTTAAAAATTCAAAATATAACAGGAGATATGGTCAATTGAATTTCGTGTTTCGTTTTTACCAAAATCTGATTTTCAACCCTTTATGATTTCTAAGAAACTTTCATGTTTTCACATAATAACCAATATAACTTATCATGACAATGACATAATAATTCAATAAAACAAGTTCACTAATTAATTTAACTAGGAACCAATAACGTCCAAATTGTCAGCATGATACTTCTTTGTAGAGTAAAATTCAAGAATGCTCAGAAAAATATTTCTATAAAAAAATACTGGATGAAGCGCAAATATCAAGGATATTCCACTAATTTCATTGAGTATAGAAGTCAAAGCTTTAACCAACTGAGTATAAGAGAATATATGAACAGCAAATGGATTTTTGTCCGCCATGCGGTAATCCATTTAGACAGATCATTTCCACAATTTAATGAGAATGAATACGAAGGATCATTCACCATGCATGTGAAAAATCCACATAGACAGATTATTCCAACAGAATAATAAAGAATGGAATAACAGAAGGATTCACCATGCATGCGATAGAGACCGCACAGACAGGTTATTGCCAACAGAGTAATAAATAATGGAACCAGGTCCGGCGTAAACGCACAGACAGGATATTCCGACAGAATAATAAATGCGGAATAATAATGGAACCAGGTCCGGCGTAAAACGCACAGACAAGATATTCCGACAGAATAATAAATACAGAATAATAAATAATGGAACTAGGTCCGGCGTAAAATGCACAGACAGGATATTTCGACAGAATAATAAATGCGAAATAATAAAAGAATTTCACCATGTATGCGGTACTTCGCATAAACGGGTTATTCCAACATAATAATAAAGAATTGAATAACAGAAGAATTTCACCATGTATGCGGTACTTTGCATAACAGGTTATTCCAACAGAATAATAAAGTATAGAATAACAGAAGTTCTCTTCATGAATAAGAAAGAAATAATACCCCTTACAGGTACAACAAATAATATCTCTTACCTCAAAAGAAGACTGGATACTGGAATATTGAGGGAGCAGACTTCTCTTCTTCTTTCAATCTATAGATTTCTCTCTATAATAATGGCTCTAAAGCTTTAGTGAATTGGTGAGAAATGAAGGAAGAATGACCTTTTATTTATAGGAAAACATAGTTTCAATAATTGCACGTTTTAGGGCTCAGAATATTACAGTACAATACATCCAACTTTTCCTTTATTTTTAATTTTGTCATACAAGTATTATCAAACTTACACCACCTCCCCTAATAGTAAATAATGTGATTCAATAGAAAATTATGTGAATCAATAGTTCTAGACATGTGAAAATACGAATTACAGTATAGTACCTCCATCTATACCTCCATTTTTAACTTAGTCATGCAAGTATTATCAATCTTGCACCAACTCCCCTAATAGTAACAAGAATGTGAAACAATAGTATACACATGTGAACAAATTATTATAATCATGTGAAATAATAGCAATCAATTGCTCATTTATCCGGTTAAATACCCGATTGGTCAATATAACCTTCTGACATCAATTTTAATTGAAATAAATGTCGATTTTTACTAACACAAATAATTGCAACACAATGAAACTATTTTTATCAAAAATATAAATTTTGAAATTTTGAAGTTTTTCTTTTCCAAAAAAAGTCAACTGTTGACTGTTTGACCAAATAGTAAAAACTGGAAAATTTTGTGTTTATAGTCTATTTTTACTAATTTCATCGTTCCGGACTCAAATATCACGTCCGCGTCTCCAAATTCAACTCTGAACACAACTTCAATTTTTAATAGCATTCATCATTAATATTATAACTCATAATATTTATCAATCAGGTCGTTCTTAGGAAAGAGGGGACTTTCCAATAAGGATATCTTCCTATTGGCGCGCAATTAGGTGACCAAACCTCTCCTTGACAAAACTTCTAGACATTGTAAATATTACAATTTAATAATATGAATTACTTTGTCATCTCAATTATTGATTTAATAATATAGCATATTATGCAGATGATACTGTAACAATAATCGAATCAATAATATGAGAGATATGATGCAGTAATTACTGTAGCAATAATTGAGTATAACTGAGTGACTTCTTATGTAAGCATCAATAATCAATATCGTGTGCTACTATGCAACCACGCGTATTACTGTACTTTTACTACCGAGTAGTTCAACAGTTTTAACTGTAAAACTTCCGACGTTATTTTCATAAAATATATTTGTCGTTTTCTCAATTCGACAATAATTCTATTGTGGGGTCCACCAATGATTGTGCCATCGTACGAATATTCTATATTAAAACGAATATTCACCGACCAATCGAATATTATATAACAACTTGCATACTTTGAAAAATTTATAAATACTACTCATAACTATAACCTTATATCAAATCCACACCATAATATTAAAAAATTATTTCGAGAAAATTAAATATTTATTCATAAAATCTGGGGTCTCACAATAGTTGTGGGTAGTATTTATAAATTTTACAAAGTATGCAAGTTGTTGTATTATATTCGATTGGTCGGGGAATATTCGTTTTAGCAGAGAATATTCCTACAATGGCGCAATCATTGGTGGATCCCACAACAGAATTATTGACCTATTGAGAAAACGACAAAAATATTTTTATGAAAATAACGGCGGAGGTTTTACCGTTAATACTGTTGAACTACTCGATAGTAAAAGTACAGTAATACGCGTGGTTGCATAGTAGCACACGGTATAGATTATTGATGCTTACGTGAGAAGTCACTCAGTTATACTCAATTATTGCTACAGTAATTGTTACATCATATCTATCTTACTATTGATTCGATTATTGTCACAGTATCATCTATATAATATGTTATTTTATTAAATCAATAATTAAGACGACAAAGTTATTCATATTATTAAATTGCAATATTTACAATGTCTAGAAGTTCTGTCAAGGAGAGGTTTGGTCACCTAATTACGCGCCAATAAGGAGAAATCCTTATTAGAAAGCCCCCTCTTTTTTAGGAACGGCCTGGTTTATAAATATTGTGAGTTATAATATTAATGATGAATGTTATTAAAATTGAAGTTGTGCTCGGAGTTAAATTTGGAGACGCGGACATGATATTTGAGTCCGGAACGATGAAATTAATAAAAATAGACTATAAACACAAAATTTGCCAGTTTTTATTATTTGGTCAAAAAGTCAACAGTTGACTTTTTCGGGAAAATTCAAACTTTGAAATTTCAAAATTTATATTTTTGATAAAAATAGTTTCATTGTGTTGGAATTATTTGTGTTAGTAAAAATCGACATTTATTTCGATAATAATTGATGTCTAGAGGTTATATTGACCAATTGGATATTTAACCAGATAAATGAGCAATTGATTGCTATTATTTCACATGATTATAATTATTTGTTCACATGTGTATACTATTATTTCACATTCTTGTTACTATTAGGGGAGTTGGTGCAAGATTGATAATACTTGCATGACTAAGTTAAAAATGGAGGTATAGATGGAGGTACTATACTGAAATTCGTATTTTCATATGTCTAGAACTATTGATTCACATAATTTACTATTGAATCACATTATTTACTATTAGGGGAGGTGGTGCAAGTTTGATAATATTTGCATGACTAAATTAAAAATAAAAGAAAAGTTAAATGTATTCTACTATAATTTTTTGAGCCCCAAAACGTGTAATTATCGAAACTATATTTTTCTATAAATAGAAGCTCATTCTTCTTTCATTTCTCACCAATTCACTAAAGCAATAGAGCAATTATTATAGAGAAAAATTATAGAGAGAAAATCTGTAGAAGAAGAGAATCCTGCTACCTCACTACTCCTTTATCCAGTTTCTTTCAAAGGTAAGGGATATTATTTCTTTCTTTCGTCTTCATGAAGAGAACTTCTGTTATTCCATTCTTTATTATTATGTTGGAATAACCTGTCTATGCGAAGTACCGCATACATGGTAAAATTCTTCTGTTATTTCATTCTTTACCATTCCGTTGGAACATCATGTCTGTGTTTTACGCATGACATGGTTTCGTCTTTATTATTCTGTTGGAATATCCTGTCTGTGCGTTTTACGCCGGACCTGGTTCCGTCTTTATTATTCTGTTGGAATATCATGTCTGTGCATTTTACGCCGGACCTAGTTCCGTCTTTATTGTTCCGTCTTTATTATTCTGTTGGAACATCCTGTTGGTGCGAATTTCGCCTGACCTGGTTCCGTTATTTATTATTCTGTTAGAATAACCTGTCTATGCGAAGTACCGTATGCATGGTGATTTCTTTTGTTATTCCATTTTTTATTATACTCAGTTGGTTAAAGTTTTGACTTCTATACTCCATGAAATTAGTGGAATATCCTTAATATTTGCCCTTCATCCAGTATCTTTTTATGAAAATATTCTTCTGAGCATTCTTGAATTTTACTTTACAAAGAAGTATCATGTTGACAATTTGGACGTTATTAATTCTTGGACAAATTAATTCGTGAACTTGTTTTATTGAATTCTTATATCATTGTCATCATCCTCATGTTTATATTTTTTTGAAAGTCATTTGTGGCTTGTAGTACAAATGATGTGGTAAAAGTCATCATTGGCCCGTAGTGCATTGATGGACAGATATTGACATGATCATGACCATTGATGAATACACGAATGTCCTTGGCCCGTAGTGCATGGAATTTGTGGTCGTGATACTAAAGAATATCATTGGCCGTAGTGCAGGGGTGATTCGATAATGTGGATTATTTATTAAGTTGAGTCTTAGCGATAAAAGTGATAAAAAAAACCTTTAAAATAGCATTTATGCCTTGAGAAACCGTAGGAAGACCCGTAAAGAAATCCATGGTAATATGTTTCCACTTCTATTTTGGAATCTCAAGTGGTTGCAATGGACCCTTAGGCACTTGATGCTCTGCCTTTACACGTTTACAAGTGTGACGCCCCAAAAATAGGTATACATCACCCATTTTGAGTTGTCAATAACACGGTACAGAAACAACTACAACTTTATTAATACAACATAAAAACTGTTAGCTTAAAAACAAATATTATCTTCTAGACAATATTCATACCCAAATAAATTCTCATCACAATTATTGATACATTATTTTATAAAAATGGTGAGGACTACTAAACAACTCTCTAGAACCATCATTCCATACCCCGACTAGAACTTGCTACATTCTCGCTTTCTGAGAAGAAAAATGGAACAAAAAGGAAAAGGGTGAGCTCAACTAGCCCAATAAAGAACATTATGACTAAGATAATATAGAACAAATTATCGTTAGTCTTCAACAGGAAAAAATCTGAGAGAATATAATAGACAACAAGTTTCAGATCAATATTTGTAGCAGAAATAATAATTCATAGATGAGTTACGTAGAGAATGAAATATACTATAATCTATGAATTTAAAAGTCTATCATCATTATTTTATCCCTGTAACATCAATCAATAAACATCTTGAATCAAATATTCATCTTTACACTACAGGCCAAAGATATTCAACAGTTGGTCATATTCATCTCAACACCTGTACATCATTACACTACGGGCCAAAAATATTCATAAGAAAATCAACCATCTTTGCATTACA
Source organism: Panax japonicus (assembly GCA_020205505.1). NCBI lineage: Eukaryota > Viridiplantae > Streptophyta > Magnoliopsida > Apiales > Araliaceae > Panax > Panax japonicus. The sequence goes on along the minus strand of CM035108.1, from coordinate 60,916,461 downwards.
TGCCAAAGATATTCAGTAATATCATCTATTAGGACTGAGAATGTTGAAAAATATTTTAAAGAAAACGAGTCCAGTGAAACAAAAGAATAAATATTAAGGATTCGTATTTCAGCTATTTCATGCCCAAAAATACCTGATAAATAATCGTAGTGGAGTAAAATTCAAGAATGATCAAAAGGAAAATTTTCATTTTTCGATGAATAGTGCCGTATTCGTGAATAGTGCCGTATACGTGAATAGTAACCCCGACACAAAAAGTTCTAAATTTGATTAAAAGTTCAGATCAATACTTCGGCATAATGATATTGAAAGAAATAATATCATTTTTTAAAAAATAATATCCCTTACCTCGAAAAGACAGTACTTCTCGCTGGAATATCGGATATAGTACTGAAGGGAACTTGCACCGTATAGCAACACTCAAAGTATAAAAATACTCACAAGAATACGCTCAATATATAGAGAGAGAAAGAGAGAGAAAATTTTAATTTCTGGTGTGATTTTCAATTCTAACCTAAGCACCCTATTTATAGGAAAATGCTTAGAACACCAAAGCAGAAAATTTAATAAAATATTAATATATAAATTAAATTTTCTCACGCACGCTTATTATGCCCAAAAAATCAGCCACCAAGTGGCCCCCTCACCAAAAACGTTTTTCACATAAAAAATCATTTAAACTCCAAAAAAATAAAATCAATTATTCCAAAACTTCAATAATTCACAATAAATAGCCCTTTTGTCAAAAAAATTCAAACCTCCTGTCTTTTTCATAGGAAATTCCATTATCTACAACTTTACAGAAGAAAGTTTTTCCAAATTCCAAATAAAAATTGACCGAAATCCACAAACGGACGATTTTAAAAGCTATAATTAAATTTCAGTCAAGAAATGAGCCCACAGACATGTTTAACATGTTTTAAACAACTTTTACAACAAAAATACTCTTCTTCCTCATATACTCATATATCCCACATTCATTGTAAAAAATATCACCATTATTATATTATTAAATTATAATAATATATTTAAATGAATTATTTTATCAAAAAAAGATAAAATAAGAATTTTCAACAATTGTCACATAATAAATTTTCTCCATCTATATCCACATAAAATGAATATTTTCCTCATCATAAAAATTAATAATTAATTATTCACAAATAATATTACAGAATCACATTACTGACAACCAGACAGTTCCTAGGAAATAGGGGCTTTCCAATAAGGATCTCTCCTTACTGGCGCGCAATTAGATGACCAAATCTCTCCTTAGACAGAACTTTTTAGACATTGCCAATAATGTTATCTAATAATATTAATCAGATAATATGAATTATTGCTCTGATAATGGAAAATACTATGTAGTGATAATTATTTAAACGACAGTAATATAAAATATCAACGCAGCAATTAGTTAATCAATAAAATAAAATATTGAACAGTAATTACCGTAACAATTATTGAGTAGTACCTTCTTACGTAAGAATCAATAATTGGTGCAATACCGTGTGCTACAGTGTTTTAACCACCGAGTATTTTAACAGTATTAACGCTAACAACTACGTCGTTATTTATAAACAACTTATACTTGTCGTTTTCTTCATCCAATCGCTTTCCGTTATGGGGCCCACACAAGACTGCGCCATCGTACGAAATATTCCCGGACAGTAAGAATATTTCACGACCAATCGAATATTCTCCGACAACAATGAATATTTTATAACCACTTACTTATTTGAAATATTTGCGCATTTTACCCATAACTAACCACATTAATCAAATCAACCCTTACTATTTCAAAATAAAAAATAGAGGAAATTAAATTTCATTTATTAATAATTTGGGGTCTTACAACAAGTTAAACACCTTGAGATAAACTTCGCGATCTCTCTCTTCATATTGTTCCACCAAAATGTATGTCGAAGATCACGATACATTTTGGTACTTCCAGAATGAATTGCAAACGGTGTATTGTATGCCTCCATCATGATCATGTATTTTAAATCAGAGTCGTTAGGAATACAAAGTCTGCAGTGGACTCGAAGTATTCCTTCTTCATCGATTCTTGCTTCTAGAATAGCACCTTCTTATACTTTCTTCTTCATACGCATCAGCTCCGGGTCTGTGGCTTGAGCAACTTTAACTTTTTCGATTAAAGTTGGTTCTATACGTATACTTGACATCATTTCATGGGTCCCCAGGAGTCTTGAATTCTATCTTCATCTTTTGTAAATCACACAAAATGGGCCTTTGTGTTGACAATATCGCACTCGTTCCCGCGTATGATCTTCTACTCAATGTGTCGGCTACCACGTTCGTTTTTCCAGGATGGTATTGAATGGTATGGTCGTAGTCTTTCAACAGCTCGAGCCAACGTTGTTGCCGCATGTTGAGTTCTTTTTGGGTGAAGAAATATTTGAGGCTTTTATGGTCTGAATATATCTCCACTTTCTCCCCATATAGATAGTGCCTCCAAATCTTTAATGCGAACACGACTGCTACCAACTCTAGATCATGAGTAGAATAATTCCTCTCATATTCTTTAAGTTATCGCGAGGCATAGGCTATGAATTTCCCACGTTGCATGAGAACACATCCTAACCCTTTGCATGACGCATCGCTGTAGATAACAAATCAGTCCGAACCAGATGGTATTGTCAAAACGGGTGCCGAAATGAGTCTCCTCTTAAGCTCTTGGAAACCTCTTCTCGCATTCCTAGCTCCATACGAATTAGATATCTATCCGAGTCAGCTGAGTTAATGGAGTAGAGATTCGAGACAATCCTTCCACGAATCTCTGATAATAACTAGCTAAGCCCAGAAAACTATGTACTTCAGTCACTTACTTCGGTTGCTCCCAACTTTGTATTGCTTAAATTTTCGTTGGATCAACAGATACTCTATGTTCTGACACCACGTGCCCAAAGAATGCTACTTCCTCAAGCCAGAACTCGCATTTCTTCAACTTGGCATAAAGCTTGTTTTCACGAAGCCTTTGGAGTACCAGCTTCAAATGGTGCTCATGATCTTCACGGCTTTTGGAATATATGAAGATGTCATCAATAAACACAACAACGAACTAATCTAAATAATCCTTGAATACTCGGTTCATCATATCCATAAAAGCCGCAAGAGAATTAGTCAATCCAAAAGACATGACTCAGAATTCATAATGCTCGTACCGAGTTCTGAAGGCAGTCTTTGGAATATCCCTCAGTTCTAATCTTCAGCTGATGATATCCAGAACGAAGATCGATCTTTGAGAAGAATTGTTCTCCTTGTAACTGGTCAAACAGGTCATCAATACGAGGTAGATGATACATATTCTTGATGGTGACATGGTTCAATTCCCGATAGTCAATACAAAGTCGCATATTCCCGTCTTTCTTCTTTACAAATAAAACAGGAGCACCCCAAGGAGATGTACTAGGACGAATGAAACCGATGTCCAACAATTCCTGTAGTTAAACTTTTAACTCCTGAAGTTCAATAGGAGCCATTCGATATGGGGTTTTAGAAATGAGCTTTGTACCAGGTTCAAGGTCAATAAAAAATTCAACTTCATGTTTCGGAGGTAGACCAGGGAAGTTTTTCAAGAAATACGTCAGGAAATTTACTAACAATAGGAATATTATTCAAATCTGACGTGTCTTTATTCAAATCCATAACATGGGCTAAGAAAAATTGACATTCGTTTTTCAATAAACGAATAGCTTTATGACTTGATATGACAGTGATTGATTTTAGTGGTTTAGTTACTTGAATTCGTACAACAGGTTGTTTAGGAATATGAAAACTAACAACTTTGCGAAAATAATCAATTTTGGGATGATGAGTAGTTAACCAATCAATCCCTAAAATCACATCAAAAGCAAGTATCTTTAAAGAGATAAGGTCAACAAGTAATGTGATGGTGCCAACTTGGATCAAACAAGATTTATAAACAGTGGATGTGATGAAAGTTTCTCCTAACGGAGTCTTAACAGATAAATCAAATTCTAATTTCTCCGGAGTCAAGTTTAAACGTTGAGCACAAGCAGGATAGATAAATGAATGGGTAGCAATGGTATCTAGTAAGGTATAAACTTCGCAAGAATTTATGATTAGCTAACCCGTGATCACCTCGTTTGGCTTCCTTACATTTTGACCAGTCACGACAATCGCTCTTCTAGGAACCGTTGACTTTGATTTTTCTAGGACAACCTTTTGAGTCGCCGTCCCCGTTGAACTTGGTTTCAGCTACCGTACAATTCTCGAGCGATATGTCCTTCCTTTCCATAATTATAACATACCTTGAACTGTTGTGGGCAGTTTGAACTAATATGTCCCTCTTTCTCGCATTTATAGCATACGACCGGTGGTCAGCTCTCCTCCCTTAGAACTAGTTGCTGCTGGTGCTGACGTCTTCACATGGTCATTGTTGAATCTCCTCCCGACTCGCTTCTTCTATTCTCATGGCCATGATTACCACCAGAGTGGTTACCATTTTTGTCCCATATTTTTCTTTTTCCGCTGGTTATCGTTGTTCTGATGGCTGCTGTCACCGGTATGATCCTGGTTGTTGTCCCTCGGTTGAACGTACTCGTTATTTTGTTCTAATAATTGAGCCCTGTTGACAACATCTGAATAGAGAGAAAATTTATGAGAAATAAGATATTGACGTATGCCGGGTTTCAAACCTCTCAGAAACATCCGCGTCATACGTTCCTCATTCTCCTACCAAATGAGGTGCAAAACCTGGATAACTCTACAAACTTCGCCTCGTACTGGGAACACCTGTCATGTTATTTTGTTCTAGTCTAATAAACTCCACTTCCTTCATATGACGAATACTTTCAAGGAAAGTACTTGTCATTGAACAGTTTTAGAAACGTCTCCCAAGACATGCTGAGTGCGGCTGGATGGGTACGCTTCACCTACTCCCACCAGTAATCTGCCTCATTACGGAATATAAAGGTGGCGAATGGAACCTTTTGTTCCTCCGTGCATCCCAAGACATAGAATATCTTGGTAATTTGTTTGACCCACGTTTCTGCCTTAATCGGATCTGACTTTCCCCAGAATTCTGGTGGTCCTAACTCTTTGAACTGCTTGGCTGTGACAAACCGTGCGTTGTTATCATTTCCACCTGTATTTTGTACACGAGTCTCCCTCATCTAATTTTGCATGAATTGTAAAAGAGCTTCTAAGCATTCCGTCGTTCATCGTCTGATCAGTGGTGTTGTTCACAGGAGGATCATTGTCAGCCTCTTGCACGTTCTCCTCATTAGTGAGCAAAGGTGTCTCCACGGTCTCATTTACTCCAGCTGTTAACATTCTCAGTCGACATTCTCAAATACTGTCATAAAACAAGGGTTAATTAAGGAAATCAACATATCACATAATTTCCCTATATACTGACCAACTAACAAATAAGCTTAGGTAGGACACATTAGCGAAGGATTTACTCGTCTCTCCCCTTCTAGTCCTATTTCCCAATCTCCGTCAGAGATCATATCCCTAAGCTCTGATACCAACTGTGACGCCCCCAAAATAGGTATACATCATCCATTTTGAGTCGTCAATAACATGGTACTAGAAATAACTACAATTTATTAATACAACATAAAAACTGTGAGTTTAAATACAAATATTGCCATCTAGACAATATTCACACCCAAATAAGTTCTCATTATAATTATTGGTACATTATTTTATAAAAATGATGAGGACTACTAAAACAACTTTCTAGAACCTTCATTCCATACCCCGACTAGTACTCGCTACATTCTCGCCTCCTGAGAAGAAAAATAGAACAAAAAGGAAAAGGGTGAGCTCAACTAGCCCAGTAAAGAATATTATGACTAAAATAATATAGAACAAATTATAGTTAGTCTTTAACAGGGAAAAATAGAATATAATAGACAACAAGTTTCAGATCAATATTCGCAGCGGAAATAATAATTCATAGAAGAGTTACGTGGAGAATGAAATCTACTATTATCTATGAATTTAAAAGTCCATCATCAATATTTTATCCCTGTAACATCAATCGGTATACATCATAAATCAAATATTCATCTTTGCACTACAGGCCAAAGATATTCATCAGTCAGTCATGTTCATCTCAACACCTGTTCATCTTTGCACTACGGGCCAAAAATATTCATCATAAAATCATTAATCTTTGCACTACAGGCCAAAGATATTCCATTATATCATCATTTAGGACTGAGGATGATGAAAAATATTTTAAAGAAAATGAATCATGTGAAACAAAAGAATAAATATTAAGGATTCGTATTTCGGTTTATCCAGTGTCCAAAAATACCTCATTAATAATCATAGTGGAGTAAAATTCAAGAATGATCAAAACTATGGATACAATCAAGCTAGTATCCATAATAGATATTTTGGACGAAAAGGAAAATTTTCATTTTTTTTCGATGAATAGTGTCGTATACGTGAATAGTAATCGCGACACAAAAAGTTCCTAAATTTGATTAAAAGTTCAAACAAATATTTCGGCATAATGATATTGAAGAAAATAATATCAGTTAAGAAGAAAATAACATCCCTTACCTTGAAAAGACAGTACTTCTGACTAGAATTCTGAATATAGTGCTGAAGGGAACTTGCACCGTATAGCAACACTCAAGGTATCAAAATACTCACAAGAATACGCTCGATAATATAGAGAGAGAAAGAGAGAGAAAACTTTAGTTTCTGATGTGATTTTCAATTCTAACCTAAGCACCCTATTTATAGGAAAATGCTTAGAACACCAAAGCAGAAAATTTAATAAAATATTATTATTTATATTATAAATTCCTACACCCACTTTTACCAACTGATTTCAGCCACCTTGCACATGTTAATGATGCCCAAAAAATAAAAAAAATGTTTTTCTTTAAAAAATATTTAAAACTTCAAAAATCAATTATTTCGGAACTACGGAACTTCAATAATTCTTAATAAATAGCCCTTTTATCAGAAAAATTCGGACCACATGTCCTTTCCATAGGAAATTCCATTCTCTAAAACTTTGCAGAAGAAAGTTTTTCCAAATTCCAAACAGAAATTGACCGAAATCCACAAACGGACGATTTTACAAGGCTATAATTAAATTTCAGTCAAGAAATGGGATCCACCGACACACAAAACATGTGTTTATCATTTAATGCAACAAAAATACTCTTCCTCCTCATATATCCCATATTTGTTGTAAAAATATCACCATTATTATATTATTAAAATATAAAAATATATTTAAATGAATTATTTTATCAGAAAAAGATAAAATACCAATTTTCAACAATTGTCACATTAAAAATTTTCTCCATCTTTATCCACATAAAATGAATATTTCCCTCATCATATAAATCAATAATTAATTATTCACAAATAATATTACAGAATTACAATACTGACAACCAGGCAGTTCCCAGGAAATAGGGGGCTTTCCAATAAGGATTTCTCCTTACTGGCGCGCAATTAGATGACCAAACCTCTCCTTAGACAGAATTTTTTAGACATTGCCAATAATGTTATCTAATAATATTATTCAGATAATATGAATTATTGTTCCGATAATGGAAAATACTGTGTAGTGACAATTATTTAAACGACGGTAATATAAAATATCAACGCAGCAATTAGTGAATCAATAAAATAAAATATTGAACAGTAATTATCATAACAATTATTAAGTAGTGCATTCTTACGTAAGAATCAATAATTGGTGCAATACCGTGTGCTACTGTGTTTTAACCACCGAGTATTTTAACAGTATTAACGGTAACAACTATGTCGTTATTTATAAACAACTTATACTTGTCATTTTCTTCATCCAATCGCTTTCCGTTATGGGGCCCACACAAGGTTGCGCCGTCGTACGAATATTCCCCGAAAGTAAGAATATTTCACGACCAACCGAATATTCTCCGACAACAATGAATATTTTATAACCACTTGCTTATTTGAAATATTTGCGCATTTTACCCATAACTAACCACATTAATCAAATCAACCCTTACTATTTCAAAATAAAAAATAGAGAAAATTAAATTTTATTTATTGATAATTTGGGATCTTACATTCTCTCTCTTTCATCTATAACATCTTCCCATGAGGGATAATTTTGTAAAAATTGTAGCTAATTCTCCTAATTTATATAGAACGACAAATATTTAGGAAAAAATGAAATCATCTAAAACGACATATATTAAGAGACGGGAGGGAAAAAAGGAGTGTGATTGTGATTCCATTGTAAAAGTTAATAGTGCAATTTTTTTCAATGTATGTCAAGTTGTTTTCAATGATTTTTTAAAAAAAGTTAAATGAGGGTATTATTGGAAAAATAATGATTTTTTAAAAAAAGTTAAAAAAGTCATGTTATTTTGTGTATTTTTTAGCTTTTATTAATTGCAACTCCGGGCAAAACAACCCTTGTAGAGTTGTAGTTATGAATGAGAAAAAAAAAAGGAGTAAACTGAATTACCTTACCAAACCAAATCGTAATTTTTTAACCCCAACCATTTTAAATTTTAATTTTGGTTTTGGTTTTAAATTAAAAGTACAATATTTGAGTACCGGAATAATTGAATTAGAAATTTTAAAATAATATATATATTTAATAATAAATTAATGCGAATTTTTTATATAATGCATTAATTAATTAATTACACAATCATAAATACAATACCATATCACAAAACAAGAATCTACCGATCTTGTCAAAATGTAAACTTGAAGCCAGAGCTGGAAACAGTAAACAGACTAGTAGTAGTTCTATATTTCCCCCGAGTGAATCATAAAAAGATTAGCTTGGTTGGACTTTTAGCACCTTTAATTAAAGTTATGTTTAAGCCAATTATATACTCCTTCTGTCCCAAATTAATTGCTCAGTTTTGATTTTTTTAAGTCAAATTGACTATTTTTAGAATTAATAATTAAACATATATAAATATATTTCTAAAATTATAAAAATTGGGGTTAGTAATAAATTGTATATACTTTCTTTTGGTTATAATCTCTTCACCTATATTTTAACAAAAATAGTAAAAAGATTAATTTTAAAAATGGTCAATTTGAATTTAAAAAATTAAAATTGAGCAATTAATTTGAGACGGATGGAGTATCTGCCATTGGGATTGTTATCAAATCAAATCAAAATTAGACTTCTTGATCAGCTATCTACTTATTGGTACGTACATGCATATGGTTAAGAAAACTCCAATAAATTAAGTAGTGATTTTATTTTCGATAAATCCCAGCCATCCATTTTAATTCCTTGAGTTGAAATGCATCTCCCAAATTTTCTTGTGAAAGTCCAGCATATTGTTTTCTCACATTATTGCATAAATTTAAGTGTAAATGAGTTAATAATTATGATGAAATTTCAATTTAATATATTAGTTAATCTTTTATGTAACGAGTTAGTCTAACATGTTTATTACATAATTGATCATAAACTTACCATTTATCCAATATACTTTGTATATCCTCCTTTAGCGATGGATCGGACGACGATTCGGTCCGTCGCTTTATATAGAATATTTATCTTAATTTTTAGCGACAAATAATATATAACAACGGATTGAACCTATAGTGACGGATCAAACCGTCGTCAGGTTCGTCGCTAAAGGAGTATGCAAGGTATGTTAAATAAAATATATGCTCTTGATCCTTTCTATATATTTATCTATATATAATATAATTTATTAATAAACCCAATTTTTATGATTTTAATGATATATTTATATATTTAATTATTAAGTTTAAAAATAATTAATTTAATTTAAAAAAAAAAGAAAGCTGAGAATTTATTTTAAAAAAAAGAGTATTAGATATTCTATTCCAAAAAAAAAGAAGATAAGAAGTTAACTCTATCACCATCCTATTTGGCTGGATTTTGTCCATTATCTAGTAGACTGTATACTAGACAGCATAGCATGCAAGCTACGTTGTCAATGTCATTGATGAGCTTTGGGAATCCGTTAGATTTTTAGATTCTTTTGCTATTCCGAATACACAAAACGACGAAATTTGTCCCGTCTCCCGCCTCTATAATCTTATCTGAAAAACCTCATCCTTTTGTCATTTTCCAATATGTGGCATTTTATATATAGAGTCCGGATCAGGTCCGAACTCCCGGATTTTAACAAAATTCGGACCTTTTTTTTTTGGTTTTTTTTTTGAAACAACTAAAAAAAAAAAATTATGGAACTGAAATTTTTCCATAATACAGTGTTTTGGGCGTGATTTGGATGCCTATATCAAAATATTTCTGTACAGTCATGGCAGACTGTACATACATTGGTTGTATAGGTATTAAAAACACACCCAAAAGGTCAAAACACTGTATTATGGAAAAATTTCAGTTCCATAATTTTTTTTTAGTTGTTTCAAAAAAAAAAGCAAAAAAAAGAAAAAAAAATTTGGTCCGCATTTTAGGACCTGTCCGGACTCCCGGACAGGATCCATTCTATTTATATATATATATATATAGAGTCCGGATCAGGTCCGGACTCCCGGATTTTAATAAAATTTGGACCTTTTTTGCTTTTTTTTTTGAAACAACAAAAAAAAAAATTTATGGAACTGAAATTTTTCCATAATACAGTGTTTTGGGCGTGATTTGGATGCCTATACCAAAACATTTCTGTAAAGTCTGGTCAGACTGTACATACATTGGTTGGTATAGGTATTAAAAACACACCCAAAACACTGTATTATGGAAAAATTTCAGTTCCATAAATTATATATATATTTTTTAGTTGTTTCAAAAAAAAAACAAAAAAATGAAAAAAAAATTTGGTCCGCATTTTAGGACCTGTCCGGACTCCCGGACAGGATCCATTCTATATATATATATATATATATATATATATATATATATATATATATATATATATATATATATCAATAAATAGCCATTTATAGGATATTGACCCAGGAGAACCTTGTTTAGTTGACTGATATAATACCTTATTTTTATATAAAAAATTAATATTTTTATATAATTTTTTACATAAATATTAATCGAGTGAATTCTATCTCTATGTGAAAATATCATTTTAATATATGAAAATATCAAAAAAAAATTCTTTTTTCTGCTTTTCTTTTTTTATTTTACAGTAAAGGTCGTGACACGCACTTGTGTGTGTAATTTATAAATAAAAATATAATAGGAAATAAAAAAAAGAACCATTAATTAAAAGAGAAGTTTAATCTAAGAATAACTGTTTATTTTATATTTATTAATATTTTATTACACAACTTATCCCTTAAAAACCCTCCCCTTCCTTTATAATATAGATGTAAATTTATTTTATTTTTTTGAAATTGTTTAATAGCTATTTAAACGGTATAAATCCTTAAAATATAAATGAAGCACGTGATCGAAGAATAACGTGACATTGTGGGCCCATCTCAAGATGAACTTAACGTCTTAACCTACCAAGGGTGATTTACATATTCTATTATATTTTTAAAAAGAATTATAACAATAGTGCACTCATAAAAGAATTAGACAACTAATACACTTTCATATTTATTTATAATCTTAGTGCATTTAGGATTCTTTAATTTAAAGAATTAATATTTAATTTGAATTCCTTAATTTATGGATTAGTTATACCCATAACTTCTTCTCTCTCTTCTCATCTATAACAACTGTAATTATATATATATATATATATATATATATATTACCAACCCATAGCCACTGTCGTCACTTTCATGTCTGGCCCAATTGAGCCGGTCACCGGAGAACTAGGGGCCACTACCAGCTTTAAGGAGGAAGACAACAACATGGCTCAGCCTTTTCGACGAGAGCAATGGCTCTGATTCACTGGGAGTTCCTAACTTTCTAGTCTTTGCTCAATTTAAGTGAAATATGATCTGAGCCTTCCGTACTGAAATGCTTCGGAATAATGTAATTGGTTTTGTATACCTAATGGTTCGACAGAAGTATACATGGCGGGTGGTCAGGGGCAGGTGGTGGGTGGAATCGTGGTGGGGCAGCTTGTGGCGTCGGGACCGGTTATGGTGATTGCAGCGACGTTTCGGAATGCCACGTATGAGAGGTTACCGCTGGAGAAGGAGGCTGCAGTGGGCGGAGAAGGTGGAATGCAATTACAGGCAACATCAAGCGGTGGTATGAAGATTCAGACGATGAATACTAGATGATGGTAACCAAATCTTCATAGCAAGGTAACCAAACTATCATATTAAAATAACCAATCAACCTCCACACTTAAATTTTTTTCTTAGTACAGTTGGTTACCAAACCTTCAGATCAAGGTAAGCAAACCTTCGTACCAAGGTAACAAAACCTTCATACCAAAGTAACTAATTCATATCCACACCTGCAGTTTTTTCATAGTGCAGTTGGTAGCCAAACCTTCAGACCAAGGTAACCAATTCAATTTTATTAAGTTACCAATTTCGTTTGAATGTAATGCAGTTGGTAGCCAACTATTCGTTCAAAGGTAACCATTTTATTATTTATGAGTAACAAAATAGTTATAAAAAAAATTTCAGAACATTAATAGTTACATTTATTTATTTTTAAATTTTTTGTAGGGCGAATCTTTTTCTTATTCTCATTGGCATTTTGGACAACGGAAATTCGCGGCGGTGTAGCGGCAGTGTAGCGGCGGTGTAGCGACGGACTTTTATTTCAAGTGTATGTGAGGGAGATGGAAATTTGAATTTGAGTATTTAAATTTGAATTATTATTTTGAATTTGAATTTATTTTTGTTGTTAGATCCAAATATTTGAATTTGAATTATAGCAGTTATTTGTCCTTGATTTTAGGTTTCTTTATTAATGAGAATTGTACTATTTTTGTAATAATTACCTTCCTTTTGTAATTATTTGGTTGATGCACTTTTCTAGTAATTATTTTTTATTTGTTGTATACTTATGTAAAGTATCCTATATGTATTATACTCGACCTCCTTGGGCTAATGGTTGGGAGCATGTTAAGGGTTATGGTTTGGTGAGTGAAGAGTAGAATTTCTTAAGGGCTGTCTATATTTATAGACAAACCTAAAACCTAGCCTAGACCGTAGACTTGATATATGAACTTAAAGGCCCATTAAGACTTTGGGCCCAGATGATGAAGAGAATCATTTTGGGGCTTTCTCAAGACTAAAAACAAGATGGAGAGTCTCTTCCGAATAAAGATAGATTCATTTTAGGGTACATAACTTAGATACACCATAACCCTTTGGATTGAAAGAATAAAATGAAAGACGTAATAAAATAATTTTAAAGTATTTTAAATATATATTAGATTATTAATAGTGATGAGTATTGTCATATAATAGCAAAATTATCACATATTCATTCATGAATTTTATTATAATAAAAAAACACACTATTTTTATATCATTTATTCCATTCTCTCAATCCAAACGCAACATTAGATTATTGAAAAGTCAATTTGATAAAATAGACAATCTTATGTTTACCACCAAGAAAATGACTAATCAAAGCCAAGGGTTGAGGACAACACATATGGACTAGTCTGTATCAAGTCGTAGCGATTACAGAGTTGCAAATAATTTGATAAATTTCAAAATTTGGGGGAAATTGAAATTAAGCGCCCTAAAAAAATGCAAAGCAAGGTGCTTATTTCTCTATATTTCCCTGTAACTAAAATTAAAGGTACAAATAAATAACAACAAAAACTGGATAACTCCGTTTCAGCAATTCCTCAGGCATCTTACTTCCTGGCCAACTATTCTTTCATCATCTGTATCGGCATGAAAAGCATCTGTGACAGAAGACATTATATCATATATTCAAAAAATAGCAAGATATATATTAAAGTAAAAGAAACAAGTATTACCAAGTAGACTGACTTCTTGTCTACAAGTTTCACAATCACAACTAAATCTACAGTATCAACTTGATCTTTTCGGACCATTTGAAGATATCAGAATGAACTTGATCTCTCCCGAGGTCTTCTCCAGTTGCCCCTGCTGCTACTCTTATAATATCTTCTATTAGAGCAAAATTCCCCATTATATCAACATGAGCACCACTCTGAGTTCCCCTGCCCTCTAAAAGATTAGCTGGAGGGGCATGATCATACTCTCTTATGTACGTACGGATACCTGATGGATTGAACCTAGTTTTCCCCCGCCAACCTTTGGCACACATGAAACCTGCACTAAGAACAGGAACGGTTTCATCTCCATCTACGGAATAAACTCCACCTTTTAAGCAACCCCCCTCGTTTCCACCATCAGCAGAGCTATCAATCTGAAAAGGAATGTAGCACTCGGTAGTAGAACTAAGCTTGTAAATATACGATCTTTCTGTTGGAATTCCAACTCCATACATGGAAAATATCTCCATGTCTGGAGCATTTGGTAACCTGCAAAAGCATCGCAAAAAATAAGGCATGTGGCTAAGCCAATCAGCCAAAGAAACTTGACATGACAAAATTAGCAAACTATACCACTCACAAGGGAGGTTTTGAAAGGAAAAAAAAACAAGAAACGAACTGCTATAGTAATTATATTTCAGCAAGGTAAGGAGAGCAAACTCCATGTCAAATACACACAAATATGGAGAGAGATTTTAATTAATAGAGATGATTACACATGGAGACAGAAACCAAAGCAAAGAAAAATTGAGACATTTATATAAGCAAACAATCTTTAGAAGATGTATAAAGGATATCGTTTATAAATCTGAACCAAAGTAGTAAAAGAACAGTCTTTTTAAAGAGAGAGATCAAAGGTAAGATGAAGGGAGAAACACACATCCAATCATACAGCATTCATAGAAGAGTAGATAGAAGCTCACTTTGTCTCCAAGGGATTTGACCAATATTTGTAATGTTCATATTTTTTGTTGTCCAAATCGTCAGCAATTCCATATGAAAAGTGAGATCCACCACGCTTCATCATCTTTGGGGCAACATAATGAAGCAAATCTAAAATTGAATCGGATGTGTAAACTTTATAATCAGTAACAGCTTTGACACCACCAATGCCCATATCATAGTACTCGGTCCATACATCACGGCATGACGTGTTTGCAAGGTTATTGCCCTTAACAGCATCCTACAGATAACCAAGACCATGTTAAATGCTGTGTTACTCGGACTCGGATGGAGTGTCCGGTTGGACACGGTATCCGACACGGGTACTTCTCAATTTTGCCAATTTTTTACACTAAAGTGAAGTATCCATTTTTGGACACGGTGTCAGACACGGGTACTTCAGGGCAAAGTGAAGAGTCCGAGTAACACAGGTTAAATGACTGACAAGTTGAAGGCATTTTATGTTAATATGCTGCAAATTATATTATGATAATGAGATTCTTCACTTCCAAACAATTAAAATCTACTTTGAAACAAGTTCCCTGATTGACAACATTTAAAAGTTGAACTGTGTTCCTCATATCCATCATGATATGAAATGACAAAAAATGAATAAAACACATAAGAAAAAAAAGGCGGGGCATGTTGTCTGCAAATGCTAAAAAATGGAGATAGATCCCTAATCAGAAACTTCGGTGCAACTGTGTGACCTTTAAATTAAACACCATACTCTAATAAGACGATACAACTAGTATCCCCAATCAAACCATGGTTTCACCAAAATTCACCAGCTATATTCTTCAACACTCATTAGCTTTACATTACAAGGTAGAGAGACATCTGCCCCATCCCCAACTCTTACAGTGGTGTAAGACCCCAACTTTTATGAATAAAAATGAATTTTTTATAAATATCATTTTTGAATATTATGGAATAAATTTGATATAATGTTATAGCTTGTGGGTAATATTTATAAATTTTGCAAAGTACGCAAGTTATTATATAATATTCGATTGGTCGGGGAATATTCGTTTTAAACAGGGAATATTTCGTACAACGACACAATTATTGGTGGACCCCACAACGGAATTATTTTCGGATTGAGAAAACGACAAAAATATTTTTATGAAAATAACGACGGAAGTTTTACCGTTAACTGTTGAAACACCCGGTGTTAAAAGTACAGGAATACGCGTGGTTGCATAGTAGCACACGGTATTGATTATTGATTATTGATACTTACGTGAGAAATCACTCAGTTTTGTTCAATTATTGCTTCAGTAATTGTTGCATAGTATCTCACGTTAATTGATTCAATTATTGTTGATATTTTATAATTGAGATGACAGAGTTATTAATATTATTATTTGCAATATTAACGATGTCTAGAAGTTCTGTTAAAGACAAGCTTGGTCACCTAATTGCGCGCCAATAGAGAGAAATCCTTATTAGAAAGCCCCCTCTTTCCTGGGAACGACCTGATCGATTAATATTGTGAATTATAATAATGATGATAAATGTTATTAAAAATATTGAGGTGATTTTTATGAAGTATTTTGTTATAAATTTTACTTATTATTTAGATTTCCACTTACTCATTTTTTAAAATTATTGGAAGTTATTAAGTATATATATATATATATATATATATATGGGTCTCCATCCACAGCAACCGGTTGTTTGGGAGCAACCCATTTTAGCCAGCCGGTAGAGCTTGTACCGGCCTTAGATAATTTTTTTTTCATAAGCCGGTACAAGCTCTAACGGCTGGCCAAAATGGGTTGCTCCCCAACAACCGGTTGCTGTGGATGGAGACCTATATATATATATATATATATATATATATATATATATATATTTGACTTGTGTGTGCCGTGTGTGTGAGTATGTGGGTGTGTGGTGTCAAATGTGGTTTATATATATATTTTATTTATATATGTGACAAGTGGTCGGGTGGTGGTGGAGTGTTTGGTGATGTTAGTTGTTATATATATATATATATATATATATATATATATATAAATTGATTTTGATGGAATCAAGTTGGTGGGAAGAGTACTATTATATATATTATATATACATATATATTGTCATGTTTGAAGGGTTGTCAAGGTTTTGATCACGAGAATTCATCCCGTGAATTCAAAAGGAGCATGTGTATATATATATAATATATATATATTTTATTTAAAAAATTTTGCTTTAAATATGGACCGTCCGATTAAAAGTAAATCAATCTGGACCGTTCATGAATTAGTTACTATGCAGTCCATTCTTCTATAAATAGAAGCTCATTCCTTCATTATTTCTTACGAATTCACTGAAACTCTAGAGAGAAAGAAGAAAAGTATAGAAGAAAAGTATCATGCTACTTCACTACTCCGATATCAAGTTTCTTTTACGGTAAGGGGTATTATTTCTTTTGTATTCATGAAGAGAACTTCTGTTATTCCATTCTTTATTATTTTGTTGGAATAACCCTGTATACGCGGGCTACCCTATACTTGGTAAAATTCTTCTGTTATTCCATTCATTATTATTTTGTTGGAATATCTTGTCTGTGCGTTTTACGCCGGACCTGGTTCCGTCTTTATTATTCTGTTGGAATATCATGTCTGTGCGTTTTACGCCGGACCTGGTTCTGTCTTTATTATTCTGTTGGAACATCCTGTCAGTGCGAATTTCGCCTGACCTGGTTCCGTTATTTAGTATTCTGCTGGAATAACTTGTCTATGCGAAGTACCGCATGCATGGTGATTTCTGTTGTTATTTCATTCTTTATTATTCTGTTGGAACATCCTGTCGGTGCGAATTTCGCTTGACCTGGTTCCGTTATTTATTATTCTGTTGGAATAACCTGTCTATGCAAAGTACCGCATGCATGGTGATTTCTTTTGTTATTCCATTCTTTATTATACTCAGTTGGTTAAAGTTTTGACTTCTATACTCCATGAAATTAGTGAAATATCCTTGATATTTGCGTTTCATCCAGTATCTTTTCGTGAAAATATTCTTCTGAGCATTCTTGAATTTTGCTCTACAAAGAAGTATCATGTTGACAATTTGGACGTTATTAGTTCCTGAATAAATTAATTCTTGAACTTGTTTTATTGAATTCTTATATCATTGTCATCATCCTCATATTTATGTTTTGTTGAAAGTCATCTGTGGCCTGTAGTGCATAGATGGGACTTCGTATGATTATGATCCAGGGATTATTCGGTGTAATCATTACCGTAATGTTACAAATGATGTGGCAAAAGTCCTCATTGGCCCGTAGTGCATTGATGGACAGTTGTTGGCATGATCATGACCATTGATGAATACACAAATATATTTGGCCCATAGTGCATGAATAATTTGTGGTTGTGATACTAATGAATATCCTTGGCCGTAGTGCAGGGATGATGTGGATTATTTATTAAGCTGAGTCCCAGCGATAAAAATGATGAAAACCTTTTAAATCATAAAAGATAGTAGATTTTATTCTCTACTTGACTCTTTTAATAGATTGCATGTTCCGCTGTAGTTAAACTTGATGTCTATTATATTTTATCAGTTTAACACTGTTGAAGACTAATGATAATTTATTCTGCATTATCTTAGTCATAATATTTCTTACTGGGCTAGTTGAGATCACCCTTTCTTTCACTGTTCTCTTCAGGAAATGAGAACATAGCCGAGACTAATCGGGGAACGGAGTGACGGTCCAGATGATAGTATTAGTAATCCTCACTATTCTGTTAAATAGTGTGACAATAAATGTAATGAGAACTTATTCTGAGAGTGGATATTGTCTATTTGTATTAAAACTCACAGCTCTCTTGTTGTATATTAAAGATTGTATTTGTATTTTGTACCATGTATTTGGTTACTCAGAATAGGTGATGTATACCTATTTTTGGGGCGTCACATAAAGCAATCAGCAGCATAATCAAAATGACTAACTTAACAAACTTACATACTAGTGAACTATAAAATCAATACCTCAAATGAACCTAACAAGGACAAACTACTACAAATCAACAATATTAGCAAAAAGTAAAAATGAACGGTTAACAATGGCAGAAATGGCTCTTGACATTTGACAGATACCAGGTTAACGATGATATTAGTACAGATAGAAAGATATGGGACAAGCAAGATCATGTTGATTGAAATTATGTTCTCTAAAGTAGTTAATGAATCTGAACATTAAACATTACCCTGAAATCGATCCTCTTGATCTTTGAAGAGTGTTCCTCGGCCAAATCTTTTCCAAATGATATGATTCTTCCGTAGTTAACACAGTTCGCATTATCAGAACTCTCTTTCCCATTTTGACCTGCTATCTGACTATAATTGTTCGGCGGCTTCTTTGCACCACAGTTATAGTCTTCCTCAGGAGACCAATCAAGGCCACCCCAGATGGTGTCTCCACCTTTCGGTAACATTGACATTGTTGAATCCCACGTTCGAGTCATCCTCATTACATGTTGTAAAGTTTGAAAACCAAATACATCCATATCCAAAACACCTGGTGCCATAATAGCCCTGCATAAGGAGTCAGATTTCATTGAAAACCAAGAAGGGATGGAAATCTTGGAAACTCTGAAATGAGTCAAGGTCTGTGAGTATGTGCTACAAGATTGCTAAAATACGTGCAGAGATCTAGACAAATTAAGGGTAGTAGTAGTAGTTGGACAAGATGACTTTCTCAAATTTTACCAAAATAACTCGGTCATGGAACAAGAAGAGAGACGCATGTAAAACAGCTCATAATATATTACAATTACAATTTTACTGAACAATATATAAAACTACACTTCCATTTATGGCAGAGTTTGGTGACCCTTTTAAAAGAATCTTAATAAGATATTATAATTATATAAAAAAGGTGACAGTGGGACAGTAGGATTATAATTATATAAAAAATAAGAAAAAGGTGATGAAGAATTACAGTTGTGACAGAAGTAGGACATCACAATATATTGATGCAACCTTGTATATAAGGATTGTAGTTTTTGCACATTTAAGCACGCATATGAACATTCTATTTTACATAATTAGACTAGTATGCTGTATATGGCAAGAGGGGAACATGAGAGTTTTTCGGCAGAAGCGAAAAGGATGGAAGAGCTGTGCTAGAAGTTCAAGCTAAAATCTGTTATTGGAGAGGTTCGGGCATCAAACTGCTTACTTTGTAAATATGGGGAGGTAACTGATAAATTTTTCTTTTGAAATGTTTCAACCTAGGTAGTTAAAGCATGAAACCTTTTTAAAAAATATATATATCCTGGTGTATGCTCTTTGATTTTCGTAATATTTATCAAGCTAATAAAATACTGACTTTCACTGTGAAAAAAGGAAAACAAAACTTATACAGTTTGTAGTATGTCAAACCATGTCCAAAACATTCATCATCAAAGGATGTGTCCAACATACTATTTCTCATTTCAGTATATCCTGCAGAATGATTCCAAAATTTAAATGAAACTTTATCATTTTAGTTTGATTCTTTTAGCAAGTCAGAAGTCAGAACACAAATCCAGCCCTTATAACAGAGTATTAAGGCAATATGGACTCCGTTCTCTTCTTTCTGTCCTACTTGTTGTCTTTTAGTTTTAATTTTTTGCATCATAGAAGATGTACTCGTAGTTGACTGAAATGAACTCATTTTTTTCAAAAAAGATCTGTGAGTGAGATTCGCTAAGAAATACTACAGATTTTCGTCGTCAGTCGTCTTCTTTTTTCCTTTTCCCCCATATAGAGAATAAAACTAAAGCAAATTTAATAATTTTGAAGAAATTATAAAACTGAAAAAACAGAAGAAACCCCAACATAGTAAAACTTTCTCTTTGATTTTAAACAATACTTAATGTGAAATAAACAAAAGATTGTACAAATTATCCTTTGAAATTTCCATGGAAAGCTTTATGAATGATTAAAACACAGTTTGAAGAGATTCACTCAATGGCTATTTCTAGTGCGAAAAGTAAACAAAATATCTTCACACTCAGTTTGAAATAAAACCATTACCCTAGTTTTAGTTTTGAAACTCTTTTACCTTTACTTTTCAGGAACTTTATACTGCTTGGAATTGAGACAAATTGAATTTTGATGCATACTAGTTATGTTATGTGAATAGCAAACTGTACCGATATTTTTTCCAACTATCAACAAAATCTTGTATCATATGAATGAATATGGAAGAGGGCAAAGGCAAGTCATGATGATAACCTTACACACTAATAGTAGTTAGAAGAAAAACCTGGCAACAGCAATATCCTTGGCCTCGGAGGAAAATAATCCAGATACTGCTTTTGGCACCCCCAAAAATGGCCCACCTATATTCATGACGGCCTTTATATGCTTGGCACACCAGTTTGATCCACCTCCACCACCCATTGGAGCAGGTGCCTCAACCCATTTCATAAAATGCAAGAAGTACAGCACGCCCATTGAATGTGGAATTACAACGACTTTCTTCCCCCCACTTGTAGCTACCATGAGTTCTATATTACTTTTTATCCTGCTTAAAGTTCGGTCGCGTACCTGTTCATAACTATATTCAGGATGCAAGAATCAAATGTTTCTGATGCAAGAATCAAATGCTACTTATACATTCCCCAGGGTCAATTTGTTTTTGATCCATTATCAATCTACTGCTGGAATGTATATCCCTTTCATGATTGCCAAACATGCCTCACATAAGTTTGATAGCAGATTGAGAATAAGTCAATCCATACCAAACTTTTTCAGATTTCTCTAACATTTTAACAAAAGAAATGTGAATTAGGGGATCATGTTTCTACAGATTTCCATAAACTTGATGTGAACCATGCGTGAAAAGAACTAAAGTTACCTTTTCCAGAATTGGGTTCTACAGATAATTTATTTTACAAATAAAATTTTACGTACCAATGACAGCTGGCATAAGTTAATCAACACCCTATATCAAATTTTAGACAGAAATAACATAATGGAGGAGGGAAAATACATTCCTGAGCAAGAAAGAGAAGAAAAAATTATTATAACTCCAGCATTACCTCATTATTCTGGAATGAGAGCCTCCAATCATATGCTGCCATATACATGTTTTTCTCCTCATATCCGATGCAAGCTAAATTAGCAATTAAAACTGCCCATACAAAATAACCTGCCGCAAAGTAATCAGCAGCCACAAGTCCAGATACAGGTCTGATTCTTATACCAGGAGGATCCAAGCCAGTTTCATTATCAAGTGACATGTGCTCAATCCAACACAAGGGTCTGCAGAAAATAACATATGCAAATAAAGAAAGAAATTTGACATGATAAAGCTATGTGACAATAATTGGTTTAAGAGTTTTAGCAAGCAAAGGCAATGTCTAACAAGGATTCTCTAGCAGCACTAAAGGAAGTAAGGAACTCAGGTAGTAACAAAGGGGAGCATAACAGTTTTTTATTACTGAAACAAAACTACTTTATAAAAAAGAAAACAAACTGTCCACAAGTCAAAATGGAGAAATATGATAGAAAATTGAAGTATGCAATTAGTTAATTAAACCTTGAAAAAAATACTACAAACAATTTACATATTCAATTAAAACCAGCATATTTATTTATTTAAGTTCAAATTGACAAAAAAGTTGTTACCTTTTATAAACCTCACCAAATGTACCACCCCAAAGCCTCTTCCTAAACAATCCCTCAGCACATTGATGCCCTTCCCATAATTCAAGCCCGCCCGTCACAATTCCTGGCACGAAAACCACCGGATGCTTCGCTTCCAATCCTTCCTTATGCAATTTCAGTCCGGGCGGATCCGGCAGCGGACCCGTAATCGCCTCCGTGACATACTGAGGGAATGAAGCCGGCATTGCATTGTACAGAAATAACAAAAACCACCAAAATGAACAAATAAAGCCTATGAACCAACAGCAACTATCAATACAGGACCATTTCTTCTTCAAAATCTTATAATTCACAATCTCGCCCTGTAAATTCTTCGGAGGAGGAGGGGGTTTATTGTCTTTCTCTTTCAATTTCTCTCTCCTTTTTTCATCTAATTCCTCCTTTTCAATTTGAGATTCTGAATTCGAAGGCTTTTTGGAATCAGAGCCCTTTCTACGCCTAGCTGCCGGCATATCTTTCCTATATATACTTTATACACACATGATAGGGTGTGTAAATGAGGGATTTTAGTAATCAGTTCATTAATGGCGTCTGTGAAGCTTAAAACCCTAACGTCAACTTTTGGATATAGGAGTACTTATGAGGATTATGAAGATTCTGGCAGCTTGGAGACTGAAACTTGGACTGAGGTGGGACCATTGATTGAACTGGTTTATGAAAAGGTAACACGTGTGTGGTAGGATTTCTGTGTAAATGATTTGATTTAAAAAAAAGGCGTTCGATTGGGAGACTTTGGTTGCTGAAGAAAAAAGATCTAACGGTAGGTAAGGTAGGTGTTGAGGGTTTAAAGTGGATAGGAAAGCAGTTAGAATCTTGTGTTACGTTTAAAATGAAGGAATGGAATTGATGAAAGAGAAGACTCAGAACGGAACGGAACGGAACGATAAGTGGGATTATATGTGCATATATATAATAAAATAAAATAAAATATTCATTGTGTATAATGAACTCCATGTAAGTCTGTAAATAAATCAAATTGAGGCGACTATTGAATATTTTTTAGTTATTATTGAATCAATTCAATTTAAACAATTTATACTTTTCAAGTAAATATAATTTAAATATCAATACAAAATTATAATTTAAATATGTTTAAGTAAATTATCAAATTTTAAACTTGTTTATATTTGAATCATTTATATTTCGAATCTAACTCGAATCGAATTTTTAGTCGAGTTAGTACGAATCAGTCCAAACTATTTGCTTCATTTTATAATCAAGTATATTAAATATTTGTCTCTTTTAATTGGACCTCACTTTAATATATATTTTTAGGATAAATAAGTTTTTAAATTTATTTATATTTTTAAACATTTTTTTGTGAACAAAATATTTTGCATGAACAAACCATTATATTTAAAATTCCATTTCGTGTTTATTTCCTCAACCATTACACCACCGCGTAAGCACAACACCAGTTGAATCGAAAAGAAAATTCCGTTTCGTATATTTGTAGAGAGAGAAACGTAGGTTTAGAGTGAGAAAAGCATCAGAATTTTGTATTGATCGCCATGAGTTTCCTATTCGGCCAGAGAAAAACTCCCGCAGGTTCGTACTTTCCATCTGTATATACTTTCGTATGTCTGTATCAATGTGATTATGCCTGTATATATACATATTATTGAATAAAATTTTCTGTTACAAATCTTAACTTTTCGGATGCATTTCTGTTTTATTATAGATCGAAAATTGATCATTACATGACCTCTGCCGTATTGCTTCCTTGATGGAATTCTAGCTCATGGCATCATACTAGATGAAATGTGCTATCTCAAGCTAGGTTTTATGAATATGTTTTGCTAATTAACTGAATTTGACCTCAGGAACACTAGAATTTGGGTTTGTTTTGTTATTTGTAGTAATTGAAAAGCTTCTGATTAATTGTTGAAATTAGCACTTCTTTTGGAATAGTTTTTATAAAGTTTAAATTTTTCCTGCTGAAGTATGTAATTGAATTGATCAAATCAGGCATTTTGTAAGTTCATGGATTCAAACTTGCTTATTTACTTTGATTTTTTGTGCATTATGAGTAGAGTTAGATTAGAAGTCCTTCTCTTTTTGGGGTCATATTAGTTGTGATTTGTGAAGTAGGATATTATTTGGATAGTTCAAATATGAACTAGCTACAAATGACATTATTTGGATATACTGGTTCAAATGACAATTAATCATATTCTTTGGGGTTGTGATGTTCAGAACTTCTGCGGGAAAATAAGAGAATGATTGACAAGTCTATTAGAGAAATAGAAAGAGAGCGACAAGGTTTACAAAATCAAGAGAAGAAACTAATCGTGGAGATTAAAAAAACTGCAAAGCAAGGGCAGATGGTAAGCCCTATTTTTCTGGACTACTTATTCTTTTAGTTTACTCGATAGAAAATATCTTGATGTCCAAAGACAAAAATAAAGGAAAAAGAAATTGAACTCAGGTTGCACCTTACTTAATAAAAATTTGAACATGGCAAAGTGTATATTCGTTTCTAATTCTGTGTGATTTTTCTCTCTTAGTTAATACAGGTTGCTTAATATCCCCAATACAGACAATTGTTTTATAAATTGCTTTTGTATGTGCATTGAGGATAATTGTTGTTAGCTATCCGTAATTTCTGGCTTACACAGAATATCGGTAGGATAGTCCAACTCGATAATGATGGAATTGTATATTACATCATGTCAATGGGATCTCATCATCCTTATGCTTTGCCATTATTTTGCTTCTTCAGAGTTTGTTGAGTGTTAGTATGGATGAGTAGGGTCATTTATATTTTGATCATTATGTTCCTGTTTGACATTATTGTAGCATATTTGCATTATTTTCGTATTTAAAAATTGAAAGTTTGAGCCACATGTTCAATATTTATGTATTTTTTTATTGAAGTACTTCTGATGCAGAGGGTGCTGTTAAGGTGATGGCAAAAGACCTTATTAGAACACGACATCAGATTGAGAAGTTTTAT
This sequence comes from Panax japonicus, assembly GCA_020205505.1. Classification (NCBI taxonomy): domain Eukaryota; kingdom Viridiplantae; phylum Streptophyta; class Magnoliopsida; order Apiales; family Araliaceae; genus Panax; species Panax japonicus. The sequence goes on along the minus strand of CM035108.1, from coordinate 60,891,021 downwards.
AAGCTGAAATCACAACTCCAGGGTGTATCTCTCAGGATTCAGAATCAGGTATACTTGCGTTTTGTTATTTTTGAATTTTTGTTATACACAATGTATATCTTTGTCTCACGTGTGTCCCAACCTGAGTTCAGGTCTGGTATGATTCTTTAATAGCATGGGTCGCCAACTCACCGCTTGGCCCAAAAAATAATGTTTTAACTCTCGCCCCTTGCCCCTTGCCCCATTCCCCTATGTCGGAACCACTTTTCATTCTCCACTCTACTCCCCAAAAAGAAGAGAAGAAAATTAGGTGCATTTTTACTGTAGCAGTATTTGCCCATTCTTTTTGGCCCGTATGATGGTGCAGCCAAACAATAACGTATTTTTTTAATTATTCTATTAGTTTTGCTAGTTTACTTATCAAAACAAAAGTTAAAAGTAAAAAATTGTTAGTTTTGCTACTTTAAAGTAATATAAAATATTCAAGTTTATTCTGGTAAATGTGCTAAGAGTTGCTCTGCCCCTTTTCATTGATTACTTTTTAGACCTTGAAATCAACACAAGCAATGGGCGAGGCAATGAAAGGTGTGACAAAGGCTATGGGCCAGATGAATAGGCAGATGAACTTGCCATCACTGCAGAGGATAATGCAAGAGTATGAGAGACAGAATGAGAAAATGGAAATGACAAGCGAGGTGATGGGAGATGCCATTGATGATGCTTGAAGAAGAAGAAACAGAAGATCTAGTGAGTCAGGTCCTTCACAAGATTGGCATAGATATTAACTCTGAGGTACTGCTTGACAGTATTTGTGCCTCTGTATATATATTAACTTGCTAAGGGTCTCGACATTGAATATTTTAATGATAATTTATGGTATGGTCAATCACATGAGATCTACCCAACCAATGTTATGTTGACACATCATTTGAGAGACTAAAAACTTGGGACTCCTAGCATCACCCTTTTTTTTTATTTTAAACGGTACTTTGATTTGAGTTTTTATGCTCATATATTCTATACAGCTTCTGAGTGCCCCATCTGCATCCGTAGCTACCCCAGCTGCAAAGAACAAGGTTGCTGCACAAGCTGAAGCAACAGGAAATGAAGATGGTGGGATAGACAGCGATTTACAGGCTAGGTTAGATAATTTAAGAAGAAAGTAATTTTTCATGTACAATAGCACGATTGCAGAAGAGGAAACATCTACCAGACCACCTTGTAACTGTTGAGGGGGTAAGTACGAAGTTGATTCGGTGCTACAGTCGATTTTTCATGCATAAATGCCTAGAAATACCGGTGCATATGAAACTGCACACTCCCTTCGTTACAAAATATAGGAATCAAATTTACTTTTTAGAACTCCATAATATATGAACCTGCACAGTGCATAATATATCTTGTAAGATCATTATGAAATCTATAATCTTGGTCTTAATTTCCACCAGTAGTATCTCCCAAATTCAGAAGAAAACAGAGCATCAGTATCCATTCCAATTTAAAATTGGGCATTAATTTTGAACGAAATCTGTCCTTGGTTAGCTTAAACACAGTATATTTCTGTTTAGCGTCTTGGTGATGCCAATGCCCTGTTCCATTTTAAGTGTCCTCTTGTCTTGTCTGTTTAAATATTAAATTTTTGGATGCAAATAGGAGTGATCATTCGGTTATAACCGAACCGAATAGGCTATTCAGTTAAAACCAAATATTGAATTAGCCATAATTATAATTTTACTATCCGAACACTAACCGAAATTTTGAACTAACTAAATTACCGAATACCGAATTATTGAATTGTACATTCGGATATTCGGGTAATAACTGAATATGTGCTCTTTTTAAAATTAAAAATACAGCAGCAGTGCATCATCGCATCAGCAAATTAATTGACCTTAAGAGAAACATTAATACTACCTCCGTTCCTTTATATAAGTCGTTTTAGAGAAATATTTTTGTTCCTTAATATAAGTCGATTGAGAATTTCAAGTATGCATTAATTGCTTAGTTTTCAATATTATCCCAAATATTAAATGTAACTTTGGTTCTCTCACTATTTTATGTCCAATAAATAACAACCTCTTCTTCCAATACAAGGGCAATATAGACAATTAATATTATAGTTAATATTATACAATCATCACCTTAATATTTATGTACAACTCTAAAACGACATATATTAAAGAAGAACGGATGGAGTAGTACCTAAAATCCCCGCTCTTGTTTAATTTTCAAGAAGGTAAGAGCATCCCTCTTCTTCTGGGTAGAAACTACAATATTCATCTTAGGTAGAAAAATGAGAGATTGATAAGAAATAAGATAAACTACTGATTAAATTAAATAATTCTTCTTAATGTTATGTAAGATAATTAATTAGACATTTCGTATACAACACCAAATTACCAGGTAGAAGGGACCTGCTAATGGCCATCAAATGTGGATGCTAACAATCAACTTCAAATTGATGACCACAAATAAACTAACATCACTAAACTGCATTTGAAGATAGTATGGGCTTCTGAAATGACGCGGTGAACTCTCAGGACAGATTCGTGGATAGGATTTGAGTAAGCATAGTGGAGATAACTGCCGATTGCCGAATACCCACCGCCACCGGCCATCGAGACGCAGATCTACGATTGCGAAGGCCAAACGAAGGGAGATCGTGACTCCGTGAGAGCTGAGAGACGGAGGCACGGAGGCGCGGAGGCCGGACCGCCGGAGCGAAACTAAGAGAGAGACTTGAGAGAATAGATGGAACTGGGAAGAGGAATCAAGAATGGAAAGGAGACTTGAGAGAACAGAGGGAAGAGAAATCGGGAATGAAATTAAGGGGTTACGACAAAATAAATACAGTACAGACTATACAATTATAAAATTATTATTTTTTTAATTAAGTAGTTCGGTTATTCGGATATCCGAATAACCTATTTTTTAAAATCATACCCGAAACTGATTATCAAAAATTAATTCAAATATAATCGAAATTGATAATTCGATAATGGCGAGGTGCATTTAAGGATGTGATGGTCTTATGGTTTTAGAGAGAGTGATCATTTTAGCATGAAGTTTAGGGAGCGACATAATAAAATAAATAGAGAGGAAATAAAAACATCCAGATGAAAAAAATTAAATTATTTAGATAAAGTTCAAAATTTTAGTGAGTTCAAAAAAAATAGTGAGAATAGTAAATTTTAAGATTTCCGGAATTTACTCTAGCTAAAGAGTCAAAATATAATAATAAATTGTTAAATAAATTAATATTTGTATTCAATAATTATTAATTTGGTATAATTAAAATATATATTAAAATAATATAAAATAGAACTAATTAATATTGAGGATATGCGATCACAAAAGAAAAAAGAAATAATTAATAAGCAATGAGTTAGAAACAAGGGTTGAAGAAGTAATCTAATTTTTAAAATATGTTTTGAAGGCTGATTCACAGAAAGTGGATGCCAATGGAGTCCTAGTAACGATTTCCGGTGACAATGAAAGTCTGACTTCTTGTCACACATCTTAAGTACTCCAGCATTGAACAAGTCTTTCAAGAATGAGCCGACTGTTAAGACTGAAATTCTTGAGAAAATGAGGGTAATGATTCTATGTGAGTGGAGTTTGATGTTGATGTTTCCACTTCAGCTGAGAAAATTGAGGCTTTGAAAGCTAAAATAAAAGTTAAATATCATCTTCTTCCTCAAGAATCCAAGTTCATATCCGATATCCAGAGCCTGCAGCTTCAGATACAGCCTGCCTCTACTTCTTTTCTTATTTATTGATTATGGTGGTCACTACTTTTGCCAGTTTATGACTGTCTGACTGACCACACGTTGAAGTATATCCTTTCCTTGGCGTATAATTAAATGGTAATTCCCTTTCCTTAGTATCCTACATTTTGTTAATACATCAGTTGATATGTTTTTAGTGTAAGATCATTATTCTTGAATAATCCTACCTCCGTTCTTACCTCCGTTCTTATCGTTTAAAATTTTGACACATAAATTAAAAAAATATCATTTATCAAGTAAAATTTATTTAAAATTTTATCACTACCCCTTTATGAAAAGTTAAAAACTATTAATGCAAGGGAGAGAATTTCTTACAACAATGAGAGAATGTAGGGATAATATTGGAAAATAAATAATTTATTCTCCTTGAAAGTTGTAAACCAAACATTTTGGAACAAATTTTTTCTTCAAAAACGACAATCTTTTAGGAACGAAAGGAGTAGATACATAGCTAGCTACCTAGCTGCTTCCAGAACATGTTAGATGAAGCTAACTTTAAATTTTGACGTACATGATATAGTTGATTCATCATTTTCCTTTTCTTTCCGTACCAAGGGCAGTCAAAGGTAAGGGATGGTCCAACTCGGAACAACAGCATATAAAACTAAAACGAACTACACAACATAATTTTGTTTCTGAATAACAACAAAACATAGGGGTAAGACACCAAGTACAATGTTCTCCAACAGTAACCAAAACTGTCAATTAACAACTAAAACCACTAGACTAGTTTTTGATTAACATCTATCTATGATCGTCTAAGAAAGAACTGGGATCTGGCCAGGAATAGGGGAAGGGCCAACATCTATATCAGCCAATTGCGGCACCACATTGGTAGTAGTGGCTGGCCGGATCTCTTCATCCTCTTTAGGAGTATGAATAGTTACAAGATCAGGAAGAGGAGTCATTGGACCCTGTTTTCCCTTGGGATCCCACCCAAGCATGATTTTAACCTTGATTCCAAGCACTCCCTATTAAAACAAGATAACACAATGCAACACTAAGAAACTTATCATTTCTACTCGAGCAATAGGATTCCACAAAGAAAGGACAAGCTTTGACGAAACAAACCTGTCTCAGAAGCACGTGTCTAACAGCCGAGTCTATGTACTCAATAACTGGCTGACCCGAAGAAATCATGTAGCCATCCTTAAACTTCATGGACTTGGCACGCTGAGCTCTCAGCTTTCCACTAACAATGACCTAGTAAGAGCAGTTGGTAAGATCCACATTCAAAATCTAAAGTAAAAGTAGACAACAAAAGAGAAGGCATTCTTGAACACACCTCACATCCCTTTGCACCATTCTCCATAATGAATCTCAAAACACCATAGCAGGCCCTAAAAGAGGTAATTACCATTTGTTATACAACAGAAGAATGTTGTATGTTACTAGGGGTAAAAAGACATCTAATCAAAATTTGACGTTATAAAATCACAACGGAGGGAGCAGGAGACATAAGCCGTCAACAGCTCCATATTGAAAGAGAAACCATATCAACACATGCACACTAATGTTTTCCTCTGATAAAAGCAGAGACTAATAAAAGATGGGGAAAACTAACCGATGCAAGTATATGACCAAGAGATTACATTATACATGTAAAATTTGTTTGGCTATCTAATGGTCAAGAAATTACATTATACATGTAAAACTTGTTTGGTTATGTTATGCCTTCAAAAAATTTGGGTACCAGTATTAATTTATTTACAAAATAAAATACTCGAGCAAAAGAAGAGAAACACTAGCAACTAAAGCACATGTCGGTGTAACACTGTAACCTATCATGAACAGATGGGTTACCAGTAAACACCTGTTAAAAGGTTGCTTATATTTTACACAGCAAGAAGTAAAGAGGCATTAAAAAGACATTTGGAAAACAAGATCAAGCCCAATATATCAGACGCATAACAGACACTTGTAAACCACAACAGACTCTAATAGTCACAAGACAAATGAACAATGAATCAAAAATGTTTAAGCAAATTTTAAGATGTAGAAAACCCAAACATGAAATACTAAGCACGTTAGAACTCATAAAAATGCAAGGGCATGCATCATTAATATAGTCATCTTCCGACACAAAATCAGGCAAAGAAATAACCTATCTGCTTTATAGATGACAGGGAAAAAGAACTAAAGACAGTACTGGAATTAAAAAAAACAATATAAATAACTTCAAAATGAAAGTTTGTAGATCCCCAATCATGTACCCTCTCTACAGTTACACATGGAAACTAATGTATTTCATGAGGATGATGGCTTGGAGGAATGTAGTTGATATTGTCACCTTCCGACACAAATTTGATACAGAATAAATCCAATTTGCTTTGTAGGTGACATAAATACATAGCATTAATACCCAGAAATTTCTACTAGTTCGTAGAGATCTAAAATATAAGCACAATTTCCTGTTCATATCTGCTATGCAAAGGATATACCATAAATTAGCCTATACCAAATGCACATAGCACATAGTAAACTAAATGGATAAATAGCATCAGGTTCATTATTCAATTAATTACAAACATTATAATATAGTTGTAAAGCACAATTTCTTATCTTAGTATATAAATCAAGTAAAAATAATTTACCTGCGGACAGCTAGGCCACCAAGGAGCTTATAACGTAGAGACTCCGCCTGAGCAATAGCACAAAGCCCCCTGTTAGTCACCTTCTCAGCATACAATTCCACACTGTTCTCTGGGAACTTGAATCTTTTCTGTACAACAGATGTAAGCTCCCTAATCCTCCTCCCCTTTTCACCTACAAATTTCAATTAAACCCAAATCAATAAATCACACACAAATCAATTGATTAAAGAAATTCAGCAAGTAAGAAAAATTTACCAAGTACATTCTGGGTACGAGTAGCACGAATGATGATTTCAGTGCGCATGGGAGTAACTCTGACCTCAACACCAGAGTATCCATCCTCAGCTAACTCTCTAGTCAATACCTCGTTCAGTTCAGCGAAGAACACTCCATCAGCTACAAACTGCAATAACATAACTCAAGAAATGAAATCACCTATACTCGTATATGTGTGTATGTAGTGGGATTCCGATATGACTGACCTTTCGCTTCTTGCTCATCTGGGTCGCCATTTTCGAATTAGAGTTGCAGAAATTAGATCTGACCGACCAGGTTTGCCTTACGTGTTCGTCTGAAACTAACACTAAGCTCTGTTGGGGTTTTGGTTTCGTTGAAGGCTATATATCTAAATTTGATCTAACGGCGAAATGATGTTTAGGGTTTGTTCTCAACGGTTTTGATCACAAATGTGGACTCCATGGCTTTCTCTTGGAGATTGGGCTTATTTACCCATACCTAAATTAACCTACTAGAAGGAGCCTTCAACTTTGTTGATTGTTCCTTGGAAGTTCATAGAACACAAGTGCCAATCGCAAAAAATTGATCGTTTTATCCGTTTTCTTATCGGGCTTCTATTTCAGTATTTCTTATATACAAAGTTAGGGTAGCAAATAATCTAATCTGATCCGACCCGTGACCAAGTCAAACTGAACTCAAATATTATTAGTCAAATTGGAACATATTTATACAACAAGATCGAAGCAACACACATGTACGAGTTCGAATTGTTAATTGTTCGTGAACATGCCCGGACTGAACAGTTCGCGAACATTTAAACATTCACAAACACAAACTCGTTTTCAAACAACTCATAAACATATTTGATCTTGTTTAAGAATATGATATAATATATATCATAATATCATATATATTAAATTAGTAGTAGTGGTCAATATTATTATTTATTACATAATTAGTCTAAATAAATGAATAATATTACAAATTGAGGTATCCTAGGCATCCCCATTTAGAAAGAATGGTCGAAGGTTTTGGATATGTAGGTTTCTCCACCCTTCTTTCTTCGGACAATACTTGTGTGATGATTTTACATACATAAGCTGTTGAATAATAATTTGTTTAGGTATTCTTCAAAATTAAGGATAAAAAATTAATTAGTGAAATTGTTATTAATGCTCTTAGCACAATGTTCTAGAAAGGCTAGTAACTTCTAGAGTTGTGTACATAGTATCTAAGGAATTGTACCTTAATAACATATTTATTTTATTTAGTTAATAACTAGTATTAGCTTCATAATTCTTTTCACTTAAAGGCTCAAAAGACAAAAAAACACCATTTTGAAATATAATTGTTCTAATTATCTAATACTCTCTCCGTCTCAAAAAGATTAGTTTGAATTTTAAAATTAAATTGACTAATTTTATAATAAAAATTTATCTATCTTATTTTAAATATCGGTTAAAATATTATAATCATAAGAAACTACATTCAATTTACTACAACATCCAACTTTTAAAATTTCAAAAGTATAAATAATTTTTTTTAATTATCAATTTTAAAATTAGTCAATTTAAACATAATCAAACTAGGTCAGTTTTTGAGGAACGGAGGGTATATAATTTTTTAAAATTGTTTTAATAATTAAATATAATTTAAAAACCGTAAAATATTATATTTAAATGTTCCGGGGTAATACGTTCCACAAATACAATTTCATAAATTTTATTGAAACTGAAATAAAGGGGCAACTATAAAATCGGTCGCAGATACTTAAATTTTCCTTAACAACTTTTTTTTCCCTTTTTTGTGGTATTTTAAAGGCTGGGTCCAAAGCCTGTTTACACAACTTACATTTATGTAGGGTGTGTTTAATAAAAATTGAATGAATCTGAATTTGAATAAAAAATTATTTAATAATTAATATGTCTGAAAAATTTGAATGATAAAATTTAATTATTTTATCATTTGAAAAAATTCAAAGTTGTTGTAAATTTATTTAATATAAGAGTTAATATTTTTTATATTTTTTAATTTTTAAATTTTTTTAATTTATTCAGCTGTTTATTCAGTTATTCAGCCAAAAAAATCTAACTTAGCCATTCAGCTTAATCATCTGACCGATTCAGTCATTTAGATGATTTTTTTCCAAAACAAAAGTACTTAATGGCTGACCAATTCAGTCATTCAACCATTCAGATATATTCAATCCTAAACAAACAGTCTCGTAATCTTTGCTCAAAGGCCCATAATTTATATATGAAACAGTAAAAATTGACAAATTAAACTCTTTTTGTAAAAGGGGACTAAATTTTTTAGTATTTTTCTAAGCTTCTGAATCAGTCATATAGACTGCTTTATGGACTGCTTTAATTTTGTGGGCTTCTTAACTCCAGGAATAGAACTTTAAAAAACAAGGATACTTCTAGGCCCAAAAAGAAAAATTGTAATAAGAAACTTGAGCAGATTTGCATTTCCATTCATTGTGCAATTAGTAATACAATTAAAACTGATCTCAAAAGTATTAACAAACTACATTATTTATTGTCTAAGATTAGGGACGTAATTGGGAAAAAAAATTCTCGGGGGCCAAAATATAACACTATAAGGTCATGAATAATGAACGGGCAAGGGTGCAAAAATATCCCTGATGTTTTTTCCGATGTCTCACTTCTATCTTGAACTTTTTTATAAAAAAAAATACACTAAGCGTTGCAAATTTAAGATTAATTGTGCCCTTGCTCATAACGGACATGTCACCTAGACTAACTTAACTGACACCAAGAATAACTTAGTGTGACATGGCATGAATACAAGGAATTTAGAACTACTTATATGGCTAACATTTGTAAATATGGAATATGAGAATTTATTATTTGAAAATTAATAACAAAACGAAAATTAATTTTTCATTTCTTTTAAGAATATACAGTAAATACTACCTCTGTTCAAAATAATAAAATTAAAATAAATTTTAGTTTCATGCATGGTCAACTAAATTTATCTAGGTGTGAGTCACGTTTGTCTAGTTGACAGGTCAGGTCGGTTAACAAGAGAGACATAATTTAGTAGAGTTCTGAAATAATATATATTTTGGAATCCAACTAGTCGGGGTCATAGATATACACCAATTATTACTTCAAACGTACATTATTTATGGGGCCTCTCAACTCAAAGACAATTAAGTTTTGGAAGGTGTATGTCCACCCCCACCATTCTATATGATGTAACACACTTCCTCAATATCTTTCTCTATTGATCATAACTCCATTATTATCCGAACCTCTTCAGATTTTATTTTTCTTGTAATTGCCGTAGCTAGCTACCCTAAAACAACCACCACATGGGTATGCCACAACACACAATGACATATCACCATCCATTACTTTGGTCTCGAGTTCAAGCCTTTTTTATGATCGAGATATATACTTTTATTAATATTATCCGTCATCTTATTATAACTAACAGCCGAAACCTAATCAACTTATACGGACGTCCTTTTTTTGTAAACCTAAAAAAAACTTTGGAATTCAAATGGAGCTCATAGAGTCGTGTGTGTATATATAAGATAATAGGGTCATACACAGCTGTGTATATTTTATTTGTGTACAGTCTGTCAAAACTACGTCGTTTCGGCAAATTTTCAAATTAGAAATCAAAAATAAATGTCAAAACAACATAGTTTTAACAAACTGTACACAAATAAAATATACACAGCCAAGGCCGGTCCTGAGTTTTTAATGGCCTAAAGCGAAAATAAAAAATTTAGGCCTATTTCATTGGGTAAATTTTCTGTGATCCTTTAAAATTGACGTGAGTTGGTTTTTTTTGTTTGGATATATATATATATATATAATATATATATATATATATAATATATATATATATATATATGGGTCTCCATCCACAGCAACCGGTTTTTTTGCTTGTACCGGCCTTAGAAATTTTTTTTTATAAGCCGGTACAGCTTGTACCAGCTGGATAAAAGGGGTTGCTCCTCAACAACCGGTTGCTGTGGATGGAGACCCTATATATATATATAACACAAATATCTCTTGGGGCCCTAAAAATTTATCAATTTAAGTGGGCCTAAAGCCCAAGCACATTGGGCTTTAGCCCAGAGCTGGTGGTGTACCCAGCTATGTTATGTATGACCATTATTTCCATATATATATATATAGGATGAATTACATATTCTATTACATTTTAAAAAAAATTACAACAATAATGCCCTCGTAAAACTTTTACACAACTAATACACTTTCATATTTATTTACAATGTTAGTGCAGTTAGGATTCCTTAATTTAGGGAATTAGTATTCAATTAGAATTCCTTAATTTAGGGATTAGTTATACCCATGACTTCTTCTCTCTCTCTCCATCTATAACAACTGCAGTTAGTCATCACCCTTCTTCTTAATTCAACGTATTATTTCTATTATAAATATATATATATATATATATATATATATATATATATATATATATATAGGCCGGGTGAAATACACGTATGGTCCCACGTAGACCGGGTTAATACACGTTTTTCATTTGAACAGGTATTGGAGCAGGAGGAGAGAGTCATGGCTGAGGATGGTCCATCAGGACGGCGGTATCTAAGATGTTTGGGTCGAGGGCCTACGAACGGTACAGATACGATCTGATGTTGCTGGAAGCGACGGCGAGGAATGACAACGGAGAGAACGAGTTCGCCCGGCTGGTGAAGCAATCGACGGCGGCGCTGCTGAATTCGTTTCAAAAATGCGATCCTCAACTGGGGTACGACGGAATAGTTTACACAGTTCGGGGATTTGGTGCACTTATAGCTCGTTTACTTCCATGGATTCAACCAATATTAAGGTTGTTGGTGGTGGTGAATGTCGTTAATCGCATGATTTGTAACTTCACCGGCTAGGCCATAATTTACCATGAAAGCTCAAGCAGAGGACTAGCAAGGAAGTGAGGAACCAAACCTTCATACCAAGGTAACTAAATTGTCATATCAAAGTAACCAATCAACCTCCACAGTTTAAATTTTTTTTTAGTACAGTTGGTTACCTTCGTACCAAGGTAACAAAACCTTTCATACCAAAGTAACTAATTCACATCCACACATGCAGTTTTTTCATAGTGCAGTTGGTAGCCAAACCTTCAGACCAATGTAACCAATTCAATTTTATTAAGTTACCAATTTCGTTTGAATATGATGCAGTTGGTTGCCAACCATTCATACAAAGGTAACCATTTTATTATTTATGAGTAACAAAATAGTTATAAAAAAAATTCAAAACATTAATAGTTACATCTATTTATTTTTAAACTTTTTGTAGGGCGATTCTTTTTCTTATTCTTATTGGCGTTTTGGACAACGGAGATTCGCGGCGGTGTAGCGGTGGACTATCATTTTCAAAGTGTATGTGAGGGAGATAAAGATTTGAATTTAAATTATTATTTTGAATTTGAATTTATTTTTGTTGTTAGATCCAAATATTTGAATTTGAATTATTAATTATGGCAGTTATTTGTCCTTAATTTTAGGTTTCTTTATTAATGTGAATTGTACTATTTTTGTAATATGTACAATTTTTTTATAATTATTTGATTGATGCACTTTTCTTATAATTATTTTTATTTGTTGTATACTTATATAAAGAACCCTTTTTATATATATAGATATATCTTTATATAGTTTTGTTAAATAATGGATGGAAAAGATGAAGATAGTGGGAAGAAGATATGTTGGTCAATTCCTTTTATGAAGGCATACATTGATGATAGACTCTAATCTTAATGTCTATGATATAAAAGGGAGAGAAGGACAAAAAATTGGTTGTCATGGGTGTGCATGTTGCTCACATGGGATACAATTAGGTGGTACTTAACTGTCAAAGCTCCTATCATGGCACACCTTGTCCCACCACAAATATCATCCTAATATGTACTTTCAGCCACTAAATTTGTGTCCTTCTCTTTTTCCCAAGTTTTATTAGTAGCATACGTGTAATACCTTCAATGCCACCTTAAAAATGTGAGAAATTTCTCAACCATATAAAATCTCTTCTATTCATTTCATAACCAAAAAGTAATACTAATAACTAGTCATTACTTAAAATTTGTTATATAAATCTAGTAGCGCCTATGCGGTGTCTATGTATTTTTCTAGTCGGACTTGGCGTATATTATGAAAAAATTTAAATTTTATATCAAATATTATTAAAAAATAATTTTTTAAAACTGAATGAAATAGTTCTGAATGTTTAAATAGCCTAAAGCAAAATTCTGAATACTAAATAAAAAAAATTGTTTAATAATTGACATGTCTGAAATATTTGAATAACATATTTTTATTATTTTATCACTCTAAAAAAATTCAAAATTGTTGTAAATTTATTTAATATTACTTAATATAATAGTTAATATTGTGTGTATATATATATATATATCCAAAAAAATTACACTTAACCATTCAATCCAAAAAATTGACTGATTCAATTATTTAGATGATTTTTATTTAAAATAAACGCATTAAATAATTGACCGATTCAGTCATTCAACTTCATTCTCCTCCTGGTTACTTAATATCCTTTGCTTCACCCTTTCCCTCCTGGTTACTTAACCAAACAAAACCATGAGAATTAGTGAAACTTAAATTAAATAACATAAGTAAATCCTTTGTAATCCCTATTATACCCTTTATATTATAAAACTAATATAAAGGTAATAAAATAGTATTTTGAATAAACTCAATTATTATTATTTTTTAATATAAACTCTGAAAACTTAGTAATATGAAGGTTAAGAATACATGCTAATATAATTATAATTATAATTATAATTAGTAGGTCATAATTAATCACATGGATTAATGTAATGTAAGTGGATCAAACTATATAATTAAAGTATATATAGTAGACATCAATAATTGCATGGGGAGACATGAGGAATTGTAGGAGGGGATTTGTTTACAAAGCAATTGCTGGAATTGCAAGCATAAGGAACAAAAAGAAAACAAAAAGAAAAAGTAGATTCCCAATTCACATGTTATGTTTTTGTAGCATGTTTAATTTGTCTTGGCCTGGAAATATATGGGGACCAACTCATCTGATCTTCTACCCCCCCCCCCCCCCCCTTAAGATTAAGTACCTTAAGCAAAGCTAACTTTATTTTAATTAATGCTAATATTTGTTCCATATGGTGTAGTTTAGCAATATTAAAATGTTTGAGATTGTTTGCTTAGTTTGATAGCATCGAAATTTAATTTAATTTAATCTAATCTAATCACACAAGTCTAAAAGTCTAGCTGTTGTTTAGGTTAATCAATAATCCATAAGTGTTGAAATAATATTATTTGCACCATATAATAATCCTCAAGCCTATAGGCTCTCTTAAGAGCCTTTTACATGACCAACTTTGAACTCTGCAAATAAATGGGAGTGTCCTTTGACTTTTAATTAGTGTTAACTTTCTAATCCAAAATGAGAATAGGCTAGGATTATAAACTTATAATAATCTATCTAATAAAATACAAATGATTTTGAATTTCCCGCTCACTCAATAAATCATCTGGGCCGTCCAAAGTTTGAGATAAATCCCACCGTTCATACATCTATCTAATAAAATACATCTATCTATCTAATAATCTAATAATAATTTAATAAAATACAAATGACTTTAAATTTTCCACTCACTCAATAAATTATTTTGGTCGTTCAAAATTTGAAATAAATCATATTGTCTATACAGTGCCGGAGGCACGGGACCCAACTAGTTTACAATATGATGCCAAGTCGATTAGTTGGAGTCATCTCCTATTTCCATGGGGGAAAAAATAATGATGTTTTCATTGGAATTAATAACTTTCACTAATAAGAATAAAAAAACTAATTGTTGACAAAATATTTTTTAAGCTAAAAATTAGTTAAATGCACATAGAGAGCCTAGCCTAGGGAGGGATCCGGTTAGCATTAATTTTTTTTTTTATAAGTTGGTCAATTGATCAATAAAATACTGACACACGTATAACCTCGTCTGCGTATCAGTACTTTATTGGTCAATTGACCAACTTATTGAAAAATAAACTTCATGCTAACAGAAAATCAGAATAACATGACATGCTTAAGTCTTAACAGTGTCAAGATATTGGAATATATAGAGAGATACATAGAACTTATATTAGGATATGAAGGTATGACAAACATTCTTCTTTCTTTTTTCTGCATGTCCAAATAATTTCATGGATGTGTCCTTGGCATTTTTGGATTGTTTCATAAAAGTTTCTCATGCAACACAGAATCAATTATTTGTGAGGTATCTAGCTCAAGGATTTCATGTTCCCATCTACCTAAAATGATAAGACTTTAAAGTCTTGCTACTTTGATAGAAAGCCAATATCAAACTCTATTTTGTCAAACTCAAAAATCATCATGTTACCCATAATTTCCATCTGCAGAGAGGATATAAATGGAAGTACAACAACTTGTATATACAAAATCTATGTTGGAAAATGAAATGAAATTTCAAAACGTAAAATGTACCATTTTGCGTGCGAGCAATCATCCATGTTGTCATACATACACTGTGACGCTATCTAACGTGTAAAATAAAGCATCATGATTGTAGGTGTGAGAGATCGTGACACAGTAACAAGTAACACTGCATCATTTTTCATGACCAGGAAATTAGCTAAGATCTTATTTAAGGGGTCCACCAACTATTAGTCACCTGCTAAATCAGTGTGTGAGAGAGAGAGAGATATATCTATCAAATGGAAGCAACTCTACAACCAAAAATAAATAAAATGAAGCATCCAATATAAAGACATTTATTGCAAAAAGAGACTAAAAGGAAAGATTCAAAAAAATGAAAAGCAAAAAGAAAGAAACTAAGAAGCGAAGGGATAAGCATGTAGAAGTTAAGTTTCATCCCAAAAGAAAGAACCCTTGGGGCCCTTGTCAAGTTGTTGGGGGTCGCTGTTACATATACCTGTCTGTCTCATGGAACTGTAGTGCTTTTGTTTTGAACTAACCCTAAAGCTACTTTTTATTCCCCATTTCAATTCTTTATACATTTCTTTCCTTTTCAATACCATCCAAGAGATTTTCATTGGTTAGGACAAACAAATACATAAAAATAAAAATAAAAAATTGGTCAAAAGCCCATCATCTCTTATCTGAGATTTTATGTTCCTGTGGTGGGGTGTGATTGGGAACTAAAAAGATTATCTAAAGCTGCTTTTCTTCAATTGTTTCAGAGCATCTTCTCAGTGAGAGATGAGAGATGTATGTGTGTGTGTGTGTGTGTGTGTAGATATATATTTATGTATGGTATCCTCTGTAATCCACATACAAATCTTGAACAGTAATTTCCAAATAAAAGTGATCAAAAAAATATTACACGAGAGAACTTATAACCTGCCACCACTTGAGTTCTCAAGTTTAAGGTCCATAAGAAAATGACATTGAAATGGAAATAGGGAAATGTTCACCAAAAGTAGAAGAAGAAAATCTAAAAAAGACATATCAGATTTTATAGCTTTTGACAAACTGAAAAAGTGGAAGAAGATAACAGAGCACATAAATCTGCTTTTGTGAAATTATATTATATGAAAGAGTGATGAATTAAAATATAGAATTGTGGAGAAGACAAATCATCCCTCTATGTTCAATCCAGAAATAAAAACCTTAATACCCATCATCTAAAAAAACAGAATCGAAAATAATTCAAAATATGATTGAATTTCAATTAGATCCACAGTATAGAGTTCAGAGTCATTTAGAGATGTGAGCAATTATTACTGTGAGAAATGTAACTAAAGACAGTTTACACTTGCACAATCTAATCATATCCTTCAACCTCAAGAGAATTGTGCATTTTCTCATTTCCACCATGTAAAAGAATTAAGCAGCAGAAAATAAATAGACCAGAATTCTTCTAACCAGGTCTATTCCTCTTGTGACTAGCCTTGCCATCTGACCTTAAAGCACCACTTGATTCTCCTTCAGATGAAGCTTCCATGGATTTGCTGAAATTACTCGAAAGGTCAGAATAAAGATCAACCACCCTTCTTATGTTGTTGTTCAGTTCTCTGATTAGACCCACATTTCTGCTCAAATTGTCAGGGACCTTGGACTCGTGATTCTGATTTATCTCATTGATTAACAGTCTATTCTGATCCAAAATGTTTTGAACTTGAACAAAGCTCTTCTGAAATGTCTGCATTACCTTGCCATCTATTTGGGTACCATTACCAAGGCCTGAAAATGTATCCCCCTCCATGTCTGGATCAATGGAAGGAATACTATATCACATCAAGAACATTCCTGCACCACCCACAAAAAATAAATAAAAAATGAGACAGCTTTAATTGAATTAAATATTGTTTTTGAAAGTGAACCCATTATCATATCTTCTTACTTGTACTTGTTTATACTAAGAAGAAACCCAGACAAAACATGATAAGGTGTGGAAATGCTTTAAGACAATTTGTGCATAAGAGACAAGGTCTGAACTAGAAAATCATGACCTCAATGGGTTTGGGGTCTTTTACAGAAGGTACTGTGACAAACATGTACACATTTATTGCTATTATTAATCAATCTATTTAACCATTAATTATTATAAATATTATAGTTAACATTATTCTTATTATCCGCGGTATGATGAAATGTAAAAAAGCAGATCCCCATTTCCATAAAAGGGAAACTTTTAATGAGTACTGAAAAAATACCCACCTAAAAGCTAAAGCTCAGACTTTCAAACCAAGAATCCCAAGGCCCAAAAAGTCAGTCAATGATGCAGAGAAGATATGGCTATGGCAGCTAAGCTCACAAGGTTATCACTCCCAAGACAACCATTCCTTCACAAGAAAATGAAAATACAGACACATGCATATGTATGTATGTGTGTGTATATATATATAATCAGGAAATGATGGACTCCAAAATAAAAATAATTTATTAAAATTAAATTAAATAAAATCCATCTGGTTAAAAATGGTGCTCCTTGTTTGGTTGATGAGATTCTGGAAAATTATCTAACAAGGACGAAATTGGGAATTCAAATGTCTTTGAATCCGTACATAAAAGCTTGCAGATGCTGCAGAAGCATAAATTTCTAAAATAGTAAATAAAACAAACTCAATTTACCCATGTAACTATCACCCATTAAACAAAATGAAATCAAATTTCCCACAAATTTATATAGAAACACAAAGATGAAATCTAGTATCTACAGTTTGAACACTGAACAATAAATTAAATTATAAATAAATAAATACCAAAAGAACTCAAAAAAAAAATCAGTAACCCATCAACATGGAAAGTAGAAACATAAAATAAAGGGAGTGTATATTATTTTACTCATTTATCAAACTCATCACACAAAAAATACATATTATCCACATAATTTAAGAAATACAACATTCGTACCTTCAAAATCTGGGAACATTTTTGAGAGACTGAGAAAGAATTGAAGAAAGGAGACGAGGAAGGAGTAGAAAAGATCGGCGATTGAATCGAATCTCTGGAAAGGAGACTTGCTTCTGGGTTCTGAATTCTAGAGAGAGAAAGAATATGTAGATTTGACAGTCACGCACTCACGCTCCGACCCACCCTCTTTGTCTAAAAATATATTTCCACCTGTCTGTTACATATCGTGGAGTAATTTAATTTAAATTGATTTATTTTATTATTTGTAAAATTTTGTTTCTATTTTTTATTTCATTCAGTCGGTAGTACTTGTGTGTATCTTCTGCTTAGAATTTAGATTGAGACATGAGCTATCCACCTTGGAATTTTGACACGTGGTATGTGCCACCATTGTAGGGTTTAAATGAATATCTTTTACCTTACCTACAATATAATTAAAACATAATATTATTTGCAACAACAATACCAAAAATAAATAAATAAATTATGCATTAAGAGTAGAACAACTTCATGTATTATTTATTAATAAAAATATGTAAATATTTAATTGTAAATATCGTTTTCTATTTTATCTTCTTTTTTTATATTACTGTGTGCACGACTTTTTTATCTTCTTTTTTTATATTATATGTGCACGACTTTTTATGTATATTTAATATCTCTAACATTACTCTAATATAAATAATCGATTCAAAAATGACTATATGTATTAATTCGTGTTTTATAAATAATTAAAGGGTGACAACAATTCTAAAGATCTATAAGCAATCAAGTCTGTCACATAAATAAATTCCCCATAAATTTTTATTTGAATATCATTAATAAAATATAAGGGTGTAAATGAATTTAGTCAAGTCGAATATTGACTTGTTTAAATTTAATTCATAAAATTTATTGAGTATAAAATAAAATTTAATTAAAACTCATTTAGCTACCGAGTCTAGCACGATCTTCGAATCGAAGCCCAAACAGT
Organism: Panax japonicus; assembly: GCA_020205505.1. Classification (NCBI taxonomy): domain Eukaryota; kingdom Viridiplantae; phylum Streptophyta; class Magnoliopsida; order Apiales; family Araliaceae; genus Panax; species Panax japonicus. The sequence goes on along the minus strand of CM035108.1, from coordinate 60,872,030 downwards.
TTGAACTTTTCGAACGAATATGATTGAATATCAATAGAAAATTACAATTCGAATAGGTTCGAATAATTTATTGAACTTTAAATTTTGCTCAGATTTAAATTATTTATATTTCGAGTCAAGTTCGAATTAAACTTTTAGTCAAATGAGTACAAATTAACTCAAAACTATTTGTTTATTTTATTACCTTAATAAAATGTACAATTCTAAAAATAAATGGGAGAGCATATATTCCTCTCCTTCCACAAATAAAAGTAGAGATTATAAATGTGTTGGCATTTGGCTCATAATTCTTGTACATTGGTAGAACCCGAATCATAATGATATAAATTTATATTTATGACTTTGGGTCTAGGCGTCTAGCATATTACATTTGCATGCAAGGTTTTCGTATTCGGACCGATCATTAAATTAAAACAAGGTATCTGATGGATGAATCATTATATAACGAATGGTTAAATCGTTATTGATCCAGTAACGTTATTAATATATACAAAATATATATTATTAATAATTAATAAAAATTTAAAAAATTTTATTTTTTATGAACTAAAACATAATAAAGTTAAGTTATAATATTATTAAAAGTGGTTAATTTTAATATCAAAACTTTTTTGGTACAAAAAAAATATTCAATTCACTGGGTTAATTAACCAATTTTACTTGTTGAACCACCAGTTGGACCGGTGGTCTTGGGTTAACCGATTTTTGATCAAATCAAAAAAATTGGGATAAACCGGAACGAAGAGCCGTCCAGTTTTGATTTTTATTGATTGAACCGGCGGACCGTTCCGAGTTTAATAACACTATTTGCAAGTAAAATTCTTGAATTTCTTATTATTGGCAGAAAAAACCATATTTTTGACACGACTATAATAAGATATATAAAGCCTCTTAGACTATAGTAGTTGAAAAATTGAAAATGGAACATTTTAATTAAGAAAATTGATATTTCTATAACACTTTTTGATATTCTTACATGAAAAGTATCGCTATAGATGTATAGCGACGAAAAAAAGCGTCGCTATAGAATCTATAGCAACACTTTTCACATGAAAATATCATTTTTTGTTGTAAAAAATATCAAATTCCTTTAATTTACTCACATGACTATAGTGAGATTGTTTTAAAAATTGAAAAATTATTTAATACCATATATTTTGTGCTGAATGAATTTAAATTTTTATATGTTTCTATGGGGAGCATTGATTTCTCTACTCGAGATGCTTTCTTCGACAAAGTGTTTCACATGGTAGATACGTAATTTTTTGTTCCTAATATTCCTTGAAATATTATTTTAAGATATATATGATCCCATGTGTATCTAGTACGATTAATCTTACTATCACATAAAATCGTTCGTATATATATTGATATGGCCCACGTAATTTATTTAACGCATGGGCCATAATAATAATAATATAGGAACAATTACATTTTATAGTATTTTTTTAAAAATAATTACAAAAAAAGTGCCTTCATAAAAATTTTATGCAACTAATACTCTTTCATATTAATTTACATATTCTAGTGCATTTAGGATTCCTTAATTTAAGGAATTAATATTCAATTAGGATTCTTTAATTTAGGGTTTCTTCTCTCTCCTTATCTATAACAACTGCAACATGCAATCTCATTCTGTTTCTGACGTTGCCATAAATTATCTTTTCTCTCTCTTCTGCTAAACTTTAAAAAATGGCAACTTCTTCCCCTTCCTCCGCCTCCCTTCTCCCGCCCTCGCCTCCCGCCCCTGCCCCCGTCCCAGTCCCTCTTCTTCCCCTTCATCCGCCTCCCTTCTCCTTCCCCGCCCACGCCCCACCACCTCCCTCCGCCTCCCACCGCCATCTCCCTCCTCCCGCCCCCCTTTCTCCTCATCCCTCCCCTCCCCTCCCCTCCCCTCCCCTCCTTCTTCCTCCGCCTCCTCCCGCCCCCTTTCTCCTCCTCCCCCAGATCCAAGGTGGTCGTCGGTGGAGACCCCGCCACTGGCCGCGATGTAGACCTCTCCACCACCCGTTGCTTCCCCTCCACCACTGATCCGTTCTCTAACTCCACCGGTAATCAAACCATAAAAAGTAACTGTTCCTTTTTAGGGTCCTTATGTTGGTAACCAAATAGGCATACCAAGGTAACCAAACCTTTACAACAAGGTAACCAAACCTTCACAACAAAGTAACCGAACCTTAATATGAAGGTTTCTTTGTTATGAAGGTTTGGATACCTTATTATGAAGGTTTGGTTACCTTCACAACAAGGTAACCAAACCTTCACAACAAGGTAACCGAACCTTAATATGAAGGTTTCTTTGTTATGAAGGTTTGGATACCTTATTATGAAGGTTTGGTTTCATTGGTATGAAGGGTTGGTTACCTTAGTATGAAGGTAACCAATTCAATTTTATTAGGTTAGCAATGTAATTTGAATGTGATGCAGTTTGGTAACCAAACTTCATGCAGTTGGTTACCAAACAGTCATACCAAGGTAACCGAATTCTTCTTCTCTGTGTTTCTGTCAATTTCTCGGGGTATATTTTTGTTGTCGGCATTTGATTTTTACTTCGTGCTTGTTGTATTTTGCTTCAGATCGTGTTATTCTCAAGGTTTTTGGTTTGTTCCTATTTATCGGTACCATATTTTCTGACTTCTTTTCTCTCTTTTTTTCGTGATGGTTTCTACGAGGAAGAGCATGGAGGGAATGGGGGTTAAGAAAGCTGACAGGAAGAGGAAAAGAGTTTCAAAAGATAATTATTTGGAGGATTCGAAGTTATCTGTAATGGTAAAGGATAATAGTCCAAAGTCTTCTAAACAGTTATTTCAAATTTTTGAATTTGAATTTGAATTATTAACAATTATTTCTCCTTGATTTTAGGTTTCCTAATTAATGTGAATTGTACTATTTTTATAATATGAGTCCTAAGTACATTATTTTTGTAATTATTTAGTTGATGCACTTTTTTTTGTAAATACTTTTTATTTGTTGTATACTTATGTAAAGGACCCAATAATATACATGTGACTCTATGTAAACAGTGTGTGAACAGTTTTTTGTGATAGTATTATGTTCAAATTATAAGATTAATATTATATTTTTAAATTTAAAATAGACATAATTTCTTTTACTTTTAATTAATATAATGATAAATATTATAAATTATATAAAAAATATCATTTATTATAAATTTTATTGTTTCATAATTTAATAAGTCATCTGAATTTTGAATTTAAAAAATATGACTTTGAAAACTAAATAATGAGTATATAATTTAGAACGGAGGGAATATTATATATTAACTGGCATCCGGTGGCACACGCGTTGTGTGTGTAAATTATGAGAGGTAAAATAAAAAGTGTAGAAAATTTAGAAGACTAAATAAAAAATACAAAAATAGATAAAATAATAATATAATAAAAGTTAAAGGGACAAAAGAGAAAAATAATATAAATATATAGATATAGATGATATTGTATTTTTAAATTTTATATTCACCTCATTTCTGTAATTTCTATTTTGTGCTCTCTTGTTTTATGCGTCTGTCAATATTAATTGCCTGGCCTGCCCCAATAATTCCGCCCGAGCGGATCTTGGTTTTGACCCATAATGGGAATTTTCTTCCTTTTGTTAAACTACTCCATTGTTATTATTATCTCAACAAACTAGTTCTTACCCAATGATCTTCTGACATCTGTCGACGGTGGCTCGGAAGATCTACAGGCTCGGGTCCGAAGCTATCCAGATTGTCAAACCTGCCCGCTGATAATGGGTGTGGGGCCCAGATAAGGGCCAGCACCTGGATGACAATAAGCACACTATCCAATGTTATTGTGTAGCCCAGCCCTGACGTGACTCAGTCTACGTTATACTACTGCGTCAATTTTCTCTCTCTTTCCATTTATTTTCATTTCATTTACTTAATACTAATTATTTATGTAATTGTCAACAAAAAAATTGTAAATAAATTTATAATATATGTCATTTCTTTTTTAAAAGAATTCTTAATACTTATTCTCCGAATTATGAGACTCTTTAAAAGTCAATTTAAGATATTATTTAAATTTAAATTTAAAATAATTTATTTAAAATTTTAAAATAATAAATGTAAAACTAATAGTACTTTTTAAATAATATATGATATTCATAATTGTAGTGAAAAAAACTAAATGAATTCAACTCAATTTTGAATTTAAAAATACAATATTAATCTTATAATTTAAAACGGAGATAGTAACAGAGATGACATAATAATATTTAATTAAATCAATAAAATATCTAATTTTAAAAATAGATAAAATAATAAATTGAGATAATAAAAAATATCATACTCTCTTTATATATATATATATATATATATATGCGGTCTGAATATTAAGTTTACCCCTTATCTACCATACTTTGCATATCCCTTTTGCAATGGATCGGACGATGATTCGGCCCGTTGTTATATATTGTAACGTCCGAGAAAATTAGATTTATATGATAATTAAATTTTTATTTGATTATGTGAATTAAATAAATTTAATTGATTATTTATGTGAGTAAGTTATGTGAAGGCCATTCTATGACTTAGAATGTGCGGATGTGGTTAGTATTCTAGCTACGTGTTAGAATTAATTGTTTTGAATTGCTAAGACGAAAATAAAAGTTTTCCGAGAAATTTTTCGTAAAAATATTATTCATCCGTTTCTGCTCGGGAATTAAGTTTGAAATTACGAGAAATGCGTAATGATAGAATATAAAGACGTGATGAAATATCTAATAATATTTCATTTATGGCAAACAAAGTTTTTGCATGCGGACTTAAAACCTAAAGGTTGAGTAGAATGATTTTTGAGAAAGAAATGAGATACGTATAATGCATTATGATAATGATTATGCGTACGTTATACGAATATGATACTATTTAGTATACAGAGATTTAATACGACGTATAATACAAATATTATACGAGTACTATACGAAAAAATAAGTGAATTATACGTGTAGAATATGATTGGTGTATTAAACTTAGAGTTTAGGACTTAGTATAATCCAATGGGGTTTGGATTATGTCAAGCCCAAGTGATTAATTAATCAAGCCCAAATAATTATGAGTTAAAGCCCAACGTTAGGATTAATTAAGCCCGATTCAAGAAATCGAACCGCGGATCGAACTGGTGGGTCATCGAATGAATAAAACCCATGGAGATGACCCATGTGTATGTGGGACGGCCACTTGGTGGCCCAAGTAAAGCGCACTACTTGATCACCAAGTATTTTACTTGGTGATGAAGTAGTGAATAGTAAGGAGGTGGGAGAAAGGACCAAATTATCCTCCATTTGAATTGCCTATAAATAGAATGCAAATGTTGGTTATTTTTGGTTTTCCAAGAGTCATCTAACCTATATTGAGACAGAGAAAGAGCTAGACTTAAGCCACCATCTCACCTTGAAGCTTTTCATTAGAGATTTTAGCAAGAACGTAAAGATCGATAAGGTAATATTCCTTAATAGTAGTTTTCCATCCTTTTGATTTCTTTTGTAAGACCCCAATTTTTATGAATAAAGATGAATTTCTATAAATATTATTTTTAAATATTATGGAGTGAATTTGATATAAAGTTATAGTTGTGAGTAATATTTATAAATTTTGCAAAGTACGCAAGTTGTTATTGTTAGAGTTTATGCCCCAGAGGCCAATTATTTGATATAATTGCTTAATGTTTTGATATTATATTTGATTGAATAAATGAATGATTTTATTATGATTTTATTTACTGCGTTATATAATTGTTAACATAATAAAATTCCTTAGAATAGTGATACAAATTATATAGTTTCAAGTATGTGACTTGAACATGAGATTATATAATTACAATTAGTATCATTGTTCTTAAATGTCCCAAGTCGAGTATCATTGTTGATGGGACAACATTGAAGCATTGAGACTAGTATGTGGATTGACTAATGACCAAATCTCATTGGTCATAAATATATGAGATATTAAGTCAGTGCATAGGTACATGTTAAAGAACGATGTACTGGACAGACCCACCATGAGAATTCTATGTGGAGCATTATGCGAAGTGTCATTAGAAATTCTCATAGTGATAATGATGTAATGGTCCTCCGACCTGAAATCACTATATTACTACACGGGAATTTATGTACTTTAATATCATCAAATGTCACCTTTAATAGGGTGGACTATAAAGGTGATTATTGGGTACATCATGAATCGTGTGAGGAATATGAGTGATCTAGATGTAATTTAACCTTCCTATATATTAAGGATGATATCCATAGGCCTCTTGATTGAGTAGGACTATGAAATGCATGGCCATGCTCAAATAGTGATTTGTTTCATATAGTCTGCTCATTGATCAAGAAAACTCAGATTAAATTATGAAGAGTATGACACATTCTATGACTCGAGTTTAATCTAGGATATTAAGGTTAAAAGGATTAAATTACATTGAAACATTGGTCACGAAAAGGTTGTATCGAATCATCGATCTTATTATTACTTGGGTAGCAGTGATGCATTACTCGATGCCGCTCACTGTTTATAATTTTATAATATAATTTTAAAATTATTGCCAATGTAATAATAACCTATAGGGTCACACACATAGAACGTAATTTAAAATGAAATTAATTTAAATTTCAAAGATTTAAATATATTAATATGATTAATAGTATTTAAATCACGAATTTAAATTAAAAAGGATAATTTGTATATATATGTATATTAATTAAGTAAGACTTAATTAAGATATATATATATATATATATATATATATATATATATATATATATATATATAAATTCGGATTTTATTGAAATATGTTTTTGATTAATCCCTTTTTAACAACTATATATATGATATAGTAGCCACTTAGGGTAATATCAAAATATCATAACCCTAGCCACTCTTAAAGAGAGACTAGAGAGAAATAGTTCTAAAATCCATTCCTTTTGGTGGCTAGTACCGCAGTTTCGTTTACTGCAGATCGTACGACGGATTGCGGGGCGTTCGTGTGGATACCGTAGAGACGCGATTCGTTTGGATTGCGTTGGAGATTCGAGCGCATCAATTTCAGAAGCATTTTCATATTCGGTATAATTTCTAACCACTTAATTAATTATTTTCGCATGGATCCTGTTTAGGGTTTCAAAAATTGCTTTAAATTATTCTATTTCCGCTGTGCGTTTCTGTGTCGAAACCCTACAGTTATATAATATTTGATTGGTCGGGGAATATTCGTTTTAACAAGGAATATTCGTACAACGGCACAATCATTGGTGGACCTCACAACAGAATTATTGTCGGATTGAGAAAACGACAAAAATATTTTTTATGAAAATAACGGCGGAAGTTTTACCGTTAACAGTTGAAAGACCGGTGTTAAAAGTACAGAAATATGTGTGGTTGCATAGTAGCACACGGTATTGATTATTGATGCTTACGTGAGAAGTCACTCAGTTTTGTTCAATTATTGCTACAGTAATTATTGCATAGTATCTCACGTTATTTGATTCAGTTATTGTCGATATTTCATATATTATTAAATCAATAATTGAGACGACAAAGTTATTCATATTATTATTTGCAATATTGACAATGTCTAGATGTTCTATCAAGGAGAAGTTTGGTCACCTAATTGCGCGCCAATAAAGAGAAATCTTTATCGGAAAACCCCCTCTTTTCTGGGAACGACCTAGTTGTTAAATATTGCGAATTATAATAAAGATGATAATCAAGTATTGGATGTAAATTTTACTTATTTTATGAACCCCTATTTACCTATTTTTTTTAAATAATCGGTAGAAAATTATTTAATATAATAAATATAGGGCCACATGTGGGGCCCATATGTGGAAGAAAAATTTGAAATTGGGGATCTTGGATGTTCACGGGAAGTTAGAATTATATATATAGATATATTATATAAGTATAATGATTAATATTATATATATATATATATATATATAATAATTGAATGTGGAATTGGTGTTTAAAGAAGAATTAGTGGGGGAATCACGGGTGCATCCCGTGAATGAGCATTATAAAACATATGTTATATATGTCTTAGTCAATTTTGGTGAGAGGAGATGTTATCAGGAAGGAGCACTATCTCGTTATATATATATATATATATATATATATATATATATATATATCTATATATATATATATATATATATATATATATATATATACAGAACGGATCAGGTGAGGGCTCCCTTACTTTGTTAAAATGCGGACTCTTTTTTTTTGATTTTTTTTGGTTTTTTTTAAACAACTAAAAAAAATATTTAATATTTTATGGAACTGATATTTTTCCATAATATAATGTTTTGAGTGTGTTTTGAATACCTATACCAAAAAGTGGTGGTACAGTCTGCCCAGACTATACATACATATTTTTGTTATACGTACCCAAATCACATCCAAAACACTGTATTATGAAAAAATTTCAGTTCCATAAAATAGTAAACTTTTTTTTTAGTTATTAAAAAAAACAAAAAAAAATCAAAAAAAAAAGTCCGCATTTTAACAAAGAAAGGGAGTCCTTACCTGATCCTGACCCTATATATATATATATATATATATATATATATATATATATATATATAATTTGTAACATTTGTCAAGTAGGGGACACGTGATCACGGGAATAAAACCTGTGAATATATTTTGATCATATGTTATATATATATAATATATATTATATTTTATTGCATAGTATCTTTTCCATTCTCCTATAAATAGGATGCTTAGTTAGAATTGAAAATCACACCAGACTCAGAGAATTCTTCTTCTATAATCTTGAGCGTATTTCTTTCGAGTTTTAGAAAGCTTTGAGTGTAGAAAATAGTGAAAGTTTCTTCAATAATATCCCCGCTATACCAGTTGGAATACTCTTCTTTTCAAGGTAAGGGATGTTATTTTTGTTCAATATTCGCTTGAAATAATATTTTCTTCCATACTCTGTAGTATGTAAGTAACATTATTTTGTTTCAGATTTTGAATTCTATACTTATTTAGTTAAAGTTTTGGCTTCTAAACTCCATGAAATTTGTAAGACCCCAACTTATTATTAATGAAATTGAATTTCCTCTATTTATTATTTTGAAATAGTAAGGGTTGATTTGATTAATGTGGTTAGTTATGGGTAAAATGCGCAAATATTTTAAATAAGCAGGTGGTTATAAAATATTCATTATTTTCGGGGAATATTCGTTTGGTTGTGGAATATTCTTACTGTCGGGAAATATTCGTACGACGACGCAACCTTGTGTGGGTCCCATAACGGAAAGCGATTGGATGAAGAAAACGACAAGTATAAGTTGTTTATAAATAACGACGTAGTTGTTACCATTAATACTGCTGGAATACCCGGTGGTTAAAACACAGTAGCACACGGTATTGCACCTGTGACGCCTCCAAAATAGGTCTATTTCATCCAACCCATTATGAGTCGCCAAATACATGGTACAGAAATATCTACAACTTCATTGATATAATTGTCGTGCAAACTACGACAACACATATACTGTGAGTTTAAATACAAATATTGTCATCTAGACAATATTCACACCCAAATAAAGTCCTCATTACAATTATTGATACACTATTTTACAAAATAGTGAGGACTACTAAAACAACTATCTTGAACCATCACTTCACACCCCGACTAGTTCTTGCTATATTCTCATCTCTTGAGAAGAAAAATGGAACAAAAAGGAAAAGGCTGAGCTCAACTAGCCCAGTAACGAATATTATGACTAAGATAATGTACAAAAAATTATTCTTAGTCTTTAACAGAGAAAAATCTGATACAATACAATACACAACAAGTATTAGATCAACAACTGCAGCGGAAACAACAATTCATTAGAAGAGTTAAGTAGAGAATGAAATCTACTACCATCTATGAATTTAAAAGTCCATCATCGATATTTTATCCCTGTAACATCAATCAATATACATCTTTAATAAAATAGTCATCTTTGCACTATAGGCCAAAGATATTAATCAGTCGGTCATGTTCATCTCAACACCTGTTCATCTTTGCACTACGGGCCACAGATATTCATCAGAAAATCATTCATCTTTGCACTACAGGCCAAAGATATTCAGTTATATCATCATTTAGGACTGAGGATGATGAAAAATATTTTAAAGAAAACGAATCTAGTGAAACAAAATAAAAAATATTAAGGATTCGTACTTTAGACAATTCAAGTTTAAAAATACTCCATAATAAACTATTGTGGAGCAGAATTCAAAAATGAAGATCAAAACATCGATCCAATAAAAGATAGGGACCATAATAGATAATTTTGAACACAAAAAAGAAAATTTAATTTTTTTGTGAATAGTGTTGTATTCGTGAATAGTGTCATATGCGTGAATAGTAACGTATATGTGAATAGTAACTCCGACAATAAAAGGTAGAAATTTTACAAGAAAAATTATCATGCTTCGTGAATAGTACTCGTGAATAGTAACTCATGAATAGTAACTCGTGAATAGTAACTCATAAATAGTAACTCGTGAATAGTAACTCCGACATGAAAAGATCAGTATTTCACAAGAAAAATCTAACCAATATTCTGGCATAATGATATTGAAAGAAATAATATCATTTCTAAAAAAAAAATAACACCTCTTACCTCGAAAAGATAGTACTTCTGACTGGAATACTAGATATAGTGCTGAAGGGAACTTGCAGCGTATAGCAACACTCAAAGTATCAAAATACTCACAAGAATACGCTCGATAATATAGAGAGAGAAAATTTCAGTTTCTGGTGTTATTTTCAATTCTAACCTAAGCACCCTATTTATAGGAAAATGCTTAGAACATCAAAGCAGAAAATTTAATAAAATATTACATATTTATAATAAAATTTTCCTTAGCCCACCACATCAAAAACAAATTTTCCACACAAAAAAATGAAAAACATGTTTAAAATAATTTTTGTAATAAAATCAATTCAGACTCAATATTCCGGAACTTCAATAATTCATAATAAATAGCCATTTTATCTGAAAAATTCAAATCTTATGTCCATTCCATAAGAAATTTAATTCTGTACAACTTTCCAGAAGAAAGTTTTTCCAAATTTCAAACAGAAATTGACCGAAATCCACATACGGATGATTTTACAAGCTATAATCAAATTTCAGTTAAAAATGGGGTCCATCAACACACAAAATATGTGTTAAACATTTTTTATAACAAAAATACTCTTCCTCCTCATTTATTCATATATCACACATTCATTGTAAAAATATCACCATTATTATATTATTAAAATATAATAATATATTTAAATAAATTATTTTATGAGAAAAGATAAAATATCAATTTTCGACAATTGTCACTTTAAAATTTTTTTCCATCTATATCCACATAAAATGAATATTTTCCTTATCATATAAATTAATAATTAATTATTCACAAATAATATTACAGAATCACAATACTGGCAACCAGGCTGTTCCCAAGAAAGAGGGGGCGTTCCAATAAGGATTTCTCCTTACTAGCGCGCAATTAGGTGGCTAAACCTCTCCTTAGACAGAATTTTCTAGACATTGCCAATAATGCTATCTAATAATATTATTCAAATAATATGAATTATTGATATGATAATGAAAATACTGTGTAGTGACAATTATTTAAACAACAATAATATAAAATATCAACGTAGCAATTATTGAATCAATAAAATAAAATATTGAACAGTAATTACTGTAACAATTATTAAGTAGTGTCTTCTTACGTAATAATTAATAATTGGTGCAATACCGTGTGCTACTGTGCAACAACGTGTATTACTGTATTTTAACCACCGAGTATTCCAATATTATTAATGGTAACAACTACGCCATTATTTTTAAACAACTTATATTTATCATTTTCTTCATCCAATCACTTTCCGTTATGGGGCCCACACAGGACTGCGCCGTCGTATGAATATTCCCCGATAGCAAGAATATTCCACGACCAAACGAATAATCCCCGACAACAATGAATATTTTATAACCATTTGCTTATTTAAAATATTTGAGCATTTTACCCATAACTAACCACATTAATCAAATTAAATCCTTTACTATTTCAAAACAATAATTAAAAGAAATTCCATTTTATTTAAAAAAAAAATTAGGGGTCTTACAACCTCCCCTCCTTATAAAATTTCGTCCTCGAAATTGACGTACATACCTGGTGTTTCGAAAAGGTGAGGATACCTCACTTTCATTTCTGATTCTAACTCCCAGGTCATTTATTCAATAGCATGGTTCCTCCACAAAACCTTGACTTGTGATATAACCTTTGTGTGTAAGACATACTCATTCCTATCCAAGATCTTGACAGGTACCTCCTTGTACGTTAAATCTACGGCTATTTCGTCTGATTCTAACTCAATAACGTGGTTCGAGTCGTCCACATATTTACGTAATATCGATACGCGAAAAACGTTATAAACACGCGACATACTTGGTAGTAAAGCGAGTCTATAGGCCACAATTCCTATTCGATCGAGGATTTCAAACGGACTAATAAATCGAAGGTTTGAGCTTTTCTCACATCGCCGATTCTCACTTTTGAAATAACAATTTCTTGCACCTCCTTCTTCATATTCATCAACTCCGGTATGTAGCTTGAGCGGTTTTAACTTTATCGATTAAAGTCGATTCTACTCGTATATTATCACGTGGGTCCTTAGAGTTTTTAACTCTATCTCTATCATTTGTAAGTTATACGAAATGGGTCTTTGTATTCGATAATATCGTACTCGTATACGATCTTCTACTCAACACGTCAGCTACTACGTTTGCTTTTCCAAGATGGTATGGTCAGAACATATGCCAAAATGAGTCTCCTCTTAAGTTCTTCGAAGCACTTCCCACATTCCTTGCTCCATTCAAATTTTGTATCTCTACGAGTCAGCTGAGTTAATGGAGTAGTGATTTGAGAAAATCTTTCCACGAATCTCCGATAATAACCAACTAAGCCTAGAAAGCTACGTATTTTGATTACTGACTTAGGTTGCTCTCAACTGTGACTAATACCCCAATCTTGGATAGCACGTCACAATGACACCTATCAGTTTACTACCGCACAAATATGGCGTCCCCTACGGAGAGTCTGGCTTCGGTGCATTCCACAAAGGAAGTCATCAGATAGAGGCTCGTGTATCACATTTTATAGTTGGATTTTTAACTCCTGAAGTTCAATAGGAGCTATTCGATATGAGATTTTAGAAATGGATTTTGTACCGGGTTCAAAGTCGATACAAAATTCAATATCATGCTTTGGGAGTAAGCCAAGAAATTCTTCAGGAAATTTACTAACAACAGAAATATAATTCAAATCTGACATATTTTTGTTAAAGTCCATGACATGGGCTAAGAAAGCTTGACATCCATTTTTCAATAAACGAATGGCTTTATGGCTTGATATGAAAGAGTTTGACTTCAATGGTTTGGTTTCTTGAATTCGAATAACAGGTTGCTTAGGAATATGAAAACTAACAACCTTACGAAAGCAATCAATTTTGGCATGATGAGTAGTTAACCAATCAATCCCTAAAATCACATCAAAAACAAGTATCTTTAAAGAAATAAGGTCAATGGGTAATATGATGGTGCCAACTTGGATCAAACAAAATTTATAAACAATGGATGTAATGAAAGTTTCTCCCAACGGAGTCTCCACAGATAAGTCAAAGTCTAATTCTCCGGAGTCAAGTTTAAACGTTGAGCACAAGCAGGAGAGATAAATGAATGGATAGAACCGATATCTAATAAGGTATAAACTTTGCAAGAATTTATAATTAACTAACTCGTGCTAACTTCGTTCGGGTTCCTCGCATTCTGACCAGTCACAACAAACGCTCTTCCAAGTACCGTTGACTTTGACTTTTATGGGACAGCCTTTTGAGTCACCATCCCCGCTGGATTGAGTTTCGCTACCGTACAATCTCAAGTGATATGATATTCTTTTCCACAATTATAACATACCTTGGAAGGCTGTGAACAGTTTAGACTTATATGTCCCTCCTCTCCGCATTTGTAGCATCTAACTGGCGGTCATTCTCCTCCCCTAGAATTTGTTGCTGGTGCTGCTGCCGACATCTTCCCGTCATCGTTAAATCTTCACTTTTTGAAATTTCCACTTGAGTTATTTCTTCTATTATCTTGGCCATGATTACCACTGAAGTGGTTACCATTTCTGTCACGATAATTTCCTCCACGATGGTTATCCTTGTTCTGATGACCGTTACCATCGGTATGATTATCATCGAGTTGTAGGTCGTTATTCTTCGATTGAGCTGACTCATTATCGCGCTCCAATAACTGAGCCCTATTCACACCATCTGAATATAAAGAAAATTTATGAGAAATGAGATATTGACATATGTCGGGTTTCAAACCTCTCAAAAACATCCGCGTCATACGTTCCTCATTCTCCACCAAATGAGGTGCAAACCTGGATAACTCCGCGAACTTCGCCTCGTACTGGGACACCATCATGTTGTTCTGTTCTAGTCTAATAAACTCTACCTCCTTCATATGATGAATACTTTCAGAAAAGTACTTGTCATTGAATAATTTCTGAAATGTTTCCTAAGACATGCTGAGTGCGGTTGGATGGGTACACTTCACAGATTTCCACCAGTAATCTGCCTCATTACGGAACATAAAGTTGGCGAATGGAACCTTCTATTCCTCCGTGCATCCCAAGACATCGAATATCTTGGTAATTTGTTTGACCCATGTTTCCGCCTTAATCGGATCCGGCTTTCCCCAGAATTCTGGTGGTCCCAACTCTTTGAACTGATTGGTTGTGACAAACCGTACATTGCTATCATTTCCTCCTGTATTTTGTACATGAGTCTCCCTCGTCTAATTTTGCATGAACTGGAAAAAATTTCTAAACATCCCATCGTTCATCGTCTGATCAGTGGTGTTGTTTACATGGAGGAACATTACCGTCCTATTGCACGTTCTCCTGGTTAGTGATTAAAGATGTCTCCACGGTCTCATTTACTCCACAGTTAACATTCTCAGTCGCCATTCTCAAATACTACCATAAAACAAAGGTTAATTAAAGAAATCCACATATCACATAATATCCCTATATACTGACCAACCAACAAATAAGCTTAGGTAGGACATACTAGCGAAGGATTTACTCGTCTCTCCCCTCCTAGTTCTATTCCCCGATCTCCGCCAGAGATCATATCCCTAAGCTCTGATACCAACTGTGACGCCCCCAAAATAGGTCCATTCCATCCAAACCATTCTGAGTCGCCAAATACATGGTACAGAAACATCTACAACTTCATTGATACAATTGTCGTGCAAACTACGACAACACATATACTGCGAGTTTAAATACAAATATTGCCATCTAGACAATATTCACACCCAAATAAAGTCCTCATTGCAATTATTGATACACTATTTTACAAAATAGTGAGGACTACTAAAACAACTATCTTGAACCATCACTCGACGCCCCGACTAGTTCCTGCTATATTCTCGCCTCCTGAGAAGAAAAATGGAACAAAAAGGAAAAGGGTAAGCTCAACTAGCCCAGTAAAGAATATTATGACTAAGATAATGTACAAAAAATTATCCTTAGTCTTTAACAGGAAAAAATCTGATAGAATACAATAGACAACAAGTATTAGATCAACAACTGCAGCGGAAACAACAATTTATTAGAAGAGTTAAGTAGAGAATGAAATCTACTACCATCTATGAATTCAAAAGTCCATCATCAATATTTTATCCCTTAACATTAATCAATATACATCTTTAATCAAAAAGTCATCTTTACACTACAGGCCAAAGATATTAATCAGTCGGTTATGTTCATCTCAATACCTGTTCATCTTTGCACTACGTGCCAAAGATATTCATCAGAAAATCAGTCATCTTTGCACTACAGGCCAAAGATATTCAGTTATATCATCATTTAGGACTGAGGATGATGACAAATATTTTAAAGAAAACGAATCCAGTGAAACAAAAGAACAAATATTAAGGATTCATACTTTAGACAATTCAAGTTTAAAAATACTCCATAATAAACTATTGTAGAGCAGAATTCATAAATGAAGATCAAAACATCGATCCAATAAAATATAGGGACTATAATAGATAATTTTGAACACAGAAAAAAAATTTAATTTTTTTGTGAATAGTGTTGTATTCGTGAATAGTGTCGTATACGTGAATAGTAACGTATATGTGAATAGTAACTCCGACACTAAAAGTTAGAAATTTCACAAGAAAAATTATCATGCTTCATGAATAGTAACTCGTGAATAATAACTCATGAATAGTAACTCGTGAATAGTAACTCGTGAATAGTAACTCCGACATGAAAAGATCAGAATTTCACAAGAAAAATCTTACTAATATTCTGGCATAATGATATTGAAAGAAATAATATCATTTCTAAAAAAATAACATCCCTTACCTCGAAAAGATATTACTTCTGACCGGAATACTAGATATAGTGCTGAAGGAAACTTGCACCGTATAGCAACACTCAAAGTATCAAAATACTCACAAGAATACGCTCGATAATATAGAGAGAGAAAATTTCAGTTTCTGGTGTTATTTTTAATTCTAACCTAAGCACCCTATTTATAGGAAAATGCTTAGAAAACCAAAGCAAAAATTTAATAAAATAATATATTTATAATCAAATTTTCCATAGCGCACCACATCAAAAACACATTTTTCACACAAAAAATGAAAAACATGTTTAAAACAATTTTTGTAACAAAATCAATTCAGACTCAATATTCTGGAACTTCAATAATTCATAATAAATAGCACTTTTATCTAAAAAAATTCAAATCTTATGTCCATTCCATAGGAAATTTAATTCTCTACAACTTTGCTGAAGAAGGTTTTTCCAAATTCTAAACAGAAATTGACCGAAATCCACATACGGATGATTTTACAGGCTATAATCAAATTTCAGTCAAAAATGGGGTCCATCAACACACAAAACATGTGTTAAACATTTTTTGTAACAAAATTACTCTTCCTTCTCATTTATTCATATATCACATATTCATTATAAAAATATCACCATTATTATATTATTAAAATATAATAATATATTTAAATAAATTATTTTATCAAAAAAGATAAAATATCAATTTTTGACAATTGTCAATTTTAAAATTTTCTCCATCTATATCCACAAAAAATGAATATTTTTCTTATCATATAAATCAAAAATTAATTATTCCAAATTATATTACAGAATCACAATACTGGCAACCAGGCTGTTCCCAGGAAAGAGTGGGCTTTCCAATAAGGATTTCTCCTTACTAGCACGCAATTAGGTGACCAAACCTCTCCTTAGACAGAACTTTCTAGACATTGTCAAAAATGCTATCTAATAATATTATTCAAATAATATAAATTATTGATCTGGTAATGAAAAATACTGTGTAGTGACAATTATTGAAACAACAATAATATAAAATATCAACGTAGTAATTATTGAATCAATAAAATAAAATATTGAACAGTAATTACTGTAACAATTATTGAGTAGTGCCTTCTTACGTAAGAATCTATAATTGGTGCAATACCATGTGCTACTGTGTAGCAATGCGTATTACTGTATTTTAACCACCAGGTATTCCAACAGTATTAATGGTAACAACTATGTCGTTATTTATAAACAACTTATATTTGTCATTTTTTTTCATCCAATCACTTTTCGTTATGGGGCCCACACAAGACTGCGTCGTCGTACGAATATTCCCCGACAGCAAGAATATTTCACGACCAAACGAATATTTCCTGACAACAATGAATTTTTTATAACCACTTGCTTATTTAAAATATTTGCACATTTTACCCATAACTAACCACATTAATCAAATCAACCCATTTACTATTTCAAAATAATAATTAAAAGAAATTCCATTTTATTTTCAAAAAAAAATTCGGGGTTTTACAACACCAATTATTGATTCTTACGTATGAAGGCACTACTCAATAATTGTTACAGTAATTACTGTTCAATATTTTATTTTATTGATTCAATAATTGCTACGTTGATATTTTATATTATTGTTGTTTCAATAATTATCAATACACAGTATTTTCATTATCAGATCAATAATTCATATTATTTGAATAATATTATTAGATTACATTATTGAAAATATTTAGAAAGTTCTATCTAAGAAGAGGTTTGGTCACCTAATTGCGCGCCAGTAAGGAGAAATCCTTATTGGAAAGCCCCCTCTTTTCCTAGGAACGGCCTGATTGTCGGTATTGTGATTCTGTAATATTATTTGTGAATAATTAATTATTAATTATTATGATAAAAAAATATTTATTTTATGTGGATATAGATAGAGAAAATTTTTGAAGTGACAATTATTGAAAAATTGATATTTATCTTTTCTGATAAATAATTTATTTAAATATATTATTATATTTTAATAATATAATAATAGTGATATTTTTATAATGAATGTGGGATATATGAGTATATGAGGAGGAGTATTTTTGTTATTAAAAATATTTAAAACATATTTTTTATGTTTGTGGACCCCCTTTCTTGATTGAAATTTGATTATAGCTTGTAAAATCATCCGTATGTGGATTTTAGTCAATTTCTGCTTGGAATTTGAAAAACTTAAACTTATAAAGTTGTAGATAATGGAATTTCCTATGGAAAAAACATAAGGTTCGAATTTTTCTGACAAAAGGGCTATTTATTATGAATTATTGAAGTTTCGAAGTTCCGAAATAATTGATTTTTGAAAGTTTTAATTATTCTTAATAACAAAAACATTTTTTTTGTCATTATTGTGGGCCTCATTGGTAGCTGAATTCAGATGGTCTTGAGGTGGGCGTGAAGTTTGTTTATAAATAATATTATTTTATTAAATTTTCTGCTTTGGTGTTTTAAGCATTTTTCTATAAATAGGGTGTTTAAGTTAGAATTAAAAATCACACCAGAAATTGAAGTTTTATCTCTCTATATTATCGAGCATATTCTTGGTAGTATTTTGATACCTTGAGTGTTGCTATACGGTGCAAGTCCCCTTCAGCACTATATCCGGTATTCCAGCTAGAAGTATTGTCTTTTCGAGGTAAGGGATATTATTTTTTTAAAAAAATGATATTATTTCTTTCAATATCATTATGCCGGAATATTGATAGTATTTTTATTGTGAAATTCTTGTCTTTTAGTGTTGGGGCACGTATACGACACTATTCACGTATACGGTACTATTCACGAATACGACACTATTCACAAAAAAATTAAGTTTTGATTTTTTTGTCCAAAATATCTATTATGGATACTAGCTTTGATTGCATCCATATTTTGATCATTCTTGAATTTTGCTCCACTATGATTATTTATGAAGTATTTTTGAACTCGGATTGTTTAAAGTACGAATCCTAAATATTTGGTCTTTTGTTTCACTGGATTCGTTTTCTTTAAAATATTTTTCATCATCCTCAGTCCTAAATGATAATATTACTGAATATCTTTGGCCTGTAGTGTAAAGATTAATGATTTTTTGATGAATATCTTTGGCCCGTAGTGCAAAGATGAACATGTGTTGAGATGAACATGACCAACTGATGAATATCTTTGGCCTGTAGTGCAAAGATGAATATTTGATTCAAGATGAATATTGATTGATGTTACAGGGATAAAATAATGATGATGGACTTTTAAATTCATAGATTATAGTAGATTTCATTCTCTACGTAACTCATCTATGAATTATTATTTTCGCTGCGAATATTGATCTGAAATTTGTTGTCTATTGTATTTTATCAGATTTTTTCCTGTTGAAGACTAACGATAATTTGTTCTATATTATCTTAGTCATAATATTCTTTACTAGGCTAGTTGAACTCACCATTTTTCTTTTTGTTCCATTTTTCTTCTCAGAGGCGAGAATGTAGCGAGTTCTAGTCGGGGTGTGGAATGATGGTTCTAAAAAATTGTTTTAGTAGTCCTCGCCATTTTTTATAAAATAATCTATCAATAATTGTAATGAGGACTTATTTTAGTGTGAATATTGTCTAGATGACAATATTTGTATTTAAACTCACAGTTTTTATGTTGTATTAATAAAATTGTAGTTGTTTCTGTACCATGTTATTGACTACTCAAAATGTGTGATGTATACCTATTTTGGGGGCGTCACAAAATTAGTAGAATATCCTTGATATTTGCGTTTCATCCAGTATCTTTTTATGAAAATATTATTCTGAGCATTCTTGATAAGTTTTAACTTTTTCACGCCGGAGTACTATTCACGGGGTTACTATTCCCGAAGTACTATTTACGGGTTACTATTCACTCGAGTACTATTCATCCGGGGTACTATTCATGATAAAAATTGATTCTTTTTTGTCCAAATTATTTTTGGTAGAATATTATTCTTGAATTTTACTCCATAAAACAGTATCATGTTGACAATTTAGACATTATTGATTTCTGGATAAATTAAATTATAAATCTTTAAAAATTTATCCTTGAACTTGTTTTATTGAATGCTTATATCATTGTCATCATCCTCATGTTAATATTATGTTGAAAGTCATTTGTGGCCTGTAGAACATAGATGAACTTGGTATGATTATGACCAGGGATTATTCGGTATAATCATGACCGTAATGTTACAAATGATGTGGTAAAAGTCTTCATTGGCCCGTAGTGTATTGATGGACAATTGTTGGTATGATCATGACCATTGATGACAACACGAATATCCTTGACCCGTAGTGCATGGATAATTTGTGGTCGTAATACTAATGAATATCCTTGGCCGTAGTGCAGGGATGATGTGGATTATTTATTAAGTCGAGTCTCAGTGATAAAAATGATGAAAAACCTTTTAAATCATAGAATATAGTAGATTTTATTCTCTACGTGACTCTTCTAATGGATTTCTTGTTCCGCTGCAGTTAAACTTGATGTTTGTTATATTCTATCAGTTTAACATTGTTGAAGGCTAACGATAATTTATTCTGCATTATCTTAGTTATATTATTTCTTACTGGGCTAGTTAAGTTCACCCTTTTTCTTTCATTGTTCTCTTCAGGAAATGAGAACGTAACATGGACTAGTCTGGGAATGGAGTGACGGTCCAGATGTTTGTGTCAGGAATAAACATGTGAATGATATTCCTATTTATATATGATTTGATTATGATATATATATGAATGAATATTCAAGTATGTTTGCATGAAGAAAAGTTGTTAAGTCCTTTGATAGATAATAGAAATATATGTACAAGGACTTAGAATGAATTGATCAAACATGTTAGGTTGATCCTACACAAGCAAAACGGCTTTGTAAAGTCCTTAAAAAGAAATGATGTACAAGGACTATAAATATAGAAAGATCAAGCTTGTTAGGTTGATCTTATGATGTAATAGACAGGCTTGTCTGATCGTCGAGCACTGCACCAGAAGTCGTAGTCTGCCAGGAGAGTCAGAGTCAACTCAGGAGCTATCAAGGCAGAATAGGAGTATGCAAGATAGTGAGATCTCAGAGTTCGTAGACTTCCAGGGGAAACGAAGAAGGATCGTAGTGTATCGAGAAGAGCCTCCTCAGGATCGTAGAGTACTGAGGAAGTCATGTCCTGAATCGTAGAGACAGCCTGCCTATAAGCCGAACGACAATCTGCCAAAGCTAAGTATGAAATGCACTGTACGCTCAGAGTCGTAGAGTCTAGCGATGCCAGTCAAAGACAAGGATCGTAGACCACACTCTGCGATCGTAAAGTCCACTGAACAAATGCAGAGATCGTAGTCGGACAAGATCAGATGAAGACAACAAGCTCAAGTCAGCGATCGTAGAGTAGACTCAACGATCACCAAGCTAACTCTACGATCGTAATATGCAGAGTCAAAGATCATAGTGTGATCTTCAGGATCGTAGTGTCTGCACAGCCAAAGCTGAATCGTAGAGTGCAGAACTACGAATCCAACAGTAATGCTCACAATGCTAAGTCAGAATCGTAGAGCAGATACGGTTCTCTACGAATGAGCACTCCCAGAATATCCAAAGGTACGAAGCCTCTGGTTGGCACTGCAAAAGATGTAATCCACATAAGGGAACCAGAGAGCACTCAACGAATGGCATGCAGGCTAGCAGAAGAAGTAAGCACCAAACCAATCAGCATCAAGATTGAGTTGAAAGGCCGTTCGTGATGAAGTCTTCCACAAGAAGATTTCAAAGAAGACTTCAGCAGTTGACTAAGGAAAAGTCAGCTAATGCAGTTGCTATCAAGAAAACAGAAGACAACGATCTTGGAAGCAACCAGGATCGTAGTGTTTGTCAGACAAAGAAAGAACTGATGGAAAGTGAACCAGAGCAAGGAATTAGGCCATCAGTATTTGAGAACAGTCAAAGCAAACAGAAGTATTAAAGCACTGCACAATACAAGGAAGAGGTGTTCTACATAGAAGATCAAACCAACACTCTTCTAGATCGTAGTGTTGTCTCCACCAGTCAACAAGACACTACGATCAGGTCCCTGAAGACGTGCATCAGAATCGTAGAGCTCGGATACTTGAAGATTGAGGCATTGGCAACTGTTCAATCTGAAGGGCAATTCGGACAAGTGCTTATTGAGAGCATCGATGCAAAAGGACAACCTCTGATCAAGAAATCAGAAGAAATAAAGTCTTCGACCTGCCCAGGACAGTAAAGTGATACATCTGACAGGGTAGGTGAAAAAGTAGACTGCAGAGTCAGAAAAAGTATGTCATGTCACATCAAGCAGTCTACATCAAGCAATTTGAGATTTGTGAAGACATTTGAATAGCTTCCAACGGCTACTTTCCAACGGAAGGATTGGGAAGATGTATAAATGAAGAAGAGCTTCAAAGATCAAGTGTGCTGAAGAAGTTAAGTTTAGGAGAGAAGGTGGATTGATCGAATAGTGAGTCCAGAGACTCACTCTACGATTCACCAAGAACACTCAAAAGTCAGATCAAGCAAGAAGTAGAAGTGTGAGTTCTACTATGTAGAAGTGAGAGTTCTACTACATGAAGAGTGTTCTGAACTGCCGAGAGAAAGAAGAGCATCATGCCATCTGGATGTCCATCATGGGAAGACTCTAAGTACAATAGAGAAGAGCTTACGGTCATCTTAGCAAGTCCATTATGAGAAGGCATCGAGTAGCAAGAAGGGAGATCACAAAAGCCATCTTGGTGTCAAGCTTGAGAAAGCTTCTAGGTACCTTGCAGAAGAGCTTACAGTCATCCTAGAAGCCTCTCATGTGCAGCCATCAAGTACCAAGGAGAATGATCTTCAAGGCAGTTCATCAAGGGGTCATCCTGAGTAGTTGAGCAACCTAAGAAGCTGAGCATCATGCAACACTCAACTGCTCTTCAAGGATGATCAAACCGAAGCTGCTAAAGATAGAAGATGTTCAGAGCATGAAGACATCTTAGCAGCTCAGCACCAACTCCAACAACAACAACAACAACTCAAAGAAGCCAGGGCCTGAGGGGTCCTTGTCCGGAGGGACTAAAACAAAGCAGGGCCAAAGGGTCCTTGTCCAGAGGGACTAAACGAAGTTCCAAGCCTGCTGGGCTTGAAGAGTTCCTAGGGAACTAGAGAAGTCCCAAGGCTGCTGGCCTTGAAGAGTTCTTAGTGAACTGAAGTCCCAAGGCTGCTGGCTTTGAAGGAATCTTAATGATTCAGGGTGCTGCCCTTCCTTAGTGGAAATCCTACTAGTTGAAAGCAGAAGAGTGGATTAGGAGCTTGAGTCTCTGAACCACTTAAAACCCCTTGTGTCTTTTACATTATGTCATTTACATTATGTCTATAACTGCTATAACTGCTATGTATGTTTTAACTGCTTAAAACTAAACTAACTTAACGAACAAGGTTTGTATGATTATGAATATATCAATGAAGGAGGGGAATCTTTTACTTATTCCGCTGTGCTTGAAAAGATTCTATATTTGTCATATAATCTAATATGAACAATACATCATAAACCAGAAAAACATTTAAAATATAAAGGATCTATTCAACCCCCCCTTCTAGATCTATTGTGCCCTCTGGGATCTAACAATTGGTATCAGAGCAGGTTCTCATGCTGTATTCTAAAGCTAATCGCTTTTAGTCTGATCCAAGGCACCAACATTGTTTTAAACTTAGTTTAGTAGTAAGTAACCTGTTATATGCAGAAGAGCTCACATGTTGGAAATATTGTGTATAGGTAAAAATGTGCATACAACTGAAGCTGCTCAGATTGGTTCATATCCTCGATTGCTATATCAACAAGACCAATCCTAGTCTGCAGTCAATCTTGTAGTTTGAAGATCAGACGAGAGAAAAGGAGCTAGAGACATCAGTAACAAGGAGTAAAGCCTCCATCAGTTTGAAAGATGAAGAGGTCACGCATACGAAGAAATGACTGATCAAGTAGAGACAGAAGATCCTCTCAGTCGTATGAGTGACTCGTATGAGTGACCAACCAACAACTGAGTGCTATCTCTGAAAACTCAAGGGTGTCAAAGATCTCAATGCCACGATTCTCTTGATCTACAAGTCCACGACTGATTGATGAACGGCCGACAAGAGCATTAAGCTGAAAAGGGGCATAAGTAAAAGCTATGCACATCAATACCTGAACTCAGTATATCTAAAGTAAATGACTGTTAAGAAACTGACAGTAAAAAGGTACGGTTCCTCACCATCATTAATGTATAGATCATAGTTGCACCATCTTATGAACTATGACAGTATTCTTTCAACAAGTCATAATCTTCCTAAAAAGGTGAATATAGAAAGTAGTCTAAAGATGGAAAATTCAAATGTCTACAAACTTTCTCTTTGACCAAGCTTTAGGCTGAAGATGACATCTTGAAGAAAATCTGAAATGGATCACAAGAGTATCACAGACCAAATGAATCTTATGATAAGTAATCATTGCTGTTGTGATAGTATGTGTGTACAAGCCTATGTTCTAAGTGTTTAACAACACACAGAGAATGATCAGTTCTACAAGAGGATCTTGTTGATTTGTAGAAACTGATCACATCCATAAATCAACTAGATACTCATAAATCGCAGAGTTGATTCACACTATGCGAATACTTAAAC
The DNA here is from genome assembly GCA_020205505.1 of Panax japonicus. Lineage (NCBI taxonomy): Eukaryota > Viridiplantae > Streptophyta > Magnoliopsida > Apiales > Araliaceae > Panax > Panax japonicus. The sequence continues at coordinate 60,846,898 of CM035108.1, read as the reverse complement.
ATTGTGAACATAACCCAGTGGTTGATGAAACCATCATAGATAGAGAGTGTGTTATTAATTGTCAAATCCTACACACACTCACCGTCATGCATCTAAAATGTATTATCCCAAGATAGTTGCATGCATGAATGTCTGTTGGTGATAAACATGATGATTATCCAGATAAGAGGAATAGGGGTTTAGAAAACTAACCTAGCAGGACCCATTCAACAATGGAGACCAAAAATAGGAATTACTTGAACCTGCAGGTACTTGATCAGTCTGACCACACTAAGGAATGCTGAAGCAGAAGACTTCATTCAAAAGGATTCAACCAGCTGAAGACTAAGGACTATTCAGAGAAAAGTCTGATAAAGTCCATATATGTCCAAGCCTGTCCTTGAAGACCATCTGAGCTAACCTGAATGGAGCTCACATGGCTGCAAATCTGTATATGGGAGCATGCCATGCAACAGAAGATAAAAGAGGATTCTATGTGCCCATGCCAAGAGAGATACGCTTTATGGAAAGGATCCTCAAGGGAAACTCACAATAGAAGATCTTTGAGCTTGAGACAAAAGGAGTTCTCTACGAAGAATAACTTCTCAAAACTAAGGACTGTCAAAGAAGACTATGTTCGTAGTACTGTCAAATGATCGTAGAGTGATCAATCTTGAAAATACTCATCTCTACGATATAAGAAAGACTAAGCAACGATGATGATTCCAGTCAGAAGTAGAAGTGCTGGGCAGCCCTCAAATGAACATAAAGAAGGAATCACATCTATCTGAGATGACGACATCAACAACGGGGGAGCAATGATCTGTTAAGGAATAACTGCACCATTAACCTGGAAGAGATGTACCAGCTACAAAGTCCCAAAACCTTGTGGCTGATGAACCAAATGAAGATCCATAGTCAGTAGGATCGTCTCAAAACGAACTACTGATAACCCTTCAGCCACCTAATCCATAATCGTGAAGTGTCTACGATCAAACAAATGATCGTAGAGTAAGAGTAGAAGGACACCACGATTTCAGCAATGCAGATACTTAAAGATGATAGAAGATCTTCCCATCAAAAGGGTCTAATGAGATGTCATTGAAAATCACTGTCTCAGTATTTCATCTGGAAAGCGCCTCAGGGACAAACCTGCCCCTTAGCTAACTCTAAGAGGTTGGCCCTTCCTGAGCTATCTTATCCCATAAGGAATGCTTGATCTAGTTCATCTCAAAAGAACCAAGTCAGTCAACGATCGTAGAGTTGAACTTGAAGAGGTCTAAACGATTGTAGTACAAACTCAATAATCGTAATACTGTCTAAACGATCGTAGTGCAACCTCAGCGACAGAAGAAGATAACTCAACGATCGTAGTCCTACCAAAGTGTATTCCAGTTCAAGGAGTATGGAGAATGAGACATCTGCTAAGCCATTCAAGTTGAGGAGATAAGTTCGAATACATCAGTGATTGAGCTATGCTGCATCGAAGTAAGGAGGAAAGACGAAGCCATCCATTGCAGCATCTCTCAGAAATTGATCGTTGAGTAAACAAATGAAATCGTAGAGTCTATAGCTATCTCATCATATTACTCTACGAATCAAAAGGTCAACGGTCAAAGCCACGTCAATTAAACGCTCACTCCTCTGATAACTGAAAAGTTGTGGGAAGTTACAGTTCATTACTGGGCAACGTGCAACCAATAGACAATTGACACATCACTGAGTATGCAGAGTTAGAAGGAACTGCCATAAAGACTAGTTCAAATCTACAGACAGTTACCAGAAGATATCGAACCTTTCTCCCTCCCATTTTCAAAACCCTAGAAAGTTTTTCAAGAGCAAATCAGTTAACCTCCAGAGCCTTGCCAACAAGACAGTCATCTCGCATAAACCTTCCTATACTTAATACCCACATTCTTCAAACTACTCAAAATGGAAAACTGGCAAGTGATCACTGGTATTCAGCTTGGGACCAAATTGTTTAATAAATCTGAAAAGTAGTTCAGAGATATTCTCGAGCTTGTAAAGAAGGCTGGATTTTCCGAATGCCTTGAAGCAGATTCTCGAGTCTACTGCAACCTGGTTAAAGAGTTCTACTCAAACGTCTCTATAAATTCGGAAACCCTTACCACCAAGGTTAAAGGTCAGTCTCTCAAGTTAAAATCTTCTGACCTAAACCAATGCCTAGGATTTCCTAACCAAGGCCTAAAGAACCTTGATGATGTCAATATTGAATTAGCTAAGGAAATTATAGGGTATCAAAGAAACCCTAGTTTCAAGGACATGAAGAAGAAGGAGTTCCCTGAGCAATATGAGTTCCTCGCAGAAATAGTTGGAAAGTGCATACTATGTAAGAACACTGCACATGACACAGTGATCGACCAGCAGTTGAAAATCATGTCTGCAATAGTTTTGAAGAAACAAATCGACTTTGGATCTATCTTGATAGATCAGATCTCCAAATGGGTAGAGAAAACTGAGAAGAAGCCCCTGACCAAGGTATATCATGGAAGGCTGTTAAGTATCATACTGAAGAAAAAGCTAGGGGGAAAGATCAAGGATGATGAGGGAGAAGCCCTGAATGTGCACAAGGTGATGTCTCCTCAACTATTTGAAAACTGGAAGAAGAACCCTAAGGAGAACAAAAGACTGACAGCTGGAAGCAGTAGTAGAGCCTCTGCAAAGAAGAGGAAGACAGTAAAGGCGGAGAGCTCTGAGTCCAGTGACTCTGAAGCAGCTGAAATCACACCAGCTAAGAAGAAATCAAAAGTGGTGAAAAGAGCTGGTGATGTGAAGAAAGCCCAGGCCCCACCAAGGAGAGTCTCCTCCTTGATCAAGAGTAAAGAAGAAAAGGCCTAAACTGCTGAGACCACAAAAAGAAGAAGCAGCAGGTTGCTTCAAGGGCCAGCCTGCAAGAAAGCTAAGGTGGAGGACAAGCCAGCCTTAGCTTCTCAAATCAATACATCTGCTGATGAGTAAAGGTGCTCTAGTCCCATGGCCAATGCTCAGAGAAGCAACTCTGATGAAGAAAAAGAAATTTCTGATCAAAGTGCATCCCCAAATACAACTGTCCCAACCAGCCCAGAAAATGGGTCAGAAAATGCTATCCAAGAAGAAGAAGAAGGACATGTCCCCTCAATCCAAGAGAGCTTTTATAATGACTCAGAAAATGATGAGGACAAGGAAGAAGAATCTGCCCCTGCCAGTGCTGATATTCAAAGAAGTTTATCGGGTAAGGAAGTGGAGTCAGAGACTGAGGAAGAAGAAAAATTTTCTCTCCGATAGTTGAACCTCCACAAAGAAGAAAGAGCTACAGACTGCAAGCCCAATTTGCCTCCAAAAGGAACAGTGGCCAATCAAATGCCATCATTGAATTAAGTGATGATGAATCTGTATCCTCAGGAGAAGATGCTGAAGAAAAAGCCAACAGTGAAGAAGAAGTATCTAAGGAAAGTCTTGTTGAATAAAGTTCAGAAAATGAAAGTCAGCAAGGACTCTCTGTTGGAGATAATCAAGAAGAGTCTGAACACGAAATGCAACATGAAGATGATCCCTCTGTTGAAGCTGATCTAAATGGCTCCGGCTCTGAGAAGAAAGAAGCTGAAAATGATTCCAACTCTGAAGATCAGGAATCAGGAAATTCAGAACTTCACCCTGTTCTCTCACCTGCAAGATTTATCAGGAGAATAGTAGTAGAAGTTCCCAATGAACCATCAGAGACTCCTCCTGAAAGATGGGTAAACCATGGAGGTGAACAGATCAGAATAGTAAGAATGACCTCTTTTGACTTGGTCAAGAACTGGAACAACATGGAAATGGACTGCACAACCATTCTATACAACCCTGATGATCTGCTAATGAGATGGTTCTTCCAGTGGATGCCATGGCTAAAGGCCATTACTGAAAAAGATAGAAGCTACTTCAGTTGGTGTTATAAGCAGTTTCCAAGCATGGAGCTGGTGGCTCAGAACTTTCCAAGAGTAAAGAAGTTTGCCACCAAGCTGATCACAAACCAGCCCCACTTCAAGATCTATTGACATGCTGGGAATCTCCACATCCCCTACGATCATAGAGTGGACTCTGAAGGAAGAAGAACCATGTCCAAGAAGTTGATCGTAGAGTCTGATCACTCTACTGCTTATGATGTTCAAATCCAATCTCAAGAGTCTTCTTTTGATCAAGAACTGCTAACAAACACTCCATCATCCTCCACAAGCAATTGGTACTCCACTATTGTTCAGATTATCAACACCTTAGAAAATTTGTCCAAAGATGACAATCGTAGAGTCCAATCCATTGCTCCACCTGAAGCTGCCAATCAAAATGATCAAACTACTTTGGAGCAGGAACTACTGAAGAGCTCTGATGATTTAACCAAGAAGATATCTATGCTCACTGAAGAAACACAGAAGCAGACAGGAGCAGGAGATGATTCTTTCAAGCACAAGCTTCAAGCTATCTTGGCTGATGTATCTCTCAAACTTCAAGAGAGAGATAAAATCTATCAGAAGGCCATCCAAGATCAGAAGGCAGAAGCTCTACAAGTCCAGAAGGCAAATGCGAAGCAGATCGAAGCCCTCTCTGACAAGATTGACAATCTGAAACAGTCCTTCTCTGTGCAACTTGAACTCGGACAGCAAGAGCTAAAGTTTGAAGTTGCAAACTCCTCCTACCTAATGGAGCAGCTTATGTTCAACATGGAGCAGCTCTCCCAAATGATTGATGACAAAAAGGAGGAGAAAGAGAGGCGAAGAAAGAAGAGGAGCAAGAGGCACCAAAAGAAGAGCAGAGGGTTAAGGGAGAAAAAGTCAACAAAGAAGAAAGCAGCAGCAGATAGAGAATCATCATCTGAGGGGGAGCCTGAAGATGATGATACCAAGTTCACAGAAGCTGAAGAGGAGCCAGATCAGAAAAGTGATGAAGGGCAATCAAGCAAAGATAGAAGGCCACCATCAGAGGGGGAGCAAGAAGCAGCAGCAGATGAGTAGCTGATCAACAAGCATCCTGGAACCATACATGGAGCCAAGGAGGTATATCTCTAGTCTGATAGTATGTTCTGGATCCAGGATTTAGAATGTCTGAATATATAATTGCCATATTAATACAAATGACATTCATGATTAACTGTTTAGAAATACAGCTGCTCACTGTATCTAAGATTCATTCATAACATGCATATGCACTTATTGTTTTTGTCATAATCAAATAGGGGGAGATTGTCAGGAATAAACATGTGAATGATATTCCTATTTATATATGATTTGATTATGATATATATATGAATGAATATTCAAGTATGTTTGCATGAAGAAAAGTTGTTAAGTCCTTTGATAGATAATAGAAATATATGTACAAGGACTTAGAATGAATTGATCAAACATGTTAGGTTGATCCTACACAAGCAAAACGACTTTGTAAAGTCCTTAAAAAGAAATGATGTACAAGGACTATAAATATAGAAAGATCAAGCTTGTTAGGTTGATCTTATGATGTAATAGACAGGCTTGTCTGATCGTCGAGCACTGCACCAGAAGTCGTAGTCTACCAGGAGAGTCAGAGTCAACTCGGGAGCTATCAAGGCAGAATAGGAGTATGCAAGATAGTGAGATCTCAGAGTTCGTAGACTTCCAGGGGAAACGAAGAAGGATCGTAGTGTATCGAGAAGAGCCTCCTCAGGATCGTAGAGTACTGAGGAAGTCATGTCCTGAATCGTAGAGACAACCTGCCTATAAGCCGAACGACAATCTGCCAAAGCTAAGTATGAAATGCACTGTACGCTCAGAGTCGTAGAGTCTAGCGATACCAGTCAAAGACAAGGATCGTAGACCACACTCTGCGATCGTAAAGTCCACTGAACAAATGCAGAGATCGTAGTCGGACAAGATCAGATGAAGACAACAAGCTCAAGTCAGCGATCGTAGAGTAGACTCAACGATCACCAAGCTAACTCTACGATCGTAATATGCAGAGTCAAAGATCATAGTGTGATCTTCAGGATCGTAGTGTCTGCACAGCCAAAGCTGAATCGTAGAGTACAGAACTACGACTCCAACAGTAATGCTCACAATGCTAAGTCAGAATCGTAGAGCAGATACGGTTCTCTACGAATGAGCACTCCCAGAATATCCAAAGGTACGAAGCCTCTGGTTGGCACTGCAAAAGATGTAATCCACATAAGGGAACCAGAGAGCACTCAACGAATGGCATGCAGGCTAGCAGAAGAAGTAAGCACCAAACCAATCAGCATCAAGATTGAGTTGAAAGGCCGTTCGTGATGAAGTCTTCCACAAGAAGATTTCAAAGAAGACTTCAGCAGTTGACTAAGGAAAAGTCAGCTAATGCAGTTGCTATCAAGAAAACAGAAGACAACGATCTTGGAAGCAACCAGGATCGTAGTGTTTGTCAGACAAAGAAAGAACTGATGGAAAGTGAACCAGAGCAAGGAATTAGGCCATCAGTATTTGAGAACAGTCAAAGCAAACAGAAGTATTAAAGCACTGCACAATACAAGGAAGAGGTGTTCTACATAGAAGATCAAACCAACACTCTTCTAGATCGTAGTGTTGTCTCCACCAGTCAACAAGACACTACGATCAGGTCCCTGAAGACGTGCATCAGAATCGTAGAGCTCGGATACTTGAAGATTGAGGCATTGGCAACTGTTCAATCTGAAGGGCAATTCGGACAAGTGCTTATTGAGAGCATCGATGCAAAAGGACAACCTCTGATCAAGAAATCAGAAGAAATAAAGTCTTCGACCTGCCCAGGACAGTAAAGTGATACATCTGACAGGGTGGGTGAAAAAGTAGACAGCAGAGTCAGAAAAAGTATGTCATGTCACATCAAGCAGTCTGCATCAAGCAATTTGAGATCTGTGAAGACATTTGAATAGCTTCCAACGGCTACTTTCCAACGGAAGGATTGGGAAGATGTATAAATGAAGAAGAGCTTCAAAGATCAAGTGTGCTGAAGAAGTTAAGTTTAGGAGAGAAGGTGGATTGATCGAATAGTGAGTCCAGAGACTCACTCTACGATTCACCAAGAACACTCAAAAGTCAGATCAAGCAAGAAGTAGAAGTGTGAGTTCTACTATGTAGAAGTGAGAGTTCTACTACATGAAGAGTGTTCTGAACTGCCGAGAGAAAGAAGAGCATCATGCCATCTGGATGTCCATCATGGGAAGACTCTAAGTACAATAGAGAATAGCTTACGGTCATCTTAGCAAGTCCATCATGAGAAGGCATCGAGTAGCAAGAAGGGAGATCACAAAAGCCATCTTGGTGTCAAGCTTGAGAAAGCTTCTAGGTACCTTGCAGAAGAGCTTACAGTCATCCTAGAAGCCTCTCATGTGCAGCCATCAAGTACCAAGGAGAATGATCTTCAAGGCAGTTCATCAAGGGGTCATCCTGAGTAGTTGAGCAACCTAAGAAGCTGAGCATCATGCAACACTCAACTGCTCTTCAAGGATGATCAAGCCGAAGCTGCTAAAGATAGAAGATGTTCAGAGCATGAAGACATCTTAGCAGCTCAGCACCAACTCCAACAACAACAACAACAACTCAAAGAAGCCAGGGCCTGAGGGGTCCTTGTCCGGAGGGACTAAAACAAAGCAGGGCCAAAGGGTCCTTGTCCAGAGGGACTAAACGAAGTTCCAAGCCTGCTGGGCTTGAAGAGTTCCTAGGGAACTAGAAAAGTCCCAAGGCTGCTGGCCTTGAAGAGTTCTTAGTGAACTGAAGTCCCAAGGCTGCTGGCTTTGAAGGAATCTTAATGATTCAGGGTGCTGCCCTTCCTTAGTGGAAATCCTACTAGTTGAAAGCAGAAGAGTGGATTAGGAGCTTGAGTCTCTGAACCACTTAAAACCCCTTGTGTCTTTTACATTATGTCATTTATATTATGTCTATAACTGCTATAACTGCTATGTATGTTTTAACTGCTTACAACTAAACTAACTTAACGAACAAGGTTTGTATGATTATGAATATATCAATGAAGGAGGGGAATCTTTTACTTATTCCGCTGTGCTTGAAAAGATTCTATGTTTGTCATATAATCTAATATGAACAATACATCATAAACCAGAAAAACATTTAAAATGTAAAGGATCTATTCAACCCCCCCTTCTAGATCTATTGTGCCCTCTGGGATCTAACAGTTTGCATTATTAGTCCTCACTATTCTATGAAATAGTGTAATAATAAATGTATTAAGGACTCCCTTTGAGTTTGAATATTGTCTAGAAGATAATATTCATATTAAAACTCTCAGTTTATGTTTTGTCGTATTTTACACGACAGTTGTATTATTAAGTTGTATTTAAATTTTGTACTATGTATTTGGCGACTCAAGATGGGTGATGTATACCTATTTTGGAGGCGTCACAGTTGGTATCATAGCTTAGGGATATGATCCCTGGATGAGATGTGAGACTAGAACTAGGAGGGAAGACAAGGGTAAATTCTTCGCTAGTATGACCTACCTAAGCTTAATTGTTATTTAGTTTGTTGGTCAGAATATAGGGATAATATGTGGCATGTCAATTAACCCTTGTTTTGAAACTATATTCTAGAATGATATCTAAAATACAGGAAATGAGCAATGGATGAACCATAAGACAGAGGAAGTAGCATGTGAGCTAGAATTTGAAATTCTCATCTCTTCGAACTACTAGGTACGTACCCTAATTTTGAGGATGTAATTTCATAAGAAGGGGAGGTTGTAAGACTCCAACTTTTATGAATAAAGATGAATTTTTTATAAATATCATTTTTAAATATTATGGAGTGAATTTGATATAATGTTATATTTGTGGATAATATTTGTAAATTTTATAAAGTACGCAAGTTTTTATATAATATTTCATTGGTCGGGGAACGGAGTGACGGTCCAGATGTTTGCATTAGTAGTCCTCACTATTCTATGAAATAGTGTAATAATAAATGTATTGAGGACTCCCTTTGAGTTTGAATATTATCTAGAAGACAATATTTATAAGACCCCAAATTATTAATAATTGAAATTTAATTTCTCTATTTATCATTTTGAAATAGTAAGGGTTGATTTGATTAATGTGGTTAGTTATGGGTAAAACGCGCAAATATTTCAAATAAGCAGGTGGTTATAAAATATTCATTGCTGTCGGAAAATATTCGTTTGGTCGTTAAATATTCTTGCGGTCAGGGAATATTCGTACGACGGCGCAGTCTTTTGTGGGCCTCATAACGGAAAGTGATTGGATGAAAAAAACAACAAGTATAAGTTGTTTATAAATAACGGCACAGTTGTTACCGTTAATACTGTTGGAATACCCGGTGGTTAAAACACAGTAATACGCGTTGTTGCACAGTAGCACATGGTATTGCACCAATTATTAATTCTTACGTAAGAATACACTACTCAATAATTGTTATAGTAATTACTGTTCAATATTTTATTTTATTGATTCAATAATTGTTGCATTGATATTTTATATTACTGTTGTTTTAATAATTGTCACTACACAGTATTTTCCATTATCGAAATAATAATTCATATTATCTGAATAATATTATTAGAAAACATTATTGGCAATGTCTAGAAAGTTCTGTCTAAGGAGAGGTTTGGTCACCTAATTGCGCGTCAGTAAGGAAAAATTCTTATTGGAAAGCCCCCTCTTTCCTGGGAACGGCCTGGTTGCTAGTACTGTGATTCTATAATATTATTTGTGAATAATTAATTATTGATTTACATGATGAGAAAAATATTAATTTTATGTGGATATAGATGGAGAAAATTTTTAAAGTGACAATTAAAAATTGATATTTTATCTTTTTTGATAAAATAATATTTTATTATATTATTATAATACAATAACGGTGATATTTTTATAATGAATGTGGGATATATGAGTATATGAGGAGTAAGAGTATTTTTGTTGCAAAAGTTGTTTAAAACATGCTAAACATGTTTGTGGACCCATTTCTTGACTGAAATTTGATTATAGTCTGTAAAATCGCCCGTTTATGAATTTCGGTCAATATTTGTTTGGAATTTGGAAAAACTTTCTACTGCAAAGTTGTAGAGAATTGAATTTACTATAAAAAATTGCGAGATTCAAATTTTCTGATAAAAGGGCTATTTATTATGAATTATTGAAGTTCTGATGTTCCGAAATAATTGATTTTTGAAAGTTTTAATTATTTTAAATAACAAAAACGTTTTTGGAATATGTGGAGGCATCATTAACATGTGCTAGGGGCTGAATTCAGATTCTTGGATTCATAGGAAGATGTGGAAAAATAAATAATATTAATTTATTAAATTTTCTGCTTTGGTGTTCTAAGCATTTTCTTATAAATAGGGTGCTTAGGCTAGAATTAAAAATCACACCAAAAACTGAAGTTTTCTCTATATTTCTCTCTCTATATATTGAGCGTATTCTTTGTGAGGATTCTGATACTTTGAGTATTGTTATACGGTGCAAGTTTCCTTCAGCACTATACCCAGTATTCCAGCTAGAAGTACTAATCTTTCAAGGTAAGGGATGTTATTTTCTTCTCAAATGATATAATTTCTTCAATATCATTATGCCGAAATATTTTTTGGAACTTTTTATCAAATTTAAAACTTTTTCATATCGAAGTTACTATTCATGAGTTACTATTCACGAGTTACAATTCACGAGTTAATATTCACGAATATTATTCACGAAGCATGATGATGCTTTTGTGAAATTTTTATCTTTTGGTGTCGGAGTTACTATTCAAGTATACTACACTATTCACGTATACGACATTATTCACGAATACGACACTATTCACAGAAAAATTAAAATTTTATTTTTCGTCCAAAATATCTATTATGGATACTAGCTTTGATTGTATCCATGTTTTGATCATTCTTGAATTTTACTCCACTCTGGTTATTGATGAAGTATTCTTGAATTTGTTCTTTTGTTTCACTGGATTTATTTTCTTTAAAATATTTTTCATCATCCTCAGTCTTAAATGATGATATAATTGAATATCTTTGGTCTGTAGTGCAAAGATGAACAAGCGTTTAGATGAACATGACCAACTGTTGAATATCTTTGGCCTGTAGTGCAATGATGAATATTTGATTCCAGATATATATTGATTGATGTTACAGGGATAAAATAATGATGATGGACTGTTAAATTCATAGATGTTAGTAGATTTCATCCTCTACGTAACTCTTCTATGAATTATTATTTTTCGCTGCGAATATTGATCTAAAACTTATTGTTTAGTGTATTCTCTCAGATTTTTCCCTGTTGAAGACTAACGATAATTTGTTGTATATTATCTTAGTCATAATATTCTTTACTGAGCTAGTTGAGCTCACCCTTTTCCTTTTTGTTCCATTTTTCTTCTCAGGAGGCGAGAATATAGCGAGTACTAGTCGGAGTATGGAATGAAGGTTCTTGAGAGATTTTTTTAGTAGTCCTCACCATTTTTGTAAAATAATGTATCAATAAATATGATGAGGATTTATTTGGGTATATATATTGTCTAGAAGATAATATTTGTATTTAAACTCACAGTTTTACTGTTGTAATAATAAAGTTGTAGTTGTTTCTGTACCATGTATTGACAACTCAGAATGGGTGATGTATACCTATTTTGGGGGCGTCACAATATTCGTATTAAAACTCTCAGTTTATGTTCTGTCATATTTTACACGACCGTTGTATTATTAAGTTGTATTTGAATTTTGTACCATGTATTTGGTGACTCAATATGTGTGATGTATACTTATTTTAGGAGAATCACATCTTTGATTATAAAGAATCATAAATTGGTGGAGCATGGCTCTCATGGAGGAATAAGGATGGCTTATAATATGTATAACCTTTATAAGTCACGTGGAAATAGAAATCGTAAGGGTTTGCGTAAGTTAAAACCGTAAGAAATATCATTTGATGAATTTGATTGTTGATGAACAATTGAACATCGTCACTCTTAATATATCTGCATCTTGCTTGGTTAGAATGTATATATGAAATCTGTGACGCGCCCAAAATAGGTCCACACGACCCATTCTGAGTCACCAGATATCACACTATAAAATCAAATACAAACTTCATTTATACAACTGTTGAACTGTCGTATAGAATACGACCACAGCTAACTGTGAGTTTTAATACAAATGTATGTAACTCTCATGGTGCCTCGACCACATCCTTACAATGATACTTTACATAAAAGTATAGTCAAAAACTGTTTTAGAAAATAAAATCTTTGGGAAGTGCTCAAGGAAACCTTCATACATGGGAGGCCATGCGTCTAGGTTATGATAGATAGCATATGTCCACAGAATTATCCTTGGTTGACCCAGTAGACCCCAAAGAAAAATGAGAAGATTACTATCATCTTCTTTCCAATGGTGAGTCTTCTCTTGACATATAAATATCTCCATTGTCTCCAAATGAAAATTATATTTCTAATATACTCCAAGATCATATAGGTAGTGCTCGTAGATATACTCAGCAAGTGGATGTGCACAACCCTGTCTTATGATAACACGAGGTTGTATGTCATTAGACATTTTGTATGATAGTGGTAAAATACCCTTCCAAAGTTAGATTCACCTCACCCTATTCGGTTCACCAAAATTAAATATCAAATGACGTATACAATACGACACACTTATCTAAAGTCATCAATAAAATTATTTCCATACTATTTAGGGAGAACCTCAACATCTATAGACCACCGTTGTGACGCCCCTAAAATAGGATATACATCACCCATCTTGAGTCACCAAATACATGGTACATAATACAAATACAATCTTACATATACAACAAGAGCTGTGAGTTTTAATACAAATATTGTCTTCTAGATAATACCCACTCTCAGAATAAGTCCTCATTACAATTATTATCACACTATTTCATAGAATAGTGAGGACTACTAATGCTATCATCTGGACCATCACTCTGTTCCCCGACTAGTTCCTGCTACGTTCTCATTTCCTGAAGAGAACAGTGAAAGAAAGGGTGAGCTCAACTAGCCCAGTAAGAAATATTATGACTAAGATAATACAGGATAAATTATCATTAGCCTTCAACAATGTTAAACTGATAAAATACAATAGACAACAAGTTTAACTGTAGCGGAATAAGTAATCTATTAAAAGAGTCAAGTAGAGAATAAAATCTACTATCTTTTATGATTTAAAAAGTTTTTAATCACTTTTATCACTGAGACTCAGCTTAATAAATAATCCACATCATCTCTGCACTACGTCCAAGGATATTCATTAGTATCATGACCACAAATTATCCATGCACTACGAGCCAAGGATATTCGTGTATTCATTAATGGTCATGATCATACCAACAACTATGCATCAATGCACTACGGTCCAATGAGGACTTTTACCACATCATTTGTAACATTACAGTTATGATTATACCGAATGATCCCTGATCATAATCATATCAAGTCCATCTATGCACTACAAGCCACAGATGACTTTCAATAAAATATAAACATGAGGATGATGAAATGATATAAGAATTCAATAAAACAAGTTCAAGAATTAATTTATCCAGGAACTAATAACGTCCAAATTGTCAACATGATACTTCTTTGTAGAGTAAAATTCAAGAATGCTCAGAAGAATATTTCCATGAAAAGATACTGGATGAAGAGCAAATATCAAGGATATTCCACCAATTCCATGGAGTATAGAAGTTAAAACTTTAACCAACTGAGTATAATAAAGAATATATGAAACTGCAAATGGATTTTCACCCGCCAAGCGGTAATCCACATATACAGATCATTTTCTACAATTTAATAAGGAATGAATATAAAGGATCATTCACCATGCATGTGGTAATCCACATAGACAGGTTATTCCAACAGAATAATAAAGAATGGAATAATAGAAGGATTCACCATGCATGCGATAGAGACTGCACAAACAGGTTATTCCCAACAGAATAATAAATAATGGAACCAGGTCTGGCGTAAACGCACAGACAAGATATTCCGACAGAATAATAAATAATGGAACCAGGTCCGGCGTAAACGAACAGATATAATATTCTGACAGAATAATAAAGAATGGAATAACAACAGAATTTCACCATGTATGCGGTACTTCGCATAAACAGGTTATTCCTAACAGAATAATAAAGAACAGAACTAGGTCAGGCGAAATTCGCACCGACATGATATTCCAACAGAATAATAAAGAATGGAATAATAGAAGAATTTCACCATATATGCGGTACTTCGCATAAACAGGTTATTCCAACATAATAATGAAGAATGGAATAACAACTCTTACGAGTATTGAAAGAAAGTAATTCTCTTCACAAATACGAAAGAATAATACCCCTTACGAGTACAACAAATAATATCCCTTACATTATAAAGAAAAAATGGATATAGAAGTAGTGAAGTAGCAGAATACTCTTCTTCTTTCTCTCTATAATTTCTCTCTCCAGAGTTTCAGTGAATTGGTAAAAATAATGAAGGAATGAGCTTCTATTTATAGGAGAATGGACTGAACAGTAACTAATTCATGAACGGTCCAGATTGATTTAGTTTTAAACGGACGGTTCAGATTGATTTACTATTAAAACTTAAAACAACGGTCTATACTGATTCACTATTAAAACTTTAAACCAGCGATCCATATTGATTTATTATTAAAACTTTAAACCAAAGATCCATATTTATTTACTATTATAAATTCAACCAACGGTCTGAAAAAATAGCACATCTCCTCATGGAATAATATTGTACCCAAAAATAATTTGGTCCAAAAAGAAATATATTGTTGTGGTGAATAGTAACTCGTGAATAGTAACTCGTGAATAGTAATTCGTGAATAGCAACTCGTGAATAGTAACTCGTGAATAGTACTCCGACACGAAAAGTGTTCCGAATACCCAATTGAACAATATAACCTCCAGACATCAATTATCATCGAAATAGATGTCGATTTCTACTAACACAAATAATCCCAACATAATGAAACTATCAAATTCATCTTTAATCAACACGAACTTATTCATCATTAATATTATAACTCACAATATTTAACAACCAGGTTATTTCCAGGAAAAGGGGGCTTTCTAATAAGGATTTCTCCTTGTTGGCGCGCAATTAGGTGACCAAACCTCTCCTTGACAGAACTTCTGGATATTGTAAATATTACAATTTAATAATATGAATAACTTTGTCTTCTCAATTATTGATTTAATAATATATCATATAATGCAGATGATACCGTGACAATAATCGAATCAATAATATGAGAGATATGATACAATAACTACTGTAGCAATAATTGAGTATAACTGAGTGACTTCTTACGTAAGCATCAATAACCAATACCAGTGTGCTACTATGTAACCACGCATATTATTGTACTTTTACTACCGAGTAGTTCAATAGTATTAACGGTAATTCCGCTGTTATTTTCATAAAAATATTCTTGTCGTTTTCTCAATCCGACAATAATTCTATTGTGGGGTCCACCAATGATTGCTGCCAGTTGTACGAATATTCCCTGCCAGAACGAATATCCCCGACCAATCGAATATAATACAACAACTTGCATACTTTACAAAATTTATAAACACTACCCACAATTATAACATTATCTCAAATCCATACCATAATATTCAAAAAAATATTTCCGAGAAAATTAAATCTTTATTCGTAAAATTTGGGATTCTACAACCGTTCTAGTCCTCTGTTATCCCTGCTCGACGCAAGCTACACTCTTATTACCTGAAAGTAATTGTGAAGCAAAAGGGTGAGCACAAATAGCCCAGTAAAGAATATCATGACTAAAGATAATTAAATTATCAATAGCCTTCGTCAGTAATAAATCAGAGATTTAGAACATATGGTAGATGATAAAAATTTTAACCATAGTTGCAGCGGAACGAGCAATCCATTAGAAGAGTCAAATAGACCATCAGAACTATTATCTTCTCCATGTTAAAAGTCTACCGATAATATTTTATCCCTGTAACGTCAATCAACAATTCCTGTCCACAATCATATGAATAACTCATAATCATAATTGTGATTCTAAATTCCTCTTCGCACCCAGGACGAAGATAATTTTCATCAACTATCTTCACCTGAAACATCAAAAATCATGGTTATACCAAATCATAATTTCTGCTCATAATGATACTAATAATTCATCTTTATAATACGGCCAAAGATATTCATTAACAATTTATCTTTGCACTACAGGCCAAATACATATTACTGTATTTTAGAAGAGTCAAGTAGAGCGTGATATCTACTATCTTTTACGAATTAAAAATTTATTATCAATATTTATCGCTGAGACTCAGCTTAATAAATAATCCACATCATCGAATCATCCCTGCACTATGGCCCAGGATATTCATGTAATCATCAATGGTCATGATTATACCGAATAATCCCTCATTATAATCATACTAATAACTGTCCATCAATGCACTACGGGCCAATGATGACTTTTACCACATCATCTATAACATTAAGGGTCATGATTATACCAAATGATCCCTGGTCATAATCATACCAATAAATAGTTCATCTATGCACATAAGCCAAAGATACTCATCAATCAATAGTTTATCTTTGCACGTAAGTCAAAGATATACAACTGTAAAACCAATAATCAATAGTCCATCTTTGCACGTAAGCCAAAGATATACAACTGTAAAACCAGTAATCAACAGTCCATCTATGCACGTAAGCCAAAGATATACAACTGTAAAACCAAATTTTCAACTTCACATAACATATTAAACTCATATGTTCGTAACTAAACCATTTTCATGAAAAATTACCAAATCAACTTATTATTTTTTTATCTTTTGTCCAAACATATATACATATATTTCATACACAACAAGTATTTTTTTATAATTTTTCCACTCCCTTAAGTATTTTTCAAAAATTAATCTCTAATTAATTCCTTAAGAAATTAGCTACCTCAAGTTTTAACTCCAGAAATTTCCAAATCTTGGCAGGATCTTACACATGTTGACGTGAGCTTTCAGTTTAAATTTCATGGTCATCGGAGTTATAAAACTCCGGTTATAGTGTTTGTCGTCGAAAAAATCTAAATATTGAAATAGTCATAACTTGCTCATTTTAAGTCAAAATGAGCTCATTTTTGGACAGGAGGTACTTTATACCATATATTTCCATGTCCCAAAAGGCCGAAATTTTTCTCATAATTTAAGTGGCCGAAAATGCCCTTTTAAATTTCTGGGCAGTAACTTTTTGGTACTTTACAGTTTTTGACTCCTTTGCTAAAATTACTCCACACGAAAATGTATAACACATTTTCCAGTGATTCCTCCTGGATAAGTTAGAAAACTCATAGATCTAACTCTATAACTTGACCACACTTAAAAATTCAAAATATAATAGGAGATATGGTCAATTGAATTTTATGTTCCATTTTTACCAAAATCTGATTTTCAACCCTTTGTGATTTCTAAGAAACTTTCATGTTTTCACATAATAACCAACATAACTCATCATATCACTTACTAATACTACATATACCCATGATTTTCATCAGTCCAATGCTTTTATTATGACTTTAATCATAATCAACAGTCCAATACTTATATTAAGACTTTTCAGAATTTTTGAGGGTCAGAAAAATTACGAAACTGTAAATGGATTTTCGCCCGTCATGCGGTAATCCGCGTATACAGATCATTTCCACAATTTAATAAGGAATGAATACAAAGGATCATTCACCATGCATGTGGTAATCCACATAGACAGGATATTCCAACAGAACAATAAAGAAAGGAATAACAGAAGGATTCATCATGCGTGCGATAAACTGCACAGACAGGTTATTCCCAATAGAATAATAAAGAATGGAACCAGGTCATGCGTAAACGTACAGATAGAATATTCTAACAGAATAATAAAGAACGGAACCAGGTCAGGTGAAATTCACACCGACAGGATATTCCAACAGAATAATAAAGAATGGAATAACAGAATTTCTCTTCATGAATATGAAAGAAATAATATCCATTACTATAATAATAATATCCCTTACCTTAGAAGAAAATTGGATACTGGAATAGTGAGGTAACAGACTTCTCTTCTTCTTTCTCTCTATAGATTTTCTCTCTATAGCTTCTCTCTATAATTTCTCTCTCTAGAGTTTCAGTGAATTCGTAATAAATAATAAAGAAATAAGCTTCTATTTATAGGAGAATGGACTAAATAGTAACTAATTCATGAACGGTCCAGATTGATTTACTTTTAAACGGACGGTCCATATTGATTTACTATTAAAACTTAAAGCAACGGTCCATATTGATTCACTATTAAAACTTTAAACTAGCGATCCATACTGATTCACTAGTAAAACTTTAAACCAGCGATCCATATTGATTTACTATTAAAACTTTAAACCAACGATCCATATTGATTTACTATTATAATTTCAACCAACGGTTTAAAAAATTTGTACATATCCTCATGGAATAATATTATACCCAAAAATGATTTGGACCGAAAAGAAATATATATTTTGGGTGAAGTACCCCGTGAATAGTACCCTAACACGAAAAGTGTCCCAAATACCCGAGTGAATAATACTAGAGTGAATAGTAATTTGGATGAATAGTAACCCGTGAATAGTACTCCGACACAAAAAGTGTCCCAAATACCCAAGTGAATAATACTAGAGTGAATAGTAATCGGGTGAATAGTAACCCATAAATAGTAATTCGTGAATAGTACTCTGACACAAAAAGTTCCCCGAATACCCGATTGAATAATATAACCTCCAAACATCAATTATTATCAAAATAAATGTCTATTTCCACTAACACTAATAATTCCAACACAATGGAACTATCAATTTCATCTTTAATCAATACGAACTTATTCATTATTAATATTATAACTCACAATATTTAACAACCAGGTTGTTCCCGGGAAAGAGGGGCTTTCCAATAAGGATTTCTCCCTATTGGCGCGCAATTAGGTGACCAAACCTCTCCTTGACAGAACTTTTAGACATTGTAAATATTGTAATTTAATAATATGAATAACTTTATCGTCTCAATTATTGATTTAATAATATATAAAATATTATGCAGATGATACCGTGACAATAATTGAATCAATAATATAAGAGATATGATACATCAATTATTGTAGCAATAATTGAGTATAACTGAGTGACTTCTCACATAAGCATCAATAATCAATATAATGTGCTACTATGCAACCACGCGTATTTTACCACCGATTATTTTATGACAACTTGCTTACTTTGAAAAATTTTCAAATATGACCCTTAACTTTAAACTTTTATCAATTTAACTATTTACCAAAATAGAAAAATTGAATAATTTTATTTCATAAAATTCAGGGTCTCACAAAATCAATGGAGTGTTCCATTCGATTTGACTTATAGAACACTAGTAACGAAGTTATGTCGAATTTTACGGAATTAGACGTTAAACGTCGAAAACGTAAAAATTCTGAATTAGTAGTCGAAAGTTGCCATGGAACTTAAAAACATTAGTTTTCAATCTCAACACGTGAGTTAGGGTATTTAAGAGTCGCGGGCTCAAGAATCGTCGGATTCCAACTTAAAACGAAGAAAATGAGTATTTAACGCTCAATAACGTTTAACGAAAGCTCGAAAATGAACTTAAAAGTGAATTTCGAGTTAACGGATTCAAAATTATAAAATTATTATATGAACTTGTAAAGTATGTAAAATGGGAGTTGTAGGCTTTTGAACGGACCAAATCGGACTTATAACGAAGAAGTTATGAATCCGGGAAGTTTACTAAAATTTTTGTCTTTTAAATTTTCTGGTGCTGAGGTGTGGCGCCGCGGCGCCAGACAAGGCTTAATGTTTTGTGTCGCAGCGCCAGAATAGTGTGATGACCTACTGAAGAGTGGCGCCGTAGCACCACTCATATATAGGAGTTTCGCGCCGTAACGCCGGAACCAGGGCTTAGCTACTGCAGACTGGCGCTACAGCGCCAATGTTAGGTTTAAGGGCCAGGTCGCGGCGCCGAGGCATGGATTTTATTAGAGAAGCTAGGTTTTGAACTTCAATTGTTCTAGGACCTATATGAGTTGAGTTTATATACTCAATGAATGTACTAAGACTATTTCTATGTTACATATACTAATGCATATGGTAATGAACTTAGGAATTGAATGCAAGTTATTAGTTTGTTAACAAAGAACATGTAGTACTAATAATAAACCGTGAACGGTAATCGACATCGGTACTTCACCAATAATGATTGAGTCCAGTTAGTAATGTAAGAACGTTAACAAGCCGGAATGAAGAGTATTAAGTTGAATTGACAATATTAATGATATAAAGTCAACTAAGACATAGAAGAGAAAGAAGTTGGTAGAAACAATGTTATTAATTGTTTGGTAGCTAATTACAGTGTGCTATATAAATATATCATGTAGATTCAGTAAAGGCTGAGAATAGTCGATTAAATTATTTGAAGACGTTTTAAGGAAATTTTTTCTTAACGCTTATAAAACCTTCGTGTTAGTCGAGTTTTCTGTGATTCATAGTACTGAGTTGCATGAATAGTTTTAAAGAAAGGGTCAATGCCAGTTTTAACTCGGCTAGACTATTCGTAAGATATAGATTGATTTATATATATATCTGTTAACGCCAAGTTTCGCCGGCGCGTCCAATCACAAAATCCACGCGCTAGAACCTGCACAGTAACAGATCACACAGAAGCTTGACGGCTTGTGCCGCCGGGGGATAGCTCTGGTGTGAGAATGAGTAACAGACCGTTACAAGGGTAAACAATGGAGGCAAAGTATTTAGTGCTCAAGAGTATGTATTACCTCATAATGTTAACCTATGCCTTGTATTTATAGAGCTCACCACCTTAGAATCCTTCTCCCAGCTGGATTAGGACTCCTTGTGTATGGTAGTTACCATAACTTGGGTCCAACACAATCTCCTTAAAAGGTGCAAGTAAAATCCAATCCCACCACTACCTTTGGAGTTACCTTTTATGCATATGAATAGGTACCAAGACTCTACACGTAGGAGAGCCCACTGTGCAGACCCAATCGGTCCTATGACCTGGTCTGGGTTTCGGCCCAAAGGACTCGAAGTCCCGACCCCGAACACCACAAGATTGGGTTCAACTCTAGCCTAGGAGGACTCAGATGCCGACCCGAACACCCCCAACACCTTCACAGGCTTCGGCCCATCGGTCTCTCAAACCCTTCTGACAGAAAGCCTTCGGCCCATATGGGGGTCGGTAAAACGCTCACGAACATTGCCCCCCAGTCTCTGGTTATAACATATTTATGACTAGAGACTTGGAAAGTCGCGACAGCTAATGATGGGATGTCTAGGGAAGTCCAACGGTCTGTTATAGATATTTGAAACGTTGCACGCCTTTTAACGCCTGGACCCACCTTAAACATTTATTAGCCGCCCTGGGGTTCCGCGCCGTACACCCTATAAAAACCCAACTCCCTATTCCTTATCCCCTTTACTGACTCTTCCTTCTCAAACCCTCTAATTTCAAATTTTCTGGCAAGGCGATTTCCGGCGAAATACTGCTCCTCTGTGTTCATTATTTTCCTCTACTTATTCATCCTTTTGTGCGCTATTTTTGCTTATTTCCTTCTTATAGACTTATCATTTTCACCATTTTTCACAAAAAATGGCCGATTCCAGCATCATCCCCATCCCTGAGCCTACCTCCGTCACCGCCGGTGACCTCCTGGAGGTCATACTGCCGGATGCCTCCACCGACACCACTCCTCTGAACCTCCCTAGCTCGGAGGATGCTGAGTTTAGGATTCGAGATGCCTACCGCTC
This sequence comes from Panax japonicus, assembly GCA_020205505.1. Taxonomy (NCBI): domain Eukaryota; kingdom Viridiplantae; phylum Streptophyta; class Magnoliopsida; order Apiales; family Araliaceae; genus Panax; species Panax japonicus. The sequence goes on along the minus strand of CM035108.1, from coordinate 60,825,067 downwards.
CTCTGAAGAGTTCTCTCACCTCCATACGCGTTCTACCATCACCTCATCCCAAATCTCCGATATCCGCACTCTCTTCAAGATTCCCAAAGAATACGAACTCAGGACCCCTCAGCCTGACGAGAAGATGTTCTGGAAGCCCGAGGGTAAATGGATGGCCGTTCCATTATACGTTCTGAAGTACGGGGTTCGGTTCCCCCTGCACGATTTCATCACCTCTTTTTTGGCCTTTGTGGGGATCGGGTTCGCACAACTCGTGCCGAACTCATATATTCAGCTGGTCTCTTTCATCGCCATATGCCAAGAGGTGGGTCTCACCCCTGGGCTCGACCTCTTCTTTGCCCTGTTCACCCTCGGCGGGTCGAAAGAGCCCGGGCTTCGCCAACTCACCAAACGCCCCAATCGTTCGGTCCCGATCAAGACCCCTTCCAGCAACAAGGGATGGCATGAACAGTGGTTCTATGCCAAGGGATCCGACCTCCAACTCCGTCCCTCCTGGGCCCATCCAGCCGACTAGGCGGCCAAGATTTCTAAGTTCCCGACGGGTCGGGCCGAGGCTTTCAAGATATTCTATGCCCGTTGGAAGAAGACCGAGTGGAACGTGGGGATTCTAATGGATGAATCCTGGTTGTACAAACACGGATGTCAGTACCTTCTGTCTTTCTATATTTTATTTCTTTTCATGTTAAGCATTTCATGCCCTAATCCCCTCATCCCCGCGCAGTGACCATTTTCAAGCCCGAGGGTGTTTTCGACTCCTTCGTCCCTACTACCATCACCACGGGGTTCATCCAACCACCCGTGACAGACGACGGTGCTGAGGAGGATACGGTCCCGATCAGTGAGCTGTCACTGGGATCCACTTCGGGGCCCGAGCCCCCGAAGACACAAAAAGGGGCGCTGAAGATGAGTCGTGCGGAGAAGGCGGCTTTACTGAAGAAATCCAAGAAGCCCTCCAAACCGGCCATCAAAGCACCTTCAATAATTCCTCCGCCCCCCATGCCGAAGCCGTCTCTACCTCTACCTCCTCCTCCCCCGACCGAGGTAATCGAGGATTCGGAGGAAACTGAAGATGTTCCTCCCGAACCCCGACCCACGACCCAAGAAGCCTCGATTGTCGGAGGATCTCGATCGTCCGGCCGGTCAGGTGGTGACTACTGTTCCCGACCGGGCTACCACGCCTTCTTCTGGGCCCAGCTCCTCCCAGGGATCGCCGACTACTTGTTGGCCCAAGAGCCCATCAGATGTCTTCCCTTTCACCCTCTTCGATCACTTCAAACTTCCTGGAGACGACGAACGGTTTAAAGGGTACTCATCTGATCAGTTCTTGGTGGCTTACATTCGGGCTCAAACCCAGCTGAATCTCTTTCTTTGTAGATCTGGTAAAACGCTCCCGAACAATATCTTTCTATATATAAATGATAACGTTATCATATGCCAAGTATTTGGTACGGATTCAAAGGTAAGGTTTGTTTATGAACAAACAAAATATATTTTTCATCGATTATTCGATGGGCACGCGAGTTTGCCAAAACTTAAACATAAATACGTTTAACGGAAGAATGTTGATCAATATAGAGTACTATAGGATGATCACCTAGAAGTGCTCGTAAGTAATGCCGGATGTACAACCATTGTGTTCTGATGTCATTTTCAAGTATGAAAACAGAAAGATATTGTTCATGGTATTTTGACCGGTTCAGAATTCCTAAACTATTATATACTTTGGGAATTGAGATTATGAATTGTTAAGTAACGATGTTTTGTAATACTTCATGACTTTTTGTTCAGTTATGAAAGATTGTCATATAATTCACGAATGTGGTATTAATATTATTCTTTGTTAAACTTGTTGAGCTTGTTATGCTCACTTTTTGCGTGAATTATATTATTGCAGTTAAAGCCGAGTCTACTGAGAATGCTAAGAGAAATAAGGACAAAGCTAAGATGGATAGTTAACCATCTTGTAATAGATTAGTATGATTGTATGTATTATACTTAAGAATAACGAATGATGTTATCGGTTTATGAACCTGGGAAAGGATTTCACTTTGATTGTAATAAGAAGATAGTTTAAGGAATAAACATGTAAATGATATTCCTATTTATATATGATTTTATTATGATATATATATGAATGAATATACAAGTATGCTTGCATTAAGAAAAGTTGTAAAGTCCTCTGATAGATTATAGAAACATATGTACAAGGACTTAGAATGAATTGATCAAATATTTTAGGTTGATCCTACATAAGCAAAACAACTTTGTAAAGTCCTCAAAAAGAAATGATGTACAAGGACTATAAACATAGAAAGATCAAGCATGTTAGGTTGATCGTATGTTGTAATAGATAGGCTTGTCTGATCGTCGAGCACCGCACCAGAAATCGTTGTCTTTCAGGAGAGTCAAGGAAAACTCGAGAGCTATCAAGGCAGAATCGTAGTCTGCAAGATAGTAAATCTCGGAGTTTGTAGACTGCCAGGAGAGACGAGGAAGGAACGTAGTGTATCGAGTAACACTTCCTCGTAGCCATAGTCTACTGAGGAAGTCATGTTCAGAATTATAGAGATAGCCTGCCTATAAGCCAACTGAGCATCTACTAACAGCCAAGACAAGGATCGTAAACTACACTCGAAGTTGTAGAGTCTACTAACAGCCAAGACAAGGATCGTAGACTACACTCAGATTCGTAGAGTCTACTGATCGTATCAAAGGCAGAGATCGTAGTCGAACAAGATCAGAACAAGATCAGATGAAGACAACAAGCATAACAACAGAAATTGTAGTTTCAAGATCGAATCTCGGAGTCGTAGTGTCTGCACAGTCGAAGCTGAGTAGTAGAGTGCAGAGCTAAGACCTCAACTGACGTGCTCACAAAGCCAAGGTAGAATCGTAGAGCAAACACGATTCTCAATAGTTGAGCACTCCCAGAATATCCAAAGGAATGAAGCCTCTGGTTGATACTGCAAAGATACATCTCACTAGAAGGAAGCCAAAGAGCACTCAACGAATGGTTTGCAAGCTAATAGAATATCTAAGCATCAACCCAATCAGCATCCAGGTTGAGTTTTAAAGCCATTTAAGATGAAGTCTTCCATAAGATGATCATAAAAAGACTTCAGTTGCATGACTAAGGAAAGTTAACATGTGTAGTAGCTGTCAAGTGAAAAGATGTTAACGATCTTGGAAGTAACCAGGATCGTAGTTTTTGCTAAACGAAGAAGGAATTGATGGAGTATATACAAAGATACTGGTCAGCCTCTGAAGAACAAGGCTAAAGTGATTAAGCATTGGGTCAGTCCATTGTTGATAAGTGAACGGGAGATCACAAAGAGAAAGCGAGCTGGGCACGCCATAAATCTGACGTGTCTTGTTATTCAGAAGGGGTCAGAGCAAGGAATCAAGCCATCAGTATCTGAGAGCAGTCGAGGCAAATAGAAGTGTTGAAGCACTATGCGAAAGAAAGAAGAGTTGTTATTTACTAAAGATTAAGTGAACACTCTTCAAGATCGTAGTGCTGACTCTACATGTCAATAAGCATCAGTCAATAAGACACTACGATCAGGTCTGAGAAGAAATGCATCAGAATCATTAAGTTCGAACAACTAAGGATTGAAGCATTGGCAACCTCTGATTAAGAAATCAGAAAGAGGAAATAAATTCATCAACCTGCCCGAGACATCAAAGTAACACATTTGACGAGGTAGGTGAAACAGTAGACTGCAATGTCAGGAAGTCAGAAAAAGATGTCATGTCACATCTGCAGTCTGCAACAAATAACTCGAGATATGTGAAGTAATTTGAATAGCTTTCAACAACTACCTTCCAACGGGAAGATTAGGAAGTAGTATAAATCAACAGAGCTTCAAAGATCAAGAGTTGCTAATGATTGCTAAGTTTTAGAATCATTGAGTTGGGGATGCTATTGTTGACTCTACGAGTTCCACCAAAGATCAACAGAACAAGTCTCAGTGATAGTGAGACTACCAAGGTGGAGGTGAAGCAGCTTTGAAGAAGGACTTAAATAGATTAGAGCTTCACTCAACAAAGATGAGAATGCCACTTAAGATGGCAGCCAAGCTGAGAGCCGAGAAGGCCAAGGATATAGCATTCAAAAAAGTGGCAGAGTACAAAGAAGATCAGGAGAGACACTCTACGAATCACCATAAATCTAAAGTTAAAACTGATTAAGTGCAGAACCATGTCAGCAAAACATTCAAGAAGGGTTCAAGGATTGCTAAGTGTCAGACAAAGTCTACCAAAAGCTCAGGGACTTAGCAAATCCAGATGGTGATGGTGCACAGCTGACATCAGATGAAGATGAGCAGAAAAGATTAAAGATCAGCTACACCGAAGAAGATGTGGTTCAGACTCAAAGTAGAATGCAAAGAGGACCACACCAAGTTGCTAAGTACAAAAGATGTTCAGAGCTTACTGACATCTTAGCAGCTCAGCACCAACAACATCAACAACTACAACAACAAGAAGCTAGGGCCCGAGGGGTCCTTGTTCGAAGGGACTAAATGAAGTTTCCAAGTCTGTTGGACTTGAAGAGTTCCTAGGAAACTAGAGAAGTTCCAAGGCTGCTAGCCTTGAAGAGTTCTTAGTGAAATGAAGTCCCAAGGCTACTGGTCTTGAAGGAATCTTAGTGATTCAGGGTTCTGCCCTTCCTTAGTGAAAATCCTGCTAGTTGAAAGCAGAAGAGTGGATTAGGAGCTTGAGTCTCTGAACCACTTAAAAACCCTTGTGTCTTTTACTTTATGTCATTTATATTATGTACATTAAATGCTATAACTGCTATGTACATTAACTACTATAATTGCTATGTATGTTTTAAGCTGCTTACCACTGAATTAACTCTACGAACAATGTATTTATGTTTATCAATATATCAATGAAGGGGGTCTTTTAATTATTCCGATGTGCTTGAAAAGATTCTTATATTTGTCATATGCTAAATTATTAGCAATAAAAAATAAATCAAAAAAGTATTTGAAAAGAAAAGGATCTATTCAACCCCCCTTCTAGATCTATTGTGCCTACTGGGAACTAACAGATAGTAATTACATTCATTATGTTGTGTTTTCAATGGAATGATTGTATAGTTATGAGTACTGTGTAGCACCATATGTCGGGTCGGAAGATACCCGAATTTGGGGGCGTCATATATATAGAATTGTCGTCTTAGCTTTCAGCAACGAACCGAACCTATAGCGACAGATCGAATCGTCGTCCGGTCCGTCGCTAAAGGGGGTATGTAATGTATGTTAAATAAGTGACAAGTTTAAGATCTAGACCGTATATATATATATATATATATATATATATATATATATATATATATATATATATATATATAGAAGACAGATTTATAACTAACGTTTATTATTATAACATATCTCAATTTTCTATTTGTCCATCAAATGGTAAGTAAGAAACCTCATCCGTAATTTAATAAGACGGAGCTCGCAATTTAATTTTGGGTACAGGAAAATTGTCCAAAATACTTCTCCCCCATCCGCAAAATTAAATTGCAAACGCTATATACGATAATGATATTAACACCACGACATTTTTCTTATATCACCTGTTCGCAAAATTAAATTGCGGATGCTGAGTATATTCTCGATTAATATTCATTAACACGACAACGTTTCAAGGTAAATCATCGTCCATAGAACTAAATTGTGGACTATGAGTCATTTATAAAACATGAAATACATATGTTTATTTGCGTTTTTCATAACACGACTTTTTGATCTCATTTTATTTTAGAAGTGACGATCTTGAACTAAAAAAATTCAATTTAAAGCTATCAAGTTTTCCATTTCTTCTTGCATATTTTTGCTCTTACTAATTCATGTGATATGGTATAATAAGAAACACATATGATTAGCTAAACGACTGAATGGAAAATTGATAGCTTTAAATTATTATTATTTTTGTCATATCACATGTCTACAGAGCTAAACTTTTGCATATCTACACTTTTGAATTTTTTCTTCTTATATTCATACTAGCGATCTTGAACTAAAGAGTTCGAGTTAAGACTTTCAAATTTTCTATTTCTTTTTGCAAATTTTTTGATATCTTATATCTTATATGGGATGATGAGAAACATGATTGGATAAACAAATAATATATATATATATGGTAATTAAACCCGAATCGGACAGACGATTCGATTAGTAAAAACTTGAACTGGTTAGCACTCCGGTCTGATTCGAACAAAAAAATCATTTTTGGTCAAAATCCCATAAAACCCGGTACTGGCCTAGTGGTTGGATCGGTTGTCCCAATGACCCGATAACCGATTTCCATTTTTTTTGCTAATCTAAGCCTTTTAATTTGATTGAATGTATCATTGATTGAGTTTTGAGTTATGATCATAATTTAATATCTAACTTTTCATATAAATTAGTATTTATTTGAATTGTATAAAGTAAACATTATACAAATATACTTCGTTTTTTTTATCGAATTTAGTTGAATGTATCGTAGAGATGTTTATTATTTGTGTTTGATTTTAATACTCTAGAGTCTTGAGTTTTGAGTTATGATTAAGATTTAATATCTTTCTTTTTATATAGATTTAGTATTTATTTGAATTGTATAAAGTAAACATTGTAGGAATAGGTTTAATTTTTTTTAATAAATTGAATAATTTTTCAAATTTAATAAATATTATATAAAATAATTAATAATTAATATATATTAATAACATCACTGGGTCAATAACTATTCGACCACTGGTTGGACCAGTGACCCATCTACCCGGTAACTTTTTTGATTCGATGACCGATCTGGGTTTGAAAATATCATATATATATATATCAACATTTCAGTAATTATTTTACCGACATTCCAGTATCCTTCTAGGGTCATGCCCTAGAAACAAACTTCATATCTACAAAATAAGGTAATCTTAAAATCCGACTTCAACACTCCATAAGAGTTATAAACATGGAGAATTCTTAATCTTAAGTATATTAAATAAGGGATTGTTCAGTTTATATGAAAACGTTTAAAAAGAATAAGCTTGTACAATATTTGATAAGTGCAGATTTGTGTGACATCCTAAAATAAATTAAATTTAGGGTAATGTATACAAATCATACACACAAAATTTTGCACTATAATAGAACTCATTATTCTTATTTTCCTAATTATTTGAATACAATTTCATGTGTTAATTTGTGTCTATAATATTACTTTTTGGTAGTTGTGATTGACAATGATTTGTAATATTTTACTTTTTGATTTGTTTTCACTCTAGTGAGAACAACAATTGAGGAAATGCCAGGCAGTCAATTTGGGTGGCCCAAATTTTTGTGAGCCAGACTACAAGGCTAAATAGGCCCAATTGCTCCCAACCAAAATTTTTTTTGGGTTCTTTACATAAGTATACAATAAATAGAAAGTAATTACAAGAATAGTGCATCAACCAAATACTTACAAAAAGAGTGTAATTAGAATCCATATTACAAAAATAGTACAATTCACATCAATAAGGAAACCTAAAATCAAGGAGAAATAACTGTCATAATTAATAATTCAAATTCAAATATTTGAGATCTAAAAAAAAAAAATTCAAATTCAAAATAATAATTCAAATTCAAATCTTCATCTCCCTCACATACACTTTGAAATAATAGTTAACAAATAAATAAATAAAAAAAATATTTGTACATGTAAATTGGGCTCTGTTTCAGTTTTTACTTCTCTCTTCCCGTCGGCTTCTCCGACGCTACACCGCAGCGAATCTCCGTTGTCCAAAACGCCAATGAGAAGAAGAAGAAGATTCGCCCTATAAAAAGTTTAAAAATAAATAGATGTATCTTTTAGTGTTCTGAAATTTTTTTAACGACTATTTTGTTACTCATAAATACTAAAATGGTTACCTTTGTATGAATGGTTGGCTACCAACTGCATCACATTCAAATAAAATTGGTAATTTAATAAAACTGAATTGGTTACCTTGGTCTGAAGGTTTGGCTACCGGCTGCACTATAAAAAAACTGCAGGTGTGGATGTGAATTGGTTACCTTGGTATGAAGATTTTGTTACCTTGGTATGAAGGTTTGCTTACTTTGATCTGTAGATTTGGTTACCAACTGAACTAAAAAATTGAAAGTGTGGAGGTTGATTGGTTACTTTGATATGACAGTTTGGTTACCTTGGTATGAAAGTTTGGTTACCATCATCCAGTATTTTAAGGAACACATTGGACACGTCAAAATGGGCTTTCTCAATCTCATCAAACAAAATAACTGCATATGACCTCCTACGGACAGTTTTCTGTCAACTGACCTCCTTCGTCATACCCAACAATACCAACATATTATCACCTTGATGACCAAGTAACACCAAACCATTACATGAACCAAAAACAAAAGCATCTCGATATTTTTTCACTGGAAAACACAACCTCTCAATTTCACAAGAATCAGATTCATAATCAATCGAGTAAAAAGAACAAGAACTAATTGAAATAAAAAGCTTTTGACGATCAAAATTAGTGGTTTCAGTGCGGCACTTGGAAAATCAAAATATTCAGTGCGACACTTGCAAGATAAAGCAAAGTTGCCAGATAATGATTTTAGAAACCGCTAATCAGATTCAACAATGAAATAATGATTTTAGAAACCGCTAATCATAAGTTGAATATGATTTTGCATTATCTTGAAATTAGCAGTATGACGCCCCCAAAACAAGTATACATCACCCATTTTGAGTCGCCAAATACATGGTACAAAATTCAAATACAACTTAATTATACAACAGCCGTGTAAAATACAAAAAAACATAAATTGAGAATCTTAATAAGAATATTGTCATATAGACAATATCCACACTCAAAGGAGTCCTCAATACATTTATTGTCACACTATTTAACAGAATAGTGAGGACTACTAATACTATCATCTGGACCGTCAATCCGTTCCCCGACTAGTCCTGGCTACGTTCTCATTTCCTGAAGAGAACAATGAAAGAAAGGGGTGAGCTCAACTAGCCCAGTACGAAATATTATGACTAAGATAATGCAGAATAAATTATCATTAGACTTCAACAATATTAAACTGATAAAATACAATAGACATCGAGTTTAATTGCAGCGGGATAAGAAATCCATTAGAAGAATCAAGTAGAGCATGATATCTGCTATCTTCTATGATTTAAAATGTTTTTCTCAATTTTATCGCTGAGACTCAGCTTAATAAATAAACCATATCATCGAATTATCCCTGCACTACGGGCCAAGGATATTCATTAAATCATCAATGGTCATGACCATACCGAATAATCCCTGATCATAATCATACCAAAAACTGTCCGTCAATACACTACAGGCCACTAAGGACTTTTACCACATCATTTATAACATTTCAGGTTATGATTATACCGAATGATCCTTGGTCATAATCATACCAAGTCCATCTATGCACGTAAGCCAAAGATAACTTTCGTCACAATATAAGTATGAGGATGATGACAATGACATAATAATTCAATAAAACAAGTTCAAGAATAAATTTTAAAGATGTATAAGTTAATTTATCCTGAACTCAATAACGTCCAAATTGTCAACATGATATTACTTTGTGGACTAAAATTCAAGAATGCTCAGAAGAATATTTCTATGTAAAGATATTGGATGAAGTGCAAATATCAAGGATATTCCACTAATTTCATGGAGTATAGAAGCCAAAACTTTAACCAAGTGAGTATAATAGAATATATAAGACTGCAAATGGATTTTCACCTGCCATGCGGTAATCTACGTATATAGATCATTTCCATAATTTAATAAGGAATGAATACAAAGGATCATTCACCATGCATGTGGTAATCCACATAAACAGGTTATTCTAACAGAATAATAATTAATGGAATAATAGAAGAATTCACCATGCATGAGATAGATCGCATAGACATGTTATTCCCAACAGAATAATAAATAATGGAACCAGGTCATGCGTAATCTACACCGACAGGATATTCCAACAAAATAATAAATAATGGAACCAGGTCATGCGTAAACGCACCGATAGAATAATAAAGAATGGAATAACAATAAAATTCACCATGCATACGATAGACCGCACATGCAGGTTATTCCAACAGAATAATAAATAATAGAACCAGGTCATGCGTAAACGCATAGACAGGATATTCCAACAGAATAATAAAGAATGGAATAATAGAAGAATTTCACCATGTATGCAGTACTTCGCATATACAGGTTATTCCAACATAATAATAAAGAATGGAATAACAGAAGAATTTCACCATATATGCGGTACTTCGCATATACATGTTACTCCAACATAATAATAAAGAATGGAATAACAGAAGAATTTCACCATGTATACGGTACTTCGCATATATAGGTTATTCTAACAGAATAATAAGGAATGAAATAACAGAAGTTCTCTTCATGAATACGAAATAAATAATACCCCTTACGAGTACAACAAATAATATCCCTTACCTTAGAAGAAAATTGGATACTGGAATAGTGAAGTAGCAGAATACTTTTCTTCTTTCTCTTTCTCTATAATTTCTCTCTCTAGAGTTTCAGTGAATTCGTAAAAAATAATGAAGGAATGAGCTTCTATTTATAGGAGAATGAACTGAATAGTAACTAATTCATGAACAATCCAGATTGATTTACTTTTAAACGGACGGTCCATATTGATTTACTATGCAATATTAATAAAATATTCTAATAAAATAAAATCTTTTAAATAAAATATAATATATTCTATTTATAATCTAATAAAACGAATAACTTTATAAAAGTATTCTATTTTATATAAAAAGATTTTACTATGCAAATACTATGCAGGCACTATGCAAATACAATGCATAATAGAATATTATATATTCTATTTTTAGTCTAATAAAATAAATAACTTTATAAAAGTATTCTGTTTTATATAAAAAGATTTTACTATACAAATACTATGCATGCACTATTCAAATACTATGCATAATAGAATATTATATATTTTATTTATAGTCTAATAAAATAAATAACTTTATAAAAGTATTTTGTTTTATATAAAAAGATTTTACTATGCATAATAGAATATAATATATTCTATTTATAGTCTAATAAAATAAATAACTTTATAAAAGTATTTTGTTTTATATAAAAAGCTTTTCTATTTTATTACATTAATACTACTAATAAAACAATATATATATATATATATATATATATATATATAAACTTACGTGACTTCATAAAAAGACACCTCAATATATTTAACAACATGTATCATCATTATTATAATTCACAATATTATCGACCAGGTCATTCCCAGGAAAGAGGGGGCTTTCTAATAAGAATTTATCTCTATTGGCGCGTAATTAGGTGACCAAATATCTCCTTGACAGAACTTCTAGACATCGTTAATATTGCAAATAATAATATTAATAACTCTTTCATCTCAATTATTGATTTAATAATATATAAAATATCGACAATAATTGAATCAAATAACGTGAGATACTATGCAGCAATTACTGTAGCAATAATTGAACAAAACTGAGCGACTTCTCATGTAAGCATCAATAATCAATGTCGTTTGCTACTATATAACCACGCGTATTACTGTAATTTTACTACCGAGTAGTTCAACAGTTTTAACGATAAAACTACCGCCGTTATTTTCGTAAAAATATTTTTGTCATTTTTTCAATTCGACAATAATTTCGTTGTGGGGTCCACCAATGATTGTGCAGTCATACGGATATTCCCCGACAAAAAGAATATTCCCCGACCAAACTAATATTATACAACAATTGCATACTTTTCAAAATTTATAAATATTACCTACAACTATAACATTATCTCAAATCCACATCATAATTTTGTAAAAAATATTTCGAGAAAATTAAATCTTTATTCGTAAAATTTGAGATTTTACAAGCAGAGGTGCCAGATAAGTTATTCACAATTGAGAAATAATCAAAAGCTTGTGAGTGATATATATATATATATATATATATATATATATAAAAGAATACGTTGAATGAAGAAGAAGGGTAATGACTAACTAATAAAATTGTTCTAGACGAGGAGAGAGAGAAGAGGTCATGGGGATAACTAATCCCTAAATTAAAAATCCTAATTGCATACTAATTTTCTAAATTAAGGAATCTTAATTGCACTAATATTATAAATAAATATAAAACTGTGTAAATTATATAAACATTTTATGAGTACACTATTGTTGTAATTATTTTAAAAAATATAATAGAATATGTAAATTTTGGACACAAATTTGTATTATTTCGTTTGAGAATAAACAATTCACTCTCTATAAAGAGAAAGTACTTAGTTAGCATGATTGGAAATTATTAAATATAATACTCAATTGTCTATAATACTCTTAAATCTTTTATTGGGATAAGGAGCGTTTTGTTGGGATAAGAAGAGTTTTGTTGGGATAAGGAGAGAGAAAGAGAGAAAGAGTTTAAAATATCAAAAAAATAGGAACAGTAATGAGAGGTAATTTTGGAAAAATTGTAATTAATTTTCCTAAATTTGAACAAACGTCAAATAATTAGGAACAAATGAAAAACCTAAAACGTCAAATAATTAGGGACGGAGGGAATACAATATAGACACATAAGTCGAGAGGTGATCTTTATTTGTGTGTCAGTACTGTATTCGTACTAACTTACTATGAAGTTAATTTTATAGTAACGAGATCTCTACAATAAAAAAGAATTGAAAGATTAAAACAATTAATTTGCATTAGTTTAGCTTAAATTTTACTAAGATTTTGCAATGATTTCTTGTGTGTAACGCAAGGTTTTTAAACCCGGACCGGTCATCGAACCGGAAAAGCTACGGGTGGATGGGTCACTGGTCCAACCAGTGGTCGGACCGTTATTGACCCAGTGACGTCATTAATATGTAATAAATAATAAATTATTAATTATATTAATTATTATTATATATTGTATATAATATTTAGTAAATATGTAAAATTAATCAATTTATCTACAAAAAAAAAACTAAACATCTCTAAGATACATTCAAATTCCGAAATTCAACCACAAGTTCAAGTGTTTGATTAAATGAATGCAAAATATGTAAAATACCAAACAAAGTCTCAACTAAATTACTAAAATAAAATCCGTAATATTTTTTTTAATCTTTAAGGAGAGAACCGGTCAAACCCGTGAACCGGTTACCGGTTCACTGGGTCAACCGGTTCAACCGCCGGGTCACCGGTTCTGAACGATTTTTGAGCAAAAGTGGTTTAGTGGTCCAAACCGGACCGTTGAGTGAACCGGGTCCGATTTTTTCTGGTTCAACCGGCGGTCCGATCCGGGTTTGAAAACAGTGGTGTAACGTATTTAAGCTTGAATAATAATATTGTGTAGCATGGTTATTCGGCTTGGAGGCTTCAAAATTGAGGTTTTGTTTGTAGAAAAATTGCCGCCTAAATGCAACACACACCAACCGTAAGCACTTCCCCGACTTCCTCCCCCTCCCCCTCCCCCTAAATTTTTTCTTCCGAAAATTCCAGTTTCAATTCTGCAAATTTATTTTACAATAGTAGTTATGAACCATATATGTAATTAAAATATAATATATAATTTTTATTTGAATCATATATTGCTCTCTCTCTTTATCTCATTCTTTATAGTAGACTAATAAATGCACTTTTAATTTAATTTAAATTCAATCAATTAATTAAAATAAATCGATCTCAAAATTGATCAAAACTCAAAACTAAAATGTTCAATTAACATTATTTTTTATGTGAACTTGTACATTTTTAGTTGCATTTTCCTATGGGATGGGATCCATTCTTCAGCCTATCACAGCTAGTTGGGGTAATGGTTTGGTTGAGTTATATCTCTAGTTTTGTTGAGTTTTTCCCTAAAAGAAAAATCTTTTTTTTTTTTGGATTTCTTATGGTACAACTACAAGAGAAAGGGGGAGTGGTGCTAGAAACATCCTTCCTAAACAGAAAATATCCACCCCTTTGGTCCAAAGTTCAAAAAAATTGTAACAGATTGTCCAGGGCTAGGGCTAGGTTCTTCTACAGAATTATTCTGTGTTCTGTATAAGCATTTTGTTTATGATTTTATAAAAAAATTAATATTTTTATATAATTTTTTGATATTTTCACGTGAAAGAAAGTGTTACATGTATCAATAACAACGATTTGGAAATATCAATTTCCTTTGTTTATGATATCCAAATAAAGAAATCTCATAATGTTATGGCCGACCCGGCCCAATATATTTCTCCATTACCATCAACTATCCACCAACCCTATCACCATTTTTTAACGATGCAGTGTGTGAGACTGAGCGCACGTACGCACTTGTTATCACTACCATCGCCATTCTCTCTCAAACTCAAACCTCATCGCCTCTGCAAATCCTACCGCTCCTCATCACTGGCGTCCATTTCTCCGATCAAAATGTCCACTTCCAGCTCTCAAATCATCGAACACATAGTGCTATTCAAAGTCAAACCCGACACCGACCCGTCAAAGGTCTCCGACATGGTCAACAGACTCAACGCCCTGATCTCACTCGACCAAGTGGCCCACATCACCGCCGGTCCGGTCCTCCGCAACCGATCATCTTCTCTCACCTTCACTCACTTGCTTCACAGCCGCTATCACTCCATAGACGACCTCAACGCTTACGCTGCTCACCCGGCGCACGTTAGTGTCGTGACTGAATCAGTCCGCCCGATCGTCGAGGACATCATGGCCGTCGATTGGGTCGTGAATGACCTCGCCGGTCCTGTGGCGCCGCCGGACGGTTCGGCCATGAGAGTCACGTTTTTGAAAATGAAGGAAAGTTTGGGGGAAAAGGAGAAAGGTCAAATATTGGAAGTGGTTGGAGGAATTGGAAGCAAGTTTCCGTCGATTAAGCAGTTAACTTTTGGGGAGAACTTTTGTGATAGAGCGAAGGGATATTCGATTGCTTCATTAGCTGTATTTCCTGGATTGAGTGAATTGGATGGATTGGACTCAAATTCTGAGCTGGTGAATTCCCAGAAGGATAAAGCTAGGGACTTTCTGGAGAGTGTGTTGGTGCTTGATTATGTGATTCCGACTCCACAATCTGCTAATCTTTGATGGTTGAGGTTTAATTTAAACTCTTCTGCTTTGTTTTTGTTGTTGTTATGAATTGAGTAGCACTATGGATTGCAATGAAACTTTGTTTTTTTTTTTTGCTAAATAATGGGAATGATATTTTGTAGTTATGAAATGCAGTTCTCTATGTTACTTATTTTGCTTGAAATATAGTGGAGTACTTATGTAGTCAAAAAAACTAATCTTATGGTTAATTATTGCATTCTATTGCCTAGTAGGAGTTCAAGCTTTTTAAAATAGAAATGAGCTTTATGGCATAAGGGCTTCACAGAAAATTTGAATTTACGGAGTTTTAAGAAAAACAAACCTTTCTTGGTTCAAATTTCACTATTTCAGAGATTTTGAACCTTTGTTGGATTGTGTGAGATTGCATTCCTAAGGCTTTATATTTTCTGCTTGAATAATTATACAAATGGATTATTGAGTTTCTTTGTTAATTGAGCTTTTGTTAGTGCATTACGTGTTTGTGGTTCAACACACACATATGACATATATAAGGGGGATTTAAGCATCAACCACTTTTATGCAGTCTGTGTTATTTAGGTTAGTTAAAGGCATCTGCCTTTTGCTGAAGTTCTGAATCTATTGCAGGTTAGGGACTAGGTTTCATGACGCAAGGTGTATATAACTATATTGGTATGTGTTACTTGTGTTTATAAATTAATTAAACAGTCCGAGTCTTCAAAATTATCTCCCTCTGGTAAAGTTTTCTCGTCTATCTTTTGCTCGAAGTCATACTTTACTTGTGTGTAACTTCTTGAGTAAATCATTCATTTGGTCTTTCCAATTTTTGGTGTGCCATGAATGTGGCACATTCTATTATCTTCCTTTGGTCAAGCATGATTTTAGACGTGTTATTTTAGGATTTTGCATCACTGGGATTGGGCTAGTTGGATGTCAAATTAATCAATTTTGGTATAAACGTTTGTTTGCAAAAATAATGGATGGATAGAAATATTTGTACAAATTTAACATAATTAGGACTACTTTATCTAATGATGATTTGTCTGTTATTTCTTTAGACTATTTGTTATCATATCTCAACCTTTCTGAGATTATAATCCATTATCAAAAACATATATGATGGGATGTTATCTAATTTCTCACATTTTGGGTTGTTGCAATCTGAACAGACTGAGCTGTGTGTTAGGAAGTATATTGGTCTGGGTCCTCTGGGACCTGGTAATGATCTTTTTGATCTCGCTCTATATCATAAAGCTCTGCCCCGATTTGATGCAACTTCATGAAGAGATATGTTTATACTAAATGCGGTCACCATGTCATCAGTCAATCTCCAATATCACTACCATGGAAGTCTATTTTACGTGTAAAGTGTTAATTGCACCTTTTCTTTTATGGGTTTTGATCAATTTGGGGATTAATTTAGACCCATTAATTGATTGAATTTATATAAAATTAAAAGTGCATTTGATAGTCTATTACAAGGAGATTAAAAGAGAGTAATATATAATTCAAGTAGGAATTATATATTATGTTTTAATTGTATCCAAAGTGGAGTACATGAAAAGGTTCATTGTTGTTTAAGAAAACTATTTTCTTTAAGTTCCACATTGAGTAGGAATAAAACTATTTAATACTTTATAAGTATATGTGGAATAGTTTAATTCACTATTGGTACTAAAGGAAAGGCTTGGAGTTGGTCACAATGACGTGGAGCAAATCACCACCCACCCGCGACCCGGGGGCCGTGGTTCGGGTCGCAAAGTCGCATTGGCACTTTAGGTGCACTTTGCACTTCGCACGTGCGCATCGTCGTTAGGAGTCAAGAGCCTCTTTTTTGCATTGAACCAGATTAATTAACTTCATTAATGATTAAACAATTTTTTATTTAATCATTATGGGATGCAAAACTGATATGTGATTAATATATCATTTATATTGCATAACTCACATTTCAGTTACAAAAAAACTGAATAATCTTCATCTTCTTTCTTCTATCATTTTTACACAGTAGCATAAATTGAGGTTCATGGTGAGTTGCTATCAAAAAGAACAAAAATAGGTTGTGACATTAATTCTGGAGGTATATTGCTAGTAGCCTTTAGCAAACCTTAGTGGTAAGGGGCAATAAACACCTTAAGGACAGGGACTACCCGTGTCAATCCTTGGTCTTATTTTTCTGTATTCGTTATACTTTCTTAACATAAAGTCTGTGTTATGTGTGTGTAAACTAGCATCAAAGTTAGAAAAGGACATGGTACTATTGAAGTGTTTCTTTCTAAAGATGAAAGGTTAACAGTTTTAAAGAATGCAAACCAACTGTGGATTACAAAACAAAACCATGGAAACTAAAGGTGGTATTAGTACCCAGAAATCAATCTAAGTTACCATGTTCCCATGAAATCATGTAAATCATATTCCCATAAAATCTAAGTTACGCTAAAGTTATTGAGATCGATGTAGTTATTGTTATGTGCACATGCAATTCCTAGCATGGAGAAGCTTTATAATATCATGTTTTTTATGAAGGGGAAGCTTTATAATATCATATTTTTCATGAACTAAGAATTCTTTATGTTGGCAAACTAGTTTGGATGTTTGTTTTGCGGGCAACTCAATACAAAATCCCGGACCAATGTTGACACAGGTTTTCGAACCGGAAAAATTATCAGGTAGCGGGATGGTTGAACCGTTATTAAATCGGCGGTGTCATAAATATATAAAAATATATATTATTAATAATTAATAAAATTTTAAAAAATTTCATTTTTTTTATGTATTAAAATATAATAAAATTGAGTTTCAATATTAATAAAATAGTTAATTTTAAAATTAAAAAAAAATTGATACAAAGAAATAATAAAAAACTGATTCATAGAGTCAATTTAACTAATTAGGTCGGTGGTCAACCGTGACCAATTGGGCAAAACTTGACTGGGCATAGAATTGATTCCCGGTGGAACCCGCCAGTCCAGGCCGAGTGTTTTGACACCTCCTATCTCGCATATTTGTTCTTGTTCCATCCTTCAAGTTGTTGTTGTATTTAACAACAACAACAACTATGGGTGAAGAAACCAACTATGGGTGTACTGTTCGTTTTGATACAAAAGGAACTTCTCCCAAGCAAGGGTATAATCAAAATAATTGAAATACTTTGGAATCATAGATTTGTTCTCAAAATATTTATGTGTCCTGAGATCGCCAACCCATTCATTTGGGCGTAAGACCTTTAAGATCTTAACTGTAGAAAAAGCCAGATTATACATGTCCCGTTGTTTATGAGAGATTTTAACAGAACCGGTTTCCAACAGGATTCTTTCAAAGAACTCCCTAGTTTTAGGAAGGAAGACAGGAAGATCATGTGAGTAAGACAAATACAGATCTGCTATCTGCTCTGGAGATCTTACTGTATCAATATCTTCAACGTCCACAACCTCTCTGATTAAGGTTTCAACATATTGAGACTCAGGTTGAACTTTAAGTTCTGGCGCCTTCCCTTTAAACTTTTGAGACCCAGAAGATTGACCTTTGAGGTAATCAAAAGAAGGTCTTTCCATGGCTGGTTTAGCAGAGCGTCTTGGAGACCTGACAAGGTTTAGCAGACAGATGTTAGGAGTAGCCAAAGGGATGTCCTGTAAGAATTCTCTGGTTAAGAAATCAGGCAAAGAGTTAGTATCTCCTTTAATGAATTCAATATCAAAATCGAAAGCAGATAATAAAGCTTGCCAACGAGCAAAGATTTGCTTAGAAGCAATGTTTTTAACATCCTTCTCTAAAACTTCTTTAGCTGATTTACAATCAACTCTAAGTAAAAATCTCTGATTTAAGAGATCTCCTTGGAATTTGTCAATGCACAGAACTATAGAACATATTTCTTTTTTAATGGTAGAATAGTTCTTTTGAGCATCATTCCATTTTCCTGAGACAAAACAAACCAAGACTTCATTGGAGTTCTTAATTTGTTTGAGGATACCACCATAACCTTTGTCAGAGGCATCAGTCTCAACTATTTTAGGGGCATCAGGATCAGAAAAATATAAACATGGTAGGGTTTTAACCCTATTCTTAATGTTAATGACTGCCTGTGTACACTCATCAGTCCAGGGTGAAGGCTTCTTATTAAGCCTTTTGTATAGAGCAGCAGCATCAACAGCCAAATCTTTATAGAAGTCTCTAACATAGTTAGCACTTCCTAGAAATCTCTGGAGCTGATTTTTATCCAAAATTTTATTAGGAAATTTATCCGCAAAAGCAATTGCTCTATCAATAGGAAAATATCTTCCTTGAGATATTTCAAATCCCAGAAACCTTATGGTTGTTTGGAATAATTGCATTTTACTCGCTGAAACCACAAGTCCTTCTCTTTTAACAGCAGCTTTAAACACATTTAAGTGTTTCCAATGTTGATCAATATCCTTAGAGAAGACAAGGACATCATCAATATAAACGATCATGAAATCCATAAATGGATTAAAAATCTCGTTCATAATATTTTGAAACTCAGAGGGAGCATTTTTAAGCCCAAATCCCAAAACATTCCATTCATAATGTCCAAAGGGGACAGTGAATGTCGTTTTGTATTTATCTTCTTCTTTGATCTGGATTTGCCAATATCCACTCTTCATATCAAATTTGGAGTAAACATTTGCTTTTAGCAAACGATTCAAAAGATCCCTCTTATTAGGGATAGGATATCTAATCCACTTCAACACTTTATTAAGCGGTTTATAGTTAATAACCAGTCTAGGAACTCCTCGTTCAATCTCAGCAGCGTTCTCTACATAGAAGGCAGAGCAGGACCAAGGAGAGTAACTTTTCCTAATCAATCCCTTTTTTAAGAGATCATTGATTTCATCCTGACATAGTTTTAAAAACCTGTCATTCATTTGAATAGGTCTTGCTTTTGTGGGAATCAGCTTTTCATTGAATCCTTCAATATAAGGCAATGAGATAACATGTTGCTTCCTATTCCAAAAAGCTGTAGGATCTGTAGAACATATTTCTTTACATAGATCCTCCTGATAAGCTTTAAGCTTAATTTTAAACTTGTCATCTTTAAGATGTTTCTCAATTTTCTTTATCTCTAACTCTTGTTTGAGAAAGAACAGAAAATCTTCTTTGCGTTTAAGCAAATGATTAACACCTTGAAACCGAGGTTCAGATATAAAGTCAAACCTTACATCTATCCCCCCCTTTTTAGTACTTATTCCCTTCTGATCAATAGAAATGGGGAAAAGTAAACTAATAAAAGGCGTTCCCAAAATAGCAGCCTGGGCCATATTTTTAACCAGGAGAAAAGGAGTCTCAAAACAAACTCCATTGTTACAAACTACCGCATCGGATAGTTTATAATCAATATTAAGATGGCTACCATCAGCAGTACTCAGCATTTGAGCTGTTTTAGAATAATATTTTGAAGGAACCAGACCTTCAGCCAGACAATTTAAGTCTGCACCAGAATCAATTAGAGCTTCAGTAGTGACTGAAAACTCGTCTTCAATAATGATAGTAATTAAAACATACCACTTTTGAGTGATAATCCTATCAATTAAATTGATCTTTAGACCCTTTGAGCTAGATTCACAGGGTAAAACCATGCGTCTATCTTGAGAGGCAAAATTTAAAACTTCATCATCAAAATCCTCACTCTCATCATTAAGTAAGGAAGGAGAATTAGAATTTTCTAATTTTTCCTTACCTTTATCATCCCTGCTTTTAAGCCAGCGGATATCTTTTTTAACTTGCTTGATCTCTTTCTTTAGATCAGCAATATCAACTTCTCTGGCAGCACTATTAGCTTGCATATTAGTGATCAAGTCTTGTAATTCTTTCAAAGTAGGCTCCTTGTGACGATCACTGACCTTATCAAAGATCTTCTGCAAAGAATATTGACCTGGGTCAAATCTTTCATCATCTTCAGAAGATTTCGACTTGCTTTTAGCCAAATTGATGTACTTTTCGATCATTTGCCTTTTCTTGCTAGGATCTTCAACCTGATCTATAACGTCTAGGATAAGACTATCTTCTTTTGATAAGACATTAATAGAAAGACCATTTAAGGCACATAGACAGGCTTCACCGTCGTCACATTGACAGTCTTCTAGCTCATTACATGATACTTCTTCATTATTAGTGTCTGAACTAGCACAGCAGCTTCCAGGGCTTGATTCTTCTGCAGAAGAAACTTCTTCTTCATCAGAATTTATAAAGACCGCAAGAAGTTGTCTCTTAAGACCTTCATCCTTAACCAATTGGTTAATCTTCTTTTTAGTTGTGCAATCAGGACTTTTATGTCCTATTTTACCGCACTTATAACACGTTGGAGGTTTAGAAGTAGTCGTCTTTCTTTTAGATGACTTTCTCTTTTTATGCAAAGTATCAGTCTGAGATTTAGACTTCCCCTGATGATCTTTCTTCTTGAACCTCTTGTTATTTCTATAACTAGAAGATTCTTTAGAAGATTTTCTCTTCTTTTTATCCTTAGGAATTTCAGCTAAGCCATATTGCTCACAGAAATCGCCTAGAGCTTTTTTACCCCTTGCTCTTTCTTCAGCAATTTGCTTCTGAATCTTTAAGATGTTGCATAGATCAGCACCTTCAGCTATAACTTCAGAAGCTAGCTCACCATAAGTATGTTCCTCCCAAGGAATAACTCCACCATTCTTATTTTTCAGCCTAGTTTTGACTCTTTGAGAGAACAAAATAGGTAAACCTTCAATAAATTTCTCTTTCCAATAGTCGCTGTTACAATCACCTCTATTGAAAACTTTAGAGAAAAACGTATCACGATAAAATTTAAACTCAGAGAGAGATTTGCACTTTAAGTTGCTCAATTGCTCATACGTCCTTGATACTATTAACTGATTATTGCCCACAAAGTGGCGCATAATAGTATATAAGAGCGTATTAACGGCATCTTCTCCAAAGATAGGTTCGTTCCTTTCATCGACACCCTTTTGGACTTGGAAATTAAAGATACTTTCTTTAACTTCACTGGTTAGGAGATTATCCCACCAAAGACCAAGTTGTCCAACAAACCCGGATGCTAAGGCTTGAGCAATCCTTTTTTCAGAATTACCTTTAATTCTGGCTGCTTGAGCAAACATTGTCATTTGCTTAAGGAGAACAATGATTTGATAGTCAGTAAGACCATTAAGATTCCACTCACAAATGTATTCTCCATTAAACTGAATACCATCGTTGAAAGCTCTATTTTCAAACTGCGCGTCGATAGGCGAAGGACGATGATAATAGGGCTGATTTTTAATCTTTCCCCATTTCAGCCTATTCAACTGTGGATCTCCTTGTTCTTCTTGGATTTTATTTAAGATCTCATCAAGATCTAACCCATCATTTTTAAGAACAGAAATGGAAGGACCTTGAGATGTAGACCCTGTAGATGTTCTCTTGAGTGACATCTTTTCAAGTCTGCTTTTCAATTCTTCAAACATTTCAGTGGAAGTAGATCCAAACTTAAAATCTTTAGAAAGCTCTGGAGGAGGTTTGAAAAGAACTACTCCAGGTTTTTCTTTTGATGAAAGCTTGATTTCCTTTGAGGAACTATCAAGAATCTCTGCAGGAGAAGGACTTATAGACAAAGGTTTTACTTTTGAAGTAACTACCTTTTCTATTCTTGTCAACTGTGTTCCCAGGGACTGAAGAAACAAATTAGTATAATTATTTTGCTCTAAAACATGATTAATCCCTTGAACTTCTTCAGACTTTCTTTCAGCCTCTTTATCAAGAACCCTCTTATAAGGAACAGCTCGGGTTTTACCCGTTCCCACAAAAATTGGGACAGAAGGAGGATGAATAGATGAAATAACATCATTGTCATCTTTATCATTAGCCAATCTGAAAGGTCTATAAGAATTTTCAATAGTATTAATAGTACCAGATTGATTAGAAATGACTCTACAATCCCCCCTGAAAGGGAAGTCATACCCTTTAACATGACTCCAAGATTTAAGAAAAATAAAGAAATCAATATTTTTCCCTGATTCTTTTAAGAAATCATAATAAATATTTCTGATAACATCTTGATGTTCCTGAGAATAATAGGTAAAAAACCACTCTCTTTTTTCCTTATTTTTATCAGAATTAAACATTGCTTTTAACAATGATTTTTGTATTTCAATACCCTGATTATTAAGGGTATAAATACTTTCTGAATATCCAAAATCAGAAGCAGTCGGGCTCTGAGTTTTGGGAATTTCAGAAGGAGTTTCAACCATGTAAGTTGGTCGACTAACCGGATCATTGGGACGATTAAAGACTCCTTGAATAGACGAAGCCGATCTCCTTGATGGTTCTTCACATATCTTTTGAGATATACCAGAAGTACTATTTCGTCTAGAATCGTCTGTATTAAGACGAATGGAACTACTGTTGCCAAATCTGATGTTTACAGATCCATCAGGATTTTCTGTAACATCTTCCAAATGGTGATTAGATCCTTGTACCCTTTTAGGTACAGCTTCTTGCAGTGTCCAATTCTGAGGAATAGCTATTTCATCCCACTTTAAAGTTTTAGGGACTGAAACATTAGCTTTCAAAGGATTGATCTGAAACACTGTAGTTTCTCCTCTACAATCTTTAATAAAATTACTCTTAAGATTGATATCAGGAGTAATAGTATTCATAACCTTAATATAAATACGATATATTAAAGCCATGTTAGAGGACAAAGGATCCATATCAAAACCTGATGTTTGCAGATTTAATGTTAAGGTTTTAAGTATGGTAGGATCTAACAAAGACACCGAAAAATTTGGAAAACTATTAAAGTAAACCGGTCCTTCTGAGAGAGATGAAGTAATACATCCGAGCAGAGAATCGTTAAACTTTAAATGTCTTTTATCCCTTAAGCACAAAAGCAGAGAGGTAGGAAGACCGATTCTGGTTAACGGTTTAACCGCTACCTGAACCAAACCAATATGCAGGTATTTATAGCCTCTTTCGACGGCTTCTTCTAGTAATCTCTTGGGAAGCATCTCAACAGTCATATGACCTTGAGTTATCGGAAGGGACTGTTCAACAGATTTAATAATATAATCTGATTTAAACAAAAAACTACCTTTATTATAAATTTGTGAAGTAGGTGTTTTTGGGATAGACCAATTTTGTAAATGGGTCTCTATGTTTCTGATGGAAACTACCTGTTTAGTAGATGAATCCAAAGAGGAAGAAGATGAAGAAGATGAAGAGTTTCTAGATCTATTCAGATTTCTGAAAAGGTTTGCCATTAGACGTTTAAACTGTTTTTGAAACTTAACAAGATAAGCAGGCTAGTTTTGATAGAAGGGATGTCCACTATAGGATTTATGTCAACACGGCTTGAAATAACAGAATAGCCTTAAACGACAACCAACATACCCTGAACAAAACTTAAAGCTTAATCTATAACAGTATTCAAAGGGTGTTTAAAACAAAATGAGCAGTTTCAGTAATCCAAACTAGAACAGGAAACTAAATATCATCAACAAGATCAAACTCTTTTATGGCTCTGATACCAAACTCAACCAAGAATTTTCAATAGTATTAATAGTGAAATAATAAAAAACTGATTCATAGAGTCAATTTAACTAATTAGGTCGGTGGTCAACCGTGACCAATTGGGCAAAACTTGACTGGGCATAGAATTGATTCCCGGTGGAACCCGCCAGTCCAGGCCGAGTGTTTTGACACCTCCTATCTCGCATATTTGTTCTTGTTCCATCCTTCAAGTTGTTGTTGTATTTAACAGAAGCTAAAATCCTATATTTGGTCCTATTTTGGCCAAAATTTTGGTTATATTTATTTTATTTTGTTGTTTCTTTACGAAAACATCAATTCGTGACACTTATTCTAAACAGTCTAAAATTAATACAGTTTTATGAATCGCATATTGGAATTTGCATTGTATTTTAACATACCAATACTTTAGTGTATCAGGAGTATTTGTTATTTTTTCTTATAACTGCACAAATATTAATATTTTTAACTTAGAATTAAATGCTCAAAGTTTACATTTATACTTATATAGATTGTTTTAAAAAAAATCTACTAATTGATTCAACAAAAAATTCTTCTATAAAACTTATATTTTTTTTTGCATTTATTTATAAGTAATGAGTCATTTACACTGCTGGTTTATACAATTATACTAGTAGCAAATTAACCAAAAAAATCAGGTTCCAGCGAGAAGCCAAAATCCACGTGCGACCTCTTCCTTCATCCACCGAATTCTTATACCGGTTTGCAACTAAATGCAACGCGCTGTCTTCCCTCCCTCTCTCTTCATCGCAATCTAAACTCCACATAACCCGATTACACATAGGGTTTAATTCCGTTGTAAGTTCGATCGGCAAATCGGAAAAGGCATTACTTGCCGGAAATCGAATGGCGTGTGTTTATATTCCAGTACAGAACTCCGAGGAGGAGGTCAGAGTTGCTCTCGATCAGCTTCCCAGAGATGCTACTGATATTCTGGACATCCTCAAGGCCGAACAAGCTCCGCTCGATCTCTGGCTCATTATTGCGGTTCCCCCGTCTCCCTATCACGAACAATTACTTTACTGCATGTTCTTAGTTCTAGAGTTTTATTTATAAATTTGTTTGCTTTTTAAGTTTTTTATTAGTGATAAATTAGTTGGAAATGTTTGATTTTTCTTCATGCAGTTTGAATTTTGGGCTGGTGCTTTTGTGACTGTTGGAATTTTTTGATTTTTGATAAATTATATGTTCATTCAAAGATTTTTGATAAATTATAAGTTCAGTGGAAGTGGTACCAAGGGGTGCCATCCAATACTCCAAGTAAAAATAAAGAAGCAACAAACTAGAGGACCCTAGTCTAGAATCAAAATTTTTAATGCAAGACTAAACTTGGACAAGGACTCATTAAAGGCAATATTTGATCCTGAATAAACCTCATCCTGCTACTGCTAGAAAACTAAATGCCCAAGAATAAATATTTAATGTACACACGCGGTCGCGAGCTGATTTTCTAGCTCAGACAATAGAATCTGCCAAACACGTTGTCCCATTTTGGACGGCTAAATCATGGTACTTTGATATTGGGAATGTTAATCTTATTGTATTAACGTTAGTTAAGTAAGAATAGGCTTGTGGATGGCTATTTTAAATGCTGTGTTGAGTGTTCTGACTCTGTTGTTGCAAGTTTTTATAATTTTATTTGTTGAACTGTTAATCTAGTTTGTCTTTTTATCTTTGATTAATTGATTAATGAGAATTGTGGTTTCGTCCCAGAGTTGGTACGCATGAATGTAGTTTAATCCTCTAATTGAATTACAACTGCTTTGTGAATTTCATGTTGTGTTTTCTGATTTCTATAGCTTCAATTGAAATTGATGCAGAGAGAGTACTTTAAACAAGGAAAATTTGAGCAATTCCGCCAAATTTTGGAGGAAGGGTCTAGTCCTGGTATTTCTTTGTTGTCAACATTTGGATTTTTTGTGTGGATCATAATCAATAGAATTGCTGTTTATAGTATTTTCGATATAAGGAGATGATGTAATTGTTGTTTTTCCTTTTGAAGTTATGTAATCTGATAATGGCGTTTATGGTTGCAGAGATTGACGAATACTATGCTGATGTGAGATATGAGAGGATTGCCATCCTAAATGCTCTAGGAGCCTACTATAGCCACCTCGGGAAAATCGAGACAAAAAGAGAAAAGGATGATTATTTCATTAAAGCAACACAATACTACAACAAAGCATCTAGAATAGATATGCACGAGCCTTCTACTTGGGTTGGCAAAGGTGACCATAGCTTCACTTCTTTATCTTATTACCCTGTGATTTTTACTTATTTTTGTGATGTTATGTACTATATTTATAAGATTATAAATCCACAGTACATTTTGAAGTGATGACCCAAAATTAAGTTATAATGACTAAAATCTAACTTCAATGGTTTATTCGTTTACTTTATATGTGATTTGTGATGTTTTTTTAGCTTATGGTAATATTTAGTTGTATTTATTTGTCTATAATTTAATTGGAATGTTCTTTATTAAAAAATATTTTTATTATGTCTAGTTTGACTTGTTGACCCAGCGGTTGAATCATGACCTGTCCAGGTTTAAAAACACCGAATGTAACATTAACTAAAGTGAGGGTGTAGATATTTCTGTGGATGCTATAAAGCTTCTGAAATTTAATACTCAGATAATCTTGTACTTTCTCATTTGTAATCTTCTTTCAATAATCTTGTATGTTGTAATTGCTGTATAAGTATCCCAACTACACATTATAGTTGCTACTTGTAGTGTGCCTTTGAGCACTGATTTGAAAGACTATATGCTTATCAATAAATTACTGTACATAGTTGCATTATTTTCCCTATGTTCTGATCTACAGATATGTTTTTTTACCTTACAGTTCAGTTTCATTTCATACTTACTTTATATTTTTGGAATTTTCCCTTCTTTTTCCATGTTCACTTAAATAACTTGCAAATTGAATTTTGTTACAGGCACGTGGTCTTTTGAAAAAGGGGCTTGAAGAAATACCAATAGAACTGCTCAACAATATTGGAGTTCTTCATTTTGAAAGGGAAGAGTATGAGGTTGGCCATTTCTTTATTCTTTGATTTCTATAGAAGAATCAGTCTGTATTTCAAATTACTTGTTACATTTTTTATATTTGAAACAGATTTTTGAAAAGATAATCTTCAATCCTGTCTTAATTTCAGCTTGCTGAACAAGCTTTCAAGGAGGCTCTAGGTGATGACATATGGCTCAAGTTCATTGATACTGAAAATAAAAATAATCCTGTTGCAGAATCACAATCTGATCCTATTAAAGAAGCAGTGTACAAACCATTGGATGCTAGCGCATCTGTTGAAGAGTACAAAAACACAAAATTGTTCCATCAGCTTGAGGAAGATGGTGTTGCTGAGGAACTGCCTTGGTCTAAGGTCTCAACACTTTTTAACTTTGGTAGACTGCTCGAGCAATTAAATAAAACTGAAATTGCTAGCATTCTATACCGTCTAATTTTGTTTAAGGTATGTCATTGATCTTGATTTTTGTTTTGCAATCATAGATTGATAATATGAAATTTTGATGTTATATGAACAAAATTTTGCTGCGGAAATATGCTTCAGTGTGTAAAGTATTCTTCATCAGAACCGTGAACTAGACAAAAACACTTCTTTTGGATGGGTGACTCAGATTATAAATACCCACTTGGTCAAAAAGCTTTTAACGACAGGCAGCTGGCTCATGTGGACAGAAGAAGAAAATTAAGAATTTAACTATTAATTATGTTGTATTGCTGTTTAGAGATAAATACTTAATTATTTATGTATTTATATTTATATTAGAATAACTAAAATATTTTAGAATATTAATAATAATTAATGAGGTAGATCATCATTAGGAGCTATTTCCTTATTATGAATTAGGGTTTTACTTGGTTGTCGTAGATTCTCTATATAAAGCATTGTAATCCTGATTTATTTTCAAAGTTGAATATAATATTGATTTGAAAAAAGCTTTGTGCTTTCATGGTGTGTTGTAGGTACTCTAATTCCTTCTTTCTACCTTGTCATACATCACTGGCTTGAAAAGAAATTTTAAGAACATGGTTTTACTTGCAAATTTTTCAGACTGAAAATTGCACAAGGGAATCGACAATGTTAAGTGCAATCTCAGTCTTAGTTTTTCTGTTTATAATTCTTTGAGATGTATTAATGAAATAATAGGAGTATGTTTTACCTGGTATGTTCTCTCATTTGCACTAGCAGATTATGCAAGTTATGATGTGATTTCAATATTTACCCAATAATTAGATAGATATTAACTCGCTAAGATACCTTTCGAGAATGCATTCCCATGGCAAAGATTTACCTTAGTGAGATAAAATTATAAAGGAATTTAGGAGTTTCAACCTTTCTTTTCCACAATATTTCATATATGTAAGTAGTAGTATTTTTCATAGATGTTTCAATTAGAAATATTAAACTTTACATCCATCCTTTTGTACGAGCAGAAAGAAAACTAGTTTATAACGTTTCGGGTTCAATTATTACACAGTATTTGGGCAAACATTTTTAATGCCCAAGAAACTTAACAGGTTTTTGTGCAGGGTGGATCTGTGACACCTTTTTTTTGGTGAGAAAAAGAAAAAGATTCTTTAATTATTTATAGAAAATACTTATAATAAACAGTTTCCAGTGCACATAAAGTATGTATGTATGTATATGTGTGTGCACTCTTTCTCTGTGCCTAACATTGTCCTCAATTCATTTTTGGGATGGCTTTGAAATAGTGTCCTTTTAGAAAAGTTAAACATTTATTAATGGTCTTTCAAATATATACCCCTTAGTTAATGCAATAAATTAATACTATTTTTCCAAAACCCATCAATAATGAGGGGAAAATTGGATAATAAGGAAAATAAAATATTTTAGTGCACCAAATTAGTGTCTTGTGAAACTGTGCATAGTAAAAAAGGACAATTTTAGGGGTCAAGAAAAAATTGAAAAGGTGAAAAGATATATATCGGCAATGAGCTTAACTAGAATTTCCGAAACAAGGGCAACCATGCATCACTGAAATTGTTTCCTAGATTGTGTTTTACTTTTTCTGTAAAGCCATGAGCATAAGAATATATTTTTAAACCTGAGTCGGTCATTATTGAAGTCCTTTATTTCTCTAGAATCATGTATACTGTTCCCTAGTTATTATTGTTCGATATCTTAATTCTTACTTTTTTATTGATGGAAATTTGTCTGCCCATCTATGTTTTTATAGTATCCAGAGTACGTAGTTGCTTATCTACGGCTTGCTGCCATCGCAAAAGCTCGATACAATATTCAGCTAAGCATTCAACTGGTTGTTAATGCCATCGCAACTAGTCCTTTATATTGTTGGATATTTTTACTTTTGGGCTTTATTGTTCTAATGGAATTTTTTATATCTTAGATTCGTGATGCGCTTAATGTGGATGAGAAGTGCCCAAACGCATTACTAATGCTTGGTGACTTGGAGCTTAAAAATGATGATTGGGTCAAGGCAAAAGATACATTCAAAGCTGCTAAGGATGCAACTGACGGAAAAGATTCTTATGCTACTCTTTGCCTGGTACGTAAATGGTAAAGTATGATGTATATTAGAGTACAATACACATTTTTGGCCCATTCTCTAACAACTCAAGTGTTTTGCGCCTTCTGTGACTTATCAGTAAATTATCAGAATGTCATTTAATTATGGAATCATAATTCACTACTTTATTATGTGGTGACTACAAATATCCTCAGATTCTTGAGGAGCGTGATTTTAACACTTGCGTCTTACGGTGACCCTGAAGGAATTAGCATCAGTTATTGCATTTTTATGGTGTCGGTGGTGTTGTATGTTGTCATCATTTATGTTGACTAATTCTATAACTATCTTTTCATTCATTTGTTTTGACTTTGACTAGGGCAACTGGAACTACTTTGCAGCAGTTCGCTCTGAGAAAAGAAATGCAAAGTTGGAAGCAACACATTTGGAAAAAGCTAAGGAGCTTTACACAAAAGTATGATCCATATATATATATATATATATATATATATATATATATATATATATATACACACACCCACACTGATCCACACATTAAAACCAATCTTGCAATCACTACCTTAATTTTTTTACTTTTACTCATAAAGAGTCTATTTATAAAGTAGTTAGACAAGTACTGTCTTCTTGACGTCATTTTTTCTAAGTTGGGGTTTGATTCTATAGTTCTACAGTTGAGATAACTAAGCGTCCCAAATTTTCTAAAGTTCTTGTATAAACTACCTGTTGTAACTTATAAGATCCATCCAAGAGTGATGGAGGTTGACACAATTAATTTTTATACTTGTATTAGTCAGGACTAAAATTGTCATAAAAAAACATGATAAATAAAAGGATATTTATCGATTGAAACGGAATACTGTGATTCTTTAAATTTTGATCAAACTGCTAATAAATAGTTTCCTGTTCTCCAGATATGCGAGTCTGGACCCTTGATTCTGCACGGGGGTTTCCTTTCAAATCTTATTCTGATTTTTGTACTTGTCGTCATCCTCTAGTGCCTTTGGAATGCCAAAGTTCATTCAAAGATTAAGGCTTTTGTTTGGTCATAGACTCTTAATTGGCTTAATACTAATGACCTTTCCCAGAGTCATACATCCTACATGTCCTTATCTTCAGACATCTATGCTGTGCGCATGCAAAACAACAAGATTATTCTCATCCCCTTTAACTCTGTCCTGTTGCTTTGAGTTTGTGGTCTTATATTTTCTGCATTTTTTTTGGGGGCGGGAGTGGGGGGGGGGGGGGGGGGATTTAGAAAGAGGAGGGATGCTCTGGAGATGCGCTGTCTTTGCAGTTCTTTGGGTGCATGGTAGAATACCAGGAATCCGGGATGTATACATAGCACTAATCTGCTTTTGCCTTTGTTGTGGGAGAAGATTGTTTTGCCTCATGGTAGTAAAAGTACAGCTATTAAATAGTTGGCTTTGGCACATGAATTTTGATTCTAGAAAATATTACATTGGGACTTGCTACAAAAAAAATGGAACTTAATGCTCTTTAATTGAATTTTGATTCAAAGAAAATAAAGCGTGGAGCTGAAATAACTCACTCAGATTCTTTTTAAAGGATTACATGGATTTGATCCACCCCTTCGATTGATTGTATAGTATCTCAAAACACACAATGCCTACAAACTTCCTCTCACCTTTCTTTCTATCTTTCTTTATATTGAAAAGTCAAATGATCAGTATAACACATGTTAAAGATAATTAAAGCTCATGCTTTTGCCATTCTTGTCTTGAAGATCTTTGTTGCTTATGCTTTTTAATTATTTTTGTTAACTACACATGTCCCGGTAAAATATGCTTATGCACATGAATTTCTTAATATTCCATTTTATCAGGTTCTGCTTCAGCATTCTGCTAATCTATATGCTGCCAATGGTGCTGGTGTGGTGTTGGCAGAAAAAGGTCACTTTGATGTTTCAAAGGAAATCTTTGCACAGGTCAACTAAACCTTATATAGGCTATATATATAGGGAAAGAGTAATCTAAGGCTACTTAGAAAAATCTTAGTAAAACGACATAGTTTTTACCCCTAGGGTTAAGTTTTCCAATTTTGGGTTTTATATAAAAAAATCTTTAATTACAATTTTTATATAAAACTACATCGAACGATAAGTTGCCTTAGCCAAGCTTGGCTAAGACTGTAAGACATGCGTTAGATTACCTTTCCCCTATATATATGTTACTTTTAATTCTAATTTAAGTATCGTAGGCCTTACTGAAGGGGAGAACTACACAATTTGTTTTGCATAACTTTTTACTTTTAAATTTGTAGGTTCAAGAAGCTGCAAGCGGAAGCATTTTTGTCCAGATGCCAGATGTGTGGATAAATCTGGCACATATTCATTTTGCTCAAGGAAATTTTGCACTGGCTATTAAAATGGTCGGTAACAACGGCGCATCCTCTTCCATGACTTCTCTTTGCTTCATTTTCATAGTTGCATGTTTTGATGACACTTCTTTGTTTTGTAGTATCAAAATTGCCTACGAAGGTTCTATTATAATACAGATAGTCATGTTCTTCTCTATCTAGTCGTACGCATTATGAAGCTGAACAGTGGCAAGACTGCAAGAAGACTTTACTAAGAGCCATTCACTTGGTACCTTCAAATTACACCTTGAGATTTGATGCTGGGGTGACATTGCAGAAGTTCTCAGCATTGACTTTACAGAAGACAAAAAGAACTGTTGAAGAGGTGAACAGTGCAACCTACCCTTTTAATTTACCTGTCAAATTCCACCTAGGATTAATGTTCTTACAAACATAATTATCTGAGTCCATTTCTGTATTATATTATTTTTTCTTTTCTGGAAGGGGGTGGGGGATGTTAAAAGCTTATGGTGGTGGAAGCTCATCAATTTAAGATTTGTGTGGGGGTTGCCACTCATTTCCATATATTTAAGACATACAAAAAGCCTGATAAATGGAATGAAAATGGGAAATAAGTAAGAATAATATCTGCAAGATGCCTGTAAGCAATTCAGACAGTC
Organism: Panax japonicus; assembly: GCA_020205505.1. Taxonomy (NCBI): domain Eukaryota; kingdom Viridiplantae; phylum Streptophyta; class Magnoliopsida; order Apiales; family Araliaceae; genus Panax; species Panax japonicus. Next base: position 60,791,894 of record CM035108.1, on the reverse strand, counting down.
ATATATTGCTTTACTTTTGTGCTATAGAAGAAGTGTCAACTTAGTAATTTTCAGCTAGAAGTGATGAATTGGATGCTATAGTTCAAGGTGAGGATGCTTGAAGGACGAGACTACAGGAGGGAAGTTGAAAAATACACGAGTCTGAAAAATACATGGCTTTGTCATTTTTGGTTTAGCATTAATATATAGACAGTAGACACAGCTTTGTGCTGAAAAGGAATCTTGTAGCTGACTACTACAAATTGTTTTTAATGATGCTATAAAGTTAACTAGAGAGTGTAATAGACTTGGATTTTTTTTAAAAAAATAGAGAGCATACTAGTGAACATAAATTTTACTATCAAACAGAGATATTTAGACTTGCATTTCTTAGTACCGGCTAAGTCCCAATTTAGTTGTCTCCATTTGGTTTCCCTGCATTTTAAGAAAGTAATTAAATTGGTGTAGAAAGTGGTGGAGAGTTTCAAATTTACCCATTATTGGACTTAACTTCCAAGTTTATCTTTTAAAACAAGGAATAAATCGTAGTATTAGAATAAGTTGAAAAGTAAGGCGAGTAGGCAACAAGGTTTGGAACACGCTGAACATCCCGAACATGAAAGGGGGGAAATTAAACTGTTGGTATCTTTGTTCCCATTACGAACGACATGCTTCACCCGGGAAGGAGGGAATATAATGCTTATAGTTCTATTGTCTTTAAAATAAGATTCTTTGAGATACTTTACACAATTTATCCGTATTTCAACCAGTTGACATTTTCCATAATAGCATTATTGATGACACGGATCTTAGAATTGCATGTGGTCCTTCTGGAACAATACATCCTTGATCGTATCTGAAGGAATAATGGAAATAACGGTGACTATAGCAGTTTTTTATTTTATAGCAGTGCACCGTCTTTAGTAGTTTCTGACTTCTTCAATGCTCTATTGTTGATTTAAGGTTGCTAGCTTTATTGAAAAAATAAGGACTATATGTTGGATAGTTTTAATTACTGATCTGGTGCACAATTTGCTGGTTGCTACATAACAGGGAGTTGCTTAATTTGTGATTTTATACTCATCATTCCAAGTTGCAGGATATTGAATTCCAACTTCATCCTCTCTCTACCTCTGAACATTTTCTGATATATGATAGGTACGTGCAACAGTTGATGAGCTTCAGAACGCAGTTCGTGTATTTAGTCAGTTGTCTGCAGCTTCAAACCTTCATATTCATGGATTTGATGAGAAGAAAATTGAAACACATGTGGGATATTGTAAGCACTTGCTTGAGGTTGCAAAAGTTCACTGTGAGGCAGCTGAGCATGAAGATCAGATAAATAAGCAGAGACAAGAACTTGCTCGACAGGTTACTGTGGCTGAGGAAAACCGTCGGAAAGCTGAAGAACAGAGGAAACTTCAGCTCATCGTATAATAATCTATTATCTTTAGAACATTCTTTATGGCTTATTTGCAATTTCATTCATGCTTATGTCGGGAAACAGTTGGAGAGAAGAAAACAGGAGGATGAGCTTAAACAAATGATGCAACGGGAGCAACATTTAGAGTGCATAAAGGTATTAACTTTAGCTGTCATCTGCATCATAGTTTCCATCCTTCAAAGTAGCGATTATGTTTGTAGCATGTTGTATGCTATTATATTTGGTATTCTAACGTCATATTTTCTTTATTCTTTCAATGTGATATTCCTTATAATATATGGAATACCTGTAAATCATGTCAGCATCTGATGTCACACCCAAATTAACATTACACATTAATTAATTTAACTCATTTGTTTCCAAATCTTAATTCACATTCTTATTCAGAATTCTAAAAGATCCTGTCCTGGGTAATTTGTTTGTACAGCAGCCTTAATTTCCTTGCTTTAATACCTTCACACATCATTGCTTAAGTTGCAGGTTGACTTCCTGCTAACTTGCCTACACGACTACAATCATATTAAAGGCTTAGGCATTAATTTCTACCTGTTTAAAATCCTATGGGGTCTGTATTTCATGTTTGGTCTTACTAAATGATAATAATATTTATTATATGTAAATGGAAGCTATTATGTGTCTTGCACACGTCAAATTTTACTTGGTTACTTAAATGGGTCATGAACTAGGGTACGGCGGCTTTTACTTAATAGTGTATCTTGATTAAGGTAATTTATATTTGTTGATCATGCAAGTTGATGCAAAAGATTCAAAACACACAGCATAGCTTTTGTAATTATTATGACCCCCAAAGGATAGGTGGATGGCTAAAACATGAAGAATTTAAAATTTGATTTTACGTTATATAATGTTCTAAATACTACTATTACATTAAGCATGTCAAAATGTTAATATATTGGATTATGCAATTGAGGTGAGGTTTTAAATTTTAGTTCATTTTGGCTAGCCATATGTGCAAGTGTCCGAACAGGCCAAAGGCCGGTGTGTATAAGAGACGGGTCTTGATATTGCATGATATGATGTTTTTAAATGGTGGCACAATTCCATTTGAGACATGTAACAGGCATCCGGATCTTGGTAATGCTATTGGTTTGTTTCAAAAGTTGATTTTGAACATGACTTTGTGAAACTCCAGGAACAATGGAAGAGTAGCACTCATGCCTCTAAGCGCAAGGATAGGCCGCAGGCTGAAGATGAGGATGGTGGGCATGGTGATAAGAGGAGGAGAAAGGGGGGAAAGAGGAGAAAGAGAGAGAAGAAATCGCGTTATGAGACAGAGGAAGCAGGTGACATGGATGATCAGGAAGGAATGGAAGATGTAGATGCCAATATGAACTACAGGCGGACCGATAATGAAATGAATGATCACGGCAATGAAATTGAAGAGAACCCACAAGACCTTCTTGCAGCAGCTGGGCTTGAAGATTCTGATGCTGAGGCCGACACAGTAATCTCTCTCTCTCTCTCTCTATATATATATATGTTTATATATATCTAATTGATTGTGGTGGTGATGGAACTGGCATTTGAATCTACTTTTACAACTCATGTTAGGATACGCCATTTATGGGCTATAGTAAGTGCATGTCATTAGTCAGTAATGTGGGTTGGCTTCTCTTGGTTCTCTGCTATATGAACATTTTCTGTCACAGTGCTTTTAGGAAGATTAGTGTATCTGCACTGCTTTCGTTTGTTTTGATTCTAAGCATCTCATTGTTGTAATTGTATAGGTTATGGCAGGGTCCGTTTCTATAGTAGATGTTTTTTGTTATTTTTGTACATCCTTCTATATAGGACTGGTTCTTCAGAGAACACTCCTGTTTGGGGGTTCTGCCCCCTAGCGGGTTTCTTTTAATAAATTAGTACAAAATTGGAAAGAATCTTGTGGTTTCAACTGTATGGACATGGCTTTCTCGTCACAGATAGGAACTTTTTTTGTTTCCAAAGTATAATAATATCTAGTGAGTTCATCATCATCATGAAATGGTATTTGTCTACTGAACTGGGTATTCACTCGCATTTGCTATCTCAGAACATCATATATAGTTTTTTGGCTAACATTTTTGTTAGATTCTATCGATCTTTTTTTTATTGCTTTCCCCGTTCTTCCTCTTTTATCCCTCTCCGTGAGGTCTTTTTGTTTCTCTTGATGTAGGCGGAAAATCCTCCAGTTACAAGTAGACGAAGGCGGGCACGGTCAGAATCTGATGATGACGAGCCATTGCAGAGACAGCCAGAGTTGAGTCCTGCTGGAGAAAATTCCGCGGACATGCAAGAAAGTGATTAAGATGAGAGGTAAATGTAAAATAAGCCGAACAGATGCCTAGAAGTATCATTTATAAAGATCTAACGATTCAACAAAAGGTGCCACAAGGACTGGGTGTGAACTATGAGCAGGTTGGCATTTTCGTTATGATCCATGGGTTCTTTTTAGGTTTATTGTATAGTTGGAGCCCGGTTACTACTGTATATCAAAATTGATATCGTACTAGAGTGTTTCTTGGTAAGTTCGTATAGCTATTGAGGGAACAATTTATTTCCATCTTCTACCCATTACTGCTTCCTATTAATTACTTTAAATTATATAAAGCTTTTGCCAAAAATATGTATATATTGACCGACATATCAGGTTCGTGAGTGGATTGATATTAGTGTGGGGACTGGGGGGATGGCTCCACACTAGCGATAGATAGTATCATAATAAAGGAAAAACGGTGCTCCCTACTGAAATCTAATTTCAACTCCGTCTCATAATAATTTTTTTTCACACATACTAATACATAAATTAAAATGGTAAAAATACCCTTAATATATTTTCTTTGGAGTTGAAGAGTTAATGAGTTTCATTTAATTATGGTGAGTAATAGAGCAAACGAAGAGTCAAGAATAATAGAGGGTATATATGAAAAAATATTATAAAATTTGTATTGAAGTTCTAACACATCACTTATTTTGAAAAAAAAATAATAAGCCTAAAAAAATCAAGTAGTATCATTTTTAGCTTTACTAAAAGTCGATTTTTCAAATTTTCTTAAAAGTATAGAATAATAAATCTTATATTGTGTTGAAAATAGAATTTTTAGCAGAGGAAATATTGTCATTTTTAGCGCTGCAGAATAAGAATTGGGTGTAAAAATAAAAATACTCCAATCAAATGAGTTGAGCATAAATTTAGTATTATGTATGTATATATGTATGTATGTATGTATGTATGTATGTAATCTAAAGTTGTGTGAGCTGCAGGTTGTACAATTACTACCCCCACCCCTGAAACAGAAAATATATCATTAGTTTAGACCGACTGAAGTAAAGTCGAAAGAGTAGGGCGGTGAAAGTGGGGAGTCAGAAGTTCCCCGCCAGTTATCAGTGACTACTGACTACTGACAAATCTGACCCCATGACACATTCACTGGGTGAGACAGAGAGAGAGATGGTAGAGCTGCTGCTGCTGCTGCTGCTGCTGGTAATTTAGTAGTAAGCTGGCTGATAGCTTCAACAACACAAACACTATTCCTATTCCTCTCAAAAGAAAGAAAGATTAGTCCTATTATTATGTTACGTTTCGTTTGGATCGAAGGAAGAAACGAAATGAGGCATTCCCAAGTGCATTTGATGGAATGAAAATTAAGGAAATTGAATGTATAAAGACCTATTTTTATTTTCATTTCTTATTCTATTTAGGTCCTCCTCATTCTTTCAATCCAAAAGCATCATTAATACGATACAGCTATCTCTCCCATCCCCTTTCCTTTCCTTTGGATGCCTCACTCTAATCTAATGCAGTAATATTGCTGCTTAGGACCAATATTTTGACTATTGCCCAAATTATCTTTCTTCCTTCTCTTCTCCTTCCTCGGTTCCTCTAGTTGCTTGCTTATATTGACCAAATTAACGATCATACCATCCATCCCTCGTTACATCCATGCCCTAATTCACTTGTAACAAATCATTTTTTCACTACTCATTCCATGTCGAAGCAAGAGTCTCATTTTTCTTTAACAAAGGAATCATTTTCTTGGTGGCAGCATGTTGAGTGAAAAGTGTGGAAGACTATAGAACAGAGATTGGGGAGAACAGAGATTGGGGAGGCTAGATGCTGCTCAACTTTGGTAACATCAATTTTCTTGGGCCAATAATAGTACATGGATAACGAAAAAGTTTACACATTAGCTATAGCCAAAAAAGGCCAAATTAGTCAGTGGGTCCCCCCACCCTCTCCCCAGAGCTGCAGGCTTACAGTGAGCAGTAGTAGCAACAGAAGCTTTAACTTAGTGTTGAAAACAACATAGAAAAAGCCAAAATATGTTCAAGATGTCATCAGTCTGTTTACTTGTAAAACATCCAAGCAAGCATGTGGCAAAATCTCAGAGTTCTTGCCTCCCTTTGAACAAAATTATAGTAGGAAATCAAAAGAGAATATAATCAAGAAAGACACATGCTTTCTCACTCGATAACACCACACATAATTAAACTGAACCATCAACCATGCCCAGACAAACCCTTTTCACTACAGGAGAAAGAGCTGCTGCTGCAAGTCCAGACTTCAGACTTCATACATAATATAATCTATGTATATACTGAAAAGCTTAAAACTTAAAAGCACAGACCCACCACCATATAAGTACTTTTTTGGCCTTCGATTCAGAAACCCACAATTGAAAAACTCACTTCTCTGCAAAACAAAGTGAAGTATGTTTTAGTCCAAGAACAGAAACTTAGTGGAGAGCTGTTATGATGAAAAAGACTGAATCTTGGTGGTGGGTTTAATCTAAATTACCATTATGAGTCATGAAGAAGTCATGGTGTGAAGATCTGGGCATGGATATTGAGAGTTGAGTAGCTGAAACTTGCCCATGATTTGACAATTTATCCTCTGTTTCAAGCCACGAGTCTTTGTTTTTTGGCCATTCATCAAAGAAATGGTGCATTACTTTCTGGGGTTCATCATCTCTCTCCATTTTCAATGGCACATCATCATCCACTACATAGTAATGCTGATCTTGTTTCTCTTTTGAGTTTAGCTGCAAGTAAGAGTATCCACTTTGTAAACCAGAGCAAGTCCTCTGTTTCAATGGAGAACCACCCATTTTTAGTGGCTCCAAGTGCCAAGAAGAATCACCCACTGAAGAACCAGACATACTTCTCATAGTCCCAGAACTTGGTGAGAAAAAAGTATGCTCACCAATTTCTTCTTTCATCCCGTGGCCATAGTTGCTGTTTCTACCGATTAATTACCATCAATACAGAGAATAAGTAACTATTGAAAAAACATATATATATAAAAAAAAGTTGCTACTAATTCTTGTAATGTGACCAACTTGACAAAGTAGGGCAAATAAACCTGTAGCCTTTGTCTGTCTGGGAATAAGGACTAGATTCCAAACCAATTCCTGAAGGTCTGGAGGATGATGAGTGGGGATAAAGGAAATGATTTTGAAGTGGGGTATAGTTATAAGAGGTTATTGATGAGAGAGATTGATGAGATGTTGAGTTGGTTTGGATACTATTATAAGTAGTGGAGGAGGGATTTGGGTTGTTTCTTGTGATTGATGAGATGGGTATTGCTGTTGGCAAAGCTATTTCTCTGCTTGATGTGTTGTTTGTTGATGTAGTTTCCACAGGCTTTCTTGAACGGTTTCTGCCTCTGTGCATGTGTCTCTCACAGTACTTGGAATCTGGGTATGCTTCTTTTGAGCACCTCCATTTTTTCCCATCAGTTCTTCTGCACCGTCCTGGTTCTGGGTCTATTTTTCTCCCAAAACCCATCTGGAAACAGTTCCATCCAACTGCACCAAAAATAACAAAATTACCCAAATATACCCAAAACCACTTTTACTTTTTTAACACAAACGAAAAAAAGAGGTAAAAATCAAGAACTAAACTTTTAGAAATTTTGTATCTTGAATATAGCCATAAAATAGTAAAGGGCTATATAAATAGGTAGCTTACTGTGTTGAGGTTGATGAAGGATGAGCTTTGAGGAGTCCAAGCTTCTTTTGATGGTGAAGAGGAGATCAGGAGGGATGGGCATGCCAGAAACCAAGTATTTGAAGATTAGAGCTTGGTGTTCAAGTTCTTGCCATTGAGATGCAGTGAAGGGAAATCTATTACTCCTTGCATTATTAGTCGTACTCATCATTATATTGAGCTGAGAAAAAAGGAGGGTCTTTACAATTTCTTCAGAGGAAGAAATTAATACCGGGAAGAAGAAGAAGACAGGGAAGAGGGGGAAGTCTAAGAGAGTTGTTGGATTAGTCGAATAGAATAGTAGTAGTAGGTATATTTATTTCAGGGACCATTGGGGGTTGCAGAATCTTCTGTACATGGATAAAACTAATGGTTCTGCTCATGCTCATGCTGCTGCTGCTGCTGCTGCTGCTGCCATTTTTCTTTCATAGAAAAGCAGTCACCAAGTCACAGACACACAAACTTTCTCTCTCTCTCTATATATATATATGCATTTATATACTCCTATTTCTTTTTTCTTGTTTGTGAGGAGTTTTTCTGAAATGTGTACTGTGGCTGCTGCTGCTGCTGCTACTTGCTTCCTTTATGGCAGCTATTGTTTCTGACATGTATACGGAAATCCATAAACAATAGGGGCCTAAACAAAGAAATGGTCAGGGCTGGGCTGGGCTACTGTAATCTCAAATAAGTAATATGATTATGATTATTATTATTATTATTATTATTTTATGTAAAGAGAAAGAAAAGATTATTATGCCTGAAGGGGCAGCAAAGTAGGGCCTGCCTGGGTGATGAGAAGATTGTACGGTTTTTTCAACTTTTACTTTTCACTACTCTTCTTTTCTTTTACCACGACCCAGTACTAGTAGTAGCCATGCCAGGCCAGTCCAGTCCAGTCCACTTTTCAACTCACTCTCTCACACTCCTTTTCTCCTCTCTAACTCTCTCCTTCACATTAAACTGCAGTTTAAACTTTTTGTTTTATGTTTTCTTAACCAATACTAATTGTCTACGTTTGATGTTAAAAAAGATCTTAGCCTAAAAGTTAAGAGCAGTAAAAGAATCGGACCGATTTTAATTTTGACTTTTCAAGTTTGAACTCATTAAAAATTAAACAAGACGAATCAAGTCAGATTTTAAACGAGTTTGATATTTGATAAACGAATTCGACGGGTTTAGTAAAAGATTCGAGCTCAAATCAAGCTTAAGTGAGTCTAATCGAACTTATGACTCGTTCAACTTTATAATTATAAAATAATGCTAATAATAACTAATTAAATGTTTCAAATTGATTTCACAAAGTTAATTAAGACAAGGGGAGTACTTATTATTTTCTTTTAATAAAGTTGGTTCTTGAAAGTCCAAATTAAATGGTCGAGGGGATATTAAATTTTTGTATTTCTTCCTTGTAAATTAATTATAACCCCCATTGGGGTCAAATTATAAATAAATAAAATTTAATACATAATACATTCGTATCTAATTTTCATGAATTTTTAATCTTCCTAAAGCCTTTTGATTGTAGTACTACTAAATACACCAAACTTTCCCTCGCCTAACACATTCGAGGCAAAACTCAGACAACCTTCATCATCTGACTCACTGAGTTACTAATTAAACTGTTTACTTGCTTATCGTACTGCTGTAGTGTGTATATATACAATTTAATCCCCCATGTTTACCAGAATTATACCTACACAAACATGTATAAAACTTGTATCCCATCGCAAAAATTTGAGATTTCAATACAATGGTTACTGAAATAAATTACATGGCAAGATTTTGCACGAGGAAAAATAAAATAAAATTTGTATTAAATACTATTAAGCTGAGAAACAATTACTAAGTTACAAAAGAGTCCGTACGTAATTTATAAAAATATTATACATTGTCAGGCCAACCACCCTATTCCTTCTGGAAGAAAGAAAGCACAAGATCTGTATGCACAGAGAAGAGCTGTGTATCCAAGAAAAGCTGTTTCAATACATATTTAGCATGTTTCTCAGCTTCCATACCACATCGCATAAGTAATAAACTGGGTGAGACATGCTCAGAAACAATTAAGCATACAGTTAGTTGCATAAGAATAAACATTATTCTTTCTTCAACAAGTTTGGTCACGAATTCAATAGCTTAATGATGCGAACTCTATACTAGACCGTAAGGAATAGTCCCACATCGGTTACTAATGCAACATGATGTGGGTTGATATAGGCCTTAACCTCTCCCCTTGAGTAGCTAGCTTTTCAAGGTGGGTTAAAGGGGCTAAGGTTTGTACCATTGGCGCTTTCATTGAGAGCCTTACTTGCAAGTCGGGACTCGTAAACGGGGCGACCTATGGAAAGGGCTATCTAGAGGCCGGATTAAAATACTGATAGGTGCAAAAGGCGTCGGGTCAGTGTCGCTAGAATGAATCTAGAGGCCGGATTAAAATACTGATAGGTGCAAAAGGTGTCGGGTCAGTGTCGCTAGGATGAAAGCCGCCATAGCTGGGTAGATGAGCCGACGAGGACGTCGGCTTTGCAAGGCGGGTGTATTGATGCGAACTCTATACTAGACCGTAAGGAATAGTCCCACATCGGTTACTAATGCAACATGATGTGGGTTGATATAGGCCTTAACCTCTCCCCTTGAGTAGCTAGCTTTTCAAGGTGGGTTAAAGGGGCTAAGGTTTGTACCACTTAACCTTAATTCAAGACATTAAATGTTGTCTAATGATTTTATTTCCATTTTTTGCGATTTCATAAATTGGTTAAAATATGTCAAATAGTGAGGGTTCTCGGTTTTCTCAGGTTCAACCAACAAGAGAATAAAGGACAAAAGGAAACACACTCTTCTCTCTTTCATAATTTCAGGAAAAAATCATTTCTACTCGAGGCAATATTTACCTGTCCAAAGCTTGAAATAAATTGAAACTATAAAAAACTAATTTCTAGAGATTTAAGTTGCAAAGGAATTGATTTGACAGTTTCAAACATATAGCTCTATCTGATGGACATTAAGAAATTTCATTGCAATAAAAGAATCTTACAAACGAAATTTTAGTGCTGTGGACCTCTCTATGCAAAAACCATTTATCAAACCCCATACTTCTAAAACACAGCTAGAAACCCAAGGAAATGGGCAAGTTTATTTTTTTTTAATATAATTTACTTTGGAGGGAAGCGTAAAATAATAGGGTAAGCACACCAGCTTCGCTTTATACATGGCACTTAAAAGATTCTGTTCTTTCACTATTTATTTTAATATATTTTTTCTTTTCTTTGGCATTCTCATTCTCTTCCCCCACCCTCCTTTTCCCCCCTAGGATCAGAGGAACCCCTATAATACCCTACCCTCTTTTTTTCCCTAGGATCAGAAGGAACGGCTATAATAACCACTAAAATATAGCAAAAATAAAATAAAATAACCACTAAATGCTCAACCGTCAGAAAACAGCCATGGGGAACCTTAAGGTTACTCTATAAGCAGAAAATCTTAGAAGATCTGGTCTGCAAACCCAGAAGGACATTCCTCGGATAACAACCTTTAGACAAAATAACAGTCACTCAGAAGTCAGAATAGTTCCAAAAACAGGGGGGGATTATAAAAAGTGCTCGTCTGTAGCCCGTGGACCCTGAAGTTTGGCTGCAATACTGAATTACCTTGTCTCCTCCCCATCCCACCCCCCAAAAACAAAACAAAAAACCCAAAACAAAGCAAAAAAGTGAGAGGGAAAAAAAAAGAAAGCATATGCCATATAGGAAGCTCAAGATACACACCCTCATAAAAGCCCGATCGCGATTAGAGAAGGACTCGATGAAACTCTCCTTCAAAAGCAATGATACCTGAGATCAAAGACCAAGTTAGACTTCAGTTGCTAGGAATAATATGATGCTATCAATATTCAATCTGAGAAAGAACGCTGACCTTATCATCATTGGATTGAACATTTGTAATGGTGTGAGATCGCAGGTTAGAGCACAGAGACTCCAAGTAGGACCTTAACACTGCAAGGAAACCCTTTGCAGCATCAACCTACAAAGAACAGATATAGAGAAATAGCATCAAACCACAATTCATAATCAAGACTAACACATTCCAAAATCAAATCAAAATCAAATATTATGATTTTCATACATATATGGTAACATAAAGCATGTGTACAAGAACAAGCTAAGACCGGTAACTGCAGGTAACCAAAATGGGCCAGCCCACATGGACCTATAATGAAGGTCCAAATGGATTTGTTGACCAAACGACCAGCCATTTGGAAAGGCAGCCCTGATCGCAGAAGAATAGAAGGAAAAGGGAAATCAATAAAATGACCGAGTGTTGGGGCATTTCCCAAAACTAGAAGAATAACAAAGCTTCAGGAACCCAGACGATCATTAGACCTGGCAAAAAGAAGTTTTGGTTTGGTTATTGGGTTATAAAATATGGTTATGGTTTCATTAAGAACTAAACCATATATAGGTCGAACCATATTTCAGATTCCAAGCTTACTATTATTATGATTCAATAAATCAAATTTATTTGTGATTTGTTTATTTTCTATATTCTTTGAACTTTCTCTAAAATCTGTATACACTCTCTCTCTCAAATTTGTATACACTTCCTCTCTCTCAAATTTGTATACACTCTCAAATTTGTATACATTTCTTCTTTCTACATTTTGTATACAGTTTCTTTATAAACTCTATAATTTTTGTGAAAGATTCTGAATTTGAGAAGTCAGTAACTCCACAATTCTTAGTAATCATGTTAAAGCTATGAATTGGCAGTAACATTATTTTAACTAAATTGATGTGAAATTACCAATGGAATTAAAAGAAAGAACGCACAGAAATATATATATGATCCAGATTTCTATAAAGAAACAATCCAAGGAACACAAAAAACCTACTTTATCGGGACTGAGGAGAGAGAAACCCAGAATCGGTCTCTTTCAATTTGAAAAATTAGAATGAACATGAAAATGGGTTAAAATATGATTAACTAGTTTTGACCTGTTATTCATTTCAAAAATATAGTTTCAAGCCTTAACCAACCCAAGTCCTATAAAACAGTTAACCAACCCAATAGTTGTAGTTAAATTTGGATTGATCCAATAGTTTATAGCTTGTATTGTCAGATCTAGCGATCATGCATATGATACTTTATTTAATAAGCGTACCTATATTAAGTCCCCGAGGGGAAAAGGATCTTTTACCCTTTAGAGGAATCTACAGTGCCCTTGAAAACCTATTAGATGGGTAAACCCCTTGGGAAATCAAAAACAATACCGAGACTCCATTCTAAAGACACGGTCATGTAAGTGATGGAATAGTTGAGGGTCACTTCCCAAGTACTTCGGTCATGAGCCTCCCCCATGAATGGAAAATAAAATGGATGGAATAGTACTCCACAACACCATTCTGTCGGGCAAACCCATGGATGATGGAATGGAACTTAGGCTAGGAGGCCTAAGTTGGTTATAAAAAAATATCCTAGAGAAATTACCCAATGACAGGGACACAAGGATCCCATCCTGCCCTAGAGAAGGGATACAACCCGAAGGGATTCGCAAAAGCGATACAAGAGAGCGTAAGGCTGGAGTCCACTCACAGAAGTTTCACTGGTCTAAGGGTGGAACTGAGGGCATGGGAGTCACCACCATAGGTATTCTTGGCCATGTCTCAGAAGGCAAGCCACCATAACAGGGAAGAGTGACCAAATTCTAGAGGACATGTGAGGCTCTTCCTATAGAGCAACTATGTTCGGCCGATCCACTGGACAAAAGGGAAGAGGTGAGCTCTTACTGAACAAAGCCCAATGTATTGACATTAGGCACGTGAATAGAGGGAAAAGGTGTGATATTAACTAGCAATATGACTACAGGAAGTTTTAATCTCCTTGCTCCCAAGAAAACTATCATCATCATACAGTTATTTTCCTTCCAACTTCTAAGCATTAAATTCTCCTAGCAACCACCATATCACAAGGCAAACCTCCTTCAGTTTAAAAACACAGTCGAATATCTACAATAGAGAGGTTAAAAACCAGTAAGTCTTGAGAGCTCTATTCCTAATTCATTCATCTTCTCCATCATCCTTTTCCATAAACCTAGTTAATAATACAGTATACTTTTTAGTCCAGTAAACAGAAGAAACATGCAACGATTATTGTTAGACTTGAAGGTACAGAAGAAATCTCTAATTATTCATTTGAAGTCGATCAACAAATTAATTTCCTCATCTTAGTAAATCAAAACAAATAGGAAGGACTGCCTAGAGCAATCATAGAAGTACCAATAGCACCACCCATACCCAAATTGCATGCCCCCTACTGAATGTGAGGCATATTTGTTTCGAGTCATAACAAGTCAACTTAAAATGAGCTATTCAAAGTATGCCAAGTTGACTGGGTCAAGTCCTATACAAATAATGCATCAATCCGATAATGTAAAAGAACGCTGTTTGTGTTTTCACTGGATTAATGCATGTTTGGATTTGCTTCCAGATAGAAAAAACTGTACCAACATTAGCATCGACATATACTTCAGTGGAACTAGGACCTAAAGAGAATGATATCTGTAATCATTTAGCTCATTAAATCTAGAAGAAATGGGGATATGAAGGATAAAGACACAAAAACATACCTGTACATCAGTACATTCATAAATTGGCCGCTTTCTCCCCAGATAACTTTCTCCTACAAGCTTTTCATGGTAAGGACTTAAGGATGAAAATAATTCCCTGTGCCGGGGTAGTTGTGGTATTGTTGATGACCTCACCTATTGCATCAAGGCAACCAAAATATAGTTAAACAATTGTTCTAGAAAGAGTAAACCAAACAGTCCTATATCAACATTGGTATGCAGGAAACAACACATGCACGAACAGAGAAACAATGTAGAACAACAGAAAAGGCAGCTTTAGGGTAAAAAAAACTTCATCAATTGCATAGTTATGAGCTAATTGCACATTATCTCATCTTTAAAGTCAGATCTGCAATATATGGTCATAAAAAACAGTAATGCAGACCGCCATATTTATACTCCAAATAAATAATAATCATAAAAAAATTATATTTTTAAGCCAAATCGGGGATAGAATATTATGTAACTTTATTATTCAAGATCTGTTTTAAGGGAAAGTCATTTTACAACTTAAAAGAAACGATCAATGAGATTTTTTTTATTTTTTTATATGTTAATATAGGTCCCAAGTATGGGCCAGCAACCTTGAAGTTATTTCTCAAGTACTTAACCATTTCCCCACCCCATGGGTTCAAGAAGAGGTGAATCTGATTTTAAAAGGCAACAGAGGGAATGAAGCCAATGCTCCCTTCGACAAATGGGGCTTCTTAGGCTAGGATTGTCCCATTTGAAGGCTTTTCTGTTTGACCATAGGATAAAAAGACAAACGCAGCTCCATAGAGAAACTAAATGTCCTATAAAACTACCAAAACAAGTCTAATTCACCTATTTTTGCAAAGAACGAAAGAAAAAAAACTAAAACTAGTAAACCATAACTTCTTGGACATTAAATTCACAAATCTATGTGCTAACACATGCATGTGCACCTAAACAGATACTACTACTAGCCCCATGCCAAACATTATCTAGAAGAATTTCCAGCTATAAGCTAAATAGCTTGTCGGAGATGCTACTCTAGGTCTTTTCAGTTTTCTAATTTTTTACCATTTTGGAGATATCTAGTCAGGCTTTACAGGGAAAGAATTCAAATTTTGAATGCAACCCACAGAAGTAGAGTGATTAATATTCTTTTTGCACTGATAAAGGTCATTTAGTTACTGTATTATGGACTGCCGAATACGATATCACACACCTACTATCTTGACAGACACCTAATGATCTAGAGAAAGCTTGACCAAAATAAGTTACTGTTTGTTAATTTATTTAAATAGCACAAAAGGAAATCCAGTTGTAAGACACACACCTGGTTCCTGTTTGCATCAACGAGAACGACATTTGTCAACTTTGACTGCACTTCAGCAGTTTTGTTTTTCACACCAACCTTCACAGAGAACCGGGTGTTATGAAAATAAAAAATCAATATCAATCCATATTCAATATGTATATACTAATGCTGAAAACAACAACTTTTAGCTCAAAGAAATCAGATACTACATGATAATTTGATAGAAAGAACCATCAGAAACTAGTCATATACATTGCTCATGTTCTCGTATAAGAAACATAGAAAAATGCCTCGAGTCTCCTTCATATGTATTTTCATTCTTTATTTGCTTTCTGCTGGTGTAGCTAAGACTCTTGGTAGGATCTTGTGTTGGTTATTTGGGCTTTCATTCTTCACTTGTTAACTTGGAGGTCCATGTATCTTCCCTGTTGAGAGGAGTTTAGTTGTTTCGAAATCATTTCCTTCAGATAATAGTTGTGGCATTCTCAATGGAGAAACCCCAGTTTCTATGACACAGTAAACAATAGTAAGTAGACTCGAATAGAAATTATAGAATCAGTCAATGCCTATCCTTCTTTTGACACTAATCTAGTCCCTGAAAGTTTATCTTTTAGTGTTTTACGTGAGTTCTCTCTCGTTGCTTACAGATATAGGAATGTCACCATACTTTATTTTTGGAGTTCTATTGGCAGGAGATTTCTGTTCTCTCTAAGATTAGGCATTTTGTTTGGTCGTTAACGCTTCAACTTTCGTAGACTTAACACCAGTCATAGGCTTCGGAAATTCAGGCCCTCAAATCCTTATTTCTAAATGTATTTAAATGTATTTGTAATGTGTGCAAGCTAGGGAAACTCAATCTCACCTTTTTTATTAACTGCTCCATAGCATACGGGCTTTGGTGTTTATCGTAAGGGGTCTTGGTTTAAAATTGGTTTCCTCTCTGTTAACGAAGAACTTGCTCTTTATCATGTTTAGTGATTGGGAGAAGAATGGGAAGATCCTCTCACATTTGGGGTTCCGCAAGTCTCTCTCTTTTTCAAGTATGGTTATATAGCGAACAAATCTCATATAGAAAGAGGGAAAAAAAATGCGTGTCTAATATCCAATCAATAGCCAAAATCAATCCTGCATATTCATAACCTTGATGCTCCACCAACAACTCATGTTTTCAAAGCTCTATTTTAAAGTAAATTACATAAAACTAAAAATATCGGATGACTCACTATGTATGGAACAGGTGCATCCAAAAAGTCCAGCATGTCATTTGGTAAAACCTGTATGAATACAGTTACTTAAAATAATTCCCGAAGGAATTGTTGGAAAAGAAATTATTATTACACAAATACCCAGAACGAACAACTTCTCACGATGCACTGAATGAAAATTTTACCGGCATTAACAAGCTCTGCCACTGATAGGGACGTATAAGCGGGATAATTGACAAAACTGAAGCACACAATATTCCCTGTTTATTTAAGAATAAATAAATAAACAGAAAACATATATTTCCAGAGGTTTAGTATCAAGGCAAAAGAAAGTAAACGACACAAAAGTCAAATGTATAAACAAAATGTTTTCACTTTTTAGTTTTCCTTTCTACTTTTACTAGGATTCATTTAGCCTACCCTACTTGTTTGGGATAAAAGGCTTTGTTTTTTTGAGTTGAGTTGAGTTGAACAAAATGTCATATGGATTGGCTACAAAATGCTTTCAAGTGAAACATTACTTCAATTCAAATAAGCCTTATTTCCTAAACCTTCTGTGGCGCGAAAATCCATAACTATGCTTAATGCAGCTTACAAACTGCACAACCTATCCTAAAATGGTTTATATCAATGAACACAAGAAGTTCAAGGGGAATAAAGAGAGTAAAATGCAACCTATCACTTGTGCTTTACCCAATCCCACTCGACCACCTGTGGTCCTACAAGCTACTAGAAAACCACTTGCGGTTTTGAACAAAGTGGCACAGAGTAAATCGAGCTTTTCTCCATGAGTCATATTATGATTGGCTGTGGAACTTAGCTCAAAACTACACATGGTTTTTGTAGTTTTTAAGACCACATATGATCAGTGGGATTTTCAGTAAATCACAGGTGATAATTTGCATTTTACTCGGCAAAAAAAAAAGGTTCTGCGAAATGGGCAAAGAGGGGACCAGGACATAGGGCACAACTGCACAAGAACCACTGGTTCTCTGCTAATTCTTAGGCCAGAAAGGGTGGTAGCTCCTGCAGAAGAAGCTATTCATCTGTAAAATACCATGAACCATTTATTTTAGTAATGGGTACGTACCAAATTAGAACAAACAATCACAATTTGCTTCTCCAGCAGAGCCCCTGCGAACAAAGTCAACACCTGAAAAAAGCAAGGACAATCAATACCTCAAGGTTTCATCCAGGGACCGATTGATGACCAATTATAACTTCTAAGTCAATATCTCCTAAAGAAAACATTGTATATTTAAAAAACCACCAACTTACATGCTCAAGTCGCAAGGATCCACATAAGCATGCGACTGCCCATACCGATAAAGCAGTTGCCTCCTCCTCTGCCATGAGTGCAATGTGTGCCTATAAGAACCAAAATAGAAATTATATATTGAGAATAATCAATTACTCCAAAAGCTTAGGTTGCTAGAAAATGTTTACAAGAATGTAAATCAAAATTTGAGCACCTTGCTTGCAATTAACCAGGGCTTGTCTTATGATGAGAAATGGCCAACCTTACATTTGAGAAGCTCTCTATAGGGAATATAGATGTAATTTTTTAAAATTTTCACGTGCTAATTAGATTTTTTTTAAAAAAAAGAATAGGATGAAAATGCAGTTGTAAACTAATTTTTTTGAACTTCTTAATTTAAAATTCTTTTTAGTTGCTTGTAATTAAATGAAATTTTCTGCCTCTGCCATAGCATATGATCCCCCTTTCACACTTGGAAAGACAAACATACAAGCAAAAATGCACTGGAAAAAAAATATGTTATAACAACCAACTGAATTGGAAACAAACATATTAGGAGAAAAACTGAACAAGACCTCGTGTAACTAGAGCTCGAAAACTATGAAGCTCAAGTGGTAAGACACTTGGTGCAACAATGTAGATCAAGCTCTCAACAGATGTGAAAGACTCACTACGTCTAAAGTTGCATAAATATATAGAAGATGAAAGAATTTAGCCAACACAAAACGTTTCGAATTGAAGAAATTATTTGCTGATTAAGATATCACCTTACATAACATACCTCTGCCATTTCTAAACTTGTACTGCATGATTTCAAATCAATTGTTGAGCCAGCAATATGTAGAACTGTTTCATCTGGTCTGTGAAACTCAAGAGGATGCAGGTGCTCTAAAGGATGGAATTTAATTGTTGAACCCCTTGCAGGACAAGGCAACTGGTAATACTCCGATATTATTTGTAAGGATCCATGATTATTGGCCTGTACATGTTTATGTGAAAATGTGAAATAGCAGAGAAGGTTTCAAGAACACAAGATTGTCATTATAATATTTGACAAAATATTCAAACCTTGGCCCATTCCAGAATATCACCGTGGTCACTGGATTGGCCAGAGAATGACGCCTCTTCAAGCTCTGCTTCATCAGCATCACTCCTAAAGTTCCTATCTTCACTAGCAGAACACTGTATACTGCATGTAGCAATTTATACCACCTATTAACAAATACTGAAGAACAAGAAAGAGATACTAATTGCAGTCAAGACATCCATACTATTTTAGTTTTAGACAGCCTCTGGCTAGTGTCCTAGACAGTATTGAGACAAAAAATAGCAAACTTCTACCTATGCCTACATACAAATCAAAATTGCATAATTTATTGAAAAACACATAAAAATTAAGAAAAGGGACATCTTAAAATCACGGGCTGTGCTTCTAACTTGAACTGCTTTTGGCTCTCTATATGCATAAATTGTGAAGCTTGAGGTGCAAGCACGTGTTTCAGTGTCATTAACTGAAAATTCAATTTTTACATACTCTATGCTTCAGAGGGGACAATAAGACCACAAAAAAATTGAAAAAGAAAGAGATATTTTAGGTCTCAAATCTAAAAAAAGATTATCATAGCTATTCTACCTGGTATCCACCAAGAATTAAGTGGTTAGGCTAAAAGTAGAAGAGAAGAGATTCTTCTTTCTAGTGTTATGAGTAATATGGATGATTAAGCAATAACATATCATCAAATGCTTTAAACTTCTAAGGGGTTGTTTGTTTACTTCTGAATAAGTCATTCATTCATACCATTAGTTTTATAATTTTGAACTCTAAATGCGTCAAAATGTGTCTAAACGGTTCATCAAAAAATTGTGGTTGAATGAGTAAGAAGTTCATAGACAATTAAAAATTATATTCAATATCCTTCTTGTTTTACTATTGTAAACAAATTTTGTTATATACAAATTGTTTTTTATTTTTCTTTAACAAATTGGTCAATAACTAATTTAATAAATGTAGTAGTCTTTTGTTTTGATTTTATGAACTATAGAATATTATTAATATTTTTAGTGTTATATATTTCTAAAATTATATTACTAATAATATACTCTATCAAAGATTGTTCAAAAGTTTATATTTAATTTTTCCTAATTAACGGTGTTTATTTATAATTACATAATAAATTTATTCATAACAGTCCAAAAGGTTAAAATAGAAAATATACGTATTCAGATGTTTTAGACAAACAATTATCAAATACATCATTTCATTCCGTATTCAGAACTTCTACTTTATTCAGCTCATTCAAATTTTCTTATAAATTCAAAACTTTTCATTCACTTTTATCAAACAATACCCAATTCCCAAGAATAATGGCTTGCATGAAAGTCATTCACAAATTAGACTAGAAGTAGCAAAACACAACGATGTACCTGGAGGAAGATTCAGAGCTTTCATAATGTTGATGTCGTAACAAAGGCAAAATAGAATTTGGTACACGCCTATGTGATGATTGTTTGTTGGTTGCTATATCATCAACAAAAATATCACAACCTTCAGGAATCTGTGCTGCAACTAAAGATTCTTTTTCACTTTGAAGTTTCTCTATTTGGGCATGAATTGGAACCGCTACATTATCATCAACACCTTTCGTAGACAAGAAAAGGTCCCCCTCAAGATTCTGATGCTCCAGATGACACTCATCATCCATGACTTTTGCAGGGATGGAATCGCTTGTACTTGATTGAGAGGTTTCTACAGTTCCATTAAGCATGCCTTCTTCTCTATGCTCAGGTGAAATACTCCAAGATGTTTCTTCTGAATTTTCTTCCTTGCCATACCTAACTGATGATTGCGAATCTAATTCACCAATGCATTTGGTTAACCGTTCCAGCCTTTCTTCAGTGAATATGCTACATGGGAAATGTAATAATATTGAAAGTAAATGAATGGCAAAAAGGAAGTAAGGAGAGGGAAAATGAAAAGGAAAAGTACTAGATTTTAGGATCAGCATTAAAAAGAGCTCCAGTTAAAGTAATTTGTTGCATCAAAGACAAAATGTACGCGGAATTTATTTAAGTATTTTATGTAAACTTCGCCAAAAGATTGTGCCAAAAAAGTGAATAAAAATGTTTATGCTTTTTCGTTACCAAAAACTCAAATATTGCTTGTAGATTACAGTTTCTGTTTGCTAAATGAGCGTAAAAACTGAAATTCATATATCTACTATTTATTGCCAAAAAGTATATTTCATTGCCTGCAAAAGTAATGTATACTGTAGACGTGCATATGCAGTTATATATATATCACATCTCATAACTTTTATCAAGTAAATCAGGTAACAGTTACATGCGAACATGTTCTACTTAGTCTCACATACATAATTTAGTAATAGAATGAAATATTATTAGTAACTTTCAGGTTTTCCTAACACCCCAAATTTCAATAAGGCCTGTGTAGAACTCGGAAAAGGAAAAGAAACTAACAGGTTAAAAAGTACGCTCTCAATGTGCACAAGTGAAATTATACTTCCTTTGTTCCAAAATATATGATCAATATTGAGTTTTTGAACTCAGATATTTTCGAATACAAAATTGGTATGAATTCAATTAAATTTAGACAATAAAATTATGAAAATTGTGAACAATCTAAAGATTACTACTGTTTTCAAAAGTGAAATGAATCACAATTCGCAACAATTTTGAATTGAATTCATCTCAAAATGACTTTACAAAGTCAAATTTTATCTAATATTACGGAGCACAGGAAATAATTCTTTCAAAACAATCCAGTGCAAAATATCATGCCAAAATTATATGTAAACCATGAAAAGATCTAATCCTTTCTATTTATCTTTATTTTCCTTTTCCTGTTTCCTAGCTATTTCCAATTTCCGAACAAAGTGTACACGTTACTTTCTTCATAGTCACCTCTCTGCACATCCTGTTAGTTGGCTACTACCCCATTGTTCATATGGGCATAACTATAACCTTTTCATGGAGAAGCATAGTTGGAGAATAACAAAAAGTTATGGTCCACTTGTAAAAATAATAACCCCATATAGGGAATAACAATAAATGTAAAGGATTTATTTGTACAAGTATTATAAAAAGGTATGGTCATTAAATATATTTTCTCCTTGAGCCAATGGCATATCAATATGTAGACCATTCAGCTAAGTTCAAATTGATAGCTTCAGACATATACACGTTTAAGATCCAACAGCCACAAACATGGTTCTACCAAGTCAAACCTAAACAAAACTAGTTAAACAACAGCCAGGGTCAAGAAAGTATGACAAAAAGATTACTCTCTAATCAATAGTGCTATGTGTGAATCCATTCAATTGAAAAGTTAACAAACCTATTCAATACGCCAAAATGCAGTTCAAAACAAGGAAGCCGTGAAAGAATGCAATAACATCGACGCGTGGTTAATATATGACGGCTCAATGGCAACTGGGAAGGTTGCCCATCTGAAATCATAGAAATCAATCCAGAGGGTTTTTGTATTATTTCGTCGACTAATACACAGCACCCATACAGGGTTGAATCATCAGCAACCTAGATAACATAAACAGTGTTAAAATATATTCCAAAAGACTAAAAACTACTTTAGGATAAAAAGTTGAAGCACTCATATCAGCATTCCTTGTGACATGTGGGTAATAATTAGCATATTCAGAAAATAATAATAATAATAATATAGTCAGATGAGCATGCCAGCTCAAATCCGCATAAGGAAGAAGCAGCAGAGCAGTAATTTGGTAACCTAAAGGAGAACCTGATGAGAGTTCCAGCCTGTATTGGTTTCTCTAGAGGATAGCATGCCAAAAGTCTTGCCTGGGTGAACGAATGACCGGTTAAGTGCATTGTTGTTCAGTGGGAAGATATAATTATAATTAACTTTAGCAAAGCATTATATATGCTGTTTAAACATCACTTTCAGGTGGTGTTAAATAGTTTCAAGTTGTACCAAGAACGGGATAAGAAATCAGGGCTATGACCAAACATCACTTTCAGGTGGTGTTAAATAGTTTCAAGTTGTACCAAGAACAGAATAAGAAATCAGGGCTATGACCAAACAATAGCATACACGAAAAATCTGACACAATTATAGTCCCATAATAAAATTTCAATTATACACATTTTATATAGTAATATAAAGGGTTTATCTAAAATAAATTTTCATTTTATTGTTTGGACAATTTATCTATAAGATATTTTTCATGAAGATTCTCACCAAAACAATCCTATGATTTTGAGAATAAACTTAATCTCACTGATTTAACTATAAGTATCATTGGTTAATCATCAGACTAGCATATATATAATTTAGTTGCTGCCCTAACAGTAACTTCCACCGAGTCTGACAGCCAAGAGGGAGTTAGATAAAAACTGAATGAATCTGAATATGAATGAGTTGAATCTAAATAAAAGCTGTTTGATAATTGAAATATCTGAAACATCTGAATAACATATTTTTATTATTTTACCCCTTTGAAAAAATTCAAAATTGTTATAAATTTATTTAATATTACTAAATATAATAATTAATATTGTAAATTAAAAAAATCATCCGGCTGTCATTCAGCCCAAAAAAATGGGACTTATCCATTCAGCCCAAATCGTCTAAATGTCGGTCAACCATTCAAACGATTTTTTTCCGAAACAAACGACCTGAATGGCTTAAGTGCATTGTTGTTCAGTGGGAAGATATAATTATAATTAACTTTAGCAAAGCATTATATATGCTGTTTAAACATCACTTTCAGGTGGTGTTAAATAGTTTCAAGTTGTACCAAGAACGGAATAAGAAATCAGGGCTATGACCAAACAATAGCATACACGAAAAATCTGACACAATTATAGTCCCATAATAAAATTTCAATTATACAAATTTTATATAGTAATATAAAGGGTTTATCTAAAATAAATTTTCATTTTATTGTTTGGACAATTTATCAATAAAATATTTTTCATGAAGATTCTCACCAAAACAATCCTATGATTTTGAGAATAAACTTAATCTCACTGATTTAACTATGAGTATCATTGGTTAATCATCAGACTAGCATATATATAATTTAGTTGTTGCCCTAACAGTAACTTCCACAGAGTCTGACAGCTAAGGGGGTGTTTAATAAAAACTGAATGAATCTGAATATGAATGAGTTGAATCTAAATAAAAGCTGTTTGATAATTGAAATATCTGAAACATTTGAATAACATATTTTTATTATTTTACCCTTTTGAAAAAATTCAAAATTGTTATAAATTTATTTAATATTACTAAATATAATAGTTAATATTGTAAATTAAAAAAATCATCCGGCCGTCATTCAGCCCAAAAAAATGGGACTTATCCATTCAACCCAAATCGTCTGAATGGCTGAATCGGTCAGCCATTCAAACGATTTTTTCCCGAAACAAACGCACTGAATGGCTTAATCGGTCAGTCATTCAATGCTAATCAAACAACCCTTACGTCGATGATTTAGGAGTATGCAGTAGGACATTAAACTACTGAACAATGATAAAAACATTTGTGAAACAGAGGAAGTAGCAACAATTTGAGATAAAAAGATCAAAAAGAATGGTCACATATATTGAAAAACAGTCAGTATAGTAGTTAGAAGAGTAACATAAACCCTTCAACTTTAAGTAAATTTTCATTTTATATGCTAAGCCATAAAATGATTTTGATACACTAGTACAGATGAATCAATGGATGGGCTCAATATGCGAAAGAAAAATAACCACAGCTTGGTTTTGATACCCGATCAATCTGACTTATTAAACAATGAAATATAGGTCAGTGGTCTAACTGGATGTTTCGATTTGAACAGAACGCATTGTACAATGGGAGGCATATATGTTTTAACAAGTGCAACATGCTTCATTTATTGGATCAGAATCAACTCAAACAAATTTTGTTGAGCTGCATTCACTACCAATAAATTGGAACCATCAAGTTAGTCCTTCAGGAAACAATTAGAAAACAAGAAAAAAGAAAAGAAAAGAAACATAAATTGAAATCAGAACTATAGTTTCCATGAAGATAATGAACATAGTTTAAGGGAAGAAAGGAATTCTCCTCCCACAAATAAAGTAAGCTGGAAGAACTGAAACTAGAAAAAATTAAGGCAAGCTAAAGTTAACTTGAAGAAGGAATCAGCTCATACCCAATGGAAGAGAAGAAAAAGAAAGTATTATGGTACTTCATGATTTACCTGTAGTCGGAATACAAAAGACAGGTCACTCTGTTTAAGGTGTTCCTGCAGACCCAGCAGTATGTTAATTTACTTCATCTGATTAAAATAAGGGGAAGAAAGGAATAAACTCTGCCTATTATGCTAATTAAATCACCAAGAACTTGGGGTTGGGCCTTGCTTCTCCTTGTATTGAGGAGTTCTTTAATTTTTTTCATGTCATATCAGTACAGAAACATTCAACTTCCTCAATCATGAAATTTTCAGTATTTGGTGAGAGTACTTTCACAAAATGCTATGAAGGTGAAAATCAGAATATATAAATACCTGGCCAAGTAGTATTTCATTCACCTCACTCATTGACGGATTTTTCTCAACAGCATTAACCTTCAATCACAAGTACACTTGTCCATAAAAAATCACATACAAAAGAATATAAATATAAAGGTGAGAAGACCTTTCAAAGAAGTTACATAATTCAGATAGTTGACAACAAAGTCGATATAAGAAAAACATCAAGTAAAATAGGTAATAAGCCAATAACAAATAAAAGATTTGGGACTTACAAACAGAACACCAATAAAAAATGAACAAACTCATAATGAAAAAACAAATGCTTACAATTTTATTTCATATAATACAAAAGGGTAAATATTATAATTTTTTGCAAATTAACCAAAAAAAATAAAAAGTGTTGAGTGGTTAATTAACCTACAAGACAGCATGTCTAAATTCCTTATTCTTTAAGAACCACATGCCCAAGACCGACAGGGTACATGGCCCAACCTCTTCGCTTGGAAAAGTGCCACCACATGTCCGGCCTTCTGGGCCAACCCATGTTATGATCCAAGATGGGGTTACAAGCTCATACACCGAGATCAGCTAGGTTCTCATTTCTTACTTCAAGAGCAGCACAAAGTCAGAATTGTTTCAAAGAGCAATGGAAACTTCCTGCTCTAGGTCATAATCCCTTATATAAGTTGACATATGTGAGCAACATTAGAACCTTGATATACATTAATATTTCAGTGAAGTTCTTCAAGATATTCGAAATTAATTTTTTTGGATGAAACCAAGATAATAATCTTAGATATTAAACAAATAAATATGACATTATCTGCAACCAACCAAACAACCACATGACCAAATTGAATATCAACACAATAGTTTCAGAGAAACAGAGAGCAACACATGTCAATTTATCAACATTATACAAAAGACCATCATAAGAACAACCCACCTCTACACCTGCAGGGAAGCAGAATGAAAGAAGATCCTTATATTTTAGAGGCAGATGTTTTTCAGGAGGATAAACAAATAAGACCTGAAAGACAAAGCAGACAATCACATTTCATATTTAACAAGTCCTCCGAAATTTAACTGCAAGCACATTGATCAGTTTGAATGTAAAATCAGTACCTGGGGTTCAAGGTTCGGTTCTACACGCGATTGATGCTGACCACCAAGCACACTTCGAAATCTACCTGAACCCTCGGACTTTCTGCCAAAGTACAGCTGCTGAAGTGCCACGATATCACAGTTAGGATGAAGTCCAACAACCACCATGCTCTCGAAAAGCCTTGATGGATCTTTCAAAATCCTTTGATCCTGCACAGTTAAACAGTAATAATTATCAGAAAGCAAAGAAAAGAACGACTACTTTTTCAGTGTATCTTCAACAGAAAGGAGTAGATAAAGTTATGCGACCAGAAACCATTATTTAGTCACTGTCCAGTGGAATTATCCAAGTCATGACAAGACTCGCATACAGATAACAAAAATTATTTTTCCACAACTATAAAGAAATAAAAAATCAAGAAACGATAAATATGTAGTGATTATTCTATATACAATTGCACTTTGAGATATAAAGGTTGAAAAGAGTATGAGATATTCAAGACAGGAAAGATTATAACGCAAGATTTATAAATGCTAGTTAAAGAGATGAGCAATCTGGCACGAAGGGGAACACATGAAAGAAGAGAGTATACCAGATACTGCAACTGACAGCTTGCCCATTGACGCTTTTGGCTAGTTAGAATTTCTGGGTTGTAAACTACACTTTTCGCATCAGAGGGATGTGACAAGCCTTTCAGTACTCTAGAAACTTGACGCTGAAGCTTTTGAAGTTGGTTACCACTGTCCTCTTTAGAAGAAAACACCACTGATGGTCTTGGTGAACGAGGAGCAGTTGCAGCGGCAGCTACTGCAACAACAGCTTTGGCAACATCTTCAGTTGTTTGCATGAAATATGTAGCACCCCAACTAGGGCTATCAGCGTCATCGTTGTTCTCCATATATCAGATTCTGTCCTGCCAAGAACCATAAACAAAACATCCATGTTGGAGATGCACGAAATTACTTTGATAGTAACTGTTGTGTGATTAAAAGGGGTGTAAGAGAATAGAGAATTGCCTTGTAAAGATTACACTTGAGCTGAAAGCTGATACTCAAAATTCTTAAAATTGAACGGGTGATTGCAAAAAAGAAAAAAACATTTTTTTTGGCTATCAAACCATAAAACTTCAATGCTTAGATACTCCTGCTTTTGATGGGCAATGCATACGGTACAGACAGCCTGACTCTTTAACCTGATTATATGTTTAGTATTGTCCCTCACGCATTATTAACATAAAATGTGACAGACCCCTTGCGTATTATACTCCCTTCCCCTCGTCTCCCTCACAAGCAGTACATTCCTTTATTCTGTTCAATAAGTAAAGTCAAAGCAGTACATTAATATTATTTCGCTAAGTAACACTTTATCTCCTCTTGGGCAAACATTTCTTCCCTAAGCCTAACACCTAATGTTTAGTATTGTACTCATTGGAATTTTAAGAGCTTCTATACCATATATTGTAATGACAATATAGGAAAGTTAATTATGTTAAATGATGCAAGATAAAATAATTTAACAATTTCCTCTTTTCCACCCATTTGAGAGAGGAAGGAGTTTTGTAGAATCAGAGGGACAGCGTTCCTTCACTTTCCCCTTCCTCCCCTTTTTATCTTCAGATGGAAACTTACTTCCACCTCTCTTAGGAGACATCTTCAAACCAAAAGAATTGCTTCATACTAACTTCCTTATTCCTCTTCATTTTGCCCAACAGTAGTTTCATTAACGTACATACGGTTGATATGCTCCACTTCAATCAAACTTTTCTTTGTAGTTTCTTTTTCTTCCCCCCTATTTTTTCCAAGTTTTCTTTGTAGTTTTTGAACTAAAAAAATTACTCTCAGCCTAATTATACGTTCCACTTTGAGTTAATAAACAAGTCATCATAAAACTCTAATTTGTTTGAAATTACATGATGAACCAGCACATCCAGCTACACCAGAACAACAAAGATTCACTTTTTCTGAGTTAATTTAAGTTGGGCAGACTTTAAAATGAGGAAAATATAAAAAAAAAATCAATCTTTAACAAATAATTGAAAGATGTTTTAGCAAAATAAACAACTTACCAAAACCCAACCTACAAATCATGATTATTATACAGCATAAAAATATCAACTTTCAAGTGATCAACAGAAAATTCAATTTTTCCTTTCACAAATCAACATAAAACGAGAAACAAATTAGGAACAGATTCTTCAAGCAAATTTCACTTACGCATAAAAATCGAGCGGAAATGAAACCCGAACTCACCTTAAATTAATCGATAAATTATGCGATTTGGAGATATAGATATAGAGAGAAAAATTTTAGAGAGAGAAAGAGATTTCGGATTGGGGAAGTTGTGGGCCTTCAGGCGGCCATAACAAAGAAAGTTCTTCTTGTTTGTTGTTGTTCATCTTCTTCTCGAAATGAAGAAACCCCCAAACTCCCAAAACAGGTGAAGAGGGACTCTGTAATTATTATAAATTAATCTTACTCTTACTTAAATATAGTACTAGTTTACATGAGGGTGACAATTGTCTTGGAATTTGTATATACATATATTTATAATAAAATTTTGTTTATGTTATGTTCGTGACGAAAATTAATAAATATTTAAAATGTTATTTAAAATAAAAAAAAATATTAAATTTATAATATTTTTTGTTATTTATTATTATAGATATATAGAGACTGTGAAAATTATTATTATAAAATTTATAACGATATTTTTATTATAAAAATAATATTTTTTACTATAAATTTAACAATTTCTAAATTTATTCATAATCCGCGTTTATAACAGCAATCTTAATTTTATAGATATAAAATTAATGAAGAAAAAAACAGGCCTCGTGTGGGTCGAATGATATACCTGAATCGTGTCACTATGGACGGTCTTTTAATTTTTTTTATTATTTTATTTGTATAGCTTCCATTATAAAAATATTTTATTATTATTAATACTATTTTTAAATATTTTAAAATATTTAATATTGTATCGAGTATAATAAAATAAAATTATATGAATTTTAAGTTTGAGTTTAAAAATATTTTATATTAATTTTTAAAATTTAATAATAATCTTACATTTTGAAATAAAAGTATTTATTTTTTATTAACATAATAATTCTTAGCATTAATATAAGAGTCAAATTTATTATTTGAAATTAATTTGAGGAATTAAAATAAGTCAATTAGAACTAAGACTGATGGTGAGGTCTTGTACACGTATTGAATTTTTATCAATAATATGAATTTATATTCTTTACAATGAGAAATTACTTTTTAATATTTTTATATTTATACTGATAATTCTTTTAGCATAGAAACTTAATAAAATGATAACGTGATAATATATATTTAAAGATAAAAACAAAATCCTTGTTAGTAGAATGAAGAAAAGAAATAAATCCAAATCTTAAAGGGGTAAGTAAAAATCAAGAGTTCAAAAAATTTTAATTGGCCATGCAATTTGCTAAAAGAAGAAATTCTATTTAAATATATTTAATTTCTTTTTCACCCTCTCCCTTTACTCTTTTTTTTTTCTTCCTTATTTACTCATTTTAACTATTATGAATAACATAATTTAAAAGTAATTATTTTAAATCAAAGTTCTATGGTTATATAATTATGAGAATTTTTTTAATAGTTTTATAATCATACAAATTTGGACATGGAAACGCTTTGAAATAAATAAATAAATCATGACTCTCAAGTCAAGTCGTGGACAGCGGCACTTGTAGGTGAAAGGAGTATTTTCAGCAATGTTACTGTCATATAAAAAAAAATATTATATAATATTTATATACACATATATATATATATATATAATATTTGTGGGGTCCGTAATATATATATCTATCTAATAAAACACAAATGATTTTGAATTTTCCGCTCATTTAATAAATCATCTGGGCCGTCCAAAGTTTGGGATAAATCTCACCATCCATCTATCTAATAAATAACAATCTATCTAATTCTATCTATCTATATCTATATATATAATTATATCTAATAAAATACAAATAATTTTGAATTTTCCGCTCACTCAATAAATCATCTAGGACGTCCAAAGTTTGGGATAAATTCCATCATCCATCTATCTAATAAAATACAAATAATTTTGAATTTCTCGCTCACTCAATAAATCATTTGGGTCGTCCAAAATTTGGAATAAATCCCAACGTCCATAGTACCGGAGGCACGGAACTGTTGCTAGTATATAAATATTATGTGATTTCTTTTATATAATAATAATATTATTTTTTTTATTTTAATTTGGCATGCGTGTTAAAGCTACCAACACTCCTTCGATGATAATCTGATAAGAATGTGCATAGATATATAAAATCTTGAACCACATGGGCTCCACTCCGGCCACTAATTCAATCATCTAGTTAGCCTGATGACAAATCACATCATATTATATATATATATATATATATATATATATATATATAATCTATTTTTCGTGCATACTTTATTATTTTACATATCTTACTCATCACTTTTAACGACGGATCGGACCACGACTATTCGATACGTCGTTAAAACTTAAGACAACGGTTCTCTAATATACGCGACGGACCGGACTGTCGCCCAATTTATCGCTAAAGATGATGAACATGATATATTAAATAAAGGGATATGTATATGATCCTCTCCTTATATATATATATATATATATATATATATATATATATATATGGGATTCCATCCACAGCAACCGGTTATTGGGGAGCAACCCTTTTGGCCCAACCGGTTGTAGCGGCGTGTTACTTAGTTTTTTTTTTTATAAGTCGCTACAAGTTGTAGCGGCTAGGCCAGAAAGGGTTGTTCCCAACAACCGATTGCTGTGGATGGAGACCCTATATATATATAATCTATGTCAAATATATTTGATATAGATCAAAAATAAATAAATAACATCTTCATCGTTCAATATAGAAACAAACGGTCAAGATTGTAATTAAAAAATTTGTGTTCGCTACTTAGCGAACGACGGGTTACGTCTGCCACTAATAGTAGCGAACGACAATACTATTTTCAACGGCATTCGTTTCTATTAGGCGGATATTCGTCCTCCGCTACTATTAGTAGCGAACGGAATCCGACGTCCGCTACTATAGTAGCGGACGTGAATTTTTCAGTTGTAATCTCGATCGTTGATTAATCATGATATTTGTCAATTTTTAATTAATAACAAATACTTATTAAAAATCATTTTTCATATATATATACATAACCTATATTAAGACTTAATTTATAATTACAATTAACTAATAATCACTATTCGACATATACAATATATTAGACAATTTGTATTCATGTCTTCCTTTAGCTGGTTTTTCATAACAGGATTGTGACTTGGCCTCATGTTGCTTGTGTAATGGGGTAGCTGAATTCTTTGCTCATCTTTTTTTGAATGCGACACATTTTATCTTATATTGAAAACAGGTTTGGCTTATCATGATTGGTTCGGGTTACCACTCACTTAGGAGCGGATTGTGAGTCATATTCGATTTACTATAATAGATAGATTGGATGACATCTCACACATCATCAATCAATTTATATTTGGCTTTGATTGTATACAAAATATGGAATGAATGAAATCCAACATCTTACTGCTGCTTTTGTTATTACTTAAGATTGTATTAAAATTATTAATGTAAATTGTACAAGGTCAAAAAGCTTAGTAAATATTTAGACAAATACACATGCTTAGTGTTGGGCCATGATATTTTAGATATTGGACCTAAAAAGTTTGGGCCGAACTACTTGATTAATCTACCGGGTCATTTTAGTTGGGCCCGATCAGTCGGGTCATCTTTGTTGGGTCGGGTCAGTGAGCTGACCCATTAGGCATTTAAATATCTTCATCTTTGACTTGCAATGATGAAAAAGGATAGCTGTTGACCGAAAGTCTGCAGAGCATTAATGTGGATGGGATTATAGTCGCCCGGCGGTAGAAACAGTGCATAAAACGATGACAACCTGCATGCAGTCGGTTGAAATCACTTGCAGTGAAAAACTGTGCCGGACGGTAGTGGGTGGCATGATAAACCGGGCCTGAGAGTATATGTTAGCAATGAAATCTTCTAAGGAAAGGTAACTGATAATTTTATCTCTCTTAATACACGAGATATTTTATCCTATATTGTTAACTTTGTGATCGCCTGTACTGGCTCTCACGCCTGAGCTATCCCCCGACGGTCGAAGCTGTCAAGCTTTTGGTTTTGATCGTATTTATTGTGCAGGATCAGGACGTCTTACATGATTGGGACGTGGCAGAAGATTTTGGCGTTAACATTGGCGCTAGAAGGAGGGTCGTGTTCTAGTGTCCTTGAGTTTTCAATAACAATCTTTTCAGTTGTTCTACGTCCGAAGATGGTGAGGAGTAGAACTGTTACACCGGAGGGACAGCCGATACCGAAGGGACGGCTTCCAAATATGAATCGGGGGTTCTCGTTCGAGAGCCCATGGTGAAGCCCGAAGATGGTTGATCTTTGCTGCTGACAAGGAGCGTGATCATGGCCGAAGACGAGTAGAAGGCACCCCGCCTAGAACTCGGCACTGTAAGTGGTCAGGACGGCAAGGCTGCCAAGCTGGCGAAGATGGCAGACGAAGCAGATAAAGCTTTGGAGGTTCTCTTGAAGCAGAGCGAGGATATAACTGAGCAGATGCTTCGAATGGACAGAGCTAAAGGACGAGGCGTCCAATTATGAGCAGATGCTTCAGATGGCAGAGCTGAAGGACGAGGCGTCCAATTATGTCCAGTATGAAAGACGTAGTGTGACGCCCCCAAAATAGGTATACAACACCCATTCTGAGTCGCCAAATACATGGTACAGAAAGCAGACTACAACTTCAATAATACAATTATCATGCAAAATACGACAACACATACTGTGAGTTTAAATACAAATATTGTCTTCTAGACAATATCAACACTCAAATAAGTCTTCATTACAATTATTCATACACTATTTTATAGAACTAGTGAGGACTGCTAAAACATCTTTCTAGAACCATCACTCCATACCCCGTCTCAATCCTGCTATGTTCTCACCTCCTGAGAAGAAAAATGGAACAAAAAGGAAAAAGGGTGAGCTCAACTAGCCCAGTAAAGAATATTATGACTAAGATAATATACAACAAATTATCATTAGTCTTCAACAGGAAAAAAATCTGATAAAACATAATAGACAACAAGTTTTAGATCAAAACTATAGCGGAAATAACAATCCATTAGAAGAGTCAAGTAGAGAATGAGTTCTACTATCTTCTAAGATTTAAAAGTCCATCATCAATATTTTATCCATGTAACAACAATTAATATACATCTTTAATCGAATATTCATCTTTGCACTACAGGCTAAAGATATTTATTTGTATCACCAGTTGGTCATGTTCATCTCAACACTTGTTCATCTTTGCACTACGGGCCAAAGATATTCATCAGTTAATCATTAATCTTTGCATTATAGGCCAAAGATATTCAATAATATCATCATTAAGGACTGAGGATGATGAAAAATAATTTAAAGAACGAATCCAGTGAGGTAGAAGGACAAATATTAGGGATTAATGTTACAGTTTATCCAAGATCACTAATACTTCATAATAACCAAATTTTGAAGTAGAATTCAAAAATAAAGATCAAAACATGGATACAATCAAAACATGGATACAATCAAAGATAGTAACCATAATAGAGGACAAAAAGGAATTTTTTCATTTTTCTGTGAATAGTGTCGTATTCGTGAATAGTGCTGTATACGTGAATAGTGTCGTATACGTGAATAGTAACCCCGACACAAAAGTTCCAAATTTGATTAAAAAGTTCAAACCAATATTTCGGCATAATGATATTGAAGAAAATAATATCATTTAAGAAGAAAATAACATCCCTTACCTCAAAGAAACAGTACTTCGGAATGAAAGGTCCGAAGTGATGCTGAATGAAACTTGTACTGAACAGCAACTCTCAAAGTATCTAAATACTCACAAAATATGCTCGATAATATAGAGAGAAAAAGAGAGAAAGCTTATGTTTCTGGTGTGATTTTAAATTCTAACTTAGCCCTCTATTTATAGGAAAAAGTTAGCACGCCGAAGCATACTTGACCTGCTACCTAATGGCTTTACCTGCTACTATTGCCACCCACCACATTTGAAATAAAATTCAGCACATTTCTTTACCAACCACAAGTGGGGCCCACTCAATTCTCAACATTCTCAGGATGTCATTTTCAAATATTACCACAAAACAAGGGTTAATTGACATGTCACATATAATCTCTATACTCTGACCAACCAATTAAATATCAAATAAACTTAGGTAGGTCATACTAGCGAAGGAATTCCCCGTATCTCCTCTCTTAGTTCTTGTCTCACATCTCAGCCAGGGATCATATCCCTAAGCTTTGATACCAATTGTGACGCCCCCAAAACTAGGTATACATCACCCATCTTGAGTCGCCAAAAACATGGTACAAAATTCAAATACAACTTAATTATACAACAGTCGTGTAAAATACGACAAAACATATGCTGTGAGTTTTAATACAAATATTTTCATCTAGACAATATCCACACTCAATTGAGTCCTCATTATATTTATTATCACACTATTTTATAGAATAGTGAGGACTACTATGACACCATCTCGGACCATCACTCCATTCTCTGACTAGTCCCGACTACGTTCTCATTTCCTGAAGAGAACAATGAAAGCAAAAGGGTGAGCTCAATTATCATTAGCTTTCAACAATGTTAAACTGATAAAACACAATAGTCATCAAGTTTAACTGCAGCGGAACAAGCAATCCATTAAAAGAGTCAAGTAGAGAATAAAATCTACTATCTTTTATGATTTAAAAAGTTTTTTCATCACTTTTATCGCTGAGACTCAGGCTTAATAAATAATCCACATCATCAAATCATCCATGCACTACAGGCCAATGATATTATTAGTATCACGACTATGAATTATCCATGCACTACGGACCAAAGATAATCATGTTTTCATCAATGGTCCTGCTCATGCCATAAAACAATTCATCTTTGCTCCCTTGGCTGAAGAGAATCCATAGCCATAATCATACCAAAAACTGTCCATCAATGCACTACGGGCCAATGAGGAATTTTTCCACATTATTTGTAATATTACGGTCATGATTATACCGAATAATTCCTGGTCATAATCATACCAAGTCCATCTATGCAATACAGGCCACAGATGACTTTCAACATAATATAAACATTAGGATGATGACAATGATATAAGAATTCAATAAAACAAGTTCAAGAATTCAATTATCCAGGAACTAATAATATCCAAATTGTCAACATAATACTTCTTTATAGAGTAAAATTCAAGAATAATATTCATGCACCAAAAAAGAATTTGGACAGAAAAGAATCAATTTTTCGTCGTGAATAGTACCTCGTAAGTAGTACTTCGGGAATAATACATCGTGAATAGTACCCCGACATGAAAAGTACTCCAAATACCCAAGTGAATAATATTCGGGTGAATAGTAATTTCAGTGAATAGTAACTCGTGAATAGTATTCCGGCATGAAAAGTACCCCGAATACCCGAGTGAATAATACTAGAGTGAATAGTAACCCGTAAATAGTAACTCGTAATAGAAAATACCAAATAAATTGATATTTCATGACGAGTATAGAAGTCAAAACTTTAACCAACTGAGTATAATAAAGAATGGAATAATAAAAGAAATCATCAGGCATGCGGTACTTCGCAGAGACAGGTTATCCCCACAGAATAATAAATATTGTAACCAGGTCAGGCGTAATACGCACCGACAGAATATTCTAACAGAATAATAAAGAATGAATAACAACATAAATCACCATGCATGCGGTACTTCGCATAGACAGGTTATTTCAACATAATAATAAAGAATGGAATAACAACATAATTTCACTATGTATGTAGTACTTCGCATAGACAGGTTATTCCAGCAGAATAATAAATAATGGAATAACAGAAGAATTTCACCAAGTATAGAGTAGCCCGCGTATACAGGTTATTCCAACAGAATAATAAAGAATGGAATAACAGAAGTTCTCTTCATGAATATGAAAAAAATAATACCCCTTACCTTGGAATAAAGCTGGATACTGGAATAGAGATGTAGCAGACTTCTCTTCTTCTTTCTCTCTATAATTTTTCTCTATAATAATTGCTTTATAGCTTTTTGTGAATTTGTGAGAAATGAAGGAAGAAAGAGCTTCTATTTATAAAAAAAAATATAGTTTCGATAATTGTAAATTTTGGGGCTCGAAATATTACAGTCTAATACCTTTCTCTTTTCCTTTATTTTTAATTTAGTCCTATAAATATTATCAAACTTGCACCACCTCCCCTAATAGTAAATCAAGTGAATCAATAGTAAATCATGTGACTCAATATTTCTAAACATGTATAAAAAATAATTACAGTATAATACCTTCCATCTATACCTCTATTTTTAACTTAGTCATGCAAGTATTATCAATCTTGCACCAACTCTCTTAATAGTAACAAGAATGTGAATCAGTAGTACACACATGTGAACAAATAGTTATAATCATGTGAATTAGTAGCAATTAATTGCTCATTTATCCGATAAATTACCCGTTTTATTAATATAACCCCAAACATCAATTATCATCGAAATAGATATTGATTTCAACTAACACCAATAATTCCAACACAATGAAACTATCAAATTCATCTTTAATCAACACGAACTTATTCATTATTAATATTATAACTCACAATATTAAACAACCAGATCGTTCCCAGGAAAGAGGGGTCTTTCCGATAAGGATTTCTCCTTATTGGCGCACAATTAGGTGACCAAACCTCTTCTTGACAGAACTTTTAGACATTGTAATATTGAAATTTAATAATATGAATAACTTTGTCGTCTCAATTATTGATTTAATAATATATCATATAATGCAGATAATACTATGACAATAATCGAATCAATAATATGAGAGATATGATGCAAGCAATTACTATAACAATAATTGAGTATAACTGAGTGACTTCTCACGTAAGCATTAATAATCAATACTATGTGGTACTATGCAACCACGTGTATTATTGTACTTTTACTACCGGGTAGTTCAACAGTTTTAACGGTAACACTTCCGCCGTTATTTTATAAAATGATAATTCTATCGTTTTCTTACTACGACAATGATTGTGCCAGTCGTACGGATATTCCCCGACAAAAAGAATATTCCCCGACCAAACGAATATTATATAACAACTTGCATACTTTGCAAAATTTATAAATACTACCCACAACTATAACATTATATCAAATCTACACCATAATATTCAAAAAAAAATACTTCGAGATACTTAAATCTTTATTCATAAAATCTGGGGTCTCACACTCAGGATCAAAGAAGACCCAGAAGCCATATTTCTAAGGATCTGGAGAATACAAATAAGACATTCTACCTTGAGTATTCTCACCACAGCGAAATGGCTCATCACCGAAGTAAATCCAGAAGTCACATTCCCGAGAATCCACTAAGATCATACCGCCCTATGAGTACTTGTCTTCAGAGAAATCCATCTAAAGTTATAGGTTATGATGGAAAGGACCGGACAGTTTAGAAGAAGCTTTAAGGAGGTTTATGTCCAAATCGGCAGATGCAGAGTTCATGGACGATGTGTGTAGACATATATTCTACTCCGGATAATTAGTGCAACAGGTTGTCAGGTTCAGATTCAGCACACAAAATTCACGTTGGTGTAAGGAGGTTCGGTCGGACTCGCTGACCATTTGATGGTAGCCTTATTGGCAGGAGTGTCCTCATGGGTTTGTTATAACTTGCGTGGTAAACAAATTTCATAGTCCTTTTAATATTGTTTTACCCCGAGTGGTAAACAAATTCACGACGGTGTAAGGAGGTTCGGTCGGACTCGTTAACCATTCAATGGTAGCCTTATTGGCAAGAGTGTCCTCATGGGTTTGTTATACCTTGCGTGGTAAACAAATTCCATAGTCCTTTTAATATTTTTTTACCCCGAGTGGTAAACAAATTCACGACGGTATAAGGAGGTTCGGTCGGACTCGCTGACCATTCGATGGTAGCCTTATTAGCAGGAGTGTCCTTATGAATTTGTTCAACCCCGTGTGGTGAACAAATTACATGGTCCTTATATCTTTGTTATACCCTGCGTGGTAGACAAATGTCTTTATATCTTTGTTATACCCTGTGCGGTAAACAAATTCCCGATGGTGCAAGGAGGATCGACTGGATTCATCTTATTTGTATGATCTGTCTCACACTTCGGTAACGATAAGTATGCATTACTTTATTTTGTTCATGTGTTGAGTTTGGATTATATTATTATTGTTCTTAACTGTTATATAATTTGCTTGATTATTGACTAACAGTTTAAGATAAAAGGCACTTGTATATTTTTCACGTTGATGAATGATGAATTATTGACAAGAAATGTTCACCTAGAAGTAATAAGGCATGAAGTTGATATTTCATTAGTATTAACTGTTCACAAAAAGTTAGAATTTTTACAGAAAGATCTACAACTAAAGGTAAAGGCGAAGGTCATCTTCAGGCTTCTTCCTTGTCATCATTGTCGTCTACAAAGTCTGGAAGAAATAGATCTACCTTGGTCGCGACAAGCTTTTTCTTGCCTTTACTTCGACAAATTTCATATCCTTTGGCATACATATGGATGATCTCATTGTTCAGCTCGGCGGATTTTCTGTATGTTGCCTGGATTTCCTTACAAAGGTCTTCGGTCAGTGGCGGACCTAAATTTCTAAGGGCCCGAAGCTCTTTAAGCTCTTCTTCAAGCTTCTGACAATGTGCAAGATGCTTTGATTCTTTAGCTTGGATCGACATTTATATCAATGATGACCCGACTTCAGAATGACGTTCTCCCTTTGGGCGGCATCCTCTTCGGCAACCTCTTCGACATCCTCTTCGGCTTCTTTGTATTTGGGACAGAAGCACTTGAAGATATCGTTTGCTTGCAGATGGCCATTATTAGTCAATCAGTTCAAATTGATGGACAGCGATGTAAATGGATAAGTCAAAAAATCAAATTCCTTTAGTCCGGTATTTCATTCCTTCGTCCATCAGGTCCATGATGGAACTATTGCCGAACCGATGATCATCGGTTTCACGAACGCATGTTATTAGAGGTCGGCATGGGAATTTCTCATTGGATTCTGGCAGAGAGAGAAGGATCTCATCGATATGCGCTCTACTTGTTCTTCGGGCTCTTTGTCAGAAATCACGATTTCAACCAGGGTGTCCGAATGAAGATCGACTTCTGTGGGAGGTACTTGTGGCTCTTCGGCGATTGGAGGAGTTATTTGGATTTTCCTCTTTTTTGCACGAAGGACTTGGGTCCATTCATCAAGGGGCATATCGAGGAAGCACTCGTTGTAAGTCTGGGTGATGGGGTGTTTGGATTTTCAGCCAGCTTGCTTTCTTTGACGAGGTTGTCTTGTCCCTTCAGTGGGAGTTGATTCTGTGGCTTGAGCTTCGGTAGTTAAAGGCGCTTCAGTTGGTACTTCTGTAGAGGTCGGCGAAGATGAACCCTTTGTGTTGCTATTTGATGTTCACCAGATGAGCCTCGGTAAGCTATATTTTGGGCCTTTATTAATCTTATTATAATTCCTTTTGCCCTGAACCGATGCCATTTATACTCTTTCATTAAACATCCTGTTTAATAAAAGACTGGGGGGGTAATGTTGGGTCATGATATTTTAGATATTGGGCCAAAGGACTTGGGCTGAGCTACTTGGTTAATCTACCGGGTCATTTCAGTTGGGCCCGATTAGTTGGGTCCTCTTTGTTGGGTAGGATCAGTGGGCTGACCCATTAGGCATTTAAATATCTTCATCTTTGACTTGCAATGATGAAAAAGGATATATGTTGACCGAAAGTCTGTATAGCATTAATGTGGATGAGATTATAGTCGGCCGGCGGTAGAAACAGTGCAGAAAAAGATGACAACCTGCATGCAGTCGGTTAAAATCACCTGCAGTGGGAAACTGTGTCGGACGGTAGTGGGTGGCATGGTAAACTGGGTCTGAGAGTATATGTTAGCAAGGAAGTCTTCTAAGAAAAGGTAACTGATAATTTTATCTCTCTCAATACAATAGATATTTTATCCTCCATTGTTAACCTTGTGATCAGGCGTACTGACTCTCACGCCTGAGCTATCTCCTGATGGTCGAAGTCGTCAAGCTTTTGGTGTTGATCGTGTTTATTGTGCAGGATCAGGACGTCTTACGTGATTGGGACGTAGCAGAAGATTTTGGCGTTAACATGCCTAGATTTGACAGTTATAGCTTTCTGATTATAGCTTAAACATTGTTGATCTATGTTTGATGTACCTGCTATAGCAGCTTTTAGTGGGATATGCCCCTTTTTTTTGTAATCCTTTCTTTTTGTTTATAATACCCTCAATTTAAAATATATATATATATATATATAAATTATTTTTTTACCTATATATTTTGAGGGCCTGTTTTTTTGGATATTTAATTGAAGTTTGATTTTCCCCATCCCATCAAAGATAATACTCCTTCTTATTTTGATCTGTCAAACAGTTATCTTGATCTGTCAAACAGAAGGTAAAGCCGTAAAGGTTGAATATGTCGAGCGGAAATCCAACATTGGCATTGACTTTAAAATGTAAGATTATTGTAGTTGAGTTTTTATAGGGAGACATTGTTTTAATGACGTTTTAGTGACATTTTATTGATTTTTTTTATATTATCTCTCAAAAAATATATATATATATATATATATATATATATGATTTTTTTTGTAATACATCTAAAAAATATATAGTATTTATCTTAATTGGAACTTTTTACAGAAAATAATATTTTAAATGTAATCAGTTGAAATAAATACTATATATTTTTTTTGAAAAATACTACAAAAAAGAGTCACTAAAGTGTCACTCGAACAATATCTCCCTAGACTTATTGATTGTAGTTTTGTGCTAGTGTCGCACTTATACCAAAAATGGTAAATGAGTACCTTTTTTTATTGTTATATTTATTTGATAAAATGTTAATTTTATTTTATAATGGTAAAGTTTGATGTAAAGTGTACTAATCATCAAGTATTTACAAAGTTCATATTATAATGAAAATTATTAATTTTTTAATATTTTTATTATAAAAATCTCATTATAAATGTATAACTACGATGAATAATAACAAATAAAATCATTGTTGTTGTGAATAAAAGCATCATGGTCTCATTTTCAAGACAATAAATTATTCTCCTTAATTATAAATATATATATATATTTTAAATAAAGTATTCATGTTTTCATAACCGTAACTTTAGTCTAATTTTTAAACTATCTATATGCACAATAAATCATCAACCATTACATATGTAGCCACACTATTTTGACTGTGCTAGTCTAAACAGGTAGTTAGGCAATTAATTACTAAGCAAAAAGACCGTCGCTATAGGTTTCAGCGACGGCTTCTATAGCGACGGTCACCGACTGTCGCTATATCCTATAGCGACGGTCTTTTTATCTATAGCGACGGTCGCCGACCGTCGCTATAGCCTGATTTTCTTGTAGTATAAATATCCTTAGCCCATAGTGCATGTATATTTTGTGGTTGTGATACGAAAGAATATCCTTGCCGTAGTGCAGGGGTGATTCGGTGATGTGGATTATTTATTAAGCTGATTCTTAGCGATAAAAGTGATGAAAAACCTTTTAAATCATAGAAGATAGTAGATTTTATTATCTACTTGACTCTTCTAATGGATTGCTTGTTCCACTGCAGTTAAACTTGTTGTCTATTATATTCTATCAGTTTAACATTGTTGAGGGCTAATGATAATTTATTCTGCATTATCTTAGTCATAATATTTCTTACTGGGCTAGTTGAGCTCACCCTTTTGCTTTCATTGTTCTCTTCAGAAAATGAGAACGTAGCCGGGATTAGTCGGGGAACGGAGTGACGGTCCAAATGATAGCATTAGTAGTCCTCACTATTCTGTTAAATAGTGTGACAATAAATGTAATGAGGACTCCATTGAGTGTGGATATTGTCTATATGACAATATTCTTATTAAAACTCTTAGATTATGTTTTGTCGTATTTTATACGACAGTTGTATAATTAAGTTGTATTTGAATTTTGTACCATGTATTTGGCGACTCAAGATGGGTGATGTATACTTATTTTGGGGGCGTCAAAATAACAACACAACACCATCATATAATACCGTATACATTGTCAAAATGTTCAATGTAAAGGTACTGCTCGCTTTACAACATTGTATAAAGCACAGTCATTATGCCTCCTTATATAAACAAGTTTTTATACTCCCCATTCGCGAGTTTTCAAAGCTGGTTATAGTTTCGCATATCTCCCAATTGTAAAAAGGAAGAAAAAACAGAAGCACTTCAGATTAAAAGTCATGCACTATCAAATAACTATTCCAATATAAGTTACATTCGACAACAGCTTTCTTTACAAAAGCAACTACAACTTGTAACTTCATTACATTAAACAATTTTATTACAACACAACTACAACTACATTACAAACAACAAAAACCACAACATGAAAGACAAAAAGAAAAATTGAGTAACACTTTTGTCTTCACTCTTTTATTCTTCAATTTCATCATTCTTCACTTTTTACTTTATGGTGTACCAAACATAGTATTACATTCTCTATATACTGCAGGGATAGATATCAAAATATATGAATCAAATAAGTTTTAATATGACTAAAACCATAACTATCAAATCAAATCAATTTCAATAACAAAAATGACAAAAACTCAAGAATTTAACATAAGATACATAGATACCAAGGGTAGATGAGAATCAAACTAGTTAAAAAAATGGAAAAATGCTTAAATGGAAAAATTTAAGCTTTGAAATGTCTAAATACAACTCTTACCTTTAATTCGGGCGTAGCTCGAACACGTGCACGTGGAGACTGCACACAAAGTAGGGGTGTTCAGAACTTGATAAATATTGCGAGTTTCAAGCTAGCTTTTGAAGCAATTGATGGTTTAACAAGATGTTAGAGAGTGAGTTATATGT
Organism: Panax japonicus; assembly: GCA_020205505.1. Classification (NCBI taxonomy): domain Eukaryota; kingdom Viridiplantae; phylum Streptophyta; class Magnoliopsida; order Apiales; family Araliaceae; genus Panax; species Panax japonicus. The sequence continues at coordinate 60,748,417 of CM035108.1, read as the reverse complement.
TAGAAAAAAAAACAACGATTAGAAAATATTAGTATTTTTATAAGAAAAAACAGTAGCCGAAATAGATTTGGTTTTTTATGGTGCAACTAACTATATTGCCAGAACTAAGAAAGTGACGTAAATATCATATAAATTAATAATGCAGACGCAGCCGCAATTTTATTTTTGCACAAGAAAGATAATTATTTATTAATAAATCTTCATTAAAAATGAAGAGTAGCTGTCATAGAACTCGATAATTAATTAAACATGGTTGCTTGTTACCAACAAAATTTGAACAACCAACATTTTCCCAAAATCCAATTTGTCCACATTAGCACAATTAATAGTGATAATGAAAGTTAATGTATCTTGAACAGAAATATGACATCCTAAATTGATCTTACACACACATACTGACAAGTTATAGGAAACATATACCCTTCAACTCAAATATAAATACATAACTACCCATAATCTTAGAAGCAAGGATTCTTCTGTAGGTCAGGCGAATCCCGAAATCTAGATTCTTCTAGATTTATTACATTTCTATCAATATTAATTAATATTTATTAATTCTGAAGTTTTGATGTATTTATGAATATAAAGTTATACGAATGTTTGAAATTCCCATGTTTTAGGATTTGTGCGAAACCCGAATCCTTGCTTCTTATTTTATAACTCATTGGACTTCTATAATTTCTACGCCTACATTTCTTACAAGTTATTAGAAACACAAACTTGAACAAATAATTTTTACTAAGCATGTCTCCACAAAAAGGAAACTAAAGGGAATCACAAAAAATGTTCAAATCCCATTGTCAGAATTCAAGAACAAAGTTGTGTAGCTTAATTAATATTTTCATTTACTCATATTTTTTAATTACTCAAATCCCATTGTCAGAATTCAAGAACAAAGTTTTTTAATAACTCATATTTTCGTTTCTTTGAACATTGGTAAGCATACATTCAATGAAAAAGCTACTGCTACTAGTCCTATAGCTGCTATTAGCTCAGTGAGAGAAAGAAACCCAATATTCTTTCACCATTATCTCTATTTCTACATACCCATTTTCTCAATTTACCCAAAAGTTTCATATTACATTAGTAAGCATACATTCAATGTTCAAGAGAAAAAGAAAGTGTAAGAACCCAACTTTTAAATAAAAATGGATTTTCTATAATTATCATTTTTGAATATTATGGAATGAATTTAATATAATGTTATAGTTGTGGGTAATATTTATAAATTTTGCAAAGTATGCAAGTTGTCATATAATATTCGATTGGTTGGGGAATATTCGTTTTAAACAGAAAATATTCGTACGACGACAAAATTATTGGTGGACCCCACAAAAGAATTATTGTCGGATTGAGAAAACGACAAAAATATTTTATTAAAAATAACGGCGCCGGAAGTTTTACCGTTGATACTGTTGAACTACTGGATAGTAAAAGTACATTAATACGCGTTGTTGCATAGTAGCACACGGTATTGATTATTGATATTTATGTGAGAAGTCGTTCAGTTTGATTCAATTATTGTCGATTAATAATATGAATTATTATAGCGATGATGACGTTTTGTTTTATTCGTATTATTAACGTAATAAAACAGAAACATCTTTTTATAAAAAACAGAATACTTTATTAAAGTTATTTTATAAATAGAATATATTATATTTTATTATGCATAGTGTTGCATAGTGTTTTGCATAGTGTTGCATAGTGTTTGTATAATAAAAATCTTTTTATATAAATAGAATATATTATATTTTATTTAAAAGATTTTTCTTTAAATATGGACCGTCAGATTAAAGTAAATCAATCTGGACCGTTCATGGATTAGTTACTATGCATTCCATTTTCCTATAAATAGAAGCTCATTCCTTCATTATTTTCTTACGAATTCACTGAACTCTAGAGAGAGAAACTATAGAGAGATAGAAGAAAAGCTTTTTGCTACTTAACTTTTCTTTTCCCATATCCAGTTTCTGTTACGGTAAAGGGTGTTATTCTTTCTTATTCATGAAGAGAACTGTTGTTATTCCATTTCTTATTATTCTGTTGGAATAACCTGAATACGCGGTCTACCCTATACTTGGTGACATTCTTCTATCATTCTGTTGGAACATCCTGTCTGTGTGTTTTACACCGGACCTGGTTCCGTCTTTATTATTATTCCGTTGGAACATCCTGTCTGTGTGTTTTACACCGGACCTGGTTCCGTCTTTATTATTATTCCGTTGGAACATCCTGTCTGTGTGTTTTACACCGGACCTGGTTCCGTCTCTATTATTATTCCGTTGGAACATCCTGTCTGTGTGTTTTACACCGGACCTGGTTCCGTCTTTATTATTCTGTTGGAACATCATGTCGGTGCAAATTTTGCCTGACCTGGTTCCGTTATTATTATTCTGTTGGAATAACCCGTCGATGCGAAGTACCGCATGCGTGGTGATTTCTGTTGTTATTCCATTCCTTATTATACTCAGTTGGTTAAAGTTTTGACTTCTATACTCCGTGAAATTAGTAGAATATCCTTGATATTTGCGCTTCATCCAGTATCTTTTCATAGAAATATTCTTCTGATCATTCTTGAATTTTACCCCACAAAACAGTACCTTATTGACAATTTAGACGTTATTGGTTCTTGGACAAATTAATTCTTGAACTTGTTTTATTGAATTCTTATATCATTGTCATCATCCTCATGTTTATATTTTTTTGAAAGTCATCTGTGGCCTGTAGTGCATAGATGGACTTGGTATGATTATGACCAGGGATTATTCGGTGTAATCATGACCGTAATGTTACAAATGATGTGATAAAAGTCCTCATTGGCCCGTAGTGCATTGATGGACAGCTGTTGGCATGATCATGACCATTGATGAATACACAAATATTCTTGGCCCGTAGTGCATGGAATTTGTGGTCGTGACCCTAATAAGTATCCTTGGCCGTAGTGCAGGGATGATGTGGATTATTTATTAAACTGAGTCTCAGCGATAAAAGTGATTAAAAACTTTTTAAATCATAAAAGATAGTAGATTCTATTCTCTACTTGACTCTTTTAATGGATTGCTTGATCCGCTGCTGTTAAACTTGATGTTGTTATATTTTATAAGTTTAATACTGTTGAAGGCTAACGATAATTTATTCTGCATTATCTTAGTCATAATATTTCTTACTGGGCTAGTTGAGCTCACCCTTTCTTTCACTGTTCTCTTCAGGAAATGAGAACATAGTAGGGACGAGTCGGGGAACGGAGTAATGGTCCAGAGGATAACATTAGTAGTCCTCACTATTCTGTGAAATAGTGTGATAATAATTGTAATGAGGACTCCTTTTGAGTTTGTATAATCTCTAGTAGACAATATTTGTATTCAAACTCACAGTTTATGTTTTGTCGTATTGTACACGACAGTTGTATTAGTAAGTTGTATTTGAATTCTGTACCATGTATCTGGCGACCCAAGATGGGTGATGTATACCTAATTTTGGGGGCGTCACAGAAAGTCTTTTGATTTGGAGAGAAGAAAGGGTTTACCTAGCTTCGATTCGGAGAGAAGCGGTTTCGATTTGGAGAGAAGAGAGAAGCTAGGGCACAGTTCCAAATTGAACAAGATGGCTTTGCTTTTTCCTTCTCAGTGTATACACGATTCTCAGTGCTTGATTTGCTGATTTAGAAAGAAGATTGGGTTAAGATTCGGAGAGAAGAGAGAGGAGAGAAGTTAGGAGTCGGTTTTGGGTTTTTTAAAAAACACGAAATAAGGTTTTGGATTTTTAGAAGGTTTAAATAGTTATGTTCTTTAAGGAACTTATGTTGTTTAAGCCTTATGCTTTTGAACTTTACCAATAATAAGCTTGATAGTTCATGAGCTCCTTAGTGTAGTCTCTCAAAGTAAAGTATTATTCGTCTCCATTTTGACCTTGAGATATCAACAAAATAAACTGATAGTCTCTACCTCTTTGGTACCCAAATCTTTTTGGGTCTTTTTGGGTTAGTAGCATATAAATTACATTTCTTTACCCAAATTTGTTTTATTTTAATTTTATTACAATTAGAATCAAAATGACATTTTAAATCACATTTTTTACAAGTAACAAACAGTGCACAATAAAGTGGTTTAAACCTTGGTTTACTATTAATCATTCTCATATTATCATTAGTTCTATTTTTCACATTTTTAATATGATTATACCCAATTCCTTGTTTATCAAGACTAGATCTTTGTGCCCCTAACATAACATTTAGGTTCTCTTCTCCTTGCACAAATTTAGCAAGATCATTTTTTAAAGATACTATTTCTGCATTTGTTATATTATCATCATGTTAAACATTCATCATTTTTCCATCATTAAAAGCATTTATGCGTTCATCTCTCATTTTCAAATTTTCTTTTAACACTTCATTTTCATTTTTAAGATATTCATTTTCTTTTCTCTTTTTAATAAGCGACTTAACTTCATTCATTAGCTCATTAAAACAATTATTAAAATAGGAAGTTTTCTTTTTAAGCTTTTGATTTTCATTTTGGAATATATAATCAGGCATAGATATTTCAAAGGCTTCATAAAAATTTGTTACAGCAAATTGATCATCACCTTCTAGTCCCATGAAACATAGTTGGACAATTTCTTCTTCTTGTTTCGTTTCGGACTTGCTCACTACCTTTTTAATTTTTGCTTTGTTTCTTCCTTTGAAGTAGTCTCTCGAGTTTTCTTGAGAACATTTCAATTTCTTCATCAAAATCTTCGTGATCACTTTCATTGTTGTTCTCGACTTGAAGTGCCCAATGTCTTCTTTATTTGTGCTTAATCTTCTTCATCATACTTTCTTAACTGGTTTTCAAATTCTTCAAGCTCTCCAAATAAAGTGAGAGTTTCTATTGTACTGATTGTTGTTGAATCTTGAAGAGTTATAATCTTTGGTGCAAATCGTTTAGGCATGACTCTATAAGTATCTTTCTGTTTATCTCCCTTTGATCAATTTTCCATCCCAGCATACTTAGAGAGTTCATTAGAGTGAGAAATCTCCCTTGAGCTTCATTAATTTTTTCATCCTTTTCTAACTTGAATAACTCATAGTCTTGCATTAGCATACTTAACTTCACATCTTTTACTTTGGAAGTACCTTCGTGGCTTGTCAAGATAATATTCCACATTTCTTTTGTTGTGTCGATGATACTTTATCAATTTCAACTTGGACCATTCCGCTTAGCAAGATGTTCATGGCTCTTGAGTTGTAAGAAAACATGTAGCTTTTATTTTCATCCATGTCCATGAGAGTCTTGAGTCTACCATCATTATGTCTAGGAATAACAGGTCCATTTTCAACTACCCACCATTGCTATGGGTCTCTCTTGAGATAAATCTTCATTCTGAATTTCCAAAAGTTGAAGTTCTTGCTTCTGAGCAACAGAGGTGGTCAGCTTATAGATTGACCTTCTTGAAAATAAAGGTGTGCCATAGGATCTTTCCCTACGACCTGCAAATATCAATATTAGTAGAGCCTGGCTTTAATACCAGATGTAATTCTGTGATAAACATACCTAGAGGGGGTAAATGTTAGGTTTGTAAGATATATTCATGAACACAATCAAATTGCATCAAAGTAAAGTGAAAGCGTAAAAAATAGATTTTTAAAATTTCACAAACCATATACCCGGATCATCCTTTATGAACAATTATTAATTAAAAGAAAAGATGAAGAACAAGAATTATATCCTTGAAGATTCGAGCTTCCTCAGGTATAAGTTCACCTCCAATCTTTTTCGCGTTCAACTTGAATCCACCGGGTTTGGGTTCCTTCTTTTGATCAACGTTAGCCATCCAAGTGTTTGGCCTCTGGAGGTGATCCGCCAAGGAAGAAAAAAGCTTCAAGAAGATGGGTGTTTGGCAAAACCCTAGTTTTTCTCTCTCATAGAAAAAAGTGTACTCTCCAACAATTGAAATCACGTCTACTTGATATCTGATATAAGACTCCTCTTATAAATATATTAGTACGTTAACCCCTCTAATCTAATTAGAAAATAGGCTATTATTTAATTAATTAAATTCCTTTAATTAATTAAGCTCCCTAATCTTATATATTAGGGATAATTAATTAAACTCTTTTAATTAATTAGCCTCCTAATATTATTAGGAATATATGAGAGTACTTTTATTAATTAATTTCTAAACTCCTTTAGGAATTAAATAATAATAATATTAATAATAATAATAAGACTCTTCTTATTAATTTATATTTATTATTTTCAAAATATTAAATAATAAATATTAAGCTATTTAATTTATTCTATCACAATAGATTAAATTAAATATACTTAACTTATTATTACGATTATGCCATTTGCTTCTGAAATAAATATTCTTCCTTTTATGGTGTGGCCCTTTAGGTTCTCCATATTAAATCGGTTGTGAATAAATCAATTAGAACAATTCTAATCTTATTTAAATAAATAAATTAAACTATTTACTTATTTAAATAAATAATATTTATTCTACAATCGGGATAAGCCTCCCTAACGATTAACGACTTTCTACATAATATAGATTTCAACATTAATCATAAAAAACCTTTGAGTAAATAGTTATCGTACAATTCAATTCTTCCGCCAAACAATATCCCAATTAAATATAAAATATGGAATTACTGTCAAGTCTTATTTTATTTAATTATATGTATTTCGATTCTTAAATGCACAACTCCAAATAATACAAATTAGAAACTCCTTTCTAATTTAATTTTGCCTTGGCCAAGTACTACTGGGTTGTCATTTATCGAATCACATAGGACATTTCTCTTCTTTTACTAGAAGCGGTAGATTCTTTATTGATTATTCATTATCTCCATATATAACTTATTATACTCAAGCATACCCTTTGATATACCCTAAGGGTCTTAAGGAATAAGTCAAAGTATAACTCATCATACACAAGATACTATGATGATCTCAAAGTCCAAGGATCACTTGTACTGCTATCACTACAAGAATTCCTATTGACAGACAAGTAAAACCCCTTAGCGAGCCACGTTCAGTGTAATTATTCTCCAATAAGCACTTACATACTTGCTTTAGTGTCTCCACACAAATGATCATGAGATCAATCATCCTCATCCAATGAGCAAACAACGTATGTACCAATCTATCCGGATTCACTAATCCCCTTTTTAGTAACCCAACGATTGAGAACTATTTTAGTTTTAAGCTTTCTAATAAGAATTTAGATCTCATTAGAATGATCATCATCATTATTCTAAAAGCATTGCTTAAAACTATGAGTTTATCACATATTATAAAGCAGCATCATGTAGATAATTAAAAGCCTTTAGTAAATTAATACTTTTTATTAATAAATGAATAAGATTGTTACAAAGTATATGCTTTATCATCAAACATGATTAGTTTGTGTGCACACTATTTTCAATAAATAGGTGTACATACCCGAAAGTGATCTACAATAGTTAATTTTTAAAGTTTACTACTGCAGGCTATAATCGAATCTAACCCTGTTCGTATTAGTTATGTTCTTCGTATGTTATAAACGGGTACAACTAATATCTGTCTGATTTAGTATAAATTCTTCGTATGTTATAATCGGACAGCTAATACCTGTCTGTATTAGTATAATTTTTTTACGACTTAAACCAAAATCTGCAGATTTTTAAAGCATATAACAGAAACAAATGAACAGTAAATCAAGACAAGATTTTTACGTGGTTCAACCCCTATCCTCTACTTTAGTGGCCTAATCCACGTCCAATACCAACTAGTATTGGAAACACTTTTTTATTAAACCTAATATTCAATTAAATACAATAAAAAGAACTCCCTGTTCAAATAAAACTTTCCACTACCGATGGACACCTCTGTCCCCTTTGCACCACTGCAACCTTTCCCATCACTGAGACCTTTGTACCTCTACAACCTTGAAAGCTCTCTATGAACGGACCCTATTTACTGCTAGATAGACCAAGCCCAACAAGACTTGAACTCAGATTTCGTTACAAGAAAAATATGATTACAAAGAACTCTTATTTCTAGCCAACAAAGAATTAATTAAATAACAAGACTTCCTGGAAATAAACTTTGATAGCTCTCTATTGAAATACCATTGTATAAGACAAATGCTTGCTTTGATTTTACTGAACTGATGTATCCTTCAAGTCTCTGTCCTTGATATAGCCAATAAGAAGAATATATATATATATATATATATATATATATATATATATATATATATATATATATATATATATATATATATATAGAAGGAACCAACGACTATAGAATTTGTTAACAAAGAATACATAACTGATAAATCTCTTTAGCCCATACAATTGAACAACAAACATAATATGAATAAATTAGCATGAAAAATTTGTTCAATTGGTATATCACAAGATTTTTGCAATTAAAGAGTCCAATAGATATAAGATATCACTTAATAAAGATATAATATCCAAATTATATATTAGATAGCTAAAATAAAGGAGACATAGTCTAACAGAATTGTTTAATCAACTCATTTAATTAAAAAGACTCCTTATCAAAGAGCATATCTAACTATGATTCAAAACAAGATAAATATTAAGGAAATATTTTGCAATAATATCTTTTTATCAACTAATGAATTATTAATCAAATTTGGGCCAACAAAAAAATTAACTTATAAATTAAATCAGTTCAAACAATAAAATCCAATAATATTATCATAATTAAAATCATAAACCAACAAATATGTATATGCTTTAGGTGGTCCTATATATTTACAATATCAAACAAAAAGAGCCTTCTTGTTTTTGTTATCATGAACTCACATGCATGTACAGACTACACCCCACAAATCTGTCGTTTCCTCGTATATTAACAATGCACGTGAAACTCTGCATGTCATGGCCATATCTTCCAACAACCAATAGCATTGCTCGAAAAAATATCCACCCCATTCCATCCCTCTATATAAATGCCAAACCCTAGAAAGCTAGCCATGCACCTAAACCCTAAAACACCAAAGTTAATTCAATTAATTATCAAAAATGTTCCTCCCACTCCTCTTCCTTTTCACAATCCTATTTTCCACCTCAAATGCATCCGTGCAAGACTTCTGCGTCGCCGACCTGTCGCAGCCCGACGGACCGGCCGGATATCCTTGCAAGAAAGCCGCCAGCCTTTCCGAAAAAGATTTCGTTTATTCCGGCCTCGGAGTTACCGGAAATACCACCAATCTCATCAGTGCTGCAGTGACTCCGGCATTTGTAGCCCAATTTCCCGCTGTGAACGGTCTAGGCATATCCCTGGCCCGGTTAGACCTAGCCGTGGGCGGTGTTATTCCAATGCACACGCACCCTGGTGCATCCGAGGTCCTAATTGTTGTACAAGGGACAATTCTTGCTGGATTTATTTCGTCCTCGGCAAATACGGTTTACTATAAATCCCTAAACAAAGGGGATATTATGGTATTCCCACAAGGGTTATTGCATTTCCAAATAAATTCTGGAAAAGGACCGGCTCTTGCATTTGTTAGTTTTAGTAGTGCTAGTCCGGGTCTCCAAATTCTTGATTTTGCCTTGTTTGGGAATGAATTGCCGACGGAATTAGTGACCAAAACTACTTTTCTTGATGCTGCTGTAGTGAAGAAGCTCAAGAGTGTTCTTGGTGGGACTGGTTAATTAAGTTCATCCTCTAATAAATATTTTGAGTCACTTTACTTGAATTAATTTCTTCTGAATTTGTTAAACACCTTTTTTATTTTTTGTGTTTCTTCTTGTCATTGATTCAAGATCACCTGTAAGAATAAGGTTCTTCTATTTTGTACTGGTAGTTGTACTAGTTTAATTTGTACGTTTATTATTAGTATATCATGACCTGGAGTCCTTAGTGAAGTTCTTCTTCTTCTTTATTATTTTTGGCTTATTTTTGTTTTCGATTTCAAAAACGAAAGTTCAATGAGTTCAATAATCAATTATATTTTTAAGAACATAGATATTGTCATGTTATTTGAACAAGTTTTCGAACACATAAGCTCAATATATAGTTATACATACACTTGCACATTATATATAACACCTGTTATATTTAGAATTCAAATAGTCTAGCTCATTTTACTTTTTAATATGCATCTATATTAAGTAATGAAAGACCTAACTAGACATAAATTAATACATAATGCTTTTTATGATTGTTTTTCAATTTGAAATTTTGCCCTAATGTTACGTTTTGATTGTAAGAATTAATTAATGAATGTTGAGAATAGAATGACTCGTTTATATGGAATGAAAAAAATTTTGTTTGATTGTTCCAATATTGGAATTAATTGAATAAACCATTTTCATTCATGCCAAATTTGTGAATGGAGGGTATGAAATGACTCATTCCGCTCTTCATTCCATTCACTTTTCTATTTCATTCATTCATCAATTCTATTAATTGAATCCATACTTAACATAAATATTAAATGTGAAATGAATTATAGTCAAAGTGTGTCGTTATAAGGAATTAAATTTTTGAAGAGGAATCATACGGAAACAAGTGCATATTTATAGAGTTTATGTCTATAAATAAGTTTCATATAATGTGAGTATGAATATTTAACTCAATAGACACATGAGTACCAAATTAAATAGAAATCATTCTAATAGATTTCTACCATCAAAATGAAGAAAGTTTTGAGATAGGAATAATATGTATATATGGTATATAGACTATGTCACAACGAGATACCACCTTATCTCCTTATGTAAATATGTGGTCCAAGCTTGATCTCAGGTCATGAGTTTATCTTTAAAAGTGTTACGTTGGGTTACATAATTATAAAAAGTGTTTTTAAAAATATTTATGACAAATCTAATATAGTTGTGCATGTGTATGAGATCTTATCTTTTTTTAATAATTTAAGGATAATTTTAAGTCAAAAGCACAAATTTTTTAAAGTTCTTCGCACCAAATATATTTTTATTTTAATTTAAAAGTAATTTTAGTCCACACAGAAATTACTGTTTAGTAGCTATCCAGTTTATACAAGTCGTCTTTACAAAAGAAATATAAAAAAACATCCCTCCAGTAATAAATATAAGAAATTGACAGCAATTATGTATGTTGATCGATAAGAAAAATGAGAAAGATGTATCCTTAATTAATATATATACATTGTGCACAACAATTTACAATATTTACAGCTGATCAATTGATATTGCATGGAAATTAAGATAACAGTAAGGTTGTATATCAGCTCATCTCCCACGGCCACCAGATAGACCATAGTGGAACTATGAGAAAATGTGTTTTCCATAAAAGATGGATAAGGCATGCCAAAATTAATATAATCAAATCCAGCTTGGTGATGTGCATATGTTAGGCCAGGGACAGTTATGCCAAGGGATGATATTTCCATAGCCATCCAACTACTGCACAACTCGCTGCCTAGTCAGTACTGGCACTGAATTAGAGCAAATCAAACCAAGCTTTAATTAAATCATCTGGGGCCGCTTGTACTTCTGTCTGCTTTTCTCCACAAGCAAAAAAGCCCCAAAAGAATACACATCACTGCTAGTTGTGGCCTTAATTTCCAGTTCTAGTATGTTCAGGGGCTAAATACAACAACGTGCATGGGTACGTAGTTTGAGGGTCTGTTCCATGATCATATAATCTTGTAAGCCCAAAATCGCCTAATCTTCCATTTAATTCACAATCTAACAACACATTTAATTACTAGCGCGTTGACATCTCTATTATTAATCACCACTTGCATGCTCCCGTGCACTCTTGATGTAGATAATTAAGCCTTACTGCTACGCCTTTGATGACGGTGGCTAGCTCCAATTGAGGAGGGTGAGCTTTGGTTGATCATATAGCAACTAACTTGTCCAAACTTCCATTGGGCGTATAATCATAAACCAAAAGCAATTCACCTTTTCGCCAATGCTGACAATTTCCTCATTCCTAGCTTGTCTTGATTCATGTGATACAATTGTAAAATAATTGTAGAATAAGTTGTGTTTATAACATTATTCATCTTCAATATCAACTGTCCTTTTAGCCAAAAAAACTGACACATTAAAAGCAAACATGATAATTGGATTAAAATATTATCTAATTTTCATGTTAAATTTTTATATCCTATTATCAATTTTTGGCACATTAATTTATCCTCTCTCCAAAAATACATGAACTTTCATTCGCTGTAATTCCTAGTTAACAGCTCACAAATTGTCTAAATGAGAGAAAAGTTTGGGTCCTCATTTAAAGCTGATTAATCAATTCAGTGACTACCTGTGGGCGGGGTCCGATTCTAGCTCCAGCTTTTGATAGTTTCTGTTCCTAGCCAATTTCAAACCGCCCATAGCTCCGCATCTATTCAGTGAACATGATTATATATATATATATATATATATATATATATATATATATATATATATATATATATATATATATATATATACACAGAAAGGATCAAGAACATAATTTTTAAATAGCATAATTCCTTAAGTAGCATAATTTCATCAAAACGACGTCGTTTTAATGGGACGCGGTGGCATTTTTGTAAATACCATGCCACCGCGTATTTACAAAAATGCCACCGCGTCCCATTAAAACGACGTCGTTTTGATGAAATTATGCTACTTAAGGAATTATGCTATTTAAGAATTATGCTCTTGATCCTTCCCGTATATATATATATATATATATATATATATATATATATATATATATATATTTGTCTGGCCCCAAACTGCAAATTGGATGGACTTAATTCTATTCCATTTTTGACTTAATTCTCCCTCATCCCTTCTTCCAGCTAATTGCATCAACTTCATATGCACATCTAAGGCTGTAAAATGAGTAAATAGTTCGGGTTCGATTCGTACTTGCTCGACTAAAAGTTCGATTCGAGCTCGACTCGAAATATAAATGAGTCAAATATGAACACATTTTAAAGTAAGATAAATTACTTGAACCTCCTCAAATTATAATTTTCTATTTATACTCGGATCATATCCGTTAGAAAAGTCCAAATTGCTCGGGCTTGATTCGGAATCGTGTTCGACTCGGTAGCTAAATGAGCATCAATCAAACCTTATTTTATACTCGATAAATTTATGTAAACTAAATCTGAGCAACTCAATACTCGGATCGACTCGATTCGTTTACACTCCTCTCAATTCAGTATTCTAACACAATTGTAATTAATAGAGCTTATGCATATAGAGAGAGAGAGTTATTTTAATGTTTAGGGCTCACGAGATATATAGTGGAGTATATAACTTGCTGTATGAATTTTTCTTATTAATATTTTAATAAAATTTAATTGTACAAATGAAAAAACATGTAAAATTATATAATTTTGTATTAAATTTTGAGGATGTAGAATTAATACCCCTAATACAACCGTTAAATAAATATATTATTTTACAACTTAAATTTTATTTCTATTACTATGAAGTTGTTGACACATTGAATGATAATGGCTTGAATATATGATCTGATGCGAATATATATTGTATAGAAATAATGCTACTATGATAAAAAATGTCACATAATGTTCATATACACACATGTATATTGCAGGCCTCACATGTCAGACGGAACCCCACAGTATGCATGTGTGTATATATACGAACATTACGTGACTTTTTTTACATGTGATAGTAGCTTTGAGAATAATAATGTAATTATTGCATTACAAAACAATGTAGTATGTCATCTCTTTGGATAGTGAAGGAGTACTTCTTAATTATTTTTATTTTTATTTTTTGTTTTGTGAACAGCCAAAAAAAAAGGCTGGAAATTTTATTTATTATTGAAAATATAATTTTACAGTTTACTTACACGGCTGGAAAATTTAATTAATGAAAACAGCATACAAGAATGTTAAAAACCATACCAATTTAGCTAAACCATGGGCATGCCTATTAATTGTACTACTTATTTAATTTATCTTTGGTTAGTTATCTTGTTTTTCATATATCTACAATTAATTATTATTTTTTAAATATCAATTGTACTATTTGGAGTACTATTTACACCTTTCGTTTCAAAATAAAGATATATTTAAAAAATAACAAATATATAAATAGAGAATAATGGTTAAAATAAATTTACATGTTTTGTAGATATATATATTTCTCTGTTAAGAATAATTGACATTTTAGTATCAAGCACGTTAAAAATATAATAAATATTTTGTTATATAATTTTGAGTGATCAAATAAGCAACTTTTCTTTAAAATTTACAAGCCACGTACAAAAAGGAACACAATTAAAAAGGATGCCAGGGAGTAAAAACATATAAAAATTATGAATAAAGATACTGAGGGAGAATCGGCCAGGTGGGCTGGCGATGGCAAAGAGAGAAGAAGAAGAGCTGGCTGGTTGTGGGCAAATGTTAGAGAGAGAAAGTAGAGAGAGAAAGAATGCCAGTCTGTCATATAACCTCCCCTGTCTTTCTCTCTCCACCTCTCTCTCTCTCTATATATACATACATGCATACAGCTAGCCAGTGATATATATAGACAAATAAATACACATAAACCCTTCATTTTTTTCTTCAAAATTGGGTCCCCAGCTTCTCATTTTGTTTGGATTCTTAGAGAATTGGCTTCATAATCATGAGTCTCTTCGGTCTCGGAAGCAGGTCTTTTTCCAACATTTCAATTTCTCTAATATATATATATATATATATATATATATATATATAACAGTATATATGTATGTTATTGCATGTATCATGTATATATGATTGTATGTGACCTTGTATTGGATTGTTGTTCCACAATTTTTTGATTTTTTTTTCACAGGGAGAATTTGTAATGATCATGAATTTGTTTTTGTATATGTAATTTCGTTAATTATATTTAATTCGAGATGAATAGATGAAATTGTTAAATGGTAAGTGATGAGTTGATGGTGATTATTCAATCTCAATTGATGGTGATAGTGATTGTTGATGACATTTCAATTAGATTGGCGATATTAGATAAACATTTTAGTATGATTATGTGGTCACAGTATTGATACATTTTGATTTAATTATTTTGTAGGGTCAGCCAAAAGAGAAAAAAGAAATAAGCTAAAAATAAAACCTTTTAATATGCCTAAGAATACTTTTCAATTAATGCCTGATATATAGATGGTAATTTGAACATCTGAGCACTTTGAGGGCTGATACATTAGATCATAGATCAAGCTAGTTTTCGAACGTCTTCAATAGAGATTCAAATATTTTCATGATCATATGTTTAAAAATAGTATCGTTTTGTTCAACATCCCAAGACTTGAATTTGGCAAAATCGATCAATGGTCATTTTGTACCATCGAGTCGAGTTTCATTCAAGTTATTTTGCACGTCCATGCTCTTGCATTACGTGCTACAGACACCACCTAAATTAAATACTCTCTCCGTCTCAGGACAAAAGTCCTTATTACTATTATAAGTAGTCCCAAGTTAAATGTCTATTTACCTTAAATAATCTATTTTTAAAAATAATTTGCTTATAATACCATTAATATTAATTGTCATATTTCTATCCTCTATGAATATTTATGGAACGTCACTAGTCATGTGTAGAAAACTATGCAATTAAATGATAATTTATACATGGATAATTTTGTCATTTATCCTCTTCCTTAATATGTGTAAAAAGTCAACCAAGACTTTTATCATGAATGGAGAGAGTATATGTTAGGACGGCCTTATAAAAAATAGTACAGCTTTTCGTTCTAAGCATAACTAAATCTTTTGCATAAGCGCACATGTTATCGAAGTCGATATGATGTCAAGCAATCAGACACAAGAAAGATGTCAAGTTTTCCTGCTTTTATGAAAATTTGGCATGATTGAATATCTCTAAGGAATGGTACACCAAACTGTTTTTGAAGGAAAACTAAATTTTGGCACTTGGAGGTTGTTTATCATTTGCTTCAAGTGTCTTATGTGGTGCACCCTGGAAGCTGAATGTGATTAAAGCACAATGTTTGACGTAGCTATAATTGTGCCGTTTGGAGAGGTTAAGAATGTCACTCTGGCTTCAGTTCTCTAAGATGCGGAACAAAGGGCAAGTTTTACATATTAGCATAAAAATATGTGATAATAACTGTTCACAAAATCTCCACAATCCTCCTCTTAATACTGACATAAACTATTCATTTTTTATGGTAATTGACTTTAAGTATGTGTTCCAGCACACTCTCATTTTGGGAATTCCAAAGTTAACTCTCTAGATCTCCACTGAGGATTGACTTACATGTTTAAAGGTGGACATAGACATCAAAATATTGATTTGTAGGTGTACATTGAAGTTGATAAGGTCTGCAGTGTTATATATTAGTTTCTTCATGTTGATAAAGGAGACTTTTGTTAGACAGTATTGTTCTCAAATGACGTTTTCACCAAGTAATGTTATCTTTTTATTGTATGCCTTCAAGAACACAATATAAATGTTCTGTTTATCTGATTGTTCCGAGTTCCGACCTGTATGTGTGCAGAAATCAGAAGACATTTCGACCTAAAAAGAATGCTCCATCAGGGAGTAAGGTAGGTGCCTTACCTTAAGCTCATGAAGTGATAATAGGCAACTCTTTGCCTTTTGGTAATGTTATTCCTTGTTTGTTGTACAGGGTGCACAACTTCAAAAACACATTGATGCTACCCTTGGTAGCGGCAATTTGAGGGAAGCTGTTCGCCTACCCCCTGGAGAAGATCTTAATGAGTGGCTGGCAGTAAATGGTAAGATTTCGTACTCAAGTTGTTTAACTATTAGAGTGTTTAATTACGAGGATCTCATGATACTTTGTTGAAGTTTTAAGTCATAATTTGTATGTGCTAGCCTATGATGTCAAAGTCTCATTTTATATACAACTTTCTGATATGCTTGTAAGATTCAAAATGACATTGTAATTAGAACAAAATCATTATATGCTTTCCTTATTCACGAGGATTTGCTAGTGATAGAAGCCAATTTGGGAAATAGATCATTTTACTCTAGAGAAAACGCTGTTTTTCTGTTTTATCTCAACGTGCTTGGTGCCCCAGTTATGTGCATATGATTCTTTCTTTCTTGACAAGTGAACACCTGACATCAATATTAGATCTACATTGACTGATTTAAATTGCAATATATATTCAATTTTTGGTCATGTTTTCATATAGTTTGGTTTTTCCCCTACAGCGGTTGACTTCTTTAATCAGGTGAATATCCTTTATGGAACTCTTACGGAATTCTGCACAGTATCAACCTGCCCGACGATGACTGCAGGAGCAAAGTAACTTTCTAAGTCTTATCATAAGTGCAATGATGGTGTTTGTTATATGCTATAAATCATTCTTTATTACCCTTTATGAGCTTTGTTGGATGGCTTGGCCAGTTCTATTCTGGATACATCACTGAGACCTAGAGAGCTATTTTTCTTGAAGGATATAGATTGTTTTAGGATTTATCAAGAAACTGAAAATACAAGACTGGGTCAGTAATAATGGCTTATCTGTTTTAAGCACAAATTGCAGACGGAAAGAAAAAGGAAGAAGAGGAGGAGGCTGAATGCATGCTTGAAAATGTTAATGAACATTGGCTCATTAGAAAAATTATTAGGCAAAACAAAAACCCTTCAAATACACCGTCATTATTTGGGTAGGGACTCAAGTTGGTGAATGTTCATAAATAGTTTTTTTTATTTATGTCCTTAATTTAATGTAACCCCATCATCAATTTTTTTTGGCTTGTACACGCATATATGGTAGATTTGGCCTTAGATCATTATATGTGGATGCCAGACTTTTAACTGTTTACTATATTATTACCTTTTCGTGATCAAGTGAAACTAGTTAAGCTTTTGGTGAGAAGTGAGATTCAGTATAATCATTCATCAATTAACACTTGGAGCAACACTAATTTTGTTCTGATGCATTCACATCCAAAGTCCTAAATTAAAACTTATATCTATGCAGATATGAATATCGATGGGCTGATGGAGTTACTATAAAGAAACCCATAGAGGTATCTGCTCCCAAGTATGTGGAGTATTTGATGGATTGGATTGAAGCTCAGCTGGATGATGAATCAACTTTTCCTCAAAGATTGGGTATCCTATATATTTTTAAAGTAGTTAGGGCGTATGAATTATAACCAAAGAACTTGGTTTTTCAATTCAATTCGCTTGTTTTGCAGGAGTACCATTTCCACCCAATTTTGTGGATGTTGTGAAGACAATATTTAAGCGGTTGTTTCGTGTATATGCCCACATCTATCACTCACATTTCCAGAAGATTGTAAGCCTGAAGGAAGAAGCTCATCTCAACACTTGTTTTAAGCATTTTGTTCTCTTCACATGGGTAAGGCCCTGTTTTGAATGGCCACAGGAGAAAGCATTGTCCTCATTCGATATTTCTTCATCTTGATTTTTAACCCTTTTTTTTATTAAAAAAATAATGCATTCTAGCTAAGTTTAACTTATTTATATAAAAAAAAGTTTTTATTGCTTCTTGTCTCAAGTTGGAAGGAGGCGTTTGGCATTGAAGGATGGAGGGCATGATCCTATGGACCCTCATCCTCTGAAATCTCTAGGCAAAAATCTACTAATCCATTACATCTCTCTCATTTGTTTTGGGCCTTTTCTATTTATTTTTCTTTTAAAATTATTATACGAAGATATATATATATATATATATATATATATATATATATATATATATATATATAATAGTGCAGCTTCTTAAAAGAAAGCATTCCACTTCCAAACACCCCCCTACTCTATTAGTAGTTTCATCCGATTTTTTCCACTGTTAAAGACCCAACACTCTGTCCCCTCATCTTTTATGTATGTTTTATTGACTATACACAACAATATTTGGTATTTCTAATTGATTATGTTAAACACAGGAATTCCGCTTGATCGACAAGGGGGAACTTGCACCTCTCTATGAACTTGTTGAATCCATTCTGCAGTTGTAGTGACTCAGTATCCAGCTTTGCAGTGACTTTTTTTTCTGGTAAGGAAAGGGAAAAAGATGAAAAATGGAAAAGCCCATCCGTGGGTAAAGACCTTGTATTGAAGATGAACTCTCTAACATTCGACCATCTCTGTTAGTGCCTTGTGAATTTTGTTCTTTCATTCTTTTGTTATCTGTATGCATTTTTGTGGCAATTTTTTCTTTCCCCAATACATGTTTTGCTGCTATGATTGCTCAAGTAATAGTGAGCATAATTATTCGTGTCTCCAGAGAAAACTAAACATACAACTAAAGAAATAAAACTCAGAGCTCATAAACCAAAACCAAGTCGAGATAATATAGCTCATGCCTGGCACTACCAAGGTTGTACGTAGAACTTTTAACTAAAAGAGATGTTCCCTCTTGAAAAATAACATGATTACTGAATCACTACACTGAGGTAGGTCTTTTAATTTCCTTAGTAGAAGGGACGATCACTCTGCTTGCCAAAAATGCCAGGGCCATAAGTTGAACGAATCACATCGACGAGGAGGGGAAATTGTAACAAGACGAAAGAAGTGATTGGTAGAGAGGCTAATGCAACCACCAATGCCAGTTGCCATTCCATCCTTGGCTCAAACATAAGATAAAATGTAGCACTGAAGGACATCATCATGGTAGTTATAGAGAAGAAAAGGGTAACAAGTCCGAAAATTAATCTCCTCGGTAGAACGAGGAGAAAGTCGGATTCTGCGTAGCGCGAAGTGAGGATGGACAAGAACATTAGCAATGAAGTACAGGATGTGAAGAGAGAGACTGCATCTGTAACACCAAAGATTGTAAAGGCCTTTTCTTTGTTTAAATTCGGGAAGCCATCCTTGTCGACGCCACCAGGTACAGTAATGGATGCTGCAAATGTTATGGTCACAATGAGTGCTGTTGCGATTGTGCAGGAATTCGCGGTGTCTTTCATCCATTTCTCTCCTTTTATTACCAAATCTTTGTGCTCCCGCGTAAATACCATTGCAGGTGTTTCTTCATCTGAGTTTAGCTTTTCATTGTAGGTTGGGATCACAAAATTTTGAACTTCCTGCATGAAATATTCCCTAGAATTAGTTTGAATGGATCCAGGGATAATTAAGGACAATACGGTTAAAGAAGTTGTTACCTTAAACCATTGTATCTCGGATTGCATTTGTAGAGCTGCCCCAGGAACAAGATTGAGTTTTTTTGGAGGGGCTAATCTTGCAGCTAAATGCAAGATAGTGTTTCAGATTTGTCTATAAGCAATGTTGTGTATTGCTTATAATCGGACATCTGATAAATGAGATTGAAAATGTTCTCAGAGCGGTTAATAACTGCCGTTTCAAATATGTAATACCCGTCTTCATCCCTAGAATATGCTGCATCTGGAAATTCGCCCACAATCGTTTCGACAACCTCATGAATACCCAGCTTTGCTGCCACATGAATTGGTTTTGCGTATAGTGATAAACAAGATGTTGCATTATTTAATGATCTGATTTTCTTGCACAAGATTTCAACAAGATGAAGCGCTTGATAGTGCATCAGTTTTGTGTTTTCTATGTGCTTCATTCGTGGTACTGCAACCAAAAGTTTCAAACCATGCTTTTGACAAGAATCAAAGATGATAAATTCTTTGGAAATGCTCTTTCTATATTTAATTACTTTCACTTGTGCTTCTCTGCTTACCTAAAAATTTGATGGCTTCCCAAAATATCATATGCAACTTTTGCCAGACTGCACAAACAAATGGAATAAAGAATATAGGATCTATAACGATGGTTTTTCACGTGGAAATATCCATTTTCAAGAATTAATGTGGATAAACTGAAGGGACAATTTTACATTTTAGTCTTCTTATTTTAAATATATTATAAATTCTTGACATGGCAGCCATGACCTAATATATGGACCACCATTACAAATCTTTCCAATGCTAGTAAATCTAAGTAATAATTGATATGGGTTTATGCTCTGAATTTAGATGGTTGAACTGGAAATTTAAGACGAACCAGAGGTGTAGATGTTTTCTCGGAACAATGGACTTGTGCCAGACATCTGCGGAAACACTTTAGAGTTGCCAAATGGATCTTCAATGTCACCTTCATCATGCTTGTTTAAGTAGTCCCCAAACTTGACAGGAACACCTTCAAGATGAAATATATATGTTGCTTTTATCAAGAATATGTACAATCATATAATTGAGTTGCGATTTTAATGTTTTGAAAATCAAATATTTCACATAAAAGAGAGTGCTACTCCATGCGGAGATATTATAATTAGCACATCAAATATTAAAGACTCTTACGACTAGCTCGATCAGGTAATTCAAATAGAAAGCCAACGGGGATATGATTATCTCAGGATTTATAGGATATTGGTACTAATAGTCACAAATGGCCGCATGCAGGAGCCATGGCTTTGTTTGTAGTTTGGTGATGTTCTAAGGTTAAGATCTTGTTTTTTGAGTCCTTTTTTGATGTTTAGAGTTTGTATTTCCTGATGTATATAGGATGCAGACATGAAGTTGGTATTTTATAGCCAAAAATAGTTTTCATTAAAACCAAAATATAGAGTACATCAAATTATCAATAAGATTTGGACCCAACCAAAATTACATTAAACAATCTAATGAACCATTTCTATACACCTAAAAATAGCCATGGCCTTCTTGATACCCATTTCTATACACCTCCCATCTAAACGAACTGCATTTTATTTTCTCCACAGTTACCTTCCAACAAACTACCTCCTTATTGAAAATCCTCATACCACCAACCAAAAATTCAAGACCAAATTCTCTAAAGCCCACACACATTGAATCAGCACATGATCTACGCTTTCCACATTAGTTCCACACCACAAACACATTATTCTAGAACTGTCATTTAGAACCTTCCTTCTGAACAAAAACTCCTTTGTTGCAAGTGAATCCTGAACAGCAAGCCATAGGAAAGATTGGATCTTAGTTTGGACTTCCTTCCTCCATACACAATTTCTCCATGAAACAATCCTGTAGCCCTCTTTGACTCTCTATAACTTGAGTGTATGTTTTAACAGCGAAAGATCGACCACCCATCTTTTCCATGCTTCCACAATAGCCTGTCCTCAATCCCATTCTACAATGTTACATTTTTTACCAACTCTTGAAGATGTTTTTCTTCCTCCTTTTCCCACTCAAACAAATCTCTCCTCCATTTAAAACCCCACAAATTATTATTCCCTTTCTTAGACATACTTTGATGTAAAGTTGCTTCCTTTGAATTTGACAATAAAAATAATGTTGGGAACCTATCCTTAAATATCATAGAACCACACCGCATATCCATCCAAAATCGCACAGACCTGCCATCCCTGACTTTCCATTCCCAACATGAATTATCCACCAGCACTTCAACTCCACTACCAACTCCTATTAACATAACGCCCTTCCACACTCTACACATTTTGTTTAGGTTAGCACACCGATCATGCAACAAATTAGATTCTCGCCAATTGTATTTGTAAGACCCCACTCTTCTCCATAAAGAATTTTTTCAACATTATACCTAGCCTCCATCACCATTTGCTTAGAAGGGCCACATTTTTATCTTCAAGAGACCCCATGCCCATACCTCTAATTAAGCTTTACTCCAGCATACTTTTCTCCATGCATGCCACTTTGTTTAATTTTCTGGTCTCTGTACTACTTCCCCATAGGAAATTCCTCCTATTTTTTTCCAGTTCCTTAATCACCTTCTTTGGAGCCTTAAAAACCGACATGTAATACAGAGGTAGTCCTGATAGAGCTGCTTTAATCAAAATCATCCTAACTCCCACCCAATGAGATATTTTTATTCCAGCCAGATAACTTGATTCTACACTTCTTTAAAATTGCTCCCATGTAGCCATTCTATGAGGACTGCTTCTTGTACAATCTTGTATCCAAGTCTTTTGGATACAAATTGGTGGATTAATGAATCTATTTTTTGCTAATGAAAAAAAATTAAAATAAAATAGAAAGCCAATGTTCATAGGCAAGGCTAAACAAAGTCCTCAAATCAATAATTAAAATCCGTCGTCTCATTTTCTATATATTCATCTACCGTCCAACTTTCATGCATGGCGTTCTCGCGTAATTCTTGACCACTACAAATTAAGTTAACTGATAAATAAGGATTACGTGACAACAATACGTGGGGGTGAGACAACAGATGGGATGAAGATAAAAATAAATTTGCATTAATTGCTTTACAAAGCAAGACTAGTAAGATATATAGTATTGTAAAAAGATAAAAGATAACACAGAGTTGGAGAAAACTAACTAGAATAGATTAAGCATTGCCAGATGTTTAGATTACTTCTGCTTGGGAACGCAGATGCCTTTCTAGCTATTGCTTGTAAAGCATAGTCGCCCTTTTCGGTCTTCAACATAGCCAAACTAGGGTAGTGTTGAACCAAAGCCAATGCCACATCTGTAAAAGTAAAACAACTATATTTAATTTTTAATTAGTAATTCTTTCATGTTACTCACTGGAATTGAATCATGTTAAACAAAGTAACCATCAATTATTATAATAGTATATTATAAGCACATTGCTCCAACATAATTATGGACTCAAGTGCAAAACTGTACTCTCTGTGTTTGTGCATGCTTGTGTAATATTTTTCATCATTGAGTTTAAAAATTTTGTAAACCTCTCTCTCAAGATACACTTATTATTACAAAACTCTACCTTTAAACTAATAGTTAGAAGTGAAAATCTGACTCAAAAATACAATTTTGCACTACTATATAACCTTTGAGCGAGGGTTTAGGTTAAGTGGATTAAAACCGAGGGGCCAATTTCACATTTCAGTATTTTGTATGAGAATTTTATGTGAGGTTTAATTTTCGGCATGTAACACATGATTGATTCTTCTGATCTTAAAAGCAAGCATGAATAAATACATATCCAAATAAAAAACTCACCAAAGAATCCAGAATCGATAACACTAACCAGAAGTTCAACACCACATCCTCCAGCTAAGGATCTAGGATCAATGTCATCCTTATAATGGCAAGCTAACAAATATACAAGTGTCTTTGTGGGCATTTAGAGCAGCCCTATGAACCGGCAAATAACCAAAACTGTGCCTAATATGAAGCAAAGATCGATTCTTTTTCACCAAGACAATCGCGGCCTCAGTGTTACCAACCAGAGCAGCAATGTTAAGGGCTGTGTTGCCGTACTCGTCTTGCATAGCCAGTGCATCAGCTGGCATCAAATTAACCAAATTTTTAACAAAATGAATTGCTTTTCCTCCTGTCCCACCTACTACATGAAGAGCTGTTTTAAAATCCTTGCAAATTCTGGCTCTGACTGCGTCTTTGTGTAGGTCAAAGAAATTTTTGGAACTCTCCCAATCGCCTCTTAGTGCAGCCTTGTAGAGTGGTAGGTACCAGGTTAGGTCTTTCTCTTCTAGTGCTTCCATTGGTGTTTCTGACCATGTAATTAATTTGTACATATATATGGATAAGTTGTAAAGCAAAAACTGATCAGAAGAAAATGAAAATGAAAATGAAAGGTGGAAGTGTAATGCAAATATGAGAATATATTGATGACGTGACACATTATATATACTTAAGAATAATGTCCATAATATATATTTATAGGAAAAAATGTGATCGGTCATAACCAAGTTTGATTAGAGTTACTTAATAAAACGATAAAATTTTGTATAAATTTAAAATTATAATTTTTTTTAATAAAATTCCAAAATAAATAACTTAATCCTATTTTGCAAAAATACGTGTTTTTTGTTTAAGACAATTATTCATAATATATATATATATATATATATATATATATATATATATATATATATATATATATATATGACACAGTATAAAAAATGAAGAAAGTAGTACTCAAAAGACAAAAAGTAAGATTTAATTTTATACCTTCAAGAGAGTACAAATGGCAAATTCTTAGAATATCTTGAAACTCGCATCAAATACAAATATCCAAGATCCATGCTAGTATTGTTTTTCACGTAGAGAGAGAAGAAAAGAAATTTCTTTTTGAGTCTTTGTTGAGCTTTTGTCAAGTAGAAGATAAGAACTTAAAAGCAATATATAGAATGTGTTGAAAGAGAGTGGGTGATGGATAAATGAGCCTCGAAGAGAAATCTACGGTAAAAGAAGATTTCTTTAATTATCGCTTTATATATTAATTCCCCATTTGTAAGATTGATCAAAGAGGTCACATCCTGCTGTGCTAGCGTCCTTTTTTTGAGTTAGTGGATGTATATAACATTTCTTCTGACAAATTAAATGCAACAAAAAAATTATGCACATAAGTCCATGAACAATAAACATTTCCTAAAAATATGTATAATATAAATGTCGAGATGACTTCCTTAGATTTCTTAAATGCTTGTGCTGTTGTGCATAATTTAGATTGTTCTAATGCATCCTGTTGAACATTCTAACGAGCTAAAACGAGTAATTTATAAAAATTATATACCGAGTCTCTAATAATTTTTTTTTCTAATATAATTTGTTCGATGTGGAACTTTGTCTCCCACACGGACTCGTCAATCCTCTTACCTTTTTATTTATTCCAATTTAATGTTGCACCCTATATGATAAATATAATAGAGAAACTTATACTAAATTAATCTTGTCACAAATTACATAGAGATTCAAAGATATATATTTTGGGAAAATCTAACTTAAATTCACCAAAATATACCATATATGTAATATACCTAAATAATAATATTTCAAATATAATTACTAATATGTTAAGACTATACGTGCTATCTGTCACGATCAATGTGATACGGCTGCAAGATTACCCACATTTTCTATAATATCTTTAAAATTCCAAATATATGTATGCATGTCTATATATATATATTGAGGTAGGCCATCTACATTTAGTTTTTTGTTGTTTTTGTTAGGGGAGGGGGAGGGGGAGGGGGAGGGGAAGAAAGGGGAGATCTACAAATAGTTGTTGATGAGTATAAATAGTGATAAATGAGGAAACTAAAGGAAAAAAAATATGTATGCATATATGTCAACTGGATTCCCTCGTTAAACTAGCATTAATTCTGATAAAATGAAGCATATATAAGTACAGAATTTTGTATGCATACCTTCTTTGAAAATCTCAACTTCAGCAACCTCTTTAAGGGATCTAGATATGGACATTTCTTGGATCGATCAGGTATAATATAAGGATGAAGATATATTTATATATCAAGAGCTTCGGGCGGCAAGCTCGATCTGTTAATTAATTGAAGAATTATGGTTGGTGATTTCTTCTTTTATCACGAGTTTCCACTTAACATGCTTGCAGCACATCGAATAATTTCTATTTTTATCCACATGAAACTTTTAGGGTTTCTTACTTGAGAAAGCGAAAGTTTCAAGAAACAACACTTATATTATACCTTTCTTAATTTCTCGACTTACTACTTCTGACACATATTTATTCACCCAAAGGAAAGGAATTAACAACATGCTTACGCTTTGTAATATTCTTTTCATTACACTTTTTATTCAATTTCTTCCGTTACAAATGTTAGTTAGTGATGATATTAATTAGTACGTACACAATTATTTGTGAAGAGCATACCTTGTTGCTAAGTTTAATATTTTTTTTTATTAAATGTATATTAAAAGGAATTTAATGAAAGGATTAGTGGAGAGAATTTTAATTCTTTTTTTAAGAAAAAGCCTTAAAAACTAATTTATCTTACTAAATTAAGTTCTCATCAAGCCAAGCCAAATTCATTCAAACTTTCTCGACGATATAAAGTTTCTGATAAATTAAATCATGCTGTGAGGTGAGATGTGAGGAGATTTGGTTTCCTCGTTTAGTACTCGGGGATGATGTGTCAGATTAACCACAGTTAACAATTCATTTGGGAGGGTAATATGAAAAATTCTTCTCTCCAAATTCGTAATTCCAATCAATAAAAAAAGTAATTCCCTCTCCAAAAAAAAGTTGAAATCAAATATGAGGAATATTCCCACAAAAAATAGAGTAGACAAGTTGATAAATTAGTGCTAAAAATAATGGGATACATTAATTATAATTTTTATTGAATTATAAATGGATTTTACATATTAATATGTGAATATAATATTCTATATTAATGTACCAAAAGAAAAAAAAACGGTTATTTGTTTGGACTCTTGGTATATATCTCACTTATTTTTCAAACCTGTATAGTGTTTGTATTCATATTTTATCTCTTCAATCCCATTATATATCCACCACTACTTCCTAATGTCTCTCTCACCCACTAAATATTGTATTTCTACTTGTAAAATTTGCACCTAGTGAATTTTAATTGGGGATGACATTAATAATTGAATTTATGTTAATTAATATGACAAATTAATAAATTATTATTGCAATTATTAATAGTTGATCTAATGATTTGTACTTGTTCACTCGTTGCAAAAACTTTCTTTTGTTGCTAATCTTTTTAAGCAACTAAATTAATTGGTAGGAGATGAAAATTAATTTTATAATGTTTGCATAATGCGTTCCCCGCATTATTTTCTCCATTACAAATGAAATGGAGACTCTTCGTTCTTGGTATATTTCCCATCATCATTATCTATCTTTCTCCATGATGTCACACATTTTAAATCTAGACCATAAAATGGAGAGCTTTCAATTCATTTGAAATAGAGAGGATCCTAATTCGTATTTCATACACTTGCAAATGAGCAAATCTATAGCAACATGTTGCATATTACATGTAGAGTTGGATTTACAACTCTCGCCTATGGGCAATTCCATGCAGTTGTGGCAGTCTATAGCATGCACTAAGATGCATGTTGAATCCAGAGTTTGATTAATTTGCAACTAGATCTCTCTTATAGGAAATTCCATGCAATTGCAAATGAGCGATCCTTCTTTGGCAGTCTATTTATAATATAGCACCCAAGTTGCATGTTAATGAAATAAATTTTCACATATTTTTGATATTTTCACGTGAGAAGAAAGCGAATCTCCATGTTAATGCGAAGATAGTACTCCCCAGCAAATTTTAAAACCAATGGCATCATTGGTTTCCTCCAAAAGCGACGTGTCGTATGCACTTACGTACGAATGGTGAGTGCATCGTGCAGTTTATGGAATCCGGATCCCTTTCGTATTGCTTTCTTTTACTGATGATGCACACCATTAATGCAACTACATTAATTTAAGTACTGAAGAACCAAAAGTTGTTAAATGAAGAAGAGTGAGGCAACAAAAAATAATTAAAACATAAATTGCATGCATGGATTTCAATTAGAAATTATTGGGAAGCAAATAGATATAATTAATATCGAAGTCCGTCTTTTTTGCCATATCTAGCCGACGGGTAAAACAAGTTGACCATCCAAAAATAAACTTCTATATTACTGTGTGGAGGAGGTTTTTTTACAGTTATTTATTTCAAATGCGAGTGAGAAGTCAAAAACTGAAACTAACTTCCCATTTTGAAACAAGTTCATATTTTGAAGGCAAACATCTCATGATTGTCATCTACTAGGGTTCATGGCATACATGTAAATTTGTGTGTAATTAAAAAATAATTAAGCAATAGATCATGACAAAAGTTACTTACAAAATGACGTGGTTTATTGTGGTTGGTTATTATCACTGGGTTCATCCATAATATATTATGGATCATTCACTAATTACACTATGTCATATCATTTTATAAATTAGTTTTTATAAGTTTTTTGTCACAGTAAACACTCAAAACTAAGGGTGAAAATTGATTGAAAGTTTAATTAAATTGAAAGAAATAAGGTAGTTATTGTGATACATCCTCAAGAATAACTGACAGAAGGCGAGTTTGCTTTTTTAATTCAGGCCATTGATATTTGTTATGAAAAGTAGACATCGTATTAATTTGTAAATATATGCTATGGATCTTTTCAATTTTTTTAATTAATGGATTAAACTTTTAATTTTTTTAATTACGTCTCATTAATAGTAACACGTTAGAAATTGATGATATGACAGCAACATGTGACTAAAAAATGCTTATGTGTAATATTGAGTCTTATTTTAACATTTATTCCATTAATTTCTTATACTAAAAATAGTAAATATAAAATCATTATTATTTTTTTAAAGTAAATTTAATACATTACAAACTCAGCTTAAAACAATCAATATAATGACAATTTTACCCATTTTAGTATAAAAAATTAAGGCCTAAATATAGATTAATTAATACCCTGAACTTTAATTTTATTTCATAATCATTAATAATCAATATAATTAATTTTTCTACCAAAAAAGATAAAATTATCATTAAAAAAATAATAATGGTCTTATATTATCCTTTTTAGTACGAAAAATTAATTGAATTAGCTCAGTTGGTGTGCTAGGCTTCTTGCAAAGCAAGAGTTTTTAGGTTCAATAATTGGCCGTGATCAAGGTAGGGTGTGTATTTAATTTCAGTCAAAACTAGCAAAAATAAATATTACATATAAATATTTTTTAGTCACGTGTCGTTGTTTGTCATCAATTTTCTGACGTGACACTATCAATTAGACTTAATCAAAAAAATTAAAAGTTTAATTCCCTAATTAAAAAAAATTTAGAAGACAGTCCCCAAAGTGGAAAAAAAAATTAAAAATTTAATCCCCTAATTGAAAAAATCGAGAAGACAATCTCTAAAATAAAAAAAATAAAAATTAAAGATATTAATCTATATTTAGGCGTTAAGTTTTTTGTAACGTATTATTGTTCGGACATAATGGAATATAGTAAGATATGAATTGATGGAATGAACATTCTTTTAAACCCAAGGGGTGCTCAAGGAGTAGGGGTGTAAATCGAGCCAAATAGTTCGGTACTCGACTCGAGATCGGCTCGTAAATATAATCCAAAGTTCGAATTCGAAGTTAATCCGAGTCGAATCTGATCCATACTCGTTTTTTGTTTAATGATACACGAGACGAATTCGAGCATATCAGTGTTCGTTCAAATTAGGGTTCGAGTATTTCATTTTTTCTCGAACCATACTCGATACCTGCTCGATGGATCATATTCGAATATTGGTCTGATCCATACTAGTAAGCTAAATATGTGATATTTATATCAATCTTTATCATCTTTGAAGTGTTGTATGAAATTGTGTAAACTTGTACTTGAATAAATCAATGAATTGAATGTAAATTTTTATTACATTCTTTATAATTTCAATACATAAATAAAAGTGAAAAAATTTTATATATAAATATTAGTTAAGTAACCAATTTAGTATGTAGTGGTTTAGTTTTAAGTGAAATGGTTCATATTTGAAACTTGATTTGAAGGCTCATGATTAACTCGCTTTGTAAACGAGTCAAGTACTTACGAGCCGAGTAGGTCCGAGTAATGGTCCGAGTCGAATCTGGCGCAAAAATATAATTCCCTTACCGAATTCGAGTTGAATTCGAGCTCAATTTTTTCGAGTCGAGCCGAATCTGAGCATGAAAGTGTTCGCTGAGATTCGACTCGTTTACACCCCTATCAAGGAGATTTCCTATTTTTCTTGACTTCTTGGGTTATACCTTACGTTAAACACTTTGGAAAAAAATTTCGGAATGCAGCAAGTCGATATGGGAGGTGCATTTTTAAGATCGTTCAGATGGACTTGGTCTTAGTTGATGTGTAAGTTGGTTCGAAAAAAAGAATCCCATTTTAAAATAGCATTTTGATAAAATGATGCATATATATATATATATATATATATATATATATATATATATATATATATATATATATATATAAATTTGACTAAATGTGATATGAAACTTAAACAATTTTGAGTCAGGGGTGATAGGACCCAACCTATTCTTAGGTTATCCCTAGTTTATATGTTCAATGGAGAAAACAAGTCATTGTTGCTGATTGTGTTGTTATCGATGTGGTTCTATATGTATTCTAAGATTACTACATATGTTGCACAATCAAGGTTGAGTTATACTCTAACAAAGTTGTTGTATCACATGTGAAATACTTTGTCTATATGAACTAAAAGTGGAGTCGCTTCTTTTAGAGGGTTAATTGTGATTTATTCTCTTTGAGGTTTATAAAACAGGATTTTGTGCATGACGATAATAGCGCAATGCATTGATCAGAATACTGATCGTGGAGGAGGATTTTGTATGCGTGTGACAATTTCAGTCATGTCATTTAGGGCTTGAGGTTCAATCTGCAGACACTACATGACTTTGAGTTGTTTACACTAAGAGAAGGTTCAATGTTCATCACACCTTTTTTATGCATACAAGCCTTGGATTTGTTTGATAGAAATTATTTGGAAGAAAATTAGTTTTTTCAAACAAGTGGGGATTGTTATATATTGCTCCTTATTTTATACTTTCGGGAGTTGTTATTTGTCATATTTGAGTTTGATAAAACTCATTTGTGGACATAATTAAAATATAAAAGGTGTAGTTTATTGTCCTCTATATGAAGAATACGAGAGTAATTATTCATTTGGTTCAAGCTCAAATCATTTGACTTGTGTTTATTAATGTATAAAGTGAGATATTTGATAAGGGACAAATTTGTTTGTTAAACGTAGTTTGTCTTGGTTC
Source organism: Panax japonicus (assembly GCA_020205505.1). Lineage (NCBI taxonomy): Eukaryota > Viridiplantae > Streptophyta > Magnoliopsida > Apiales > Araliaceae > Panax > Panax japonicus. The sequence continues at coordinate 60,716,910 of CM035108.1, read as the reverse complement.
CATATTGATTAAATAAATGATTACTAGTTGCTTTATAATAAGCATAAGTAGTATAATCTTAATAATTATATGGAACAAAAAAAATCCAATATATTTTGAATCTGACAACTAGTTAATTTAAAAAAAATTACCGCGTCTCTCCATTTTTTCTATTTACATATAATATTATTAATAATTTGTAACTTACATCATTATGACTAATACGTAACTTACAATATTATTTAGTAATAATGTGTAATTAAATAGAATTGACAATAGTTGTGATGCTCCCAAAATAGGTATACATCATCCATCTTGAGTCTTCGCCAAATAAATAGTACAAAAATCAAATACAAACTTCTTTAATACAACTGCCATGTAAAAATACGACAAAACATAGCTGAGTTTATTACATGAATATTGTCTTCTAGAAAATATCCAAACTCAAATTCAATCCTCATTACATTTATTAGCACACTAAGTAGTGAGGACTACTAAAACAACCATCTTGGACCATTACTCCGAATATCCCCGACTAGTCCCGGCTACGTTCTCATTTCCCGAAGAGAACAATGAAAGCAAAAGGGTGAGCTCAACTAGCCCAGTAAGAAATATTATGACTAAGATAATACAGAATAAATTATCATTGGTCTTCAACAGTGTTAAATTGACAAAATACAATAAACATCAAGTTTAACTGCAGCGGAATAAACAATCCATTAGAAGAGTCAAGTAGAGCATGATATCTACTATCTTCTATGATTTAAAAAGTTTTTCATTCACTTTATTGCTGAGACTCAGCTTAATAAATAAACCACATCATCGAATCATCCCTACACTACGGGCCAAGGATATTCATGTAATCATCAATAGTCATGATTATACCGAATATATAATCTCTGGTCATAATCATACCAACAACTGTCCATCAATGCACTACGGGCCAATGAGGACTTTTACCACATTATTTGTAACATTAATTACGGGTCATGATTATACCGAATGATCCCTGGTCATAATCATACCAATCAACAGTCCATCTATGTACGTAAGCCAAAGATGACTTTCATCACAATATAAGCATAAGGATGATGACAATGATATAAGCATTAATCAAACGAAATCAAGGATAAATATTAAAGACTTTAAATTTATCCAGAATTTAAAAATATTCAAATTGCCAACATGATACTGCTTTGTGGAGTAAAATTCAAGAATAATATTAATGTATCAAAAATAATTTGTACATAAAAGAAATATATTTTTCAGGTGAATAGTACCTCGTGAATAGTACCCTGTGAATAGTACTTTGGAAATAGTACCTCGTGAATAGTATCCCGATATAAAAAGTGCCCCAAATACCCGAGTGAATAATATTTGAGTGAATAGTAACCGGATGAATAATAACTCATGAATAGTACTCTGGAATGAAAAGTGTCTCGAATACCCGAGTGAATAATATTTGAGTGAATAGTAACCCATAAATAGTAACTCATGAATAGTATTTCAGTATGAAAAGATCAATAATTATTAAGAAAGCTCAGAATAATATTTTTATGAAAAGATACTGGATGAAGTGCAAATTTCAAGGATATTCTATTAATTTTACGGAGTATAGAAGCAATACTTTAACAAAATAAGGGTATAATCAGGAATATGAGACGAAATAATATTACTCACATACTACAGAGTATGGAAAAAAAATATTATTCCTTATGAATATTGAATAAAAATAATATCCCTTACCTCAGAAGAAGACTGGATACTGGAATAGTGAGGTAGCAGACTTCTCTTCATCTTTCTCTCTATAGTTTCTCTCTCTATAATTTCTCTTGTAAGTCTTAGTGAATTGGTGAGAATGAAAGAAGAATGAGCTTCTATTTTTAGAAAAATAGTGAGGTAGCAGACTTCTCTTCTTCTTTCTCTCTATAGTTTCTCTCTCTCTTGTAAGTCTTATTGAATTGGTGAGAATGAAAGAAGAATAAGCTTCTATTTATAGGAAAATATAGTTTCGATAATTGCACGTTTTGGACTCGAAATATTACAGTATAATACCTTCATCTTTTTTTTCATTTTTAATTTAGTTCTGCAAGTATTATCAAACTTGCACCACCTCCCCTAATAGTACATCATGTGAATCAATAGTACATTCATGTGAATCAATAATTCTATACATGCGAAAAAAATAGTTACAGTATAGTAACTTCATTTATGCCTCCATTTTTAATTTAGTCATGCAAGTATTATCAATCTTGCACCACCTCCCTTAATAGTACATGCATGTGAATTAATAGTACAAAAATGTGAATAAATAGTTATAAACATATGAATTAATAGCAATTAATTACTCATTTATCCGATTAATTACTCGATTAGTCAATATAACCTCCAGAAATCAATTATTATAGAAATAAATGTCGATTTTCACTAACACTAATAATCTCAACACAATAGAACTATCAATCTCATCATTAATCAACATGAATTATTTATCATTAATATTATAACTTACACTATTTAACAACCAGATCATTCCCAGGAAAGAGGGGGATTTCCGATAGGGATTTCTCCCTATTGACGCGCAATTAGGTGACCAAACCTCTCCTCGACAGAACTTTCTAGACATCGTCAATATTACAAATAATAATATGAATAACTTTATCGTCTCAATTATTGATTTAATAATATAAAATATTGATATTGTGACAATAATCGAATCAATAATATGAGAGATATTATGCAGTAATTACTGTAGCAATAATTGAGTATAACTGAGTGACTTCTCACGTAAGCATCAATAATCAATACCGTGTTCTACTATACAACCATGTGTATTACTGTACTTTTACCACCGGGTAATTCAACAGTTTAACGGTAAAAATTTTGCCGTTATTTTTATAAAAAGATAATTATGTCATTTTCTAACTACGACAATACTTTCACTATGGGGTCCACCAATAATTGTGCCATCGTACCAATATTCCCTGTTAAAACGAATATTCCCTGACCAATCGAATATTATATAACCATTTGTTTACTTTGCAAAATTTATAAATATTTCCCATAAATATAACATTATATCAAATCCACAGCATAATATTCAAAAATATATTTCGAGAAAAATTAATCTTTATTCATAAAAGTTGGGGTCTTACAATAGTTGTTACTATTACATACACACACACACACACATATATATATATATATATATATATATATATATGTATATATATATATGAGAAATGGAGAATATATACTTACATTATAAGAAGACAAATTGCACATAAAATTCTCTTATCTCTTACTTAGTTTTTTCTATAAACGTATAACTATCACACAAAAATATTCGACTAGAACCAGGGGCAAATCTGTTAATTAAAGGGCAGCATAGGCAGCTGCCCTTACTGGATTTTTTATATAAGTATAGAAATAAGGACATATATATAAGTTAATAAACTTAATGGGGCATATTAATGGAAGAGTTAAACTTGGAGAGAACAAAAATAAATTTATAAATCAATTCTTAATATAAGTACAAAACTTTTCTTTATTTTAAGAATTGATGAAATCTTAGAAGTATACACAACATTTTAGAAGTACACATATTTCGCCCAAATAACCCAATCAGGCACCAACGTGGAGCGAGAGCCACCGAGAGGAAAACCAAATGGAGCAAACATAGCCCCCAATTTGGTCTTCTCTTTTCCCCTTGTGGTCTATCTGCATTCATTCAAACTTTTTATAACCCTCTCCGATCATCCATTACAAGTACTTTTGATTCTAAATTTTTGATCTAGTAGTTTTTAGATTTCTGAGTTTTGATTATCTCTCTATATTTTTTGTATAGTTTTTGATTTTGAATGTTCATCGAATTATTAACGTGTGAACTGTGAGGAATTGTTTGATTTAAGTTTGAATTTTTTTTTATTAATTTGGTTGACTGTGGTTACTGTTTGTTTGGTCTGATTGAGTTTTTATCTTTGGGCTATTTGATTTTTAATTAAAAATTGGATCATTTTAGTTGAGTAGTTTATGTATTTTATTGTGATACCTTACAATAATTTTGTATTATTTTGTAATGAGAAACTTATAAACTTTATTGATGTAAAGATACAGGAGAAGGAAATCATAGTAATAATAACCTATTTATCCAAATGCTTTTTAGCCTTTTACTAAAGTTTTATTTCATTACATTTTAGTTTGTGTAGGTGGTGTAGATCAAACTGATTTGCTTTAACTAGGTTTGTATTATTCAATATTATTGATTATTAGTTTTGTCTTTATAAAGAGTTGTTTTGGTTGTAGACTGTTCCAGAGTATGATGTTGCTGGTGTGGTAGTAAAGGTTTTGAAACAAGTTAAATTAAAGTCTAAAAGAAGGTGATGAAGTGTATATGTAAGACCTCAAATTTTATGAAATGAAAGTATTCAATTTTCTTATAATTATTATTTTATTTAGTAAATGGTTAAATTGATAAAGGTTAAAGTTAAGGGTGACATTTGAAAATTTTTCAAAGTAAGCAAGTTGATATAAAATATTTGTTGTGTCGGGGAATATTTGATTGGTCGGGGAATATTCATTTTAACATGGAATATTATCTAGAAGACAATATTCGTGTTAAAACTCTCAGTTTATGTTTTGTCGTATTGAACACGAAAGTTGTATAATTAATTTTGTATTTGATTTCTGTACCATGTATTTCGCGACTCAAGATGGGTGATGTATACCTATTTTGGGGGCGTCACAGTATATATATATATATATATATATATATGGAGACATAAGTGAGAAAGCATTGGATGGACCTAAATAGTCTTATTCTTTGGCAGAGTACACTGCTGTTGAGAAGAAATTGTTACTCTGAAACCTAAAAATCTACATTTTGTTAAAGTTGCCCGTTTAATTACCATTTGTAATTGAGACCGCTTATGAAGGTCTCCAAAGGTCTAAATTTTCAGTCAGTAAATCAATCCTTATTTTGGGAGGTGTTGCTTATTTAAAACCTTATAAAAATGTACCAAATTAAAATTAGTTTATAATTTGAAATTAATTCATGATCTTGTTTAAATATAGAAAACAAATTTAGTTTGAGGTTTTGAGTATTTGGAAAATCAATCAAATTGAACTATGATAAGCAATCAAAGTAAGTTCCTAAATTGTATCTAAATGTTTTTTATTTTGAATTTTTTTTATTTTGGATTATGAATATTTATTTGGTACGGCCACGGTAGAGAGGATATTTTCAGTGATGAATATTATTTAAACCACTCTTCGAAACCAAATTGTAAGACCCCAACTTTTATGAATAAAGATTAATTTTTCTCGAAATATATTTTTGAATATTATGGTGTAGATATGATATAATGTTATAGTTGTGGGTATAATATTTATAAATTTGCAAAGTAAGCAAGTTGTTATAAAATATTCGATGTGTCGGGAAATATTCATTTTAACAGGGAATATTCGTACGATGGCACAATCATTGGTGGACCCCATAATGAAAGTATTGTCGTAGTTAGAAAACGACAGAATTATCTTTTTATAAAAATAACGGTGAAAGTTTTACCGTTAAACTGTTGAACTACCCGGTAGTAAAAGTACAGTAATACGCATGGTTGCGTAGTATAGCACACGGTATTGATTATTGATGCTTACGTGAGAAGTCACTCAGTTATACTCAATTATTGCTATAATAATTGTTACATCATATCTCTCATATTATTGATTTAATTATTGTCACAGTATCATCTGCATAATATTTTATATTATTAAATCTTAATTGAGACGACAAAGTTACTCATATTATTATTTGCAATATTAACAATGTCTAGAAGTTCTGTCAAGGAGAGGTTAGGTCATCAAATTACGCGCCAATAGGGAGAAATCCTTATCAAAAAGCCCTATCTTTCCTGAGAATGATTTGGTTGTTAAATATTGTGAGTTATAATATTAATGATGAATAAGTTCGTGTTGATTAAAGATGAAATTGATAGTTCTATTGTGTTAAAATTATTAGTGTTAGTGGAAATTAACATTTGTTTCGATAATAATTGATGTCTGGAGGTTATATTAACCAATCGGGTAATTTATCGAATAAATGAGTAATTAATTGCTATTAATTCACATGCTTATAACTATTTATTCACATGTGTGTACTATTGATTCACATGCATGTAAAATTAGGGGAGGTGGTACAAGATTGAAAATACTTGTATGACTAAATTAAAAATAGAGGTATAGATAAAGGTACTATACTCTAACTATTTTTTCACATGTATAGAACTATTGATTCACATGAATGTACTATTGATTCACATGATGTACTATTAGGGGAGGTGGTGCAAGTTTGATAATACTTAAAGGACTAAATTAAAACTGAAGAAAAAGATGAAGGTATTATACTATAATATTTCAAGCCCCAAAACGTGTAATTATCAAAACTATATTTTCTTATAAATAGAATATCATTCTTCTTTCATTCTTAGCAATTCATTAAGACTCACAAGAGCAATTATAGAGAGAGAAACTATAGAGATAAAGAAGAAGAGAAGTCTGCTAACTCACTATTCTAGTATCCAGTCTTCTTCTGAGGTAAAGGATATTGTTTTTGTTTAGTATTCATAAAGAATAATATTTTTTTCCATACTCTGTAGTATGTGAGTAATATTATTTCGTCTCGTATTTCTGATTACACCCTCATCTTGTTAAAGTATTGCTTCTATACTCCGTGAAATTAGTAGAATATCCTTGAAATTTGCGATTCATCTAGTATTGTTTTACAAGGATATTTTTTGCACATTCTTGTTAAATTTTAAGCTTTTCATACCGGAGTACTGTCCATGAGTACTATTCATTTATACTGTACTATTCACAAAAATACTATTCACGGATATTATTTATAAAGGACTATTCACGAGGTACTATTCATGAGTACTATTCATAAAGTACTATTCACGAGGTATTATTCCCGAAGTACTATTCACCCGGGTACTATTCACCCAAAGTACTATTCATGACAAAAATTGATTTCTTTTCGGTCCAAATTATTTTTGATACAATATCATTCTTGAATTTTACTCCACAAAGTAGTATCATGTTGGCAATTTGAACATTATTGAATTCTAGATAAATTAAATTATAAATCTTTAAAATTTATCCTTTGTTTCTTTTAATTGAATTCTTATATCATTGTCATCATCCGCATGCTTATATTGTGATGAAAGTCATCTTTAGCTTACGTGCATAGATGAACTGTTGATTAGTATGATTATGACCATGGATCATTCGGTATAATCATGACCCGTAATGTTACAAATGATGTGGTAAAAGTCCTCATTGGCCTGTATTACATTGATGGACAGTTGTTGGTATGATTATGACCAGGGATTATTCGGTATAATCATAACCATTGATGATTACATGAATATCTCTGGACGTGGTGCAGGGATGATTCGATGATGTGGTTTATTTATTAAGCTGAGTCTCAGCAATAAAGTTGATAAAAAATATTTTTAAATCATAGAAGATAGTAGATATTATGCTCTATTTGACTCTTCTAATGAATTGCTTGTTCCGCTGCAGTTAAACTTGATGTTTATTGTATTTTATCAGTTTAACACTGTTGAAGGCTAGCTAACGATAATTTATTCTGCATTATCTTAGTCATAATATTTTTTATTGGGCTAGTTGAGATCATCCTTTTGCTTTCATTGTTCTCTTCAGAAAATGAGAACGTAGCTGGGACTAGTCGGGGAACGGAGTGACGGTCCAGATGTTTGCATTAATAATCCTCACTATCCTGTGAAATAGTGTGATAATAAATGAGGACTTATTTTGAGTTTGAATATTGTCTAGATCGAAGACAATATTTGCATTAAAACTCACAGTTCATGTTGTATAATTAAGTTTGTAATTGTATTCAGTACCATGTATTTGGCGACTTAAGATGGGTGATGTATACCTATTTTGGGGGCGTCACACAAATGATCGATAAATCGTTGAGCGATTGTTTGGTTGTTTACATTGAAAATGATAATGAAGCTATCTTAGAACATTTTCAAGCTATGGAGTCTAACAGGATAGCATTGTAATTTGTAAATATTATTATGATTAATTAATATTATGATTAGTTCAAGTTTCTTTATTTAACTTCAACAATAAAAATTAGTTAAAATCCGCCCCTATTGCATGGGAAATATTTCTGAATCCGCCCCTGACTAGAATATTTTATAAATTGTTATCACAAGATTGTTTAACTTATCCATAATTAACTTGACATATATATATATATATATATATATATATATATATATATATATACACTGAAAGTATATCCCTTGTAATTCATAATAAATTAATCTTAGTGGGAGTTTTAAAGACCTTAAAAAACTAGTATCATATTTTTTGGCAAATTTTCATTTATGACTATAAAGCTAAGTTCAATATGATATAAGAACGCAAATATTATAAACTCTAGAAAGTTGGTATTTTTTTGAGCACATAATTTTATTTTATTTTTTCATTTTTATCCTTAAAAGCCAACAATTTACTTTAAAATAAAATTGGGGTCTACTTTAACAATTTCTTTCATTTTTGAAACTAGCTAGGGTATTAATTATAATCAAATTATACTGCTTACACATTAATTAATTTCTATAGAATTGATTAAATAATATACACAAATCACAGTAATTGGCTAATTGTAATTTTCACATCAAGTAAAATACAACTTTATTCACTAAAACGTCCAATTCCATCATTATTCATTAGATTCAAAACAAGACTACTACAAACCAGACAGATCGAGGAGTAAATATACAGACATTAAACAACTTAGATCTTGGCAGACTAGTTCTGGAGCAACAATTGATTCGACCGAACCCTTGGTGGGTACTTGGGCACGAACTTACGCACCCACACATGCTTCCCATTTATGGTAAACTTAGCTTTGGGCTCACCATCAAGAATTCTGTAAATGGTACGAACCCGAAAGAACACAACCCTAGCAAACAGAGGTTGCTCATCATCCCCCCTCACGTCCTGCATGTAGAAGGACTCGATGCAATCCCCAAACAACACAGTAAAAAAGTCCCCCACTTCCCATTCAGCCACCGGATATCCTTTAGAAAATGTAACAAACATAGCCCTATCTTCGGCTCGTACATGCCCCTCTTCTAATTCAGAATTATTATTATTATTATTATTATTTCTAAATCCAAGCTGAGCAAAGCCATGGACCAGCAGTGACTGATGAAAAAGAATCTGATTATTTCTAATTGTTAACGCCAAGATCCTTTGCCACGTCCCAATCACGTAAGACGTCCTGATCCTGCACAGTAAACACGATAAACACCTCAAGCTTGACGGCGGTTCCGTCGGGGGATAGCTCAGGCGTGAGAATTAGTAGGTGTTCACAAGGTTAACAATGGAGGAATATAATGTCTAGTGTATTGAGAGATATGATAATGCTTGATCGTGTGTATGGGTGAGAGAATATGAATATATTGAAAGGTATGAGAATCTACCTGTTGGAGAAAGCTTCCTCGCCAAGATATACCGTCCCTGCCTGAATTACCGTGCCAACCACTACTGTCTGACACCTCCCTGACCTGATGGGTTCTGACGACTGCATAGGGTTTATCTACTGCTTTTGGTCACTGTTTTATCCCGCCGGCCGACTATGATCCCATCCACATTAATGCATGGCAGGAACTTTGGTCAACTATAATGCTTTTTCATCATCACAAGTCAAAGATAATAGATATTAAAATGTCTAATGGGTCAACATATAGATCCGACCCGGTCTTATAGGGTTAAGTAAAGGTGATACAATGATTGGGCTTCATCTGCCCTATGACTTAATCAAAACAGCCCAACAACTTAATTTAATAAAGAAGCCCAATTCGTCTGGCCCATAATAGGAAAAATATCATGACCCAACATTGCCCCCTAGTTTTTTATTAAACAGAATGTTTAATAGAAAAATATATGTGGTCCAAGATAATTTAATAAAGGCTCATGCTAGGAGATAATTAAAGTGTATGAGATGAAAGGAAGAATAAAAGGAAGCCCAACCCGGGAAGGCCCAATTTAATAGGTACATGAACCCGGAACCGGACCTTCACTATTCAAATTATGAATCATTACTATCATTTAATGAGCCGGCCTTTGGGTAACGTGTAACCGCCAGTACAAAAGGCAACTTTACCAATTTTGACAACTTTACCTGTTCATTTGAAATTTGAGCGCCTTCTGAACTTTCTGCCCTTCTGCACTTTCTTCTTCCTTCTGAAAACCGTCAACAATGGCCTCTCAAAATCCTGATCAAAGCTCTCCCATACTTGTAACCCCACTAACCGTCGTTCCACCGAGCTCTGTAAGTTCTCGCGAAGGATCATCAACTTCAAACCCAAAGGGGGTGAAGTCCAACAAGAATGTTCCTCTATCAAACCCTAAGTCTCCCTCTGAATACTATAGGAGCACAGAAAGATTCTCACATGCCAATACCCCCTCTATCATCACAGAGGAGGAACTGAAGAAAATCCGGACTCGGTACCACATTCCGGACACTCACGATACCAGGGTTCCAAGGTCCGGTGAAAAGATGTTCCAACGGCCAGAGGGTTGGACAGCCGTTCCCGTGACTCTGCTGGAGAAGGGGGTTCGCTTCCCCTTACATATCTTCTGGGGGTTGGGTTCGCTCAACTAGTTCCGAACTTCTACATCCATATCCTAGCTTTCGTGGCCTTCTGTCACGAGTTGGGTGTGGAACCATCCTTGGACTTCTTCTTCACTGTGTACAAGATAATTCAATCCAGGGAGAAGGGGTTCAAGGCTATCAGCAAGCATTCTCCGAAGTCAGGAGAAAAATTTGAGAGACGTTCACTGGTAAACACCCCTTCTAGCAACAGGGGGTGGCACGAGAAGTGGTTCTATGTCAAGGGTCCTGAAATATCTTCCCTCCCTGATTGGGCTACTGATGAGAAGATCTCTGCTGACTTCGGAGACATTTTCGAAGAAAGGGAAGCTGAAATAATGGAATTTTTTGATAATTTCCCCAAGGAGGAGTGGAAATACGGACTTCTCTCAAAACAATCATGGTTATATGACCTTAAATGTAAGTATAGGATCATTTTATAGGTATACGAATTTTTTGAAAATGCTTTTATAATATCGATTCTAACAAAGTTGTATTGGTTATGCAGTATCTTTGATCAAACCGAGCTCTTTAGAGACAAAAGAGCTCGAAGATTTTTTGTCTGGGAGGCCTTCAGAAACTATTGAAACACTGGCAGCAGAAGATACTCCCGAAGCCGAACCAGTCCCAGAAACACATACAGACGAGTTCGGAAATAACGAACCTGAAGCTGATGAGGCTCCAGTGCCAGAAGAGAATCTCCATCCTCGCCAGAAGAGGAGGGCAGTCAGAAAACCCCGATCAAAACCCATTCCAACTCCTCCTGAAACCACTGCAGCAGATGAGCCAACAACCAAGTCCGTACCTCGAAGAGGCGGCTTGTTAGATCGTCCTGATCGAAGAGACGTCCTTCGAATGAAAAAATTAAAGAGTAAGATAACACCTCTAACGGCCGAAGATCTCAGAATACCCCAATCTTCGATCATTCCCCCTTCATACCTCCAATAGAAATACAGATTTCCGAAGAGGGTGATCACGATGATGTTGTCCCAACTCTATCTAGGAAGAGGAAAAGAACGCCTGACACTCACCCAAGTTCAGCATCTGCCGCTCCTGTTCAAATACCCAGTCCGGGTAAATCTTCAACTCCTGAAATCATATACGCTGATCCTGAACCTAGTCCTGTTGATCAAACAGTTCTTTCTCCAGAAAGGCCAAGATCTTCACCACAACGACCCGGTCCATCAGGTCAAAGTTATCATGCCGAAGCCATAGGGTCCCCGACTATGTGGCCTAGGTTTAATGCTAACTTTCCTTTCGACCTCTTTGGAGCCTTTGTGAGGAATTCGGACGATCATCGGTTCAGTGATTGTGACGCCCCCAAAATAGGTCCATTCCATCCAACCCATTTTGAGTCGCCAAATACATGGTACAGAAACAACCACAACTTTTACAACCCATAAACTGTGAGTTTAAATACAAACGTTGTTATACATACCCAACTATGTCCTCAATACAATTATTGATATATTATTTTACAAAAATGGTGAGGACTACTAAACAACTCTCTCAAGAACCATCAATTCATACCCCGACTCGTACCCGCTATATTCTCGTCTCCTGAGAAGAAAAATGGAACAAAAAGGAAAAGGGTGAGCTCAACTAGCTCAGTAAAGAATATTATGACTAAGATAATATACAACAAATTATCGTTAGTCTTCAACAGGGAAAAATCTAATAGAATACAATAGACAACAAATTTTAAATCAATATTCGCAGCGGAAAATATTAATTCATAGAAGAGTTACGTAGAGGATGAAATCTACTAATGTCTATGAATTTAACAGTCCATCAACAATATTTTTATCCCTGTAACATCAATCAGTACACATCTTTAATCATATATTCATCCTTGCACTACAGGCCAAGGATATTCATCTGTTGGTCATGTTCATCTAAACACCTGTTCATCTTTGCACTACGGGCCAAAGATATTCATCAGAAATCATTCATCTTTGCACTACAGGCCAAAGATATTCAATAATAACATCCTTTAAGACTGAAGATGATAAAAATATTTTTAAAGAAGCGAATCCAGTGAAACAAAATGACAAGGATTAAGGATTAAGGATTCGTACTTTGTTTTGTCCATGTCCACAAATACCTCAAAAATAATCATAGTGGTGTAAAATTCAAGAATGATCAAAACATGGATACAATCAAAGCTAGTATCTACAATAGATATTTTGGACGAAAAGAAAAAAAATAATTTTTTTCTGTGAATAGTGCCGTATTCGTGAATAGTGTCGTATACGTGAATAGTACCGTATACGTGAATAGTAACTCCGGCACAAAAAGTTCCAAATTTGATAAAAACGTTCACCAATATTTCGACATAATGATATTGAAGAAAATAATATCATTTAAGAAGAAAATAACATCCCTTACATCAAAATAGCCGTACTTCTGACTTAATTTCGGTATAGTGCTGACAGAAACTCGCACCGTATAGCAACACTCAAAGTATACTCACAAGAATACGCTCGATAATATAGAGAGAGAAAGAGAGAAAACTTTGTTTCTGGTGTGATTTTCAATTCTAACTTAGCCCTCTATTTATAGGAAAATGTTAGAACGCCAAAGGAGACTAAATTAATAAAATATTAATATTTATAATAATTCCTACGCATGCCATCATTTTTGACAATCAAACCAGCCACCTTTGAACCAAAAATCAGCAGCCCTCATGTTAAATAAAAGTGGGTCCCACCCATAATTTAATAAAAATCATTTTATTTTCCGAAACTTCAACAATTCGTAGAAAATAGCTCGGTTATCAGAAAAATTCGAAACTCGCGACTTTCCATGGGAAATTCCATTCTCTACAACTTTGCAGAAGAAAATTTTTCCAAATTCCAAACAGAAATTATCCGAAATCCATAAACGAGCGATTTTACAGTTTATAATCAATTTTCGGTCAAAAATTATGTCCACCGACACACAAAACATGTGTTAAACATTTAATGCCACAAAAATACTCTACCTTCTCATATACTCATATATCCCACATTCATTGTAAAAATATCATTGTTAATATATTATTAAAATAATATATTTAAATGAATTATTTTATCAGAAAAAGATAAAATATTAATTTTCAACAATTGTCACATTAAAAATTTTCTCCATCTATATCCACATAAAATAAATATTTTCTTTATCATAATAATCAGTAATTAATTATTAAAAATAATATTACCGAATCACAGTACCGACAACCAGGCCGTTCCCAGGATAGAGGGGGCTTTCCAATAAGGATTTCTCCTTACTGGCGCGCAATTAGATGACCAAACCTCTCCTTGACAGAACTTTCTAGACATTGCCAATAATGTTATCTGATAATATTATTCAAATAATATGAATTATTGATCTGATAATTGAAAATACTGTGCAATGACAATTATTGAAACAATAATAATATAAATATCAACGCAGCAATTATTGAATCAATAAAGTAATGAGCAGTAACTTCTGTAGCAATTATTGAGTAGTGCCTTCTTACGTAAGGATCAATAATTCAAAATACTGTGCAATACCGTGTGCTACTGTGCAACAACGCGTATTACTGTATTTTAACCACCGGGTATTCCAACAGTGTAAACGGTAACAACTACGCCGTTATTTATAAACAGTTTATATTTGTCGTTTTCTTCCTCCAATCGCTTTCCGTTATGGGGCCCACACATGGCTGCGCCGTCGTACGAATATTCCCCGACAGTACGAATATTCCACGACCAAACGAATATTCCCCGACAACAATGAATATTTTATAACCATTTGCTTATTTTGAAATATTTGCGTATTTTACCCATAATTATCCACATTATTCAAATCAACCCTTACTATTCAAAATAATAATTAAAGGAAATTAAATTTCATTTATTAATTATTTGGGGTCTTACAACCTCCCCTCCTTATGAAATTTCGTCCTCGAAATTGACATACGTACCTGGTGTTTCGAAAAGGTGAGGATACCTTGCTTTCATTTCCGTTTCCAACTCCCAGGTCATTTCCTCTATAGCATGATTCCTCCACAAAACTTTAACTTGTGGTATTACCTTCGTGCGTAGGACATGCTCCTTTCTATCCAAGATCTTGACAGGTACCTCCTCATACGTTAAATCTTCGGCTATCTCGTCCGGTTCTAACTCAATGATGTGGTTCGGGTCTTTCACATATTTACGAAGCACAGATATATGAAAAACATTATGAACACGAGACATACTTGGAGGTAACGCGAGTCTATAGGCTACATTACCTACTCGATCAAGAATTTGAAATGGACCAATAAATCGTGGATTAAGCTTTCCTCTCTTCCCGAATCTTGTAACTCCCTTCCATGGGGCAACACGCAACAATACATGATCCCCAACACTAAATTCTACGTCCTTTCGATGAAGATCCGCATAACTCTTTTGTCGATCTTGTGCCATTTGTATACGTTGTCGAATCATTTGGATCTTCTCTGTAGTCATACGTACTAACTCGGGTCCCAACAATGTTGCTTCACCCACCTCGTCCCAACATACTGGAGAGCGACACTTTCGTCCATACAATGCTTCAAATGGGGCCACACCAATGCTTGCCTGATAACTGTTGTTGTAGGAGAATTCCACCAATGGTAAATATTTATCCCAACAGCCCTTGAAGTCTAGGACACAGAGTCTTAATAAATCTTCAAGAGTTTGAATAGTCCTCTCTGATTGTCCGTCCGTTTGAGGATGGTATGCCGAACTGAATCGTAACTCCGTACCCATAGCTTTTTGCAAGCTAACCCAAAATCTTGAAGTAAATCTTGGATCACGATCCGAAACTATGGATACTGGCATGCCATGCAATCTTACAATCTCATTTACGTACATTTGAGCAAGACGTTCAAGGGAATAAGTCTCCCGTATCGGCAAGAAATGAGCAGACTTGGTTAATCTATCAACAATAACCCAAATAGCATTGATGCCTTGAGAAACCGTAGGAAGACCCGTAACGAAATCCATAGTAATGTGTTCCCACTTCCATTTCGGAATCTCAAGTGGTTGCAATGGACCCTTTGGCACTTGATGCTCCGCCTTTACACGTTGACAAGTTAAACACGTTGAAATAAACTTTGCAATCTCTCTCTTCATATTGTTCCACCAAAATGTATGTCGAAGGTCACGATACATTTTGGTACTTCCAGGATGAATTGCAAACGGTGTATTGTGTGCCTCCATCATGATCTTGTACTTCAAATCAGAATCGTTAGGAACACAAAGTCTGGAGTGGACTCGAAGTATTCCTTCTTCATCAATTCTCGCTTCTGGAATGGCACCTTCTTGTACTTTCGTCTTCATATGCATCAGCTCCGGATCGGTGGCTTGAGCAACCTTAACTTTTTCTATTAAAGTTGGCTCTATGCGTATACTTGACATCATTGCACTCATTCCTGCATATGATCTTCTACTCAATGCGTCAGCTACCACGTTTGCTTTTCCAGGATGGTATTGAATAGTGTGGTCGTAATCTTTCAACAACTCGAGCCAACGTCGTTGCCGCATGTTGAGTTCTTTCTGCGTGAAGAAATATTTGAGGCTTTTATGATCT
The DNA here is from genome assembly GCA_020205505.1 of Panax japonicus. Classification (NCBI taxonomy): domain Eukaryota; kingdom Viridiplantae; phylum Streptophyta; class Magnoliopsida; order Apiales; family Araliaceae; genus Panax; species Panax japonicus. The sequence continues at coordinate 60,700,655 of CM035108.1, read as the reverse complement.
GAATATATCTCCACTTTCTCCCCGTATAGATAGTGCCTCCAGATCTTTAGCGCGAAAACGACTGCTGCCAACTCTAGATCATGAGTAGGATAATTCCTCTCATACTCTTTAAGTTGTCGCGAGGCATAGGCTATGACTTTCCCACGTTGCATGAGAACACATCCTAACCCTTTGCCCGAAGCATCGCTGTATATAACAAATCCATCCGAACCAGATGGTATTGTTAGAACAGGTGCCGAAATAAGTCTCCTCTTAAGCTCTTGGAAACTCTTCTCGCATTCCTCGCTCCATACGAATTTTGTATCCTTACGAGTTAGCTGAGTTAATGGAGTAGCAATTCGAGAAAACCCTTCCACGAATCTCCGATAATAACCAGCTAAGCCCAAAAAGCTACGTACTTCAGTGACCGACTTCGGTTGCTCCCAACTTTGTATTGCTTCAATCTTCGTCGGGTCAACAGATACTCCATTTTTTGACACCACGTGCCCAAGGAATGCTACTTCCTCAAGCCAGAACTCGCATTTCTTCAACTTAGCATATAACTTGTTTTCACGAAGCCTTTGGAGTACCAGCTTCAAATGGTGCTCATGATCTTCACAGCTTTTGGAATATATGAGGATGTCATCAATAAAGACAACAACGAATTGATCCAAATAATCCTTGAATACTCGGTTCATCATATCCATGAAAGCAGCATGAGCATTAGTCAATCCAAAAGACATGACTAAGAATTCATAATGCCCATACCGAGTTCTGAAGGCAGTCTTTGGAATATCCTCAGTTCTAATTTTCAGCTGATGATATCCAGAACGAAGATCGATTTTTGAAAAGAATTGTGCTCCTTGTAACTGGTCAAACAAGTCATCAATACGAGGTAGAGGATACCTATTCTTGATGGTGACATGGTTCAATTCCCGATAGTCAATACAAAGTCGCATACTCCCGTCTTTCTTCTTTACGAATAAAACAGGAGCACCCCAAGGAGATGTACTAGGACGAATGAAACCGATGTCCAATAACTCCTGTAGTTGGACTTTTAACTCCTGAAGTTCAATAGGAGCCATTCGATATGGGGTTTTAGAAATGGGCTTTGTACCAGGTTCAAGATCAATAAAGAATTCAACTTCACGTTCTGGGGGTAGACCGGGAAGTTCTTCAGGAAATACGTCAGGAAAGTCAATAACAACAGGAATATTATTCAATTTTGACGTGTCTTTATTCAAATCCATAACATGGGCTAAGAAAGCTTGACATCCGTTTTTCAATAAACGAATAGCTTTATGATTAGATATGACAGTGATTGATTTTAATGGTTTAGTTGCCTGAATTCGAACAACAGGTTGATTAGGAATATGAAAACTAACAACCTTACGAAAACAATCAATTTTGGCATGATGAGTAGTTAACCAATCAATCCCTAAAATCACATCAAAAGCAAGTATCTTTAAAGAGATCAGGTCAACAGGTAAGGTGATGGTGCCAACTTGAATGAAACAAGATTTATAAACAGTGGATGTGATGAAAGTTTCTCCTAACGGAGTTTCCACAGATAAGTCAAAGTCTAATTTCTCCGAAGTCAAGTTTAAACGTTGAGCACAAGCAGGAGAGATAAATGAATGGGTAGCACCGGTATCAAGTAAGGTATAAACTTCGCAAGAATTTATAAATAGCTTACCCGTGATCACCTCGTTTGGGTTCCTCGCATGTTGACCAGTCACAACAAACGCTCTTCCAGGAACCATTGACTTTGGCTTTTCTGGGACAGTCTTTTGAGTCACCGTCCCCGCTGAACTAGGTTTCGCTACCGTACAATCTCGAGCGATATGTCCTTCCTTTCCACAATTATAGCATACCTTGAACTGTTGTGGGCAGTTTGGACTGATATGTCCCTCTTTCCCGCACTTATAGCATATAACCGGTGGTCTTTCTCCTCCCTTAGAACCAGTTGCTGCCGGAACTGTCGTCTTCACATGGTCGTTGTTAAATCTCCTCTTTTTAAAATCTCCTCCTGACTCGCTTCTTCTATTTTCATGGCCATGATTACCACCAAAGTGGTTACCATTTTTGTCCGTCTTTTTCTTTCTCCACTGGTTATTGTTGTTTTGCTGACTGCTATCTTCAGTATGATCCTGATTGTGGTACCTCGGTTGACCGTACTCGTTATCTCGCTCCAATAATTGAGCCCTGTTAACAACATCTGAATAGAGAGAAAATTTATGAGAGATGAGATATTGTCGTATGCCGGGTTTCAAACCTCTCAGAAACATCCGCGTCATACGTTCCTCATTCACAACCAAATGAGGTGCAAACCTGGATAACTCTGCAAACTTTGCCTCGTACTGAGACACCGTCATGTTATTTTGTTCTAATCTGATGAACTCCACTTCCTTCATATGACGAACACTTTCAGGAAAGTATTTGTCATTAAATAGTTTCTAAAACGTCTCCCAAGACATGCTGAGTGCGGCTGGATGGGTACGCTTCACAGACTCCCACCAGTAGTCTGCCTCGCCACGGAACATAAAGGTGGCGAATGGAACCTTCTGTTCCTCCGTGCATCCCAAGACATCGAATATCTTGGTAATTTGCTTGACCCATGTCTCCGCCATGATCGGATCTGGCTTTCCCTTAAATTCTGGTGGTCCCAACTCTTTGAACTGCTTGGCTGTGACAACCCGTGAATTGTTATCATTTCCTCCTGTATTTTGAACACGAGTCTCCCTCGTCTGATTTTGCATGAACTGCAAAAAGCTTCTAAACATTGCGTCGTTCATCGTCTGATCAGTGGTGTTGTTCACAGGAGGAACATTACCAGCCTGTTGCACGTTCTCCTCGTTGGTAAGTACAGGCATCTCCACGGTCTCATTAACTCCATTGTTAACATTCTCGGTTGCCATTCTTAAATACTGCCATAAAACAAGGGTTAATTAAGCAAATCACATATCACATAATATCCCTATATACTGACCAACTAACAAATAAGCTTAGGTAGGACAAACTAGCGAAGGATTTACTCGTCTCTCCCCTCCTAGTTCTATTCCCCGATCTCCGCCAGAGATCATATCCCTAAGCTCTGATACCAACTGTGACGCCCCCAAAATAGGTCCATTCCATCCAACCCATTTTGAGTCGCCATATACATGGTACAGAAACAACCACAACTTTTACAACCCATAAACTGTGAGTTTAAATACAAACGTTGTTATACATACCCAACTATGTCCTCAATACAATTATTGATATATTATTTTACAAAAATGGTGAGGACTACTAAACAACTCTCTCAAGAACCATCAATTCATACCCCGACTCGTACCCGCTATATTCTCGTCTCCTGAGAAGAAAAATGGAACAAAAAGGAAAAGGGTGAGCTCAACTAGCTCAGTAAAGAATATTATGACTAAGATAATATACAACAAATTATCGTTAGTCTTCAACAGGGAAAAATCTAATAGAATACAATAGACAACAAATTTTAAATCAATATTCGCAGCGGAAAATATTAATTCATAGAAGAGTTACGTAGAGGATGAAATCTACTAATGTCTATGAATTTAACAGTCCATCAACAATATTTTTATCCCTGTAACATCAATCAGTACACATCTTTAATCATATATTCATCCTTGCACTACAGGCCAAGGATATTCATCTGTTGGTCATGTTCATCTAAACACCTGTTCATCTTTGCACTACGGGCCAAAGATATTCATCAGAAATCATTCATCTTTGCACTACAGGCCAAAGATATTCAATAATAACATCCTTTAAGACTGAAGATGATAAAAATATTTTTAAAGAAGCGAATCCAGTGAAACAAAATGACAAGGATTAAGGATTAAGGATTCGTACTTTGTTTTGTCCATGTCCACAAATACCTCAAAAATAATCATAGTGGTGTAAAATTCAAGAATGATCAAAACATGGATACAATCAAAGCTAGTATCTACAATAGATATTTTGGACGAAAAGAAAAAAAATAATTTTTTTCTGTGAATAGTGCCGTATTCGTGAATAGTGTCGTATACGTGAATAGTACCGTATACGTGAATAGTAACTCCGGCACAAAAAGTTCCAAATTTGATAAAAACGTTCACCAATATTTCGACATAATGATATTGAAGAAAATAATATCATTTAAGAAGAAAATAACATCCCTTACATCAAAATAGCCGTACTTCTGACTTAATTTCGGTATAGTGCTGACAGAAACTCGCACCGTATAGCAACACTCAAAGTATACTCACAAGAATACGCTCGATAATATAGAGAGAGAAAGAGAGAAAACTTTGTTTCTGGTGTGATTTTCAATTCTAACTTAGCCCTCTATTTATAGGAAAATGTTAGAACGCCAAAGGAGACTAAATTAATAAAATATTAATATTTATAATAATTCCTACGCATGCCATCATTTTTGACAATCAAACCAGCCACCTTTGAACCAAAAATCAGCAGCCCTCATGTTAAATAAAAGTGGGTCCCACCCATAATTTAATAAAAATCATTTTATTTTCCGAAACTTCAACAATTCGTAGAAAATAGCTCGGTTATCAGAAAAATTCGAAACTCGCGACTTTCTATGGGAAATTCCATTCTCTACAACTTTGCAGAAGAAAATTTTTCCAAATTCCAAACAGAAATTATCCGAAATCCATAAACGAGCGATTTTACAGTTTATAATCAATTTTCGGTCAAAAATTATGTCCACCGACACACAAAACATGTGTTAAACATTTAATGCCACAAAAATACTCTACCTTCTCATATACTCATATATCCCACATTCATTGTAAAAATATCATTGTTAATATATTATTAAAATAATATATTTAAATGAATTATTTTATCAGAAAAAGATAAAATATTAATTTTCAACAATTGTCACATTAAAAATTTTCTCCATCTATATCCACATAAAATAAATATTTTCTTTATCATAATAATCAGTAATTAATTATTAAAAATAATATTACCGAATCACAGTACCGACAACCAGGCCGTTCCCAGGATAGAGGGGGCTTTCCAATAAGGATTTCTCCTTACTGGCGCGCAATTAGATGACCAAACCTCTCCTTGACAGAACTTTCTAGACATTGCCAATAATGTTATCTGATAATATTATTCAAATAATATGAATTATTGATCTGATAATTGAAAATACTGTGCAATGACAATTATTGAAACAATAATAATATAAATATCAACGCAGCAATTATTGAATCAATAAAGTAATGAGCAGTAACTTCTGTAGCAATTATTGAGTAGTGCCTTCTTACGTAAGGATCAATAATTCAAAATACTGTGCAATACCGTGTGCTACTGTGCAACAACGCGTATTACTGTATTTTAACCACCGGGTATTCCAACAGTGTAAACGGTAACAACTACGCCGTTATTTATAAACAGTTTATATTTGTCGTTTTCTTCCTCCAATCGCTTTCCGTTATGGGGCCCACACATGGCTGCGCCGTCGTACGAATATTCCCCGACAGTACGAATATTCCACGACCAAACGAATATTCCCCGACAACAATGAATATTTTATAACCATTTGCTTATTTGAAATATTTGCGTATTTTACCCATAATTATCCACATTATTCAAATCAACCCTTACTATTCAAAATAATAATTAAAGGAAATTAAATTTCATTTATTAATTATTTGGGGTCTTACAGTGATCATACGGATGGAAATTTGCTTGATGAGGGAATGAGCTACCTAGCCAAGGTAAATGGTCATTTCTGCATTTCTTTATATTTCTTAATTGGGTATCTGGACACTGACTTGAATGATGTTTGTATATATTCAGGCTAATGCTGTCTTCGGACGTTTACGTCCAAGGCACATAAATGGAGAGGCCGAGGAAGATTTCATGCGACAGGAAATTAACATGCTGAGATCGACCTTGGCCCGAGAAAGAGAAGACAAAGAAAATGCTCTTCATGCCAACGACGGCCTCCAACGAGATCTTGATCGGGCCAACATGGATTTAAAGACGTCTGACGATGAGCTACGGGCCACAAGAGATAACTTAGCCACTTTGGAGGCCAGCCAACATACCTTAACCGAGATGAATACCGGTCTGGTTGAAGAAAATCTACTGCTGAAGGCCAGAAATGAAGAATTTTCCTCGGCCAACCGAAGTCTGGCTATACAACTTGGCGAAGCTCAATCAAAGGTCAGCGAAGCTCAATCAAAGGCCAAAGATGAAGAAAGAAAACATAAACATAAACGTTACAAGCTTCATCAAAAAATAAAGGATCTGGAAGGAAGAGGCCCACTTTTAACTGAAGAGTTGAAAAAGCAGATCCAGGAGGAATACAGGGATTCAGACGAGCTCAATGTGGACATCATGAAGGTTTATGCAGAAGGCTATGAAGACTGCCGAGAACGAGGCAAAGAAAAGCTGTCTGCTGCCCAACTGGATCCTGCCTTACTCAATTCTGACGGCGAAGGCGGTGCTTAAATGCCTTCCTTGTCTAGACCTATGTTTATGTTTAAATTATTTGTCTTTTGAAATATGTATGAAATTTTATGTATTGACATTGTGAATGTTTTTCGTTAGTGTAATTAAATTACGAGTAAATAGATCGGACAAATGATTTATTTTTCCTTATGATAGATCTGTGATTTTCTAAGTTTGTTTTCAGTTAGTTCCTTTTTATCAATTCAATGTCAGTAAAAATGAACCCATGTAGTGAATCAGTTAAGACGTATAACAGTTAACGTATGAGACAAGATGAATTAAATCTTATGGAAAAAATTTAACTTAACCGATCTGAATGAACTGAACTCAACACTTAAACAAAATAAAGTAATGCATACTTATTGGTTCCGAAGTGTGAGATCATTGTTTGTTTATCAGTCGGAGTAAAACATAAGGATCAAGATATAAGGACCAAGATATAAGGATCAAGATATAAGGATCAATAGTGACCATTGATTTACCACCCTGATAAAATCAATATAGGATCCTTTGTCTACCACTCGGGGTAGACAAACAAATAGGCTGCCATCGAATGGCCAGCAAGTCCTACCATACCTCCTTACAACATAGTGACCAAAGGACAAATAGGACCAGGATCAATAGTGACCATTGATTTACCACCCTGATAAAATCAATATAGGATCCTTTGTCTACCACTCGGGGTAGACAAACAAATAGGCTGCCATCGAATGGCCAGCAAGTCCTACCATACCTCCTTATAACATAGTGACCAAAGGACAAATAGGACCAGGATCAATAGTGAAAAAGTGACTTTTTATTGATAATGAACAATAATATACAGACTTCCGATGATTTGACGGGATCTCTATTGGAAGTATTTCCGAAGTCTACCAGCATGCCATGTATTTTTGATCTCGGAACCATCCAATGATCTCAGTCAATAAGTACCTGGTTTCAACACTTCAATCACTTCGTACGGTCCTTCCCAATTTGGCATTAATTTTCCCGTGTTTTGAGGTGTAGAAGCTTCGGATTCTCTAAGGACGAAGTCTCCAACCTCGAATCTGCGAAGCTTGACTCCCTTGTTATAGTGCTTAGCTACTCTTCGTTGATAAGCAGCTAATTTGAGTAGGGCAACCTCTCTGACCTCTTCCAGTAGATCCAAATTGGCCTTCAAGCCTTCATCATTGTAGATCTCTTTATACTGGCTTACCCGAAGACTAGGAGATCCAATTTCGACGGGGACTAAAGCATCAGTACCATAGGCTAGTCGAAAAGGGGAATCTCCAGTAGTGGTCCTTGGAGTAGTCCGGTAAGCCCATAACACGCTGAGTAGTTCTTCTGGCCATCTTCCTTTAGCTTCATCCAGCCTGCATTTGATCCCATTCAGCAGCGTCCTATTGGTCACCTCAACTTGCCCATTTGACTGAGGGTGAGCCACCGAAGTCTTCTTATGCTGAATTCCCAGCTCCTTCAAAAATGCCTCGAACTTTGATCCCACAAACTGGCGTCCGTTGTCCAATATCAAAACTCTGGGGATTCCGAAGCGAAACACTACGGACTCTTTTACGAACTTTAGGCATTCTTGCTCCGTTATTAACCGAAGTGGCTTCGCTTCAACCCACTTGGTCATGTAATCAATGGCAACTATGACAAAGCTAACCTGCCCTTTAGCTTTAGGCAACGGACCCAATATATCTACCCCCCAAACAGCGAAGGGTATAGGAGATAAAATCGAGTATAACTCTTCAGGTGGCTGATGTGGGATTGGGCTATTAAGTTGGCATTTTTCGCATTTCTTGACATACTCCGTTGCTTCTTTAAAAATCGTAGGCCAGTAGTATCCTTGTCGAAGCACTTTGTAAGCTAGAGACTTAGCAGCCATATGATCTTCACAAATACCCTCGTGAACTTCCCGAAGAGCATATTCCGCTTCGGACGGGACCAGACATTTCAACAAAGGGGATGAAAAGGCCAATCGATATAAATCTCCATCAATGAGGACAAAATTGGCACTTTTGTACTTGATCGTTTTTGCCAGCATTTGATCCGAGGGTAGGACGCCATCTGCCAAATACTCGATGTAGGGGGTCATCCAACAGTTAGATCGCTCGATACAAATTACTGTCTGATGAAGAACGCTCGGTTGCTGCAAAATCTCCAAGTAAACTGATCCATTGAAAATATCAATATCCGTAGCAGCCAATTTAGACAGTGCATCGGCGATAGTATTGTCACTTCGCTCTATGGCCTGAAATTCATATGAAGCGAAATACCGAAGTCGGTCTTTCAACTCTGCCAAATATTTGATCATTCGAGTTCCACGAGCCTCATAATCTCCGGACAGCTGCTTGACGACCAACTGTGAGTCACTGTAAATGATGAGTTTCTGAACCTCTAGACTCCTGGCCAATCGAACCCCTGCCAATACGGCTTCGTACTCAGCTTCGTTGTTTGTTGCTTTAAACCCGAATCTGATGGCTTGCTGAACTTTAAATCCGTCCGGGCTTGTTAAGATGACTCCGGCCCCACTAACAGTCAAAGTGGAAGAACCATCCACATATAGAGTCCAGGCATTCTGTCCTTGTTGAAGGACCGCAAGTGTTCTATCAGAAGATTCAGGTTCTGGCGGTTCTACATCGGCTTCGGTGAACGTACATTCAACAATAAAATCGACTAAGGCCTGACCTTTGATAGCTGTTCGAGGATGATATTCAATGAAAAACTGGGACAGCTCCATAGTCCACGCTGCTAACCTTCCGGAAACTTCGGGTCTTCCCATTACCTTCTTCAATGGCTGGTCCGTGTAGACGATCAGGAGCCGACCTTGAAAATATTGTCGAAGCTTTCTGCTGGCAATAATTAGAGCAAAGGCAAATTTCTCAATATTTGGATATCGGGTCTCAGCATCGCGCAAAACATGACTGACATAATAAACCGGGTGCTGTTTGCCACTGATCTCTCGAACTAACACCGCTCCAACCGCTAATGAACTTGCTGCAAGATACAGATATAAAGTTTCGGCTGGAACGGGCTTTACTAATAAAGGAGCAGAGGAAAGATACTTTTTTATGCCTTGGAAAGCATCCTCGCACTCCGAAGTCCATTGGAATGTCTTCGCATTTTTCGGCCCCTTCAACATACTAAAGAAAGGAAGGCACCTTTCTGCAGACTTGGCGACGAATCTCCTCAAAGCTGCAATCCTACCAGTAAGACGTTGAACGTCCTTGAACGACTGAGGAGTCTTCATATCGAGAATGGCCTGGATCTTCTCCGGATTTGCCTCAATGCCCCTCTGACTGACCAAATAACCCAAAAACTTTCCTGCACCGAGGCCAAAAGTACATTTCGCCGGATTAAGCCTCAGTTGACGATGACGAACAGTTTGAAAGCACTCCTCTAGATCGTCCAAGTGTTTATGAACCTGCATGCTCTTTACGATCATATCATCGACGTAGACCTCCATGTTCCTCCCCAGCTGCCTGTCGAAGATGAAGTTCATCATTCTTTGATAAATGGCTCCAGCATTTATAAGACCAAAAGTCATCTTCTTATAGGCATACACCGAACGGTGTGTAATGAATGCTGTCTTCGGGATGTCTTCCTTAAGCATGGATATTTGATGATAACCTGAAAAAGCATCCATAAAACTTAGTAAAGCATACCCCGAAGTAGCATCGATGAGTTGATCGATATGGGGCAGAGGATAAAAGTCTTTCGGGCAAGCTCTGTTGAGGTCTGTGTAGTCGATGCAAACCCGCCACTTTCCATTTTGCTTTTGCACCAAAACTACATTTGCCATCCATTCAGGATAATCAATCTCATAAATGAAATCGGCAGCTAACAACTTTGCAATTTCTTCATCAATAATCTTCTGTCGCTCAGGTGCAAAGATCCGCCTTTTTTACCGAACTGGCTTCTTAGAAGGGTCCACATTCAAACTATGCTCAGCAATTTTACGGCTCACCCCAGGCATATCCTTCGGCTCCCATGCGAAAATATCAGCATAACATTGTAAGAGCTCTATAAGGTTTGTCCGAAGAGGTTCTGGTAGCCCCGAACCAATTTTTACGGTTTTGTCAGTCTTTCCGACAATCAACTCGACCTCTTCCGTACTTCCTTCAGGAATAACCATTGGTTCCGAACTACTTTCAGTAAAGGGCTCTATCTCGATCGCCATAGTCTATTTTTGTTTGCTGACCCCCACTCCAGAGGAAATAACGGCATTCCGATAACACCGACGAGCCAGATCCAAGTCCCCAGCCACCTCTCCAACTCCATGTGCCGTGGGGAATTTGATCTTAAAATGAGGGATGGAAGTCACCGCTTGGAGAGCAGTCAAGGTAGGTCTTCCCAATATGGCATTGTAAGCAGAATCTACGTGCACAACGTAAAATTTACACATTATTTATGTCTGCTGGGGTGCCGTACCGAAGATAACCGGAAGCTCGATTGTGCCTGCAACTTTAACTGGATCGTTGCTGAAACCATATAACGGAGCCTCTTGTCCGACTTCCATCTTCTGCCCATCGAGATGCATCCTTTGGTAAGCATGGGCGTATAAAATATCTACCGAGGACCCATTGTCTACCATCATACGCTTCATATCTACTGAACCCACTTGTGCCGTGATCACTAAAGCCCCTTCATGAGGATCAATGGGTTCTGAAGGATAATCAGGATCAGTGAAGGATATAACGGTTCCTGGAAATGGCCTATCAATTTTTGGGGGAGCATCCGTTACAGTCATGACCGAATCCAAGTAAGCCCTTCTCTTCTTTCCTATCAACTTCCCCCCAGATCCACCAGTTATAACATCAACAACATGCCTGGGAGGTGGTACTGGAACTGTGGGAACTGTTTGGACAGTACGGTTAACATTTGATTGGTTATTCACGGCCACATACTGTACCAATAAGCCATCGTTAATCTTCCTTTCTACGAAATCTTTTAAATTACAACACTCGTTAGTATCATGGCCTGCAGCTTGGTGATACCCACAATACTTACGAGGATTACCCTGTCATGTTCGGTAATTATCACGGGGTGGTTCGAAGAAAGGCTGATTTCGGATCTGGTCCAGAATTATTGATCTATCAGTGTTTAACTTGGTATAGATCTTATTCACCTTTGGGGCTGCAACAGGAGGGCGACTGTTTCCCGGTCGCCAAAAATTATTATTCTTCTTCGAATTGCCTTCCGATCTGTCAATATACCCCCCTGTCCTCCTCTGATCAACTTCAACCTTAGGAGCTACAGTCTCTTTCAATTGATCCGAGGGAGGATGTTTAAGGCTGTTCATGGCTTCTTCCACGACGATGTAGCCTTCTGCCTTATCAAAGGCCTCGGCCAAACTCTTCGGATGGTGGAACATCAATTTTTTCACCAACTTCTCGGATTTAACCAGATCCAGTCCATTCTGGAACAATCCCACCGCCTGGAGATCATTAAGGTCGGATACTTGCCCGACTGCTTCTCGGAACCTCTTAACATATTGTCCTAAGGATTCACTGGTATACTGTCGGACCTGTGCCAGAGAACCTGTGGGCTTTCCCCTTCTTCGGTTACTTCCAAAACGGGCATGGAACTTATCACAAAGTTCGGTCCACGAGGATATTGAATCTGAAGGTAGAGTTCCTAACCACTGTCTGGCATCTTTCCTCAATGTTGTAACAAAAGTATGGCACTTGGCAGCATCGGTAAAGTCATAATAGTCCATCAGACGATCGAACGCCTGACTATGGTCATAAGGATCTCCTGTCCCATCGTAACTTTCCATGCGAGGAAGTTTTTTAGTAATATCCGCCTTTTCCTTGAGGATATCCGAAGAAAAAGGGGACGCCTTCTTTCCCGGAGCGTCTTTCATCTGCTGGACCTCAGTCAATTGCTTACGGAGCTCTTTCAACTCCCTCACCAGAAAATCAACGCCTTCAGGCTGTGGGGAGACTTCCTTCTCAGGCTCAACATTCTGCCTTTGAGAAGATCGACCTACCCCCGTCGATCTTAATGCCCTAAGGGGACTTCTCGATCTACTCCTATGTACAGTTTTGTCTTTATTGTGAGAATGGTCCTGATGATAATCTCTCGCTTCAATCTCGGGCATGACCTCCCTCGATCTACTTCTTCGTCTATCATTGTCTCGACGCCTAGAACCAACGACCATCAATGCCTTTTTCGAGGCTACAAGAGTTCTGCTCCTCGACTTTCTCCTACTTCGGGAATGCTCTCTAGAAATATGTGCAGAATGCTCAGGCTCCTTGCCGTCTCGCCGCGGTTCCTCCTTATGCCTACTTCGCCTTTCGGACCGGATTTGGCTGGACGCTTCGTCCCTCAATTCTGCCACCCGAAGCATCTGCTCGGCTATATCCTCTCTCTGCTTCAATAGAACCTCCAAAGCTTTATCCGCTTCGTCCGCCATCTTCGTCAACTTGGCGGTTTTATCATCTTGACCACTTCTATGATACGTTCTGGTCGGGGAGCGTTCCGTCCGTCTTTGATCATGATCTCGCTCTTTATTCGCACCAAAAACTAATCTTCGTCTGGCTCCATCGTGGATCTTCGGACGGAGATCTACTGAATTATGCTTAGAAGTCGTGCTCTCGTGAGCACTTTTAGAAGGACCCAAACGATCCTTCACCGAGATACGGGGCAGTGAAGAACTAGCAGCCATCGCCTGCCCTTCTGGTGTATCCTCCCTACTCCTCATCATCTTCCAAAGCAGGTTAAATGATTGTGATTGGAAATTTCAATGACACTAGAACTCAGCCCTCCTTCTAGCGCCAATGTTAACGCCAAGATCCTTTGCCACGTCTCAATCACGTAAGACGTCCTGATCCTGCACAGTAAACACGATAAACACCTCAAGCTTGACGGCGGTTCCGTCGGGGGATAGCTCAGGCGTGAGAATTAGTATGTGTTCACAAGGTTAACAATGGAGGAATATAATGTCTAGTGTATTGAGAGATATGATAATGCTTGATCGTGTGTATGGGTGAGAGAATATGAATATATTGAAAGGTATGAGAATCTACCTGTTGGAGAAAGCTTCCTCGCCAAGATATACCGTCCCTGCCTGAATTACTGTGCCAACCACTACTGTCTGACACCTCCCTGACCTGATGGGTTCTGACGACTGCATAGGGTTTATCTACTACTTTTGGTCACTGTTTTATCCCGCCGGCCGACTATGATCCCATCCACATTAATGCATGGCAGGAACTTTGGTCAACTATAATGCTTTTTCATCATCACAAGTCAAAGATAATAGATATTAAAATGTCTAATGGGTCAACATATAGATCCGACCCGGTCTTATAGGGTTAAGTAAAGGTGATACAATGATTGGGCTTCATCTGCCCTATGACTTAATCAAAACAGCCCAACAACTTAATTTAATAAAGAAGCCCAATTCGTCTGGCCCATAATAGGAACAATATCATGACCCAACACTAATAATAATAGCTTCATTCATGAGGTCTGTAAATACCTTGGAGCAGACTTCACTGTCAACTTTCGCCAACTCACGAATTGCAAGATCGCGGTTTTGTTGAAAAAACTGCAAAGAGATCTCGTGTTTTACGAGGCTGTGAGTGAGAGGAATCTCATGAGTACCGGCTGCAGCTTCCAATGCTAATAGAGATGGTGTGGTGTAAATGCGGCCGAGGCATACGACAGCTTCATCCGCAAGGTCGTTTATTAAAACTGGAGGTAAGGTCAAAATCCTTTTGATGATATTGTGGAAGCTATTTCTTTCTAACCATAGCCATAAGGCCATGATCTGCATGCATTACACAGGCTCACGATAAAGGTCAAATACTAAGGCCGAGTATAATTTTCTATCGACGGAGTGAAACAGGTTTAAATCCTCTAGGGGAATAAACATGGCTACTACGAAAGCCAGTAAAAGATTCATGGATGCCATATATAGTACTGAACTGAAAACCTGCAAATACAAAATTAACATCATCAAAATCATCAATATATAGATCTCCCTATGTATAAAATAGTAATACTCCCTCCCTCCCCTAAGACTGGTTTTGTTTGATTTTTCTGGCCATTTTTTATTGATAATTATGCAAATTTATTTATATTTTTAAACTTTAAAAAATTGGTCAATTTTACTTTAAAAATAAAAATAAGTCGTCTTAGTGGGACCTAGAGAGTAATAAAGATATTGTGGCGACTATGAAACACCATTTTAAAAGCATTAAATTTCAACTTTTCCTCACTTTATACCCAAAAACTCAACTAATGAAGAACTCTTATATAGGGAATTGTTTATGTGAGAGACACGTTATAAAAATCTTAATATTTATTTGGAATAAAAACAATTTTGTATATATATATAATGGAAGTATAAATTTTAAATGTACATAATCTATGATCGTAGAGTTAAATCACTCTACGATCGTAGAATAGTCATTGACTGATAGTAGAGTACTCACTCTACTACCGTAAAAATGTATAGCGAATTCTCAGATCACTCTACAATCGAAAACTGTATACATTAATTTGAGTGTCTGCACAACTCTATGAACCTCTATAGAGAGAGAGAGAGAAAGAAAGAGAGAGAGGGGTTGATATGTAACCAAACACTCTTAAACGAAGAATTTCAAATAAAAATTGCTTTTAGACTAGCCCTAATGCTACGCGAAACGAGCACTATGTTTAGTTGAAACAAAAATTAATTAACTATATACATTCCTACGAATTAGTCAAGAGGGCAAATTAATCATTCCAAGAGAAGAAAATTCACGGGGATCATTGTCTAAACCCTTGTAATGTGTTTGTAAGTTTGGATAAAGAAGAAAAGAAAAGAATTAAAATTTATAGTAAAAGAGAGATCGATCAAAAACAAAGAAAAAAGGTGAAAGAACAGAAATAAAAGAGAGGTGGCTTCCTCATGTAATCAGTGAATGAGCACAAATGGAGCCCCAAATTGAAATGAAGCTCAAATTGCATCTGCACTAAAGTATAGAAAACAAATATGAAGATCAATGAAAGCCACAAAATAGAAACTATATAGAATATATATACCTGTATAGCAACTAGCTAGGAAGCAAGAAATTGAAAAACCTGTTGGGAAATTTCCTTGGAGAGAAAATGGCTAGGTTTCTTTGTGAAGCCATGCCTATCACCCTGACTGCATTTATAATCCATTCAATGGAGGTATGAGAAGGAAAGACGCGAATAAAGCCAATATTGATGAAGTAGTACTTAACATTTTATTTATATATACAGTCAAGAGTACATAATATTATTTTGGAACCATTTAAAGAAAAAGAATCATCCTTAAAGGGATGTGATTAATTGGTTTTACTTTTTTTTAACGGTTGATATTGTGGTAAAAATATTGTTCTTGAAAAAAAAATTATATTTAACGATATTTTGTAATTATTTTAATGCACTTGACACTTTATAGCAACATTTGTTGATTTGATAATGTCGTTTTTCTCTTCTTCATTTTGTGTATATGATACGTAATTAACTGATCCAGTCGGTTATCATGAAATTAATTTCATGATAAGTTTGTCAATTGACCAATACAGTATTAATACACAGAGAAAGAGATCACTCTCCTGACTTGCGTATGGACACTATATTGATCAATTGATCAAAATTAATTTCAAACTAACCACTCCTGTAATTAACCTATTCAATTCTTTTCCATTTTTACCACCCGCAACATCTGGCTCAAGAATTTTTACATACATGGCACGAGGGCGAAGAGACCGAGGAACTCAGTTAGATACAAAAGTGGCCGATGAACTATTGTTGCACACTGGTACTGCACTTACTAATAAAAGCCAAAAGTGGTTGTTGCATATAGCATGTAACGTTTGCATGGGTTTGACTAAAAAATCTGTCGCAACTCTAAGAAGCCACAATTCATTCAATGTAAACTAACATAATTTTGTATAGGTGGTGTCCATTTATTCTAATTACAGATTTTCTCAATATCTGTTGCATTAATTCGTATTAATTTATCTCATATTAATTGCTGAATCAAATTTCAAATTTAAATTAATTTATTTTCAATTCATTAAAGGGTTATTAATTAATGTTTAACCTATGACATATAGATGAGATCCTCAGTATTACCCTTTGTGCCTGATTTCAAGTAGAAAAAATTTCATGTTCCTTAATCTCCCGTGCTTTAATTTTCTTTTGTGACCTTAAAAAAGAGGGAAGATATACATTATTGTTACTTTAATAACTCTTACGAGGCACGAGATAGTTTATATCATTTTTTTCATAAATATTTAATAATTTATTATTCATATATTTATCATTTTTTAACATAGTATATATATATAATGTTGAAGATAATCGTATATATTTCACGATATATGAAAAGTTTACATTGTATTGGAAACAAAATAGAGTTGTATGATCGACTCGGTATTGACTTACGATCAACTAAAATGACTCCAAAAAATGATTGAATATGATCTCTTGATGTCTTGTTATATATATAGTTATACAAGTATAAGAATTTCATTACTGTGACCGAGAAAGATTTTGTATCAATTAATCATGACTAATTTAATTACAGGTTCATAAAAGAGTTAATTACTCCCTCCGTCTTTAAAATTAAAGATGATGAGTAAAGTACATTTTTTACACATTAAAAAAAATAAAATAGAGAAAATAGAATAAAAATAATTTTAAATTTATCCTTATTAGTCTCATAAGATTACATAAAGTGATGAATACTCTTATTTTTTTTATATTAATGGATTCCATTAAATTAAATAACATACTTACCGTTCATTTTATATACTAGAGGGACTAATTTTCAAACTCAATAACGGTTTTATTCTTAACCTATTATATGTAGCTGAATATATATTCTAAGTATGATTGATTGCATATCTGACCCCAAAGTATGCATTCTTTTACACTTGGTACTTTAAGATTTAAAAACTCTCATCCGCTACCTAAATTACTGTTAATTAACCATAATTGACCATTTTCTTATTTTCGGACAAAAAAATAGCCAAAATTATCATGTGTTCTAGTAGAGAGAGTATACCTACGGTTTGACCGTACTCTTTACATTTGGCTGAATAAAATTATTTAAAAGAATTTTAATTCCAACTTAATACAAAATCAAACTCAGATACTATTAAGTTTCAATTTTCAATCTTCTCCATCTCTAGCTATCAGTGAACTTGAAATTTTTAAAATCCAAAATCATCAACATCTTCATCTTCAATTCAAACTTCTACATCAAAACTTATGCATCAGCTTTGAACATTCATCCCACCCCCACTGCCACAATTCATAAAACCCAAATCAAAAATATTTAATCCAAAAACTCTAAACTATTTATCATCATCAAATGATGATTTATCCTACTAACAAATATATCAAACACCAACAATAAATTCAACACATTCATCTTGAATATTAAGATCAACATATTAGGATTTTAGAAATTAAATCCAACCACTAATTTACCCAATCAAGAATAGATATTAAGAAACCAAATTCAACAACTTATTATTCAGCCATTAATTAATTTACCCAATACATACCATATTTGAGACCATTTTCTCTCTCATTCCCAATATATACCTATATCGATCTGAATGACGTCTTTTTGTCCGAGTAAAATCCATCTTTTGTAGGTAACGATAAAGGCAAAACGTAATCAATGTCTAAAAGTTTTGACAGCTATCAACACTAGAACCTTGCGATCAAAACTAGACATGTACACAAATCTAATACCTATATATCGATCTAAATTACGTCCTTTTCTCTGAGTGAAATCCATCTTTTGCATGTAACGATGAAGGCAAAACGTAATGTCTAAAATTTTTGACAGCTATCGACACTGGAACCTTGGGATCAATATACTTTTTGGATCGTATTGATGATTCTCGATCTAACTAAATTCGAATAGTTATGGGAACTAGACATGTACGGAAACCCTGCACTAAATAAAAAACAATGTAGTATCATGATTAAAGGAGTAAAAAACCTTAATTAAGTGCTCAAAGTCGGTTGTTATGTGTCTTTAATTCTTATATTGTTACTCTCTCCGTTCCTAAAAGATTGTCGTTTTAGAAGAAAAAATTTGTTCCAAAATGTTTGTTTATAATTTTCGAGGAGAATAAATTAAAAAACCCTAATTAAGTGCTCAAAGTCGGTTGTTATGTGTCTTTAATTCTTATATTGTTACTCCCTCTGTTCCTAAAAGATTGTCGTTTTAGAAGAAAAAATTTGTTCCAAAATGTTTGTCGTTTATGATTTTCGAGGAGAATAAATTATTTACTTTCCTATATTACCCATACTTTCTCTCATTGTCCCAAGTAATTCTCTCTCATGTATTAATAATTTTCAACTTCCCATAAAGAGGTAGTAATAGAATTTCAAATAAATTTTACTTAGTAACTAATACTTTCTTAATTTATGTGCAAAAATTTTAAATAATAATTATTTAAAAACAGAGATAGTATTTTAGTTAGTTCTCAATGTAATAAAATTCCTATGCCTATATATATTTAAAATTAAGGGCTAATAGTATATATTTTAGTTCCGTGATAGAATTGAAGTTCCACTTCCACCCGCCTAATGTTTATAATCTCTAAATTTGAAAACACCCCACCCCCACACCCCACTCAATTATAAAATGGGTGAAATTTTGAATGACAAAAGGCTAGTAGCCTTTTTATAAAAAAAAATTCATCTATATGCCCCAAATCATAAATTTTGTAACATAATTTGTAACATAATTTATTCACACTCACTGACTCACTATATTATTAACAAAAACTGTATGTGGACATAAAAATTGAATATAAGTGTATTTAAATTTTATTTATTTGTATTTTGACTCTCAATAATGGATAAAAATACAAATAATTAAAATTCAAATATACTCATGTCCAATTTCCATGTCCACCTAAAAAAGCTCCATCATTAATCAATATTTTAACGAGCAAAAAGAACAATTTTTTTTTATGATTCGGGAAAAAAAGATTGTATTAAAATCAAAAGTCATACAAATGTGATAAATTCAAAAGATATGGATTGGACCACAATAAAATTACATAACTGATGCAAGATGATTTCAGGTCGAAGATCCTGAAAGGTCGAGAAGGACAATGATGATGCTAAAGGACCAAAAGTTAAGGGATCGGCGCCAAGGTATCGATTGACTTCGGGGTCAGAACGTTCGGTCTATGTCTTCGGGGTCGGGGTTCGGCTTCGAATGGTGTCATGACTTCGGCTTCGGATAACGTCATGACTTCGGGTGTGACGAACTTCTTCCGAAGAGGCGTCATAACTTCAGAAGTCGATGGACCTTATTATTATTATTATTATTATTTTATTATTATTATTATTATTATTTAGTTCTTTATAGTAATAGTATTTTATTAGGCAGTAAATCTTTTATAATAAGTTGTTATTTTTGTTAGGATATCTTTCCGTATATCTAGGAAGTTTGTTAGAATCTTTTTCACATCCATAAGAGGATTTTATTTTTATTTCTTATTTTCCTATCTCTAGGAAGATTATAGAGTGACTTAGCTTGGAGAGAAATTTTTGTTAGCTATATAAATACCTGGCTTGTGGGTTGAATTAGAGAGACTTTGATTTTGATAAATATATTATACACATTAGAGAGAGATTTCTCTGTGTTTTCCGGTGAACCTCTTGTTCTTTTATTTGTGAATTTCATTGTTACCCAGCCCATAGGATAATTTCTATCACGTTCGGCATCAGTTGGTATCAAAGCTCAAACATCTTCTGGGAATTATAGACTCATCGATTTTAATGGCTAATAGTCGTGATTGTGGTCATGGATAGCAGACTTCGGTTGAGGAAGACCCAGACCAGGATCGTAACATACAAGACATGATGATTGAGGATTTATAGAGACATGTTGCAGAGTTAACCAGGTGTCTTAAATCGCTGACTCGGGGTCGATGTGGACAGGTTCTGAAGGAGGAAGTCTCGCATCTTGATCACTATCATGGACAGTTTCCGTGTGACTTCCCCAAAACAGGTATACATCACCCATCTTGAGTCGCCAGATACATGGTACATAAATTTAAATACAAACTTAATTATACAACCATCGTGTAATATACGACAAAACATAGCTGAGAATTTAAACAGAAATATTGCCTTCTAGACAATATCCACTCTCAAATAGAGTCCTCATTACATTTATTGTCACACTATTTTATAAAATAGTGAGGACTACTAATACACCATCTCAGACCATCACTCCGTTCCTCGACTAGTCCCAGCTATATTCTCATTTCCTGAAGAGAACAATGAAAGAAAAGGGTGAGCTCAACTAGCCCAGTAAGAAATATTATGACTAAGATAATGCAGAATAAATTATCCTTAGCCTTTCAACAGTATAACAACTGATAGAATACAATAGACAACAAGTTTTAGATCAACAATTGCAGCGGAATAAGAATCCATTAAAAGAGTCAAGTAGAGCATAAAATCTACTATCTTCTATGATTTCAAAAGTTTTTTATCAACTTTATCGCTGAGACTCAGCTTAATAAATAAAATTGAATCATCCATGCACCACGGCCAAGGATATTCGTGTAATCATCAATGGTCATGATTATAACGAATAATCCCTGATCATAATCATACCAACAACTGTCCATCAATGAACTACAGACCAATGAGGACTTTTACCACATCATTCGTCACATTATTGTCATGATTATACCGAATAATCCCTGGTCATAATCATACCAAGTCCATCTATGCACGTAAGTCAAAGATGACTTTAATCACAATATAAGCATGAGGATGATGACAATGACATAATAATTCAATAAAACAAGTTCAAGGATAAATTTTAAAAATTTATAATTTAATTTATCCAAGAATCAATAACTTCCGAATTGTCAACATGATACTGCTTTGTAGAGTAAAATTCAAGAATAATATTCACGTACCAAAAATAATTTGGACAGAAAAGAAATATATATTTTAGGTGAATAGTACCCCGTGAATAGTACCCCGACGCGAAAAGTGTCCCGAATACCCGAGTGAATAATACTAGAGTGAATAGTAATCGGGTGATAAGTAATCTGTGAATAGTACTCCGACACGAAAATATCCCTAATACCCTAGTGAATAATACCAGAGTGAATAGTAACCCATGAATAGTAACTCGTAACAAAAAAATATCAAAGAAAATGATATTTCATGAGGAGTACAAAAGAAATGATATCCTAGATGAGTATAATAGAATATATGAAACTGCAAATAGATTTTCACCCGCTATGTGGTAATCCACGTAGACAGATCATTTCCATAATTTAATAAGGAATGAATACAAAGGATCATTCACCATGCATGCGGTAATCCACATAGATAGGTTATTTCAACAGAATAATAAATAATGGAATAATAGAAGAATTCACCATGCATGCGATAGACCGTACAGACAGGTTATTCCCAACATAATAATAAAGAATGGAACCAGGTCATGCGTAATCCGCACAGACAGGATATTCTAACAGAATAATAAAAAATTGAACCAGGTCATGCGTAATCCGCACAGACAGGATATTGTAACAGAATAATAAAGAATGGAACAACAACAGAATTCACCAAGCATGCGATAGACCGCACAGACGGGTTATTCCAACAGAATAATAAAGAATGAAATAACAGAATAATATCTCCATGTATGCGGTACTTCGCATACAGGCTATTCCAACATAATAATAAAGAATGGAATAACAACCCTTACGAGTATTGAAAGAAAATAACTATGTTCATGAATATGAAAAAATAATACATCTTACCTCAAAAGAAGACTGGATAGTGGAATAGTGAGGTAGCAGACTTCTCTTCTTCTTTCTCTCTATAATTTCTCTCTATAATAATTGCTCTATAGCTTTAGTGAATTGGTGAAAAATAATGAATGAATGAGCTTCTATTTATAGGATAATATAGTTTTGATAATTGTACGTTTTGGGGCTCGAAATATTATAGTATAATACCTTCCTCTTTTTTTTTAATTTAGTCCTGCAAGTATTATCAAACTTGCACCACCTCCCCTAATAGTAAATTATGTGAATCAATAGTAAATCATGTGACTCAATAGTTCTAAACATGTAAAAAATTAATTATAGTATAGTACCTTCAACTATACCTCTATTTTTAACTTAGTCATGCAAGTATTATCAATCTTGCACCAACTCCCCTAATAGTAAATGAATGTGAATCAATAGTACACACATGTGAATAAATAGTTATAATCATGTGAATAAATAGCAATTAATTGTTCATTTATCTGGTTAATTACTCGATTGGTCAATATAACCTCCAAACATCAATTATTATCGAAATAAATGTTGATTTTCACTTAGCACTAATAATTCCAACACAATGAAACTATAAATTTCATATTTAATCAACATGAACTTATTCATCATTAATATTATATCTCACAATATTTAACAACCAGGTCGTTCCCAGGGAAGAGGGGGATTTCCAATAAAGAATTCTCCCTATTGGCGCGCAATTATATTATCTAACCTCTCCTTGACAGAACTTCTAAACATTGTCAATATTGTAAATAATAATATGAATAACTTTTTCGTCTCAATTATTGATTTAATAATATAACATATTATGCAGATGATACTGTAACAATAATTGAATCAATAATATGAGAGATATGATGCATCAATTAGTATAGCAATAATTGAGTATAACTAAGTGACTTCTTATATAAGCATCAATAATCAATATCATGTGCTACTATGCAACCACGCGTATTACTGTACTTTTACTACTGGGTAGTTCAACAGTTTTAACGGTAACACTTTCGCCGTTATTTTTATAAAAAGATAATTCTGTCATTTTCTAAATACGACAATACATCTGTTGTGGGGTCCACCAATGATTGTGATATCTTACGAATATTTCCTGTCAAAAAGAATATTCCCTGACCAATCGAATATTATATAACAATTTGCATACTTTGCAAAATTTATAAATATTACCCACAACTATAACATTATATAAAATACACACCATAATATTCAAAAAAAATATTTCGAGAAATTTAAATCTTTATTCATAAAATTTGGGGTCTCACAATCTCCCCTCCTTGTGAAATTTTCGCCCTCAAAATTTACGTACATACCTGGTATACCGAAGAGGTGAGGATACCTTGACTTCATTTCAGATTCTAACTCTTGAGGTATAACTTTTGAGTGTCGATTATGATCCTTCTTATCCAAGATTTTAACACGTATCTCCTCATACTTTAAATCTTCGGCTATCTCGTCTAGTTCTAATTTAATAATGTGATTTAGGTTGTCCACATATTTACGTAACATCGATACGTAAAAAAACGTTATGAACACGCAACATACTTGGCGGTAAAATGAATCTATAGGCCACAGTTCCTACTCAATCGAGGATTTCAAATGGGCCAATAAAATCAAGGGTTGAGATTTCCTCTCTTCATCGACTCTTGCTTCTTGAATAACGCCTTCATGAACCTTCTTCTTTGCATTCATCAGCTCCGAGTGTGTAGTTTGAGCGGCTTTAAATTTATCGATTAAAGTCGATTCTAATCATATATTCGTTATCTTTACGTGGGTCCCTAAAGTCTTCAACTCTATCTTCATCATTTGTAAGTTATACGAAATGAGTTTTTGTGTTAACAATGTCACACTCGTAAACACATACGATCTTCTACTCAATACATCAGCCACCATGTTCGCTCTTCCACGATGATATTGAATGGTATGATCGTAATCTTCAACAGCTCGAGCCAACGTCTTTGGCGCATTATATTTAAGGGTTTTAGAAATAGGTTTTGTATTGGGTTCAATACAAAATTCGATTTCACGCTCTAAAGGTAGGCTAAGAAGTCTTCAAGAATGCGCCAGGAAATTTATTAACAATAGAAATATCATTCAAAACTGTGACTCTCATCCAAGACTTGAATAGTACGTCACATTGATACCTATTGTGAGACCCTGAATTTCATGAAATGAAAGTATTCAATTTTCTTATAATTATTATATTATTTAGTAAATGGTTAAATTGATAAAGGATTAAAGTTAAGGGTGATATTTAAAATTTTACAAAGTAAGCAAGTTATTATTCGTTGTGTCGGGGAATATTCGATTGGTCAGGGAATATTCGTTTTCACAAAGAATATTCGTACGATGGCATAATTATTGGTGGACCCCACAACGGAAGTATTGTAGTAGTTAGGAAACGACAGAATTATTATTTTATAAACGGCGAATGTGTTACCGTTAAAATTGTTGAACTACCCAGTAGTAAAAGTACAGTAATACGCGTGGTTGCATAGTAGCACACGGTATTGATTATTGATGCTTACGTAAGAAGTCACTCAGTTATACTCAATTATTTCTACAGTAATTGCTGAATCATATCTCTCATATTATTGATTCAATTATTGTCACAGTATTATCTGCATAATATGTTATATTATTAAATCAATAATTGAGACTGCAAAGTTATTCATATTATTATTTGCAATATTGACAATGTCTAGAAGTTCTGTCAAGGAGAGGTTTTGTCACCTAATTGTGCGCCCATAAGGAGAAATCCTTATCGGAAAGCCCCCTCTTTCCTGAGAATGACCTGGTTGTTAAATATTGTGAGTTATAATATTAATGATGAATAAGTTCGTGTTGATTCAAGATAAAATTAATAGTTCCATTGTGTTGAAATTATTAGTGTTAGTGAAAATCGACATTTATTTCGATATTAATTGATATCTGAAAGTTATACTGATCAATCGGGTAATTAACCAGATAAATGAGAAACTGATTACTATTAATTCACATGATTATAACTATTTGTTTACATGTGTGTACTACTGATTCTCATTTATTTACTATTAGGGGAGTTGGTGAAAGATTGATAATACTTGCATGACTAAGTTAAAAATAGAGATATAGATGGAGGTACTATATTGTAATTCATATTTTCACATGTCTAGAACTATTGAGTCACATGATTTACTATTGATTCACATGATTTACTATTAGGGGAGGTGGTGCAAGTTTGATAATACTTACAGGACTAAATTAAAAATGAAAGAAAAGTTGCAGGTATTGTACTGTAATATTTTGAGCCCCAAAACGTGCAATTATCGAAACTATATTTTCCTATAAATAGAAGCTCATTCTTCCTTCATTTCTCACTAATTCACTAAAGCTATAGAGCAATTATTATAGAGAGAAATTATAGAGAGAAAGAAGAAGAGAAGTCTGCTACCTCATTATTCCAGTATCCAGTTTTCTTCTAAGGTAAGGGATATTATTATTATAGTAAGGGGTATTATGTAAGACCCCAACTTATTATAAATGAAATTTAATTTCTTCCATTTATTATTTTGAAATAGTAAGGATTGATTTGATTAATGTGGTTAGTTATGGATACAAATGCACAAATAAGCAAGTGGTTATAAAATATTCATTATTGTCAGGGGAATATTCGTTTGGTCGTGGAATATTCTTACTGTCGGGGAATATTCGTACGACGGTGCAGCCTTGTGTGGGCCCCATAACAGAAAGCGATTGGATGAAGAAAACGACAAGAATAAGTTGTTTATAAATAACGGCGTAGTTGTTAACGTTAATACTATTGAAATACCCGGTAGTTAAAACTACAGTAGCACACGGTATTACACCAATTATTGATTCTTACGTAAGAAGGCACTACTCAATAATTGTTACAGTAATTACTGTTCAATATTTTATTTTATTGATTCAATAATTGCTACGTTGATATTTTATATTGTTGTTGTTTCAATAATTGTCACTACACAGTATTTTCATTATCAGATCAATAATTCATATTATTTGAATAATATTATTAGATAACATTATTGGCAATGTCTAGAATGTTCTGTCTAAGGAGAGGTTTGGTCACCTAATTGTTCTCTAGTAAAGAGAAATCCTTATTGGAAAGCCCCCTCTTTCCTAGAAACTGTCTGGTTGTCAGTATTGTGATTCTGTAATATTATTTGTGAATAATTAATTATTGATTTATATGATAAGGAAAATATTCATTTTATATGGATATAGATGGAGAAAATTTTAATGTGACAATTGTTGAAAATCGATATTTTATCTTTTCTGATATAATAATTTATTTAAATATATTATTATATTTTAATAATATAATAATTGTGATATTTTTACAATGAATGTGGGATATATGAAAAAATGAAGAGAAAGAGTATTTTTGTTACAAATAATGTTAAAAACATGTTAAACATGTCAGTGGACCTCATTTCTTGACTGAAATTTGATTATAGCCTGTAAAATCGCCTGTTTATGGATTTCGGTCAATTTCTGTTTGGAATTTGGAAAAACTTTCTCCTGCAAAGTTGTAGAGAATGGAATTTCCTATGGAAAGGACATGAGGTTTGAATTTTTCTAATAAAAGGGCTATTTATTATGAATTATTGAAGTTCTGATGTTCCGAAATAATTAATTTTCAAATGTTTTAAATTTGTTTTAAAAGAAAAACGTTTTTGATATGTTTGGTGTACCACATGGGTTGTTGAAATGGCTGAATTCAGATCTTCAAAAGTGGGAGTAGGAATAAAATTAAAAAATATTAATATTTTATTAAATTTTCTGCTTTGGTGTTCTAAGCATTTTCCTATAAATAGGGTGCTTAAGTTAGAATTGAAAATCATACTAGAAACTGAAGTTTTCTCTCTCTTTCTCACTCTATATTATTGAGCGTATTCTTATGAGTATTTTGATACTTTGAGTGTTGCTATACGGTGCAAGTTCCCTTCAACACTATATCCGGTATTCCAGCTTGAAGTACCGTCTTTTCGAGGTAAGAGGTATTATTTTTTTAAATGATATTATTTCTTCTAATATCATTATGCCAGAATATTGGTAAGATTTTTCCTGTAAAATTCTTGTCTTTTAGTGCCGGGGTTACTATTCACGTATACGACATTATTCACGTATACGGCACTATTCATAAATACGGCACTACTCATAGAAAAATTAAATTTTTGTTTTTTTTTTCAAAACATCGATTATGGATACTAGCTTTGATTGTATCCATGTTTTGATCATTCTTGAATTTTACTTCACTATGGTTATTTATGAAGTATTTTTGAACTCGGATTGTTTAAAGTACGAATCCTTAATAATTGTTCTTTTGTTTCACTGGATTCGTTTTCTTTAAAATATTTTTCATCATCCTCAGTCTTAAATGATGGTATTACTGAATATCTTTGGCCTGTAGTGCAAAGATGGTTGATTTTCTTATGAATATCTTAGGCCCGTAGTGCAAAGATGTACAGGTGTTGAGATGAACATGACCGACTGATGAATATTTTTGGCCTGTAGTGCAAAGATGAATACTTGATTCAAGATGAATATTGATTGATGTTACAGGGATAAAATAATGATGATGGACTTTTAAATTCATAGATTATAGTAGATTTCATTTTCTACGTAACTCTTCTATGAATTATTATTTTCGCTGTGAATATTGATCTGAAACTTGTTGTCTATTATATTCTATCAGAATTTTCCCTGTTGAAGACTAACGATAATTTTTTCTATATTATCTTAGTCATAATATTTTTTACTGGGCTAGTTGAGCTCACCCTTTTCCTTTTTGTTCCATTTTTCTTCTCAGGAGGTAAGAATGTAGCGAGTTCTAATCGGGGGATGGAATGATGGTTCTAGAAGTTGTTTTAGTAGTCCTCACTATTTTTGTAAAATAATGTACCAATAAATGTAATGAGGACTTATTTGGGTGTGAATATTGTCGAAATGGCAATATTTGTATTTAAACTCACAGTTTATGTGTTGTATTAATAAAGTTGTAGTTGTTTTTGTACCGTGTTATTGACAACTCAAAATGGGTGATGTATACCTATTTTGGGGGCGTCACAGTTGGTATCAGAGCTTAGAGATATGATCTCTGGCGGAGATCGGGGAATAGAACTAGGAGGGGAGAGATGAGTAAATCCTTCGCTAGTGTGTCCTACCTAAGCTTATTTGTTAGTTGGTCAGTATATAGGGATATTATGTGATATGCTGATTTTCTTAATTAACCCTTGTTTTGTGGCAGTATTTGAGAATGGCAACTGAGAATGTTAATAGTGGAGTAAACGAGACCGTGGAGACCCTTTTACTCACCAATGAAGAAAACGTGCAACATGCTGGCAATGATCCTCCTGTGAACAATACCACTAAGCAGATGATGAATGACGGGATGTTTAGAAGCTTTTTGCAGTTCATACAAAATCAGACGAGGAGACTCGTGTACAAAATACAGGTGGAAATGATAACAAGGCACGGTTTGTCACAGCCAAGCAGTTCAAAGAGTTGGGACCACCAGAATTCTGGGGAAAGTCGGATCCGATTAAGGCGGAGACATGGGTCAAACAAATTACCAAGATATTCGATGTCTTGGGATGCATGGAGGAACAGAAGGTTCCATTCACTACCTTTATGTTCCGTAATGAGGCAGATTACTGGTGAGAATCTGTGAAGCGTACCCATCCAGCCGCATTCAGCATGTCTTGGGAAACGTTTCAGAAACTGTTCAATAAAAAGTACTTTCCTGAAAGTATTCGTCATATGAAGGAAGTGGAGTTTATTAGATTGGAACAAAATAACATGACGGTGTCCCAGTACGAGGCGAAGTTTACAGAGTTATCCAAGTTTGCACCTCATTTGGTGGAGAATGAAGAACGTATAACGCGGATGTTTCTGAGAGGTTTGAAACCCGGCAAACGTCAATATCTCATTTCTCATAAATTTTCTCTCTATTCAGATGTTGTCAATAGGGCTCAATTATTAGAGCGAGATAACGAGTACGTTCAACCGAGGGACCACAACCAGGATCAAACTAGTGACTGCAGTCATCAGAACAACGATAACCTGCAGAGAAAGAAAAATACGGACAAAAGCGATAACCACTCTGGTGGTAATCATGGCCATGATAATAGAAGAAGCGAGTCGGGATGAGATTTTAAAAAGAGGAGATTCAAAAATGACCATGTGAAGACGTCAACACCAGCAGCAACTGGTTCTAAGAGAGGAGAACGACCACCGGTCGTATACTATAAATGTGGAAAAGAGGGACATATCAGCCCAAACTGCCCACAACAGTTCAAGGTATGTTATAATTATGAAAAGGAGGGACATATCGCTCGAGATTGTACGGTAGCGAAACCAAGTCCAGCGGGGATGGTGACTCAAAAGGCTGTCCCAGAAAAGTCAAAGTCAACAGTTCCTGGAAGAGTATTTGTTGTGACTGGTCAAAATGCGAGGAACCCAAATGAGGTGATCACGGGTAAGCTAATTATAAATTCTTGTGAAGCTTATACCTTACTTGATACCGGTGCTACCCATTCATTTATCTCTCCTACTTTTGCTCAACGTTTAAACTTAACTCCAGAGAAATTAGACTTTGACCTATCTGTGGAGACTTCGTTAGGAGAAACTTTCATTACATCCACTGTTTATAAATCTTGTTTGATCCAAGTTGGACCATCACATTACCTGTTGACCTTATCTTTTTAAAGATACTTCCTTTTGATGTAATTTTAGGGATTGATTGGTTAACTACTCATCATGCCAAAATTGATTATTTTAGTAAGGCTATTAGTTTTCATATTCCTAACCAACCCGTTGTACGAATTCAAGTAACTAAACCACTAAAATCAATCACTTTCATATCAAGTCATAAAGCTATTCGTTTATTGAAAAACGGATGTCAAACTTTCTTAGCCCATGTTATGGATTTGAATAAAGACACGTCAGATTTGAATAATATTCCCGTTGTTAGTAAATTTTCTGACGTGTTTCCTGAAGAACTTCTCGGTATACCCCCAGAACGTGAAGTTGAATTCTTTATTGATCTTGAACCGGGTACAAAGCCCATTTCTAAAACCCCATATCGAAACTATTGAACTTCAAGAGTTAAAGGTCCAACTACAGGAGTTGTTGGACATCGGTTTCATTCGTCCTAGTACATCTCCTTGGGGTGCTTCTGTTTTATTTGTAAAGAAGAAAGACGGGAGTATGCGACTTTGTATTGACTATCAAGAATTAAACCATGTCACCATCAAGAATAGGTATCCGTTACCTCGTATTGATGACATGTTTGACCAGTTGCAAGGAGCACAATTCTTTTCAAAGATCGATATTCGTTCTGGATATTATCATTTGAAGATTAGAACTGAGGATATTCCAAAAACTGCCTTCAGAACTCGGTATGGGGATTATGAATTCCTAGCCATGTCTTTTGGTTAACTAATGCTCCTGCGGCTTTCATGGATATGATGAACCGAGTATTCAAGGACTATTTAGATTAGTTCGTTGTTGTATTTATTGATGACATTTTCATATATTCCAAAAGCCATGAAGATCATGAGCACCATTTGAAGCTGGTACTCCAAAGGCTTCGTGAAAACAAACTATATGCCAAGTTGAAGAAATGCGAGTTCTGGCTTGAGGAAGTAACATTCCTTGGGCGCGTGGTGTCAAAACATGGAGTATCTGTTGATCCGATGAAGATTGAAGCAATACAAAATTGGGAGCAACCGAAGACGGTGACCGAAGTACGTAGCTTTTTGGGCTTAGTTGGTTATTATCGAAGATTCATGGAAGGATTTTCTCGAATCGCTACTCCGTTAACTCATCTGACTAGGAAAGATACAAAATTAGTATTGAACGAGGAATGCGAGAATAGTTTCCAAGAGCTCAAGAGGACACTCATTTTGGCGCCTGTTCTGATAATACCATCTGGTTCGGATGGATTTGTTATCTACAGCGATGCTTCAGGCAAAGGGTTAGGATGTGTTCTCATGCAACGTGGGAAAGTCATAGCTTATGCCTCGCGACAACTTAAAGAATATGAGAGGAATTATCCTACTCAAGATCTAGAGTTGGCAGCAGTCATTTTCGCGCTAAAGATCTGGAGGCACTATCTATATAGAGAGAAAGTGGAGATATATTCAGACCATAAAAAAGCCTCAAATATTTCTTCACCCAAAAGGAACTCAACATGCGGCAACGACGTTGTCTTGAGCTGTTTAAAGATTATGACCACACTATTCAATACCATCCCGGAAAAGTAAATGTGGTAGTTGACGCGTTGAGTAGAAAATCATATGCGGGAACGAGTGCGATGTTGTCAACACAAAGGCCCATTTTGTGTGATTTAAAAAAGATGAGGATAGAATTCAAGACTCCGGGGACCCATGCGATGATGTCAAGTATACGCATAGAATCGACTTTAATCGAAAAAGTTAAAGTTGCTCAAGCCACCGACCCGAAGCTGATGCGTATGAAGAAGAAAATACAAAAAGGTGTTATTCCAGAAGCAAGAATCGATTAAGAAGGAATAATTCGAGTCCATTCCAGACTTTGTGTTCCTAACGATTCTTATTTAAAGAATAAGATCATGACGGAGGCACACAATACACCATTCACAATCCATCCTGGAAGTACCAAAATATATCGTGATCTTCGACATACATTTTGATGGAACAATATGAAGAGAGATTGCAAAGTTTATCTCAAGGTTTTTAACTTGTTAACGTGTAAAGGCGGAGCATCAAGTACCTAAGGGTCCATTGCAACCACTTGAGATTTTGAAATGGAAGTGGGAACACATTACCATGGATTTCGTTACGGGTCTTCCCACAGTTTCTTAAGGCATAAATGTTATTTGGGTTATTGTTGATAGATTAACCAAGTCTACTCATTTCTTGCCGATACGGGAGACTTATTCCCTTGAACGTCTTGCTCATATGTATGTAAATGAGATTGTGAGATTGCATGGCATGCCAGTATCCATAGTTTCGAATCGTGACCCAAGATTCACTTCACGATTTTGGGTTAGCTTGCAAAAAGCTATAGCATGGATTTATGATTCAGTTCAGCATACCATCCTCAAACAGACGGACAATCAGAGAGGACTATTCAAACTCTTGAAGATCTATTAAGACTCTATGTCCTAGACTTGAAAGGGAGTTGGGATAAGTATTTACCATTGGTGGAATTCTCCTACAATAACAATTATCAAGCAAGTATAGGGGTAGCTCCATTCGAAGCATTATATGGACGAAAGTGTCGCTCTCCAGTATGTTGGGATGAGGTGGGTGAAGCAACATTGTTGGGACCAGAGTTGGTACGTATTACTACAGAAAAGATCCAAATGATTCGATAACGTATACAAATGGCACAAGATCGACAAAAGAGTTATGCAGATCTTCATCGAAAGGACGTGGAATTTAGTATTGGGGATCATGTATTGTTGTGTGTTGCTCCATGGAAGGGAGTTACAAGATTTGGGAAACGAGGAAAGCTCAATCCACGATTTATAGGTCCATTTCAGATTCTTGATCGAGTAGGAAATGTAGCCTATAGACTCGCGTTACCTCCGAGTATGTCTCGTGTTCATAATGTGTTTCACAAATTTGTGCTTCGTAAATATGTAAAAGACCCGAACCACGTTATTGAGTTAGAACCGGACGAGATAGCTGAAGACTTAACGTACGAAGAGGTGCCTGTCAAGATCTTGGATAAGAAGGAGCATGTCCTACGCACAAAGGTCATACCACAAGTTAAATTTATGTGGAGGAACCATGCTTTTGAGGAAATGACCTGGGAATTGGAAACGGAAATGAAAGCAAGGTATCCTCACCTTTTCGAAACACCAGGTACGTACGTTAATTTCGAGGACGAAATTTCATAAGAAGGGGAGGTTGTAAGACCCTAACTTATTATAAATGAAATTTAATTTCTTCTATTTATTATTTTGAAATAGTAAGGATTGAT
Source organism: Panax japonicus (assembly GCA_020205505.1). NCBI lineage: Eukaryota > Viridiplantae > Streptophyta > Magnoliopsida > Apiales > Araliaceae > Panax > Panax japonicus. The sequence continues at coordinate 60,667,374 of CM035108.1, read as the reverse complement.
TTGATTAATGTGGTTAGTTATGGGTATAAATGCGTAAATAAGCAAATGATTATAAAATATTCATTATTGTCGGGGAATATTCGTTTGGTCGTGGAATATTCTTATTGTCGGGGAATATTCGTACGACGACGCAGCCTTGTGTGGGCCCCATAAGGAAAAACGATTGGATGAAGAAAACGACAAGAATAAGTTGTTTATAAATAATGGCGTAGTTGTTACCGTTAATACTATTGGAATACCCGGTAGTTAAAACACAGTAGCACACGGCATTGCACCAATTATTGATTCTTACGTAAGAAGGCACTACTCAATAATTGTTACAGTAATTATTATGAATTTTTCTGATAAAAGGGCCATTTATTATGAATTATTGAAATTCTAATGTTCTAAAATAATTATTTTTCAAAAATTTTAAATTTGTTTTAAAAGAAAAATATTTTTGATATGTTTGGTGTGCCCCATTGGTTGTTGAAATGGCTGAATTCAGATCTTCAAAAGTGGGCGTAGGAATAAAATTAAAAAATATTAATATTTTATTAAATATTCTGCTTTGGTGTTCTAAGCATTTTCCTATAAATAAGTTGCTTAAGTTAGAATTGAAAATCACACTAGAAACTGAAGTTTTCTCTCTCTTTCTCACTCTATATTATTGAGCGTATTCTTGTGAGTATTTTGATACTTTGAGTGTTGATATACGGTGCAAGTTCCCTTCAACACTATATCCGGTATTTCAGCTAGAAGTACCGTCTTTTCGAGGTAAGAGATATTATTTTTTTTAAATGATATTATTTCTTCTAATATCATTATTCCAGAATATTGGTAAGATTTTTCCTGTAAAATTCTTGTCTTTTAGTGCCGGGGTTACTATTCACGTATACGACATTATTCACGTATACGACACTATTCATAAATACGACACTACTCATAGAAAAATTAAATTTTTGTTTTTTTTTTCAAAACATCGATTATGGATACTAGCTTTGATTGTATTCATGTTTTGATCATTCTTGAATTTTACTTCACTATGGTTATTTATGAAATATTTTTGAACTCGGATTGTTTAAAGTACGAATCCTTAATAATTGTTCTTTTGTTTCACTGGATTCGTTTTCTTTAAAATATTTTTCATCATCCTCAGTCTTAAATGATGGTATTACTGAATATCTTTGGCCTGTAGTGCAAAGATGGTTGATTTTCTTATGAATATCTTAGGCCCGTAGTGCAAAGATGTACAGGTGTTGAGATGAACATGACCGACTGATGAATATTTTTGGCCTGTAGTGCAAAGATGAATACTTGATTCAAGATGAATATTGATTGATGTTACAGGGATAAAATAATGATGATGGACTTTTAAATTCATAGATTATAGTAGATTTCATTCTCTACGTAACTCTTCTATGAATTATTATTTTCGCTGTGAATATTGATCTGAAACTTGTTGTCTATTATATTCTATCAGATTTTTCCCTGTTGAAGACTAACGATAATTTTTTCTATATTATCTTAGTCATAATATTCTTTACTGGGCTAGTTGAGCTCACCCTTTTCCTTTTTGTTCTATTTTTCTTCTCAGGAGGCAAGAATGTAGCGAGTTCTAGTCGGGGGATGGAATGATGGTTCTAGAAGTTGTTTTAGTAGTCCTCACTATTTTTGTAAAATAATGTACCAATAAATGTAATGAGGACTTATTTGGGTGTGAATATTGTCTAAATGGCAATATTTGTATTTAAACTCACAGTTTATGTGTTTTATTAATAAAGTTGTAGTTGTTTCTGTACCATGTTGTTGAAGACTCAAAATGGGTGATGTATAACTATTTTGGGGGCGTCACATATTATTTCTTTCGTATTCATGAAGGGAGCTATTGTTATTCCATTTTTTATTATTCTGTTGGAATAACCTGTATACGCGGACTACCGTATACATGGTGAAATTCTTCTGTTATTCCATTCTTTATTATTATATTGGAATATCCTGTCTGTGGGGATTTCGCATGACCTGGTTTCATTCTTTATTATTCTGTTGGAATATGCGGTCTATCGCATGCCTGGTGAATTCTGTTGTTATTTCATTCTTTATTATTTGTTGGAATATCCTGTCTGTACAGATTATGCATGACCTGGTTCCATTCTTTATTATTCTGTTGGAATATCCTGTCTATGTGGATTACGCATGACCTAGTTCTATTCTTTATTATTCTGTTGGAAATAACATGTCTGTGCGGTCTATTGGATGCATGATGAATTCTTCTGTTATTTCATTTTTTTATTATTCTGTTAGAATAACCAGCCTATGTGGATTACCACATACATGGTGAATGATCATTCGTATTCATTCCTTATTAAATTGTGGAAATAATCTGTCTACGTGGATTACCGCATGGCGGATGAAAATCCATTTGCAGTTTCGTAATTTTTCTGACCCTCAAAAATTCTAAAAATTTTTGAAATGATAATTTGATGAGTTTTCTAGATTGTGTCCAAAAATGGCAATTTTTGGATGTATAGATTAGGAGTTATGAATTTTATGGGAAAAAACTATTTTAAAAGTAAACCCTTATAACTTCTTGTCGTTAACTCCAAAATTAGTGAAATTTTTATTGGGAGTACATATATATAATAGGAGTATACCCTGTGAATTTTGGAATTTTTGAACAAAAGTACAATTTATGATAAATGTCTAAATATTCGGCAGTTTTGGCCATATGAAAAATAGTAAATAAATTTTAAAAATTCCGAGAAAAATATATGTACAATATGGGACTATATTCTGTTAAATTCCAAAATAGAAATATTTTTGGGAACTGATTTGGTATTTTTCATGAAAATGAACTAGTTATGAGTAAATGAATTAAATATGTTATTGAAGTAACAAAATTGGAAAATAGGATTTTATGGCTTGGGAATCCTATATAGGGTATATACAGATTTTTGATGATAGATTTGATCATTGGTGATGAAATCTTATGAGTATGGCATTTTTGAATGATTAAATGCATTATTTGGTAAAGTGTAAACAATTGAAATAAATTATTTATAAGTTTAAGAAGTGATTAAAATATTATTATAATATTAATAATATTAGATTATGAATTTATTAAGTGATTGATAATATTTCGATAAATTTAAAGTCTTTAATATTTATCCTTGATTTCGTTTGATTAATGCTTATATCATTATTATCATCCTCATGCTTATATTGTGATTAAAGTCATCTTTGGCTTACGTGCATAGATGGAATGTTGATTATTGATTTTACAGTTGTATATCTTTGGCTTACGTGCAAAGATAGACTGTTGATTATTGGTTTTATAGTTGTATATCTTTGGCTTACATGCAAAGATGAACTATTGATTGATGAATATCTTTGGCTTATGTGCATAGATGAACTGTTTATTGGTATAATTATGACCAGGGATCATTCGGTATAATCATGACCCGTAATGTTATAGATGATGTGGTAAAAGTGTTCATTGGCCCGTAGTGCATTGATGGACAGTTATTGGTATGATTATAACCAGAGATTATTCGGTATAATCATGACCATTGATGATTACATGAATATCCTTGGCCGTAGTGCAGGGATGATTCGATGATGTGGATTATTTATTAAGCTGAGTCTCAGCGATAAAATATTGATTATACACTTTTAATTCGTAAAAGATAGAAGATATCATACTCTACTTGACTCTTTTAAAATACAGTTGAATGACTTTGGCATGTAGTGCGAAGATGGATTGTTAATGAATATCTTGGCCGTAGTGCAAAGATGAATTTATTAGTATGATTATGAGCAGGAATTGTGATTTGGTATAACCATGAATTTTGATGTTTCAGGTGAAGATAGGTGATGAAAATTATCTTCGTCCTGGGTGTGAAGAGGAATTTAGAACAACAATTATGATTATGAGTTATTCATATGATTGTGGACAGGAACTATTGATTGATGTTACAGGGATAAAATATTATTGGTGGACTTTTAACATGGAGAAGATAATAGACTTTATGGTCTATTTGACTCTTTTAATGGATTGCTCGTTCCGCTGCAACTATGGTTAAAAAGTTTTATCTTCTACCATATGTTCTAAATCTCTGATTTATTATTGATTAAAGCTATTGATAATTTAATTATCTTTAGTCATAATATTCTTTACTGGGCTAGTTGTGCTCGTCCTTTTGCTTCACAATTCCTTTCAGGTAATAAAGGTGTAGCTGGGTCGAGCGGGGTATTAAGAGGATTAGAACGGTGGTCTATAGCTGTTGAGGTTCTCCCTAAATAGTATGGAAATAATTTTATTGAGAACTTTAGATAAGTGTGTCGTATTGTATACATCATTTGATATTTAATTTTGGTGAATCGAATAGGGTGAGGTGAACCCAACTTTGGAAGGGTATTTTGCCACTATCATATAAGATGTCTAATGACATACAACCTCGTGTTATCATAAGACAAGGTTGTGCACATCCACTTGCTGAGTATATCTATGAGCACTACCTATATAATCTTGAAGTTTATTTGAAATATAATTTTCAATTGGAGACAATAGAGATAATTATATGTCAATAGAAGACTCACCATTAGAAAGAAGATGATAGTAATCTTCTCGTTTTTCTTTGGGGTCTATTTGGTCAACCAAGGATAATTCTATGGACATATGATATCTATCATAACCTAGACGCATGGTCTCCCATGTACGAAGGTTTTCTTGAGCACTTCCCAAATATTTTAATTTCTAAAACAGTTTTTGACTGTACTTTTATGTAAAGTAGCATTGTAAGGTTGTGGTCTAGGCACCATGAGAGTTACATACATTTGTATTAAAACTCACAGTTTAACTGTGGTCGTATTCTGCACGATAGTTCAACAGTTGTATAAATGAAGTATGTATTTGATTTTTATAGTATGATATCTGGCGACTCAAAATGGGTCGTGTGGACTTATTTTGGGGGCGTCATACCTATCAACTTACCATCGTCATTCACGACTTCGCATACAGAAAGTCTGGCTTCGGTGCATTCCACACAAGGAAGTCAACAACGAAAGAATCGGGACTCTTTACTTATGGCTTGATATGACAATGATTGACTTTAGTGATTTGGTTGCTTGAATTCACATAACAGGTTTGTTAGGAATATGAAAGCTAACAACCTTACGAAAAGCATGATGAGTAGTTAACCAATCGATTCCTAAAATCGCATCAAAGCCAAGTATTTTCAAAGAGATAAGATCGACAGGTATCGTGAAAGTGTCGATTTGAATCAACAAGGTTTATAAACATTGGAGGTAACAAAGGTTTCTAATAACGAAGTTTCAACCAATAAGTCAAAGTCTAACTTCTCTGGGGTCAAATTTAAACGTTGAGCGCAAGCAAGAGAGATAAAAGAAGGGGAAAAACCGGTATCTAATAAGGTATAGACTTCGCAAGAATTTATAATTAACTAACCCGTGCTAACTTCGTTCGGGTTACTCGCTTTTTGAGAATTCACTAAAAATGTTCTTCCTGAAACCACCGACTTTATTTTTTCTGTATCCGCCTTTGGTACCACCGTCCCAGCTGGACTTGATTTCGCTACAGGACAAAATCGAGCTATGTGGCCGTCTTTTTCATAACTAAAACATACCTTGGAAGGCTGTGAACAGTTTGGACTTATGTGTCCCTCCTTTATGCATCTGTAGCATCTAATTGGCGGTCGTTCTCCTCCCCTAGAATTTGTTGCTGGTGTTGGTACTGCTGCCAACGTCTTCTCATCATCGTTAAATCTTCTCTTCTTGAATTTTCCATTTCTATTATCTTGGCCATGATTACCACTGAAGTGGTTACCATTCTTAGCATGATAATTTCCCCCACGATGGTTATCATTGTTCCGATGGTCATTGCCACCGGTACGATTATTATCGTGTTGTTGCTTGTTACCTTTTGGTTGTGCTGACTCATTATCGTACTCCAATAACTGATCCCTATTCACAACATCAGAATATAAAAAAAGTTTGTGAGAAATGAGTTATTGACGTATTTCGGGTTTCAAACCTCTTAGAAATATTCGCGTCATTCGCTCCTCATTATCGACCAAATGAGATGCAAACCGGGATAACTCCGCAAATTTAGCCTCATATTGCGACACGGTCATATTGTTTTGCTCCAACTTGATAAACTCCACCTCCTTCATGTGACAAATACTTTCGGGAAAGTACTTGTCGTTGAACAGCTCTTAGAACATCTCCCAAGACATCTTCAGTGCAACAGGCTGGGTACGCTTTACAGATTTCCACCAATAATTTGTCTCTTCACTCACCATAAAGGTGGCGAAGGGAACCTTTTGCTCCTCTGAGCATCCCAAGACATCAAATATTTTGGTGATCTACTTTAACCACGTCTCCGCCTTAAGTGGTTCTAACTTTCCCAAAAATTCTGGCAGTCCCAGCTCCTTGAACTGCTTAGGGTGACCATCCGAGAGTTGCCAATGTTTCCACTCTCATTATGAATAAGTGTCTCTCTCGTCTGATGTTGCATAAATTGCATAAAGCCTCTGAACATCCCATCGTTCATCATCTGATTGGTGTTGTTATTTACCTAAGGATTATTGTCTTCCTGTTGCACATTATCCTGGGTATTGATCGTTGGTGACTCAATTGTCTCATGGGTTTCATTGCTTATCTTGACATTTTCAGATGCCATTTTCAAACACTGCCACAAAACAAGGGTTAATTGACATATCACATATTATCCCTATACTCTGACCGGCCAATTAAATACCAAATAAACTTAGGTAGGTCATACCTAGCGAAGGAATTCTCCGTCTCTACCCTCTTAGTTCTTATCTCACATCTCAGCCAGGGATCATATCCCTAAGCTTTGATACCAACTGTGACGCCCCCAAAATAGGTATACATCACCCATCTTGAGTCGGCAAATACATGGTACATAAATTCAAATACAAACTTAATTATACAACCTGTCGTGTAATATACGACAAAATATAGCTGAGAGTTTAAACAGCAATATTGCCTTCTAAACAATATCCACTCTCAAATAGAGTCCTCATTACATTTATTATCACACTATTTTATAGAATAGTGATGACTACTAATACACCATCTCGGACCATCACTACGTTCCCTGACTAGTACCAGCTATATTCTCATTTCCTAAAGAGAACAATGAAAGAAAAGGGTGAGCTCAACTAGCCAGTAAGAAATATTATGACTAAGATAATGCAGAATAAATTATCCTTAGCCTTCAACAGTATAACAACTGATAGAATACAATAGACAACAAGTTTTATATCAACAACTACAGTGGAATAAGCAATCCATTAGAAGAGTCAAGTAGAGCATAAAATTTACTATCTTCTATGATTTAAAAAGTTTTTCATCAACTTTATCGTTGAGACTTAGCTTAATAAATAAAATTGAATCATCCCTGCACCACGGCCAAGGATATTCATGTAATCATCAATGGTCATGATTATACCAAATAATCCCTGGTCATAATCATACCAACAACTGTCCATTAATGAACTACAGGCCAATGAGGACTTTTACCACATCATTCGTCACATTACAGTCATGATTATACCGAATAATCTCAGGTCATAATCATACCAAGTCCATCTATGCACGTAAACCAAAGATGACTTTAATCACAATATAAGCATGTGGATGATGACAATGACATAATAATTCAATAAAACAAGTTCAAGGATAAATTTTAAAGATTTATAATTTAATTTATCCAGGAATCAATAATGTCCAAATTGTCAGCATGATACTACTTTGTAGAGTAAAATTCAAGAATAATATTCACGTACCAAAAATAATTTGGACAGAAAAGAGATATATTTTTTAGGTGAATAGTATCCCGTGAATAGTACTTCGAGAATAGTACCCCGTGAATAGTGCCCTGACACGAAAAGTGTCCTGAATACCTGAGTGAATGATACTAGATTGCAATAGTAATCGGATAAATAGTAACCCGTGAATAGTAACTCGTAAATAGTACTCTGGTACAAAAAGTACCCCGAATACCCGACGTGAATAATACCAGAGTGAATAGTAATAGGGTGAATAGTAACCCGTGATTAGTAACTCGTAATAGAAAAATACCAAAGAAAATGATATTTTATGACGAGTACAAAAGAAATGATATCCCAGATGAGTATAATAGAATATACGAAACTGCAAATGGATTTTCACCCCGCCATGCGGTAATCCACGTAGACAGATCATTTCCACAATTTAATAAGGAATGAATACAAAGGATCATTCACCATACATGCAGGTAATCCACATATACAGGTTATTTCAACAAAATAATAAAGAATGGAATAACAGAAGAATTCACCATGCATACGATAGACCGCACAGACAGGTTATTCCCAACAGAATAATAAAGAATTGAACCAGGTCATGCGTAATCCGCACAGACAGAATATTCCAACAGAATAATAAAGAATGGAACCAGGTCATGCGTAATCCGTACAGACAGGATATTTCAACAGAATAATAAAGAATAGAACAACAATAGAATTAATCACCAGGTATGCGATAGACCGCACAGACAAGTTATTCTAACAGAATAATAAAGAATGGAATAACAAAAGAATTTCACCATGTATGCGGTACTTCGCATAGACAGGTTATTCCAACATAATAATAAAGAATGGAATAACAACCCTTACGAGTATTGAAAGAAAATAACTCTCTTCATGAATACGAAAGAATAATACTCATTACCTCAAAAGAAGACTAGATACTGGAATAGTGAGGATAACAGACTTCTCTTCTTCTTTCTCTCTATAATTTCTCTCAATAATAATTGTTCTATAGCTTTAGTGAATTGGTGAAAAATAATGAAGGAATGAGCTTCTATTTATAGAAAAATATAGTTTCGATAATTGCACGTTTTGGGGCTCGAAATATTATAGTATAATACCTTCCTCTTTTTCTTCATTTTTAATTTAGTCCTGCAAGTATTATCAAAATTGCACCACCTCTCCTAATAGTAAATTATGTGAATCAATAGTAAATCATGTGACTCAATAGTTCTAATCATGTGAAAAAATTAATTATAGTATAGTACCTTTAACTATACCTCTATTTTTAACTTAGTCATGCAAGTATTATCAATCTTGCACCAACTCCCCTAATAGTAAATGAATTTGAATCAACAGTACACATATGTGAACAAATAGTTATAATCATGTGAATCAATAGCAATTAATTGCTCATTTATCTGGTTAATTACCCGATTGGTCAATATAACCTCCAGACATCAATTATTATCGAAATAAATGTCAATTTTCACTAACACTAATAATTTCAACACAATGGAACTATCAATTTCATCTTTAATCAACACAAACTTATTCATCATTAATATTATAACTCACAATATTTAACAATCAGGTCGTTCCCAGGAAAGAAGGGGCTTTCCAATAATGATTTCTCCCTATTGGCGCGCAATTAGATTATCTAACCTCTCCTTGACAGAACTTCTAGACATTGTCAATATTATAAATAATAATATGAATAACTTTGTCGTCTCAATTATTGATTTAATAATATAACATATTATGCAGATGATACTGTAACAATAATTGAATCAATAATATGAGAGATATGATGCAGAAATTATTGTAGCAATAATTGAGTATAACTGAGTGACTTCTTACATAAGCATCAATAATCAATATCGTGTGTTACTATGCAACCACGCGTATTACTGTACTTTTACTACCGGGTAGTTCAACAGTTTTAACGGTAACACTTTCGCCGTTATTTTTATAAAAAGATAATTCTGTCGTTTTCTAAATACGACAATACATCTGTTGTGGGGTCCACTAATGATTGTGTCCTCGTACGAATATTCCTTGTCAAAAAGAATATTCCCCGACTAATCGAATATTATATAACAACTTGCATACTTTGCAAAATTTATAAATATTACCCACAACTATAACATTATATCAAATCCAAACTATAATATTCAAAAAAAATATTTTGAGAAATTTAAATATTTATTCATAAAATTTGGGGTCTCACATTCTGGCTGAGGAAGTCTCACACCTTGAACACGATGAACAATCTTATGATTCTAATCGAGTTATGACAAGGAAGATTTTATTTTCGTGGACAGTATCCGACCGAGGAAGTCCCGGAGTATTTCCCACACCTTGATTATGACGAGGAAGAGTATTATTCTCATGGACAGTATCCGACCGAGAAGTCCCGGAATATTTCTCGCACTATAGCTTGATCGTGATGAGGAATTTTATAATTTTAATTTCGATTTTGATGATGAACAGTTGGTTGAGGAAGAAATAGATGAATATGGAGAACCTGTATATGACGAATATACAGATGAAGAAGAAATCTATGACGAATATGAAGATGAAGGAGAACCTTATGGAGAACCTTATGGAGAACCCGAGTATGATTATGATGATGATGGCGATGAAGAGGAGAATGGATCGAATGAAGATAGCCAGGAGACCCTGATTGTTCGCAAAAGTCTACCAAATCATAAAGGTGATTCCGAAGAGGATTGATTGAGAACCAATATCTTTCAAACAACTTGCATCATAGCAAATAAAGTCTGCAAGTTAATCATTGATGGTGGCAGTTGTGAGAACATAGTGTCCGAAGAGGCTGTCAAGAAATTGCTGTTGAAAACGGATCGACATCCTAAACCATATAAGTTGTCGTCGTTAAAAAAGGGTAATGAAGTAAGAGTGTATAAAAAGTGCTTAGTATCTTTTTCCATTAGCAATAAATATTTTGATAAAGCTTTGTGTGATGTGGTGGCAATGGACGCATGTCATGTGTTGTTGGGCCGACCTTGGCAATATGACCGAAGAGTCATTCATGATGGTCGTAAAAATACGTATTCCCTTTATTTTAAAGGAAATAAGGTTGTACTAACACCTCGGCGAGAAGGGGACAGTTCGGCTCAAGCAGTTGGGAGTCCGAACCTATTATCCATGACTAGATTCCTAATAGAGGTCGTTCGTGAAGGTGTGGTGTATGTCCTACTTTCTTGTGGGAGCGGTTCGACTACTGAAAGCACTGAAGTGTCAGTCGATGTACATGAATTACCCGAAGAGCTTCCATTAGGACTATCGGCGATGAGGGACAGTCAACAACAGATATATCTTGTCCCAGGATCGAATCAAAAGGACAATATTTCAGTTGTCGAAGTATCTTCTTGTACAGTTTTCACTCTTTCTGTGTCGAACTCGAGGACGAGTTCTTTCCAACACGGAGAGACTGATGCGTGATGGTTTCGGGCCGAAGATCCTGGAAGGTCGGGAAGGACGATGACGATGCTAAAGGACCAAAAGTTAAGGGATCGACGCCAAGGTATCGGCTGACTTCGGGGTCAGAACGTTCGGTCTATGTCTTCGAGGTCGGGGGTCGGCTTCGAATGGTGTCATTACTTCGGCTTCGGATAACGTCATAACTTCGGGTGTGACGAACTTCTTCTAAAGAGGCGTCATAACTTCAGAAGTCGATGGACCTTATTATTATTATTATTATTTAGTTCTTTATAGTAATAGTATTTTATTTGACAATAAATCTTTTATAATAGGTTGTTATTTTTGTTAGGATATCTTTCCGTATCTCTAGGAAGTTTGTTAAAATCTTTTTCACATCCCTAGGAGGATTTTATTTCTATTTTTTATTTCCATATCTCTAGGAAGATTCTAGGCTGACTTGGAGAGAAAGTTTTGTTAACTATATATATAAATACCCGGCTTGTAGGTTGAATTAGAGAGACTTTGATTTTGATAAATATATTATACACATTAGAGAGAGATTTTTTTTATGTTTTCCGGTGAACCTCTTGTTCCTTTATTTGTAAATTCCGTTGTTATCCAGCCCACAGGATAATCTCTATCCCGTCCGGCATCAATAACACCATATAATTGAGTTAAAAAACCTATAAATTTTCCAAACCTTTGCCGAAAACATCCTCAAACTGCTCCTTCAAAATAGCCAAATCTTGGTTGCTTGATACTATTGGGTGTTGCTCCCAAAAAAAAAATTGAATTCTTCTTTTTCACTTTGGATATGGTACTTGCGGTTTCTCTTCTTTACCTTCTTGAATTTCTTTTGGTTCCTTGAATCATGCTTTGCCTTCCCAATTAACCACATATAATAAGCTCTGACTATTTTGCTTAGCAACTTCCTGCATATTTATGGAAGACTCTTGATCTCCTCCATTATTATAACTACTCACAATAAATGGTTGCTCTTCCCTGAAATCTTAATTGGGAATAGATATTTTACCCCATAAACATAATTTTGGAGCCTTGATTTACCGCCAAATGGACTTACTCCATCCAACCCATTTTCCGAGACCCGTCTTGGAATGTGATTGTTCAACTTAATTATCCGACATTAAACTATTCATCTTCTATTCTCCGGCGCAAAATAATTTCTTTTTTCCGACCAAGTATACTCCTCCTTCAACTTGCTTTGACCTTCATCCGTATCATCTTCATCAATTATGATCCCCTTAATTCTGAAGTTGTATGACAAATTAAGATTCTAATTCCATCTTTGCGTTGCCATCAATTTCCTCCGCACATCCTGTTTGAATTAATTAATAAATAAGCAATGCAGAATTCTTCAACGATATGATTCGGTCTCCATCTTCATTGCTAGAAGATTGCCCCATGCATGCATGAAGCAGCAATCCTCTCCATAGTCTTTTTTCGTCCATGCCCTTATTGGAATTCCTCTACATGCAATCCAAGTATATATATATCGATCGATCTTCTGTATTCCTTTACTTCTTCCTCCGATCCATTAATTTTCGACATTTTCACATGCAAAAACCTCTGATAATTCGTCCTTTCTTTCATCCATTAACCTAGCTCGCTCTGTGATTCCTCAAGGTCTGCACAAACTAAAATCAATTCATGTACTCCCCCATCTAACCATATTTGTAACCTTGACGTACATGAATGTTTTCCATCTCCTCTTCAACCTCATTGAAACTTTTCGTATTTTTTGATATCAAAATCCAGCTTCTATCTACACATTTATTCACCTCATGGTTTAGATCTCCTTCAATCCTAGTTCTTTTTATGGCTGCTACATTTAGATCTTCCTTCAAGTCTGTTTTTTTTTCTTACTTTTTGAAATCTGACTTTGCATCTTCTCAACTATCGATCCATAGATCTCTACGAGCCATTTAATTTCTAGTCTCACCCTCTGATTCAAAAAATACTGAAAGTGAATCCTCTTTCTTGCTTCTTACGCTAGAGTTCAATCATTAAGTACATTAGGACCGGTCGACGGGAAGCATTTAAATGAAGTATCATAATGTAGGATATGGATTTAAGGTTTCCTATATAGTAATACTGGATCCGGCTATTTACTTCCTCTCCCAAAAAATGACTAAAAATAGTAAAAAAAAAAATCTCTCTTAAAGTATGAGCTAAAGTGTATAAATAAAGTGTAGAGTAAATAGGTTTTTTAATGGGATCATTTGTATAAAAAAATAAAAATATTCATCATTTTATATAATTTTGTGAAATATTAAAGATAAATTTTAATTTTTTTCTATTTTTATTTTTATTAATGTGTACAAATTATATTTTATTTATTTTTTGGTGGCACAGGAAGTATATAATTATACGCATGTATATACCTAAGTTTAAGGATTTAAGGTTTGTACTTAACAAGATTCAACGGAATAATTGACTTTTTTGGTCATTGTATTAGGGTTCGATTTTCTTTGTGGTTATCAAAAAAAATTTGTTACAATTGCGGAATTATATTTTAAAATAATTACCAAATGGTCATTACTTATGATTTCCGTTCAAAAACGGATCATCATTGTATTAGGATTCGATTTTCATTGTGTGCATATTTATATTATTTTTTTGCTGATGTGTACATGGACTTTGCCATGTGTATGATCATGTGCCAAGCACATGCTCATAAATATTAAGCATAATTGTATCTTAATAATAATTTTAAAATAATAATAATAGTAATAATAATAATAATAATAATAATAATAATTTTAAAATAATAATAATAATAATAATTTCAAGATAATGATAATAATTTTAAAATAATAATAATTTTTACAAATATATTTATATAAATTAATGATTTTGGCCCATGATGATACATATGGCAAAACCCATGTACATGAAAGTAGTCTTACAATAAAAAGATTAAATTGAAATAACAGAAGCAATCGATTTGAGGGAGACGAGTGGGAGATAATGAAAGTGAGATTGGAAGTTAGAAAAAACTGAACTAGAAGCAATGTTTTTCTTTCTTTGTTTTCTTCAAAATTCCTTAAAAAAAACTTTAGATTCGACTTTTAATTTTTTTTTTAGTAATGTTATACGTATTAGATTAGCCGACTAAATTAGGTTTGAATGTTATTAAGTGAATCGGTTCGGTTCGAGGTCAATTTGCTCCGCGTCTAATCGAGTCGAATTCAGACAGTTCCGTTCGAATGCTCGATCGAACCTATTCGTGAACTATGCGGTTATGTTCGTCTTTGTTTGCGAACAGTTCGAATTCGGTTCGGTAAGTTCAAGTTTGGTTCGATAAGTTTGAGATCGGTTTGACTAGTTTGATTACTTATTTACATATTTAAATTGTTTCTAAAATTCTAAATACAATTAATTGATTATTTCATATTAAATTCTAAAGTTTGTCTTATTGATAGTTGTTAAATTTGTAGTAAAATTTTTTATTATCTAAACATCTTTTTTTTAATAATTGATTATAAGTAATTATTTTTATTAAATAATTAATAAATAATAATGTGTACTTCTTCACCTCTAAATTATAATTTAATTAAAATAATTTTAATATTTTCATAAAATTTTTAACAATGATTATTGGATTATTATAATTTACATCCCTAATAATTTAATAAATTATAACCCATGTCATAAAGCACATAAATAAAGTCATTAATCATCATGCAATGACAATTTGATATTAATTAAAGAATAATACAATACAGTTGTTTACATTTACATGAGTTGTTAAAATTGTCAAATCAAAATAGAGAATATAAAAATCAAGTCATCAATATACGTATCGAGACTTCAATAATAGAGTAAAACATTAAATTATTTACTGAATAATTTCAAAACTTTTAAAACTATACATAAATTTGAAGATCGAAAATAAAAACTAGATATTAAATTTAAAAATTGTAAAAAAAAATTAAATATTAATTAAAAATGAAAACAAAAGAAATACATTTACTAATATTAAATTGTGAGTTTTTGGTATCCATATAGTGGCAGCAAGGAGTGTGTGTCAGTGTAGCAAAAAAAAATGGCTTCATTCATGAGGTCTGTAAAAACCCTAATGGAGAATTCACCGTCAACTTTTTCAATTCGAACAATTGCAATTTGCAAGAACTCGATTTTCTTGAAAAAATTGGAGTGATATTTCCTTTTTGCATGAGGGTGTGGCCTGTGAGTGAGAGGAATCTCACTGGCTTCCGATCCGAAGAGAAACTCAATGTTGTTAATGTAGTTAAGGCATGTTAGTTATGGCTTCATATATATATATATATATATATATATATATATATATATATATATATATATATATATATAAATCTGCTAGGTCGGTCATTTGTTAGAATATATTAGAGGTAATTATTAAGGCCAAAATCCTTTTGATGACGTACGTACGTTGTGGAAGCTAATAAGTACTCTTTCAAGTCTCAACCATATATAGCCATAATACGATGATAGGATGGAGCATAGTTTAATTTCTGAGGTTTAATCCTTGAGAAATAAACATGGCTATTGCATGAAATTAAGAAATTAAGGGTAGTGGACGCCATAGGCTATTGCATAAACATGGCTGTTGCAATTTTTAACTTCTTCCTGAGAGCTTGCTGAGAGATAGACTCGAAATATGTTATATAGTAAAAAATTAAAGATAAATTTACCGCTAGGATATCATATTTTAGCTAGTCTACATACAAAATCAGCTAAACATGCCTAAGAATTAATCAAAGAAGGCAAAATCATCATTTCAAGATTTGAAAATTCATGGGATCTTATAATGTCTAGTACCTTAGATCAAAAAGGTGGCTGAATGGAAATAATTGCAGCTAAAAGAGAAAAATTAAAGAAGAAAAAAAAAACAAGAGAGAGAGAGAGAGGAATAGTTATTTCACAAGAGAATTTTGATAGTGAATGAAAGGCGTAGGAATCGAGGAACTCAATTGCGTACGAAAATGGCAACGGAACTATCCTATTGCCACCCATAATTCCAGATTTTAAATATATATCTACTAGTAAAGTTTATTTATTTTCTAATAATAGCGGTGTAGTAATATTACCTTTCAAGAAAAATAAAAGAAAGTTATTTATTATATTTTTCATGCAATTTGAAGCATGTCTCAAAATTTTGGCCCCATTTAAAAACAAACCTTCTTGGCCAAGCTGGTTTTTGTTCATGTCTACTTCATATGCTAATTATTTGTAGATGATCACCAAACATCGAGCTCAAATATTGGTGACCGCTGATCAAGTACCCAGATGACTGATCAATAGTTTTACCACATTTTATACATTTATTTATATATTACTAACAAAGGGAGAGAAAAGAAATTCAGGTACCATTATATAACATTACACTTTGAAAATGCTAGATGGATTGGAAAATGTCCAAACATTCTATGTCAAAACAACTGCTAAAACAACAGACAGAAACACTACACTACACCAAACCAACTGCCTGTAAAAACCAAAACAGCATGAACATCTTTCAACTGTTAAATTCATGACGTGACCAAGAAACTCCATCAGTTTAGATGTCCACAAGAGTCGCCTCCCTTTCTTCTGTTCTCACTTACTAAAGCAGTAATGCTGGGGGTTGCAGCTACAGCATTTTGCAGATCAGATAGAGAGAAGGATCTCCACGGAGTGAAATTTCGTCTAGGAGTAGGAGGAGGTGATGCCGACAATTCATTGTTTGGTGATCTTGATCTTCTACCATTTGGTGGTAGAGGTGGGAGACAGAGACTAGGCGATGATGAATTTAAATTGGAGCCGTCACTGTTATTATTGCTCTCAGAACTGCTCATCATAACAGCAAGAGCTAAGGAACTTCTGCTGGAATTGGCGAGCCTTTTCGATATGCCACCACCATTGCCTTTAGAATTGAAATTACGATTTTTATCCCAGAAATTATTGTGAGCAAGCAAGTTCTTGCGTTTCCTGGTGTAGGCATCGTCCGGCTTTGCAATGTCTTTAATGGAGTAACAAGATGAGACGTCTGCTAGACTTGTAAATGACTTTGATTTGCCACTATAGAAAGTCGAGATGCCTCTCCTAAAATAAGTTAAGACAACTCAATTAGAGACCACAGAACAACAACTGAATAGATACAGAGAAAATCCAGATAATCTAGCGGGAATGTTTATCTTAATTTCACAAAGTCCGCTCTTAATCTTTCAGAAATGGTTAACTTTCAATTCAATTCTCGCTCTCTATATGTAATCCATGACATTATTGTCCGGATTAGGACAAGAACTCAGCACCACAACGGTTTCAGGGATTTGCTTTCATTTTATTATGCATAAGTGAATTCACGACTTCGTATTTGTAGATAACTGCTTCAATTCTCAGTTAAATGAAAAAATATGATTGAATTACTACAACCAGAACATAAAAAAAAATTTATCCAGTCAAAGAAACACAGAAAAAAAGATTATTCTCAGTCAAATAAACACACAAAAAAATTGACACTCCACTAGTTGGTTATAGCAAGTATTTTGCTAAACAAAGGTTCCTTGAAAGCAAGTTTCCGTTACTATAATTCATGCTTCCACACCAATCAATTCAAAGCTTATTTAAGACCGTAACATTTTACAAAAACCTACCACTTATTAGGTAAATTGGTTAGCTCACCCCATTTCCAGAGTCCTCTACACTACTTGGTGAGTTGATGGACATCTCACGCTCTAGCACACTCAACATACTCCCCCGACACCCATTTTCTCTTAATTGTGAAACTAAGTCCTCTTCTCGGGTCTCAGATCATAAGCCAGCTAAAATTCTCGATCGGGCCCATCATCATTTGATTTTGAATTGGTCAAAGAAACTGGATGTCTGACAAAATGGACAGTCTACAAAACTACTAAAGCTCTGCTGTTTATGGAACTTATCTCCTAGCAATTGACAGTTAAATGGCAAGCTTTTATCAGTAAATCAAACCTAGAAAATGACTTTACACAGCAGCCCGTGAAGAAAAATATAGCAAAAATCATTATTAAAAAAACATTGAAATTCTTATCTGTATTATTAAACAGTAAAAGCATTCACATATTCCCAGATAAATTTTCTTCTATTGGATATCCCCAAATAAAACTTGTTCTAGAAGAGATATTCCCCAATTAGTCATTTCATTTGTATATCTAAGCATCCATGTGTATTCTACCAAGTGAACTTCTGACGCAATTTTAAGGTAAAATACATCAAATCAGGCTCATTTCAGCAAAGTTTATTATTACATAAAATCACATATAACAAAAATAACTCAAACCTGAAGATTAAATAAAAGATGCTATCATAAGTAACAAACCAAAAGAACACCTAAAAATATAAACTTTAAGAAAAAGACACATACTTTATAGGCAAAACTTCTTCCAGAGAATCCAAACTATCCAAAGGTCCTTTAAACGAGCTCTGAACCTCACACTCACCAGAATCCCCCTCTCCTTCCGACGATCCTCCAGCCGAGTCACTATCCCTCCCAATGGACGACGAACTACACGAATCCAGCTCATCAGCTCGCTCCTGCCCTACCGTCGTCGCATTAAACCTCCGATCACCGGCGATTCTGCCGGAATCTGGAGAATCGCAGATCGCTTTAAATGACATCCCATGGACAAACCCCGACCTTTCGATCCTAGTACTAGTATTACTCTCGAATACAATCGACATCGTTCCGAACAAAATTTGCTCACAAAAATCACATATAGCCGACCATAGATATAGATATATATATATATATATAAATAATAATATAGAGAGAAACAAGAAGGGGACTTATCAGAAAGATGGAAAAAGGAATAAAATGAAGAAGATGAAGGAAGGCCTTATCCTCATCCAGACCAACCTTATAAAATTACAAATTGGATAATTAAACAACATTATCTATTTAATTTTTGCATTAAAAATTACCTAATTATACTGTAAATCTCGTTCTACAGTGCTATAGTACGACTAACCCTGAAACATAATATCAGCCGTTCGATGGAATTTTTTAAACGGCGATATGGAATCTGAATTGTAGAGCCTGCTACAGGAGAGAGTATTTAGCTTAGGAATGATATTGAACCACGTGTAAATATCTGGTGACGTGTCACTATCATAAGGGAGACACCTAAGGGGGTTCAAATTTCAAGACTGTCTGCTGCGAGAGAGCGCCCACTACTGTTTTTGTCAACTTTAGAACAAGTCGCGGATTTTCTCGGGATTAGTTAGATTTAAAACGACGACGTTTTTGTATTTGTTGAACTCCGGATCAGACGACGTCGTTTTCATGTATTAATACGCGTGCTGTATTGATTGACACGGATGAGAACAGATCCTCTGTCCCTAAATTTTCTGTCCCCCTATGTCCTCCCACACACATGTCTTTTTATTTAATTTTAAAATAAATTTATGTTAAATAAAAGATTAAATATCAAAATTTAAATAAAATGACATTAAAAAACAAAAAAATTAAGAACAGAAGATCTGCTCTCGATACAGATACCATCATCTTCATTCGTCACCCCCCTAGTATTTGACCAAGAATCTGTTCCTGAGGAAAATCTATGTGCCTAAAAATAAAAATACATAATATGATCAAATACTTTTTTATAATAGCGACCCAAAAAATAAGTAATAATAAATCTGAGTCACCTGCCCATCATCCTAGTGGTCACACTGTTACTATTAAATATTAATTAAGCTGCCAAAAAGACATTTTGGATATCAAAAGACGATTGTGACATGGCCTAATTCAATTATTTATGAATCAATTATAATTTAGGTCTCAAGAGAATTTAAACAAAAAATTAATATGATTTTGTTGAATATATTTTGTGCGTTATTAATAAATTTCGTAATTATAATTTAATATAAATATATTGTAATGATTAAAATGAGAAATGATATTCTAATTATTGGAGAGAAGGAGCATGATAAATAAATTAGATTTATTTATGAGGTAAGAGAACAAAACAAAGTTTAGGTACAGAGAAAAAATCAATTGGATAAGTTTAGTGGAACACATGCCCTGGTTATTACACCTGTCGTATAAACGAAATCTAATGGGACCGGCAATTTAAATAAAGGAGAATTTTAAATTATTTCCTCCATAGGAGTAATTTTTGAATTGCTGACTAGTCAACCAAAATGCCAGCGCTGCATGCTCGCCATGGCCCACATGTCCTTGTTTTGCATTGTCATTAGCAAATTAGTGAAGTTTGAGAATCGGATCGTTCATTTAAAAAAAAAAAAAGATCGAGTGGATGAGTTATTGGACCCAATTAATAATTGAATCGTTATTGATCGAATGACGTTATTAATATATAAAAAAAATTAAAAATCTTATTTTTTATTAACTAAAACATAATAAAAATGAGTTATAATATTAATAAAAGTGGTTAATTTTAATATTAAAAATTTGTTGGTAAAAAAATTTAAAACTTAGGTCAATTATCTGGGTTCACCGGTTAGACCGATGGTCAACCTGAGTTTTGATCAAAATCGATTCTTTGGTTCAAACTGGACTGCAAGGCACGATTTTTACCGGTCCGAATTTTAAAACACTGGTCATTAGTATCCAATGTCACAGGCCAACTAATGTTTTGGATTCGGTTACCGTGAAGTTAACTTCATGGTAAATTGATCATGTGACCAATACAATGCTAAAACACAGACAAAAATCACATTCAGCCTGCGTATCGACATTATATTAGTCAATTAACTTTATACTAACCACTACCTAATATTTTATGTTTCATAAACAGATATTAAAGCAACTTAATTTGGTTACTACATAGGATAGGAGGTGGCCAAGAACAAGAAGCATTCAATAAAGTAGTAGGTCTGCCAAAATATGGTTATGGGTTGGTTTTGGTTTTCAAAATATGGTTATGATTTCATTTAAGAACTAAAATCATATTAACCATTTTTAATATAGATAATGTAGGTTGGAGCCATATGGTTATGGTTAAAAACCATATTAACCATTTTAATATTGTTATGAGTTCCATAAAGATCTAATTTGACATTAATATTATGTGATTATGTATATACCCCTTACCCCGCACCCAATCCCACCCCGCACCCCACCCCTACCCCCACCCCCCACCCCCACCCCCACCCCCACCCAAACCCAAACCCAAACCCAAACCCAAAAAAAATAATGTGTACACCACTCACCCCACCCCTTACCCCCTTAACCCCACCCCACCTCCACCGCCACTGCCACCGCCACTGCACTCACTCCTCACCACTCTCTCTCAAAAAAATTTAATATTAAGTGATTATGTATACACCACCCCACCTCTACCCCCACCCAACCCCACCCGACCCCACCCCACCCCACCCCACCCCACCTCACCTCACCTATCTACCTACCCACCCACACAACACTCCCAAAAAAAATAATATACCCACCCAACCCTACCCACCTACCCCCACCTAGCCACCCCCCACCCAACCCTCCCTTCTAAAAAAAATAATATGGATTGGTGTACACATTATTTTTTTTGGGTGTGGGTGGGTGGGGGTGTGGGTGGAGATGGGGGGGGGTGGGGTGGGGTGGGGTGGGTGGGGTTGAACTTCTTGAATATGTAAATATAGATGGAAAGAACTTTTGATTTAGATTTGGAATAAAATATGGGTCGAAAAATGGTTAACCGGGTTGGAACTATATTTCTTTTTAAAAATATGGTTCCAAACTTTATCCAACCCAAATAAATAAAAATAGTTAACCAACCCATTTGATTCCCGTTAATATGTGTTGATCCGACAGTTAGTCATATCTAGATTTTGTTTCAATATGATGTTATGGAATTGAACGCAAATCGTCCTAGAAAAATATCAAAGAATAAAATAAAACAGAGCATCAACAGTAACTTAATTAATTAATGATTTGTAGAGGAAACCGATTATATGATCCAAGTTTTACCAGTATTCATCTTGGTTGGATTCGCACTATAAGTTCTATTTAATTAAAATAACAATAAAGTGTAATTCTAATAGCGCAATTTATAATTAATCCTTTCTAAACGTATCAATCTTTGGATGATAAATTTTAATTTTTTAAGAGAAAATATATACCTATAACATACACATCATGATCGGTTCAACATAAATATTTTTGTACGCAAAAAGCTAATACATGATATTTTAAAAAAATTCAGAATAAAAACACATTAATGCTTCTTAATGTGCTTTTAGCTAGGTTTTTACCTTGCTAAAATGGTGTTAATTGTTTCAATACTTAGGAGATAGTATTTTTCAATTTAAAGTTTAAATTTTTTATTAAACAACATAAAAAAAAAATTTACCCCTAAAAAATCAGTGGGGTTAATTGACCCCACTGTCCCTAACCTAGGTCCGCCACTAGTTTGTCCCCTCCCTTTAACGGTCATTTGTTACTATTCACATGTTCGCAAATGACTTATTTTTCTACTTATAAGTAGAGTTTTAATTCAAAAAAATAAGTTAATTTGACCAAATATAATATTTATTTTGCCCATCTTCTATTTTTCCCTTTTTCTATTAATGTCATTTTTAGTAATATTTACATTTATTTTAACTTATAAGTTATTATGAGCCAAACATCTTCATAACTTGTTTTAACTTAACTTTTTACTTATAAATCAAATTGATGTCGAACACTTTTACTTATAAGTCACAACTTAAAACTACTTATAAGTCAACTTATATGTTAGCGTATAAGTCATTTAAAATAAGTTATTTCTGAACATGCCCTTAGTATGATGGTTCAGTAAAGACTTTTTTGAGATTTTGGTGGCGCATGGTGAAAAATGAAAACAATACCTTTTTTGAAAGATTGTGTTCACCAAAAAAAAAGTAAAAATAAATAAATAAAAAGTAAAAGTTGTATTCAAAAAAGTATTTTTTTCGAAATTTAAAACATAATAGTTCGATTACAACAAAATATATGAGAACTTCGATTATAACAAAATATATGAGAATACATTTATTGAAAAATATTTCTTCTAATATTTTTAAAGATAAAATCTTCAATCAAATATTTAAAATCTCTCTCTCTCTCTCTCACACACACACACACACACACACATATATATATATATAGAGTCCGGATTCAGTCCGGGATCCCGGACTCTATTAAAATACGAACTTTTTATTTTATTTTTTTTTGAAACAACTAAAAAAAATTATGGAATTAGAATTTTTACATAATACAGTGTTTTGGGCGTGATTTGGATGCCTATACCAAAATATTTTTGTACAGTCTGGGTAGACTGTACATACATTAGTTGGTATAGGTATTAAAAACACACCCAAAATACTGTATTATGGAATATATATATATATATAGGGGAGCGATCCATAGCATCTATATGCTATGGGATAAAAAGTGGCATATAGGCCCTAATCCGTCCGTTTTATTGATGAAAGGCTGTGATTTGAAGTTCCAACTACACGTCCGCTAGTATTACTAGCGGATGTAATTAGTAAAAATTCTGGACTCTTATGTCCCTCGTGAGTGAAAATTTTCAGCCAAAAGAACATGGTCCGCTAGTATTACTAGCGGATAGAAAACAGTAGGTGCACATAGTCCGCTAGTAATATTAACGGACAGAAGACCAAAAATTTAAAGTGGCATAAACCAAACAAGCAATCACTCAACTTAGAAGCCTTCAGACTGGTTATACTCATTCTAAACAAAATAACTTGCGTCATAACTCTAACACAAGTTTTTTACAGGCAAAAAGAAGCACATTCCGAATCAATGCAATAATCAATAATAAACACCCAGTTCCCAGCCCACAAAAGAAGGAAAATTAATAATCGAATCCTCTTTCAACGAGTAATAGCAGGAAAATTAATAATCGAATCCTCTTTCTAGCGGATGAATAAGAAATTGGGAATTGAGAGAAATTGGGGCTAGATCGGGATGTAGGGCTGCAGAAACTATACTACAATATACAAGCAGCAACAACATAGAAATGGGTTTCCAAGCTATTACTTTTCTTGCTATCACTTGTAGATAGAGACACAACTTGATTTTGTGGATCCGGCCTTCCTTGTTGTTCATTACATTCCATCCGCTAGTAAGACTAGCGGATGCGATTTTTTTAAGATTAACCTGATTCTGCTAAGGCTTAGTGGCAAATTCATCCATAATCACGTCCGCTAGTATTACTAGCGGACGGCGTAATACCCTTTTCAATCACAACCCTTCATTTTTCTAATGGAAGGTGTAGATGTTATATGCCAATTTTTGATCCATAGCAAATAGATGCTATGAATCATTGCCCATATATATATATATATATATATATATATATATATATATATATATATATATATAGAGTCCGGATCAGGTCCGGACTCCCGGATTTTAACAAAATTCGGACCTTTTTTTTTTTTTTTTTTTTGCTTTTTTTTTTTTGAAACAACTAAAAAAAAAAAAAAAAATTTATGGAATTGAAATTTTTCCATAATACAGTGTTTTGGGCGTGATTGAGCTATAACGAATATGCTGTACAGTTGGGAGACTGTACATACATTGTTCAATAAAACCCCTTCATTGTTTTATGGAAAATTCAGATAAATTATATGCAATTTGATCATGCAAATAAATGCAAAATGCAAATTAAAATATTTGGGTATATATAATAAAATTTAGGACCCCTCTTATCATGACTAAGACGATTCAGTCCGTAGTCCGTACTCATTAAGGGCGCTCATGGTTGTAGTTTCATAACCTCAAATTTGAAGGGTTTGCCCGCTCCCGCTCCCGCTCCCCAAGGGCGGAGGATCCAAGACAAGGGCAGGGGGCACCTGCCCTCACTGAATTTTCACCTCCTCATATTTGTATATAAAGTATGGCGGAACAAAATAAATAGAGTACTACAATTATATTAGTACACTACTATTATGTTATTGAAAAAAATAATATACTTCTATATATATTGTTAAAATAAAATATTACTATAAAAACTTAAGTATTTTATTGTCTTGACCAATTTACTTCTCCTGAATACTAAGAAGGTAAAAAACAGAGGAGTTAGAGTTACTAAAAATTGTGAAAGATTTCATTTAGAGTTTCTATAATTTATCCAAATTTTCTATAAAAAAAACAGTGCCTAGTAAATTTTCCTATATTTTGTAGACAAGTGTTATTTCATTAGTAGTAGTAGCATAAAATTATAGATCAACATTATATTTATTTTCTCCCAATAATGTTGTCGGTTGTTGTTGAGCAATCCATCAATCACTTAATCAAATTTAAATATTTTAAAATATATTAAAATGTTTATCTATCATATTAACAAGATAGTAACATTTTTTTTTTCAGTAACATAATATTAGTGTATGTTACTACTATATTCATTTTATTAAATTAATTTTTATTCTTCATAATATTTTTTTTCAAATTTGGCCCCACTGAAATTTCAAGTTGGATCCGCCCCTGCCGCTCCCGCTCCCGCTCTTGTCATGTGATGAAGTGGAGTATAAATGTAACATGGCTATATGTATGCGTATAACAATGTTATTCTTTTGGCTAATTTGTTAATGACTTGCATGCACATTGCTGCCGAAACATTTAGGCTTTGTTTGGAAAATATTCGGATATTCCGAACAATAAATGCCAATGAAAATGACAAAATATATTAATACATGATGCCAACGTAAGAATTTCATTAAGTATAATTATTTATTTTCATTATTGGCAATTTATCATTTCACGATTTTTTTAACTAAAACAATGTTATTTCAGAATGTTTTGGCAAAATTTATTTTATTATCACCAATAATCACATTGAAAATAGACTTATAATAAGATAGGGAAAAAACTCTCTCAAACTCAAAAATAAATCACCCAATTCAAAAAAACAAATTTTCATACAAAGAGAAACATAAAATATCATCAAATAACAGAAAACAAGGGGAAAAACTCTAATATAACACTTCAGTCCCACATTGTGAGATATTTTGATGTATATATAATGACTCAAATTACTATTATTAATATCTTCTGTCATAAGGACTCAAATTATGAGGTATGTATTCGTTCTTTAACTATAACATTGTGTTATGTATGACACGGTGCTATAGTGCTATGTTTTTGGACATGATGTTTGTTTGACATGAATATCCAACATAATTATTAATTCTTGTATTTTTCAGTTTTCGCATGTAACATGTGATTTCCCTTCATGTCTGAGGACCGAAACTGAGACATTCTTTTGTTGTTTTTGTGACGCCCCCAAAATAGGTTTACATCACCCATTTTGGGTCGCCAGAAAATACACTACTGATAACTTCATTTATACAACTGTCGTGCAAAATACGACGACATGTATACTGTGAGTTTTAATACAAATGTATGTAACTCTCATGGTGCCTCGACTACAACCTTACAATGATACTTTACATAAAAGTACAGTCAAAAACTGTTTTTAAAATTAAAATATTTGAAAAGTGCTCAAGGAAACCTTCGTACATAGGAGATCATGAATCTAAGTTATGATAGATATCATATGTCCAGAGAATTATCCTTGGTTGACCCAATAGACCCCAAAGAAAAATGAGAAGATTATTATCATGTTCCTTCCAATGGTGAGTCTTCTCTTGACATATAACTATTTCCACTGTCTGCAATTGAACATTATATTTCAAATAAACTCCAAGATCATATAGGTAGTGCTCATAGATATACTCAGCAAGTGGATGTGCACAACCCTGTCTTATGATAACACGAGGTTGTATGTCATTAGACATCTTGTATGTTTTTGGACATGGTGTTTGCTTGACATGAAGATCCAACATAATTATTAATTCTCGTGTTTTTCAGTTTTCGCATGTAACATGTGATTTCCCTTCATGTCTGAGGACCGAAACTGAGACATTCTTTCGTTGTTTTTGTGTCCCCCCAAAAATAGGTTTACATCACCCATCTTGGGTTGCCAGAAAATACACTACTGACAACTTCATTTATACAACTGTCGTGCAAAATACGACATGTATACTGTGAGTTTTAATACAAATGTATGTAACTCTCATGGTGCCTTGACCACAACCTTACAATGATACTTTACATAAAAGTACAGTCAAAAACTATTTTAAAAATTAAAATGTTTGGAAAGTGTTCAAGGAAACCTTCGTACATAGGAGGTCATGAATCTAAGTTATGATAGATATCATATGTCCAGAGAATTATCCTTGGTTGACCCAATAGACCCCAAAGAAAAACGAGAAGATTACTATCATGTTCCTTCCAATGGTGAGTCTTCTCTTGACATATAACTATCTCCACTGTCTGCAATTGAACATTATATTTCAAATAAACTCCAAGATCATATAGGTAGTGCTCATAGATATACTCAGCAAGTGGATGTGCACAACCCTGTCTTATGATAACACGAGGTTGTATGTCATTAGACATCTTGTATGATAGTGGCAAAACACCCTTCCAAAGTTGGGTTCACCTCACCCTATTCGATTCACCAAAATTAAATATAAAATAACGTATACAATACGACACACTTATCTAAAGTTCTCAATAAAATTATTTCCATACTATTTAGGGAGAACCTCAACAGCTATAGACCACCGTTCTATTCCCCTGTTATCCCCGCTCGACTCGGCAATACTTGAAAGGGATTGTGAAGCAAAATGGTGAGCACAACTAGTCCAGTAAAGAATATCATAACTAAATATAATTAAATTATCAATAACTTTCGTCAATAATAAATCAGAGATTTAGAACATATGGTAGATGATAAAACTTTTCAACCATAGTTGCAGCGGAACGAACAATTCATTAAAAGAGTCAAATAGACAATTAGGTCTATTATCTTCTCAATGTTAAAAGTCCACCAATAATATTTTATCCCTGTAACATCAATCAACAATTCCTGTCCACAATCATATGAATAACTCATAATCATAATTGTGATTTTGAATTCCTTTTCGCACCCAGGACGAAGATAATTTCCATCACATATCTTTACCTGAAACATCAAAAATCATGGTTATACCAAATCACAATTCCTGCTCATAATCATACTAATAAATTTATCTTTGCACTACGGCCAAAGATATACAACTGTATAACCAATAACCAACAGTTCATCTTTGCACTACCGGCCAAAGATATACAACTGTAGAACCAATAATGCCGAGACTCAGCTTAATAGTATCACTACCACGAATTATGTAAAAT
This sequence comes from Panax japonicus, assembly GCA_020205505.1. NCBI lineage: Eukaryota > Viridiplantae > Streptophyta > Magnoliopsida > Apiales > Araliaceae > Panax > Panax japonicus. The sequence continues at coordinate 60,638,913 of CM035108.1, read as the reverse complement.
CCCAAATTTTACGAATAAAGACTTAATTTTTTCAAAATATTTTTTTTGAATATTATGGTGTGGATTTGATATAATGTTATAGTTGTGGGTAATATTTATAAATTTTGCAAAGGATGCAAGTTGTTGTATTATATTCGATTGGTCGGGGAATATTCGTTTTAGCAGGGAATATTCATACAATAGCGCAATCATTGGTGGATCCCACAACGGAATTATTCTCGATTTGAGAAAACGACAAAAATATTTTATGAAAATAACAGCGGAAGTTTTACCGTTAATACTGTTGAACTACTCGGTAGTAAAAGTACAGTAATACGCGTGATTGCATAGTAGCACACGGTATTGATTATTGATGCTTACGTGAGAAAATACTCAGTTTTGTTCAATTATTGCTACAGTAATTGTTGCATAGTATCTTACGTTATTTGATTAAATTATTGTCGATTCTTATATTATATATATAAGTTTTGTTTTATTAGTATTATTAGTGTAATAAAACAGAAAAGCTTTTTATATAAAACAGAATACTTTTATAAAGTTATTCGTTTTATTAGGCAATAATTAGAATATATTATATTCTATTATGCATAGTGTTTTGCATAGTAAAATCTTTTTATATAAAACAGAATACTTTTATAAAGTTATTTATTTTATTAGACAATAATTAGAATATATTATATTTTATTATGCATAGTATTGCATAGTGCCTGCATAGTATTTTGCATAGTAAAATCTTTTTATATAAAATAGAATACTTTTATAAAGTTATTCGTTTTATTAGATTATAAATAGAATATATTATATTTTATTTAAAAGATTTTGTTTTATTAGAATATTTTATTAAATTAATCTGGACCGTCCGTTTAAAGTAAATCAATTTGAACCGTTCATGAATTAGTTACTTTGCAGTCCATTCTCCTATAAATAGAAGCTCATTCCTTCATTATTTCTTACGAATTTACTGAAACTCTAGAGAGAGAAACTATAGAGAGAGTTCTTCTTCTATAATCTTGAGTGTATTTATTTAGCGTTTAAGAAAGCTTTTAGCGTAGTGCAAGTTTCTTCAAGTATATCCCCGCCCTACCGTCGGAGTACTCTTCTTTATAAGGTAAGGGATATTATTTGTTGTACTCGTAAGGGGTATTATTTCTTTCGTATTCATGAAGAGAACTTCTGTTATTCCATTCTTTACTATTCTGTTGGAATAACCTGTATACGCGGGCTACCCTATACTTGGTGAAATTCTTCTGTTATTCCATTCTTTATTATTATGTTGGAATAACCTGTTTATGCGAAGTACTGCATACATGGTGAAATTCTTATATTATTCCGTTCATTATTATTCTGTCGGAATATCCTGTCTGTACATTTACGCCGGACCTAGTTCCATTATTTATTATTCTGTTGGAATAACCTGCCTGTGCGGTCTATCGCATTCATGGTGATTTCTGTTGTTATTCCATTCTTTATTATTCTGTCAGAATATCCTGTCTGTGCGTTTACGCCAAACCTGGTTCCATTATTTATTCATCTGTCGGAATATCCTGTCTGTGCGTTCAAAATAGGTATACATCACTCATCTTGAGTCGCCAAATACATGGTACAAAATTTAAATACAAACTTAAATATACAACTGTCGTGTAAATACGACAAAACATAAACTGAGAGTTTAAACAAGAATATTGTCTTTTAGACAATATCTACTCTCAATGGAGTCCTCATAGACAGTATACAAACCCAAATTCAGTCCTCATTACATTTATTGTCACATTATTTAACAAAATAGTGAGGACTACTAATGATATCCTCTGGACCGTCACTCCGCTCCCCGACTAGTCCCCGCTACATTCTCATTTCCTGAAGAGAACAGTGAAAGAAAATGGGTGAACTCAACTAGCCCAGTAAGAAATATTACAACTAAGATAATGCAGAATAAATTATCATTAGTCTTCAACAATGTTAAACGAATAAAATACAATAGACATCAAGTTTAACTGCATCGGAACAAGCAATTCATTAAAAGAGTCAATTAGAGAATAAAATCTACTATCTTTTATGATTTAAAAGGTTTTTCATCACTTTTATCGCTAGAACTCAGCTTAATAAATAATCCACATCGTCGAATCACCCATGCACTACAGCCAAGGATATTCTTTAGTATTACGACCACAATTATCCATGCACTACGGGCCAAGGACATTCGTGTATTCATCAATGGTCATGATCATGCCAACAACTATCCATCAATGCACTACGGGCCATTGAGGACTTTTATCACATCATTTATAATATTACGGTCATGATTATACCGAATAATCCCTAGTCATAATCATACCAAGTCTATCTATGCACTACAGGCCACAGATGACTTTCAAAAAAATATAAACATGAGGATGATGACAATGATATAAGAATTCAATAAAACAAGTTCACGAATTAATTTATCCAGAAACTAATAACGTTTAAATTGTCAACATGATACTTCTTTGTAGAGTAAAATTCAAGAATGCTCAGAAGAATATTTCCATAAAAAGATACTGGATGAAGCGCAAATATCAAGGATATTCTACTAATTTCATGGAGTATAGAAGTAAAAACTTTAACCAACTGGGTATAATAAGGAATGGAATAATAAAAGAAATCATCATGCATACGGTAGACCGCACAGGTAGGTTATTCCAACAGAATAATAAAGACGGAACCAGGTTCGGCGTAAAACGCACAGACAGGATATTCCAATAGAATAATAATGACGGAACCAGGTCCGACGTAAAGCAAAGACAGGATGTTCTAAAGGAATAATAAAGACGGAACTAGGTCCGGCGTAAAGCACAGACAGGATGTTCCAACAAAATAATAAAGAATTAAATAACAGAAGAATTTTACCATGTATGCGGTACTTCGCATAACCAGGTTATTCCAACATAATAATAAAGAATGGAATAACAGAAAAATTTTACCATGTATGCGGTGCTTCGCATAACCAGGTTATTCTAACATAATACTCCCCCTGTCCTAGGATAAAAGTCCTGGTGGACTTTTCATGCATAATAAGAAGAAAAATAAAATGACAAAATTGTCCATAATAATGTCATTAAATATGGAGAGAGAATTAGAATAAGAAAATTATGAGATATTTAATGCTACGGGCATAATAGAAAAAAATGTGTAAAAGTTTGGTTATTAAAAGAAAGAGGACATTTAACATGGGACAACCCAAAATAGTAATAAGGACTTTTATCCTGGGACGGAGGGAGTAATAAAGAATGGAATAACAGAAGTTCTCTTCATGAAGACGAAAAAAAGAAATAATACCCCTTACAGGTACACCATATAATATCCCTTACCTTTGAAAAAAACTGGATATAGGAGTAGTGAGGTAGCAGGCTTCTCTTCTTCTACAGATTTTCTCTCTATAATAATTGCTCTTTAGCTTTAGTGAATTGATGAGAAATGAAGGAAGAATAAGCTTCTATTTATAGAAAAATATAGTTTACAATAATTGCACGTTTTGGGGCTCGAAAAATTACAGTACAATACCTCCAACTTTTTTTATTTTTTATTTAATCATGCAAGTATTATCAAACTTGCATCACCTCCCCTAATAGTAAATAATGTGATTCAATAGTAAATCATGTGAATCAATAGTTCTAGACATGTGAAAATATGAATTACAGTATAGTACCTCCATCTATACCTTCATTTTTAACTTAGTCATGCAAGTATTATCAATCTTGCACCAACTCCCCTAATAGTAACAAAAATGTGAAGCAATAGTATACACATGTGAACAAATAGTTATAATCATGTGAAATAATAGCAATCAATTGCTCATTTATCCGGTTAAATACCCGATTCGTCAATATAACCCCAAACATCAATTATTATCGAAATAAATGTCGATTTTCACTAACTCAAATAATTCCAACACAATGAAACTATTTTTATCAAAAATATAAATTTTGAAATTTCAAAGTTTGACTTTTTCTGAAAAATTAACTGTTGCCTTTTTGACCAAATAGTAAAATCCAAAAAATTTTGTGTTTATAGTCTATATTTACTAATTTCATCGTTCCGGACTCAAATATCACGTCCGCGTGTCCAAATTCAACTCCGAGCACAACTTTAATTTTAATAACATTCATCATTAATATTATAACTCACAATATTAGTCAACCAGGTCGTTCCCAGGAAAGAGAGGGCTTTCCAATAAGGATTTCTCCCTATTGGCGAGCAATTAGATGACCAAACCTCTCCTTGACAGAACTTCTAGAAATTGTAAATATTGTAATTTAATAATATGAATAACTTTATCGTCTCAATTATTGATTTAATAAAATAACATATTATGCAGATGATACATCGACAATAATCGAATCAATAATATGAGAGATATGATGCAGTGATTACTATAGCAATAATTGAGTATAACTGAGTGACTTCTCACGTAAGCATCAATAATCAATACCGTGTGCTACTATACAACCACGCGTATTACTGTACTTTTACTATCGAGTAGTTCAACAGTATTAACGGTAAAACTTCCGCCGTTATTTTCATAAATATATTTTTGTCGTTTTCTCAATTCGACAATAATTCTATTGTGGGGACCACCAATGATTGCGCCGTTGTACGAATATTCCCTGCTAAAACGAATATTCTCCGACCAATCGAATATAATATAACAACTTGTATATTTTGCAGAATTTATAAATACTACCCACAACTATTACATTATATCAAATCAACACCATAATATTCAAAAAATTATTTCGAGAAAGTTAAATATTTATTCATAAAATATGGGGTCTCACAATCTCCCCTCCTTATGGAATTTCGCCCTCGAAATTTACGTACGTACTTGGTATGCTGAAGCGGTGAGGGTACCTTGACTTCATTTCAAATTCTAACTCTTGAGGTATAACCTTTGAGTGTCGAATATAATCCTTCTTATCCAAGATTTTAACACGTATCTCCTCATACGTTAAATCATCCGCTATCTCATCCGGTTCTAAATTAATAATGTGGTTCGGGTCGTCCACATATTTACGTAACATCGATACGTTAAAAACTTTATGAACACGCGACATACTTGATGGTAAAACGAGTCTATAAGTCACAGTTATTACTCAATTGAGGATTTCAAATGGGCCAATAAAATCGAGGGTTGAGATTTCCTCTCTTCATCGATTATTGCTTCTAGAATAATGTCCTCTTGAACCTTCTTCTTCACATTCATCAGATTCGGGTGTGTAGCTTGAACGGCTTTAACTTTATCGATTAAAGTTGATTCTACTCGTACATTCGCTATCTTCATGTGGATCCCTAGAATTTTTAACTCTATCTTCATCATTTGTAAGTTATACAAAGTGGGTTTTTCTGTTTAAAACATCGTACTTATAAACGCATACAATCTTCTACTAAAAGCGTCAGCTACCACGTTCTCTCTTCCACAATGATATTGAATGGTATGATTGTAATCTTCAACAGCTCGAGCCAACATCTTTGGCACATTATACATTCGTTTTGGTTGAAGAAATATTTAAGGGTTGAAGAAATGGGTTTTGTACTGGGGTCAATACAAAATTCGATTTCACACTCTAGGGGTAGGCTAAGAAGTCTTTTAGAATACGTCAAGAAATTTATTAACAATAGGAATATCATTTAAAAACTGTGACTCTCATCCAATACTTGGGTAATATGTCACCTTGATACCTATCAACTTGCCATCGTCATTCACGACTTCAACTACAGAAAGTCTAGCTTCGGTGCAATCCACACAAAAAAGTCAACAACGAAAGGATCGGGGCTCTTTACTTATGGCTTGATATGACAATGATTGATTTAGGGTTTTAGTTGCTTGAATTCGCATAACAGGTTGGTTAGGAATATGAAAGCTAACAACCTTACGAAAATAATCAATTTTGGCATGATAAGTAGTTAACCAATCAATTCCTAAAATCACATCAAGGGCAAGTATTTTCAAAGAGATAAGATCGACAAGTAACGTGAAAGTGTTGATTTGAATCAAATAAGATTTATAAATAGTGGATGTAATGAAGGTTTCTAATAACGAAATTTCAACCATTAAGTCAAAGTCTAGCTTCTCTGTGGTCAAATTTAAACGTTGAACGCAAGCAAGAGAGATAAAATAATGGATAGAACCAGTATTTTATAAGGTATAGACTTCGCAAGATTTTATATTTAACTAACCCGTGCTAACTTCGTTCGGGTTACTCGTTTTTGGAGAAGTCACAAAAAACGCTCTCCCTTGCACTACCGGTTTTGTCTTTTCTAGGGACGGCCTTTGGTGCCTCCTTCCCAGCTGGACTTGTCTTCGGTGAACGACAAAATCGGGCTAGGTGACCTTCTCTTCCACAATTGTAACAGGCTTTAGATGGCATCGCGCAGTTTGGACTGATATGTCCCACCCCTCCGTATTTGAAACATATGATAGGTGGTCGTTCTCCTTCCTTAACAACGGGTGTTGGTGCTGACGTCTTTCCATCATTGTTGAATTTTCTCTTCTTGAAATGTCCATTCTTATTGTTTTGGCCATTATTACCACCAAAGTGGTTACCATTTTTGGCATGTTGATTCCCTTCACGCTTATTGTCACCGTTTCAATGACTGCTTTCACTGGTATTATCATTTTTTCGGTTGTTCTCTTTTGGTTGGGTTGACTCACTATCGTGCTCCAATAACTGAGCCCTCTTAACAACATATGAATACAAACAAAGTTTATGAGAAATGAGGTATTGACTTATCTCGGGTTTCAAACCTCTTAGAAATATTCGCGTCATTCTCTCCTCATTATCAACCAAATGGGACGTAAACCGGGATAACTTGGCAAACTTGGCTTTGTACTGCGACACGGTCATGTTATTTTGCTCCATTTTAATGAACTCTACCTCCTTCATGTGACGAATACTTTTGGGAAAGTACTTGTCGTTGAACAGTTCTTGAAACTTCTCCCAAGACATCTTCAGTGCGGCAGGTTGAGTACGCTTTACAGATTTCCACCAGTAATCTGCCTCTGCCCGTAACATGAAGGTGGCAAAGGGAACCTTTTACTCCTCAGGTGAAACTCAAGACATCAAATATCTTGTTGATCTATTTTATCCACGTCTCCACCTTAAGTGGTTTTGGCTCTCCAAAAAACTTCAGTTGTCCCAGCTCCTTGAACTGCTTAACGGTGACCGTCCGAGAGTTGCCAGTGTTTCCACCTGCATTTTGGACAGGAGCCGCTCTTGCCTGATGTTGCATGAATTGCATGAAGCCTCGGAACATTCTATCGTTCATTATTTGGTCAGTGTTGTTGTTTGCATGAGGATTGTCGCCTTCCTGATGCACATTGTCCTGGTTATTGATTTATGGAGACTCAACAGTCTCCTGTGCTCCATTGATGTTCTCAACATTCTCGGATGCCATTTTTAAATACTGCCACAAAACAAGGGTTAATTAACATATCACATATATCCCTATACTCTGACAGACCAATTAAATACCAAATAAACTTAGGTAGGTCATACTAGCGAAAGAATTCCTCGTCTCTCCCCTCCTAGTTCTTGCCTCACATATAAGCCAGGGATCATATCCCAAAGCTTTGATACCAACTGTGACACCCCTAAAACAGGTATACATCACCCATCTTGAGTCACCAAATACATGGTACAAAATTCAAATACAAACTTAAATATACAATTGTCGTGTAAAATACGACAAAATATAAACTGAGATTTTAAACAAGAATATTCTCTTCTAGACAATATCCACTCTCAATGGAGTCCTCATAGACAGTACACAAACTCAAATTCAGTCCTCATTACATTTATTGTCACACTATTTAACTAAAATAGTGAGGACTACTAATGTTATCCTCTGGACCGTCACTCCGTTCCCCGACTAGTCCCCGCTACGTTCTCATTTCCTGAAGAAAACAATGAAAGCAAAAGGGTGAACTCAACTAGCCCAGTAAGAAATATTACAACTAAGATAATGCAGAATAAATTATCATTAGTCTTCAACAATGTTAAACGAATAAAATACAATAGACATCAAGTTTAACTACATCGGAACAAGCAATCCATTAAAAGAGTCAAGTAGAGAATAAAATCTAGTATCTTTTATGATTTAAAAGGTTTTTCATCACTTTTATCGCTGGGACTCAGCTTAATAAATAATCCACATCATCGAATCACCCTTGCACTACGGCCAAGGATATTCTTTAGTATTACGACCACAATTATCCATGCACTACGGGCCAAGGACATTCGTGTATTCATCAATGGTCATGATCATGCCAACAACTGTCCATCAATGCACTACTGGGCCAATGAGGACTTTTATCACATCATTTATAACATTACGGTCATGATTATACCGAATAATCCCTGGTCATAAGCATACCAAGTCCATCTATTCACTACAGGCCACAGATGACTTTCAAAAAAAATATAAACATGATGATGATGACAATGATATAAGAATTCAATAAAATAAGTTCACGAATTAATTTATCCAGGAACTAATAATGTCCAAATTGTAAACATGATACTTCTTTGTAGAGTAAAATTCAAGAATGCTCAAAAGAATATTTCTATGAAAAGATACTGGATGAAGCACAAATATCAAGGATATTCTACTAATTTCATGGAGTATAGAAGTCAAAACTTTAACCAACTGAGTATAATAAAGAATGAAATAACAAAAGAAATCACCATGCATGCGGTAGACCGCACAGGCAGGTTATTCCAACAGAATAATAAAGACAGAACTAGGTCTGGCGTAAAACGCACAGACATGATATTCCAACAAAATAATAAAGATGAAACCAAGTCCGGCGTAAAAAGCACAGACAGGATATTCCAAAAGAATAATAAAGACCAAACCAGGTCCGGCGTAAAGCACAGACAAGATGTTTCAACAGAATAATAAAGACGGAACCAAGTCCGGCGTAAAACGCACAGACAGGATATTCCAACAGAATAATAAAGACGGAACCAGGTCCAGCGTAAAACGCACAGACATGATATTCCAACATAATAATAAAGATGAAACCAGGTCCGGCGTAAAGCACAGACAGGATGTTCCAACAGAATAATAAAGAATGGAATAACAGAAGAATTTCACCATGTATGCGGTATTTCGCATAACCATGTTATTCCAACATAATAATAAAGAATGGAATAACAGAAGAATTTTACCATGTATGCGGTACTTCGCATAACTAGGTTATTCTAACATAATAATAAAGAATGGAATAACAGAAGTTCTCTTCATGAAGACGAAAAAAAGAAATAATACCCCTTACAGGTACAACATATAATATCTCTTACCTTTGAAAGAAACTGGATATAGGAGTAGTGAGGTAGCAGGCTTCTCTTCTTCTATAGATTTTCTCTCTATAATTTCTCTCTATAATAATTGCTCTATAGCTTTAGTGAATTGGTGAGAAATGAAGGAAGAATGAGCTTCTATTTATAGAAAAATATGGTTTCAATAATTGCACGTTTTGGGGCTCGAAAAATTACAGTACAATACCTCCAACTTTTTTTTTATTTTTAATTTAATCATGCAAGTATTATCAAACTTTCACCACCTCCATTAATAGTAAATAATGTGATTCAATAGTAAATCATGTGAATCAATAGTTCTAGACATGTGAAAATACGAATTACAGTATAGTACCTCCATCTATACCTCCATTTTTAACTTAGTCATGCAAGTATTATCAATCTTGCACCAACTCACCTAATAGTAACAAGAATGTGAAGCAATAGTATACACATATGAATAAATAGTTATAATCATGTGAAATAATAGCAATCAATTGCTCATTTATCCGGTTAAATACCCGATTCGTCGATATAACCTCCAGACATCAATTATTATCGAAATAAATATTTATTTTCACTAACACAAATAATTCCAGCACAATGAAACTATTTTTATAAAAAATATAAATTTTGAAATTTCGAAGTTTAACTTTCCCGAAAAAGTAAACTATTGACTTTTTGACCAAATAATAAAATTCAGAAACTTTTGTGTTTATAGTCTATTTTTACTAATTTCATCGTTCTGGACTAAAATATCACGTCCGCGTCTCCAAATTCTACTCCGAGCACAACTTCAATTTTAATAACATTCATCATTAATATTATAACTCACAATATATATCAACTAGGTCGTGCCCAGGAAAGAGGGGACTTTCCAATAAGGATTTCTCCCTATTGGCGCGCAATTAGGTGACCAAACCTCTCCTTGACAGAACTTCTAGACATTGTAAATATTATAATTTAATAATATGAATAACTTTACCGTCTCAATTATTGATTTAATAAAATAACATATTATGCAGATGATACTGTGATAATAATCGAATCAATAATATGAGAGATATGATGCAGCAATTACTGTAGCAATAATTGAGTATAACTGAGTGACTTCTCACGTAAGCATCAATAATCAATACCGTGTGCTACTATACAACCACACGTATTACTGTACTTTTAGTACTGAGTAGTTCAACAGTATTAACGGTAAAACTTCCGCCGTTATTTTTATAAATATATTTTTGTCATTTTCTCAATCCGACAATAATTCTGTTGTGGGGTCCACCCATGATTGCGCCGTTGTACAAATATTCACTGCTAAAACGAATATTCTCCAACCAAATCGAATATAATATAACAACTTGCATACTTTGCAGAATTTATAAATACTACCCACAACTATAACATTATATTAAATCCACACCATAATATTCAAAAAATTATTTCGAGAAAATTAAATATTTATTCATAAAATCTGGGGTCTCACACCAGACTTGGTTCCATTATTTATTATTCTGTTGGGAATAACCTGTCTGTGCAGTCTATCGCACGCATGGTGAATCCTTCTGTTATTCCATTATTTATTATTCTGTTGGAATAACCTGTCTATGTGGATTACCACATGCATGATGAATGATCCTTTGTATTCATTCCTTATTAAATTGTGGAAATATTCTGTATGCGTGGATTATCGCATGGCGGGTGAAAATCCATTTGCAGTTTCATATATTCTATTATACTCAGTTGGTTAAAGTTTTGACTTCTATACTCCATGAAATTAGTGGAATATCCATGATATTTGCGCTTCATCCAGTATCTTTTTATGGAAATATTCTTCTGAGCATTCTTGAATTTTACTCTACAAAGAAGTATCATGTTGACAATTTGGACGTTATTGGTTCCTGGATAAATTAATTCTTGAACTTTTTTTATTGAATTATTATGTCATTGTCATCATCCTAATGTTTATATTATGTTGAAAGTCATCTGTGGCCTGTAGTGCATAGATGGACTTGGTATGATTATGACCAGGGATTATTCGGTATAATCATGACCGTAATGTTACAAATGATGTGGAAAAAGTCCTCATTGGCCTGTAATGCATTGATGGACAGTTTTTGGTATGATTATGGCTATGGATTCACTTCGGCCAAGGGTGCAAAGATGAATTATTTTATGGCATGATCAGGATCGTTGATGAAAACACGATTATCTTTAGCCCGTAGTGCATAGATAATTCGTGGTCGTGATACTAAAGAATATACTTGGCCTGTAGTGCAGGGATGATTTGATGATGTGGATTAATTATTAAGCTGAGTCTCAGCGATAAAAATGGATGAAAAAAATTTTAAATCATAAAAGATAGTAGATTTTATTCTCTACTTGACTCTTCTAATGGATAGCTTGTTCCGCTGCAGTTAAACTTGATGTTTGTTATATTTTATCAGTTTATCATTGTTGAAGGCTAATGATAATTTTTCCTGCATTATTTTAGTCATAATATTTCTTACTGGGCTAGTTGAACTCACCCTTTTTTTGCTTTCATTGTTCTCTTCAGGAAATGAGAACGTAGCAGGGACTAGTCGGGGAATGAAGTGACGGTCCAGATATAGTATTAGTAGTCCTCACTATTCTATGAAATAGTGTGATAATAAATGTATTGAGGACTTATTTTGAGTTTGAATACTGTCTAGAAGATAATATTTGTATTAAAACTCACAACTCATGTTGTATATTTAAGGTTATATTTGACGACTCAGAATGGGTGATGTATACCTATTTTGGGGGCGTCACAAATTATCCATGCACTACGAGCCAAGGATATTCGTGTTTTCAATTACGGTCATGATTATACCGAATAATCTCTGGTCATAATCATACCAAGTCCATCTATGCACTACGGGCCAAAGATGACTTTTATCACATCATTTGTAACATTACGGTCATGATTATACCGAATAATCCATGTTCATAATTATACCAAGTCCATCTATGTATGTAAGTCACAAATGACTTTCAACACAATATAAGCATGAAGATCATGACAACGATATATAAAGAATTAATCAAATGAGATAAAGGATAAATATTAAACATTTATAATATAAATTATCCAGGGTTCAAGAATATCTCAATGTTATCAATCACTTAATAATCTCATAAGCTAATATCATTAATATTATAATAATATTTTAATTATTTCTTAAACTTATAAATAATTTATTTTAATTGTTTACACTTTACCAAATAATGCATTTAATCATTCAAAAATGCCATACTCATAAGATTTCATCACCAATGATCAAATCCCTTATCAAAAATCTACATATACCCTATATAGGATTCCCAAGCCATAAAATCCTTTTTACCAATTTTCAACTTCACATAATATATTTAACTCATATACTCATAACTAGTGCATTTTCATGAAAAATATAAAATCAGTCCAAAAAATATTTTTTTTCTGGGATTTAGCATAATATAGTCCCATATTGAACATATATTTTTCTCAGAATTTTTAAAATTTATTTACTATTTTCAAAAAATTAATTTTTAATTAATTTCTTAAGAAATTAGCTACCTCAAGTTTAACTCCAAAAATTCTCAAATCTTGGCAGGATCTTACACATGTTAACATGAGCTTCCAATTTAAATTTCATGTTCATCGGAGTTATATAACTCCGGTTATAGCATTTTTTGTCAAAAAAATTTAAATATTGAAATAGTCATAACTTGCTCATTTTAAGTCGGAATGAGCTCATTTTTGGACAGGAGGTACTTTATACCATAAATTTTCATGTCCCAAAAGGCTGAAATTTTTCTCACAAATTAAGTGGTCGAAAATGCCCTTTTAAATTTCAGGGCAGTAGCTTTTTCATAATTTACAGCTTTTGACTCCTTTGCTAAAATTAGTCCACACGAAAATATCTAAAAGACCTTTTCCAGTGATTCCACCTGGATAAGTTAGAAAACTCATAGATCTAACTCTAGAACTTGACCACACTCAAAAATTCGAAATATAATAGGAGATATGGTCAATTGAATTTCATGTTCCATTTTCTCCTAAAATCTGATTTTCAACCCTTTGTGATTTCTAAGAAACTTTCATGTTTTCACATAATAACCAACATAACTCATAGACATGTTATTCTCAACAGAATAATAAAGCACGGAACGAACATATACTCATGATCTAACTCTACATATACTCATGATTTTCATCAGTCCAATGCTTTTATTATGACTTTCATCATAATCCACGTAAACAGATCATTTCCACAATTTAATAAGGAATGAATACAAAGGATCATTCACTATGCATGTGGTAATCCACATAGACAGGTTATTCTAAAAGAATAATAAAGAATAGAATAACTGAAGAATTCACCATGCATGCAATAGATCGCACAGATAGGTTATTCTCAACAGAATAATAAAGCACGGAACCAAGTCAGGCGTAATTCGTACCGACAGGATATTCCAATAGAATAATAATTAATAGAACCAGGTCATGCGTAAACGCACAGACATGATATTCCGACAGAATAATAAAGAATTGAATAACAGAAGAATTTCACCATGTATGCGGTACTTCGCATATACAGGTTATTCCAGCAGAATAATAAGAAATGGAATAACAGAAGAATTTCACCAAGTATAGGGTAGTCCACGTATATTGTGACGCCCCCAAAATAGGTCCACATGACCCATTCTGAGTCGCCAGATATCACACTATAAAAATCAAATACAAACTTCATTTATACAACTGTTGAACTGTCGTACAGAGTACGACAACAGATAAGTTGTTAGTTTTAATACAGTATTGTCTCGTAGACAGTATCCAACTCAAATTATTACAATGCTATATAAAATACAGTAGCAAATATTTTAAGACCCCAAAGAAGAACGGGAAGATTACTATCATATTCATTCTAATGAGGTGCACTTTTGACGCTTTCAAAGTCGGGTTCTCATCACCCTATTGTTGTTCGCCAAAATTAATTATTAAGTGACGTATAAAATACGACACACACATCTTAGGTCCTCAATACAATTTTATGTTGCATGTCATGCCGTTTTATAATGTATTGAGAAACTTCGACAATCGCGGACCATCACACTATTTCCCTGTTATCCCCGGTCGACCTAGCTACACTCTTATTACCTGAAAGGAATTGTGAAGCAAAAGGGTGAGCACAACTAGCCCAGTAAAGAATATCATGACTAAAGATAATTTAAATATCAATAGCTTTTGTTAATAATAAATCAGAGATTTAGAACATGATAGAACTTTTCAACCATAGTTACAGCGGAATGAACAATCCATTAAAAGAGTCAAGTAGACCATCAGGTCTATTATCTTCTCCATGTTAAAAGTCTACCAATAATGTTTTATCCCTGTAACAGCAATCAACAATTCATGTCCACAATTATATGAATAACTCATAATCATAATTGTGATTCTGAATTTCCTTTTCGCACTCAGAGCGAAGATAATTTTCATCACCTATCTTCACCTGAAACATAAAAATTATGGTTATACCAAATCACAATTCCTGCTCATAATCATACTCACAAATTCATCTTTGCACTACGGTCAAAGATATACAACTTTATAACCAATAATAAACAGTTCATCTTTGCACTACATGCCAAAGATATATAACTGTAAAACCAATAACTAACAATCCATCCTTGCACTACAGGCCAAAGATATACAACTGTAAAACCAATAATGCTGAGACTCAGCTTAATAAATTAACCACATCATCGAATCATCCCTGCACTACGGCCAAGGATATTTATTAAATCACATCCATGAATTAATATTTCATTGCTGAGACTCAGCTCAATAATTAATCCACATCATTGAATCATCCCTGCACTATGGCCAAGGATATTCATTAAATCTCATCCATGAATTAATATTTCATTGCTGAGACTCAGCTCAATAATTAATCCACATCATCGAATTATCCCTGCACTACAGGCCAAGGATACTCGTTAATATCACGACCACGAATTATCTATGCACTACGAGCCAAAGATAATCGTGTTTTCATCAACGGTCCTGATCATGCCATAAAACAATTCATCTTTGCACTCTTGGCCGAAGAGAATCCATAGCCATAATCATACCAAAAACTGTCCATCAATGCACTACGGGCCAATGAGGACTTTTTTCACATCATTTGTAATATTACGGTCATGATTATACCGAATAATCACTGGTCATAATCATACCAAGTCCATCTATACACTACATGCCACAGATGACTTTCAACATAATATAAACATGAGAATGATGACAATGATATAAGCATTAATCAAACAAAAAAAAAGAATAAATATTAAAGACTTTAAATTTGTCCAAATATTATCAAGCACTTAATAAACTCATAATATAATATTATAACAATATTTTAATCACTTCTTAAACTTATAAAAAATTTATTTCAATTGTTTATATTTTACATGTAATCATTCAAAAATGTCATACTCATAAGATTTCATCACCAATGATTAAATCCCTCATCAAAAATACGCATATACCTTATATAGGATTTTCAAGCCATAAAATCCTATTTTCCAACTTTGTTACTTCACATAACATGATATTTAACTCATATGTTCGTAACTAAATTATTTTCATGAAAAATACCAAATCAGTCCCAAAAATATTTCTTTTCTGGGATTTAGCATAATATAGTCCCATAATGAACATATATATTTTTCTCAGAATTTTTAAAATTCATTTACTATTTTTCAAAAATCAATTTCTAATTAATTCCTTAAGAAATTAGTTACCTTAATTTTAACTCCAAAAATTCCTGAATCTTGGCAGGATCTTACACATGTTAACATGAGCTTCCAGTTTAAATTTCATGGTCATCGGAGTTATAGAACTCCAGTTATAGCGTTTTTCGTCAGAAAAACCTAAATATTGAAATGGTCATAACTTGTTCATTTTAAATCAGAATGAACTTATTTTTGGACAGGATGTTCTTTATACCATATATTTTTATGTCCCAAAAGTCCGGAATTTTTCTCATAAATTAAGTTGCCGAAACAGCCCTTTTAAAATTCTGGTCAATAGCATTTTTGAAATTTACAGCTTTTGACTCTTTTACTAAAATCAGTCCACACAAAAATCTACAATACCTTTTCCAGTGATTCTACTTGGAGATGCTACAAAACTCATAGATCTAACTCTAGAACTTAACCACACTCAAAAATTCAAAATATAATAGGAGATATGGTCAATTAAATTTCATATTCCATTTTTACCAAAATCTGATTTTCAACTCTTTGTGATTTCTAAGAAACTTTTATGTTTTCTCATAATAACCATCATAACTCATCATAACACTTACTAATACTTCATATACCCATAATTTTCATCTGTCCAATGCTTTTATTATGACTCTTATCATAATCAATGTAAACAGACCATTTCCACAATTTAATAAGGAATGAATACAAATGATCATTCACCATGCACGTAGTAATCCACATAGACAGGTTATTCTAACAGAATAATAAAGAATGGAATAATAGAAGGATTCACCATGCATGCGATAGAGACCGCACATATAGGTTATTCCCAACAGAATAATAAATAATGGAACCAGGTTCGGCGTAAACGCACAAACAGGATATTCCAACAGAATAATAAATGCGGAATAATAAATAATGGAACCAGATCCGGCGTAAACGCACAGACATGATATTCTGACAAAATAATAAATGTGGAATAATAAATAATGGAACCAGGTCCGGCGTAAAACGCACAGACAGGATATTCTGAAAGAATAGTAAAGAATGAAATAATAGAAGAATTTCACCATGAATGCGGTACTTCGCGTAGACAGGTTATTCCAACATAATAATAAATAATGGAATAACAGAATAATTTCACCAAGTATAGGGTAGACCGCGTATACAGGTTATTCCAACAGAATAATAAAGAATGAAATAACAGAAGTTCTTTTCATAAATATGAAAGAAATAATACCCCTTACAGGTACAATAAATAATATCCCTTACGAGTACAACAAATAATATCCCTTATCTTTGAAAGAAGAGTACAACAAACAACAAAACTTGCACTATCTTCTACGCTCAAAGCTTTCTTAAACTCTAAATAAATACACTCGAGATTACAAAAGAAGAACTCTCTCTATAGTTTCAGTGAATTCGTAAGAAATAATGAAGGAATGCGCTTCTATTTATACGAGAATGGATTGAATAGTAACCAATCCATGAACGATCCAGATTGATTTACTTTTAATCGGACGGTCCATATTTAAAGCAAATTTTTTTAAATAAAATATAATATATTCTATTTATAATCTAATAAAACGAATAACTTTATAAAAGTATTCTGTTTTATATAAAAAAATTTACTATGCAAAATACTATGCAGACACTATGCATAATAAAATATAATATATTCTAATTATTGTCTAATAAAATAAATAACTTTATAAAAGTATTCTGTTTTATATAAAAAGTTTTTCTGTTTTATTACATTAATAATACTAATAAAACAAAACTTCATCATCACTTACTTTAAAAAAATTTCAAATGTCACCCTTAACTTTAAACTTTTATCAATTTAACTATTCATCAAAATAAAAAAAATTGAATACTTTTATTTCATAAAATTTGAGGTCTCACATATACAGGTTATTCCAACAAAATAATAAATAATAGAATAACAGAAGTTTTCTTCATGAATACAAAAGAAATAATATCCCTTACGAGTACAATAAATAATATCCCTTACCTTAGAACAAACTGGATATAGAAGTAGTGAAGTAGCAGAATAATTTTTTTCTTTCTCTCTATAGTTTCTCTCTCTAGAGTTTCAGTGAATTCGTAAGAAATAATGAAGGAATGAGCTTCTATTTATAGAAGAATAGACTGAATAGTAACTAATTCATAAACGATCCAGATTGATTTACTTTTAAACGGACGGTCCAGATTGGTTTACTATAAAATATTCTAATAAAACAAAATCTTTTAAATAAAATATAATATATTCTATTTATAATCTAATAAAACGAATAACTTTATAAAAGTATTATGTTTTGTATAAAAAGATTTTACTATGCAAACACTATGCAGGCACTATGCAAACACTATGCATAATAAAATATAATATATTCTAATTATTGTCCAATAAAACAAATAACTTTATAAAAGTATTCTGTTTTATATAAAAAGATTTTACTATGCAAAATACTATGCATAATAGAATATAATATATTCTATTTATAGTCTAATAAAATGAATAACTTTATAAAAGTATTCTGTTTTATATAAAAAGCTTTTCTGTTTTATTACATTAATAATACTAATAAAATAAAACTTCATCATCATTATTATAATTCACATTATTAATCGACCAGGTCGTTCTCAGGAAAGAGGAGGCTTTCCAATAAGGATTTCTCCCTATTGGCGCGCAATTAGGTGACCAAACATCTCTTTGGCAGAACTTCTAGACAACGTTAATATTGCAAATAATAATATTAATAACTTTGTTATCTCAATTATTGAGTTAATAATATATATAAAATATCGACAATAATTGAATCAAACTGAGTGACTTCTCATGTAAGCATTAATAATCAATACAGTGTGCTACTATGCAACCACACGTATTTTACCACCGATTATTTTATGACAACTTTACTTTGAAAAATTTTTAAATGTCACCCATAACTTTAAACTTTTATCAATTTAACTATTCACCAAAATAGAAAAATTGAATAATTTATATCATAAAATTCCGGTTTCACAGTTTTCCCTTTCGTTTGGATGTTAGAATTCTGGTGCAAGTAATTAGTGTATATGAGACATGGACTCTTCAAATTGCATCAAGTGCATGTGTCAGATATTTGAGGCTTGGTGAGATTTGTGTAATGTGTAATAGACTTCAAATATACCACTAGCAATCATATCAATATAACAATTCGATGGCATTGTGCATGACACTTTCAAAATATTTGTTAGTGTTTTATAATGAAAGAGTTACCCATCTTAACCATATTGGTTACATTATAAATATTTTTATCAAGACATTAATATATATATATATATATACACACACACACACACACACAACTGTTATGTAATGTTCTAGGGTTTAGTGATCAGATTAATTATATACTTGGATATGTATTTGCACATAAAATTTTTATACAACACTATATAATATATGCTATTAAAATTTGATAATCGCACAACAATCTACCATCTTCTTATTATATTTTAATTTATTAATTGCATGTATAAATTTATTATTAACAAAATGATTAATCCCGTCGTAAAGCGCGAGTTTGTATCTAGTATGTTACTATTTTAATCATTTGAACAATTTAAACAATCATAGTTGCAATTATAAATATATTATATATAAACTTTACTTTCTCCTTTAATAAAAATCATATAAACACAATTATACATACATTATATATACAGAAATATAAAAATTGTTCATCCCTCAGATTGAAACCCTCTATTTCATATATACCATCAATTTCTTGTCAATCAATTAATTAAGATAGGTAATTTCTCTTTCTCTCTCTTATAGATTTGTAGTGTTACATATATATATATATATATATATATATATATATTGTTTTTTTTATTATTATAAGTTACTATTCAATTGTTAGGGTTTTAGAGGTTTGATAAATTGAGACAATTGTTCAATTAATTCATCTAGTCAGCCAAATTTTGATTACTTGTTCAAGTTGTTGATGATTGGGGACTCTGGAGTTGGCAAGAGTGGTTTGCTCTTGAGTTTCAATATTATATTTTTGAAGGTCTTTCGCCTACTATTGGTAACTATTCCCTTTTATAATCGAACGATTCTGATTCATGCGTGTATAATAATCACATACATAAATATGTACATGTACATATAGAGAGAACATTTGGAAAATTGTAGTCATGGTGGAAGAGGAGAGAGATTGGATTTTGACGAGCTGAAGAGGAAAAACAGGGAAGGAGAAGAGGTTATTTTTGCCTATAAAAAATATAAACTCGTTTAAACATGGGTCTGGATGGTTTATAATTAGATTTGAATCTTACTGATTAAGAGATATAAAAAAATTTATCAAATAAGTTCAGCCTCTGACCGAATCAGAGGCACGCCTATTAAGAGGTATTCAAACCTAATCAAACACAGCTTAACATAAGTTATTATTAAGACAAGCACATTGGGTCTTATTATTTTGCTATAATTTGATTCGAATTTATCCGAATTATAATATTAAAGTTGTTATCATGGAAGTGGTTAGTATGAAATTTATTTTGGAATAAGTTGGTCAATTAACCAATAAAATACTGACACGCAGGCGAAATTGTATGTGTGTCAGTATTCTAGTGATCAATTGACTAACTTACCGAAAAAATAACTTCATACTAACCGGATCCTGTTATCATTAATACCTCTAATTATGACTTTTTAGGTAGATTTGGACGTATTCACTACGCTATTATTTGATAATTTGATTCGAACATTTTGGATGTATTGAGCCTAATTAGTATATTATGACTTTATTTTTACTCAATTTGACTCAAATTATTACATCTAGGCTCTTTTTTCTTAGTTTTAAATTTGAGAGGAAATTAAAAACATATGGTATTTTTAGAGATAAAATAAAATAAAAATATTTCTTGATAGTTTTTTTAAAAGAAAAAGTGAGAGAAAAGTAAGTTTATATTCTATCCAAAAATAATAATAATTAAAAAATTTTAAACAGAAAAGGAAAGCTTTTATTTCTCTACCCTTTGTCCTTTCTCAAAAAACAAAAACAAAAACATGACACAAGGGAAAAATATCTGACCCTAAAAAAAAAAAAAACACGAAAAAGAAAAAAAAAGGACATGTAAAGGAAACTCTCAATACCAGAAGGTCCAGAACCCTTAAACCCCTCACTATCAAGTTTGGTACAGCACTGAAACCAAGTGAGTGAATCGAAAATGGCGGCGAAGAAAATCCAAACATTCGAGGAATTCGTGGAAGTCCACGGCCTGTTATTGGCTGCCGCAGGGATTCCACAGTCTCTGCACCGCCGACTCTTCGAGAAACTGTCGACGGAGACATTTGACGGCGGTGAATATTTCCAGGTTGAGCCGGTGGACGATGGCCGACAGAGGCGTCTGATACTAACATCTTCAGACTCCATGGAAAAAGAATCCAATTTGTTCCTCGTCGACCACGCTTGGACTTTTCGTCTCTCGGATGCCCTCAAACAGGTCTCCCATTTTAAATCCCATCTCTCACACAAACACTTAAGATTTTGAATTTGTTTATTATCCAATATTTAAAAAAAAGAAAATTGAAGAAGTAGAAGTAATTCTATAATTTCAGATCACTATTCTAATTTTCCGGAATGAACAGTTGAATTATAATTTTATGGAACCCATCTTAAAGCAAGCCAGTACATTTCAGGGAGTGAGCTGTTTTGGGTATTGACAGAAATCAGCATACAGAAATTATTATTTTTTTAAAATTAATTGAGCTACAATTGTCCATTGAATGTTAGTAGGTGGACTAGAACTTAGAACTCTAACTGTCAAAGTTTTAAGTTTGGGTTTTTATTCTCTTTTCATTGATTTTGTAAGTAGATATATAAGAAAAATGAAGACTTTAATACTTGTGTTATTTATGGTGCTAAAACTGTTTCTATGTTTTAATCGCTAAATTGGTAAAGATTACTATTTTGATCCAACTTGAAAAGGTTTAGTGATACTATTGGGTTTTTCATTGTTTGTTTGGTGTATATAGAAGTTTCTGTAAATTGAAATCTGCTACTTTTGAGTGCTGCAGTTGCAGGAAGTTTCGGGGTTGACAGAGAGAATGGCTTCATTGATGTGTGTTGACATTGATTTAAAATCAGATTCTGAAGAGGCGGATGAGAATAGAACCAAATTGGATGTTATGGAGATAGTGGAGAGAGAAGTTTCTAAAGCAAAAGATGAAGGCAATGATACTATAAGTTGGCTGGAGCTAGATGAGCTTGGCATTGATGATGATATGTTGCTGTCTCTTGAATTGCATAGTAAATTCCCTGTATGCTTCTTTTATTCAGTTTATGTATTTTTTTTTCCTAGATAGCATGGAAACATGAGTTTCGTTGAAGACATTGATAAAAAGAATTGACATTTAAGAACTACTCCCTCCGTTCCATAAAATGAGTCCCATTTACAAAATTTGCAAACACACATCCTAATTTTTTCACTTCAACCATTCTTTTAAGGGGAAGTACTAGATTATTTCAACCATTCTATCTTGACTACATTTGTTTTAGTATTTTATTTCAGTTTTAGTAATGTGTTGTCGAAATCGCTTAATTAACTCTATCTATGATCTTTTTTCCCTTGTGCTCTAGAACTTACATGCACTGAGCCTGTGTGACAACAAGCTTAAGAATGCGGAAATCATTACCCAGGAAATTACCAAATTCAAACACCTAAGAGCCCTCTGGTTGAACAATAATCCTGTTCTACAAAACTTGTAAGTTATTAGTACATGGAAGATTAGATGCTGTTTCCTTTTTGGAGTTATGTTTATTGGTTGTCGTTGAGAGAGAACTGAGCTATTATGTTTCTAGTAATGATCACATGAGACAGATTATTCTTCCCGGTTGCCCAAGATTGGAAATCTACAACTCATCTTTCACTCCTAGATTCGATGAGTGGGCATTGGGTTTTTGTGGAGGAACATACAGTAAAGACAATCCTGGATGTAGCCACCGAAGTGACAATTCCTTGAGAAGTGTGGTCTCTCTTGATCTCTCAAATAGGTGTATTCACAATCTAACTAATAAGGTTAGAACTAATCCTCTTCACTACTTTTATTTTATTTTTTAAAATTATTTTTATTGTTTTGATAAGAACTAATCCTCTTTTAAATTTCTAATTACTTTATTCACCTCAGTTTCTCAAATTATTCTTCACCGCACATCAAACTTTTCAGAAACTGTATCTTATTATACATATGGATGCCATCCGCCTATTTTGTTGATGAATTTTTTTATTTAGTTTAGTTACAACTGTGTTTTCTAAATGGACATCTAGTAATTTCTGAGCTCATTGCTGATTCTGTTTTGTTACGGTTTCGCTTAGGCATTTTCACCTCTTGAAATGCCTTCTCTTTCATATTTAAATCTTCGAGGAAATCTACTAGATCAGAACTCAGTCAGTGATTTATTGGAGCTCATAAAGACATTTCAATGCTTGCGTGCTTTGGAGGTATCTTCAATAGAACTAGCTCTCTTATAATACATAAAACACGCTGAAATTCACACACCTTGTTACTGATACAAGGCATTGAAATAGGTGGATATTCCAGGCCCTCTCGGAGAAAGTGCTATAGAAATTCTTGAGTATCTTCCTCATCTCTCTCAACTAAATGGTGTTGATGCATCAAAGATCATAGAAGCGGGAAAGTCTGTGATTGATTCAGTGCTTCAACCATGTCTGCCAAATTGGACTGCTGAGGAACCTCTTGCTGATCGTGTTATCAGTGCCATGTGGTTATACTTGATGACATATAGACTGGCAGATGAGGAAAAGATTGATGAAACTTCTGTATGGTATGCAATAGGCTTGCTTTCTTAATAATTGCTTTTTGCTACTGTACTTGATATGTGTTTTTGTGAGCACCAGAGACTTATTTACTGTAGCAATCAGTTTAAGTTCTTACCTCTCATCATCTGATTTGTAGGGTCTAGGGTAGTCAGTGTTGGTAGAAAGAAGAAAATGAAAGCCTTCTTAAATATCAGCAATTTATAAATTAAGATACAAGTTGTTTATTTAATTATATATAAAAGATATGTGTGTGTATGGGGTGTGGGGTGGGAGAGTTACAAAGCAATAAAATCAGTGGCCTTCTTTCTTTTTGAAAATACGAAGATGAATGAATAGATGGATGTCGTTGCTTCAATAATTTCTCATATATAATAATGTTTCGTGTTCCTTGTAGGTATGTGATGGATGAACTAGGTTCTGCTCTACATCATAGTGATGAGGCAAATTTTAGAGTCTCGCCTTTTCTGTTCATGCCAGAGGGTAAACTAGATTCAGCTGTTAGGTTAGCATGAGTATTATTATTATTATTATTTTTGAATATTCCAGACTTGGTACACTAGCCATACATCTTGTATTATGATACATTTAGCTCAATAGAAAGGTAGATGCTTCAGATTTGGGTTCATTTTTGTAATGATCTCTGGTGTTTACAAAAGGCCATGTTCCTCTCAATATGTATTTGAATAAAGAGAAGTTCTCTGCTTCTATACTGATGCTACTCTTTTGTACTAGTAACTTCTTCATAGATGGACTTTTCTTGAGGTCGGTTTAACTGTAATCTGATTTTTCAGCTTTTCAATTCTTTGGCCTACCAAGACTATTCAAAGAGGTGAAGAATGCACTCGTGATTTTCTATTTGGTATGGGGGAGGAGAAGCAACGTTCTGCCAGACTGACTGCTTGGTTCCACACCCCTAAAAATTATTTTATTAAAGTATGTCCTTTTCCTTCCATATTTTTTTTCACTAAATTGAACTGCTCCTCCAACTATAACATTAAGATATTTTACTGTGTTGTAAATAAATTCCTTCATGAATTCTGCAGGAGTATGAGAACCACAGGCAAAAATTGAAATTATCAAGTTGTGCATCTCCGACCATAAAGTCACCCTCAACCTGTAGTCTGCTTCATGGTGATGGAAGTGCTTTACGTGTTTATACAGATATACCGCAAGTAGAAGAATTTTTGACCCGTCCTGAATTTGTAATCAGTACGTGTTGCTAAGTATTAGCATAGCTTTATGCGGTTGATCCCTACTTGCTGCTATATCCTAGTCCTTTTTTGCTATGTTGGTGAAGTTTGCACATCTGTTAAAGTTCCGTAGTTTGATTAATTAAATATATACGTATTTAAAAGAAAAGTATTATTTTTAATTTTATTAAGGGTTTTGAAGTTAAAATTTATTGGCTTTATATTTTGATAAGCCATTCGATTATCTTCTAAATTAGTTTTTCTTTTATAAAATAAATTCTATTTCTAAAATACTCTTTATTTGCAGCCACTGACCCGAAGGATGCAGAAATAATATGGACAGGTATGCAGGTGGATGAAGAAATGAAGACGGCTGCAGGGCTGACTGACCAACAGTACATAAACCAATTTCCATACGAGGCTTGCCTCGTCATGAAACATCATTTGGCTGAAACAATTCAGAAGGTAAAATAGTTCAGTCACTTTGGTTTGCTAAGGGGAAAACTTGTATGACTTGCCTTCTTATGCAAGATGTAGCTAATCTTGAATTTCTTTCCTGACAGGCTCATGGATCACCTAAATGGTTTCAGCCTACTTATAATCTTGAATTTCAGCTCACTCAATTAATTGGCGACTATTATGTGCGCGAGAGGGACGGGCTTGATAATTTATGGATCCTAAAGCCGTGGAACATGGCAAGAACTATTGATACAACTGTCACTGAGAATTTATCTTCTATCATCCGCCTCATGGAGACTGGTCCAAAAATTTGTCAGAAGTATATTGAGCACCCAGCTTTGTTCAAAGGGAAGAAGTTTGATCTTCGTTACATTGTGTTGCTTCGCAGCGTGAACCCATTGGAAGTATTCCTTTCTGATGTTTTCTGGGTACGTATTTTGCTTATCAGAACTAATAGTTGCTGAACTACTTGGTACATGAGGATGGCTTGCAGAGGAACCTATTCTTAATTTTATTTTTTTTGACAATTCACTGTGGATGCTCTGCATTTTTATATCTATGTTGAACTATACTTTCATTCGTTCTTGCAGGTTAGACTGGCAAACAACACATATACTTTGGACAAGCACAGTCTTTATGAATACGAGACTCATTTTACTGTTATGGTAATCGTCAATCATCACTTTAAGAAAATTTTCTCATTGCTCTAGTGTGATGAATGATATTTTTCATTCATATGCAACTATCATGCTTAGCCTTCATCGTTAATTTTCATCTGGAAGCATGTTCTTATGTCTCATCTTTAATTGCAACTTGTGAATTGACCCCATAATCTCTTCCATGGCCTTCAGAACTATGGGCGGAGATTGAATCACATGAACACACCACAATTTGTTTGGGAGTTTGAACAAGAACATCAAGGTACACCCTGCTTGTCTTTCATCCCAATTTGCTGGCCTTACCCTTGTATAAGTGGGATACTCGTTTCTGGATTTTGATTAGTTAATAAAGAAAATTCTTGTATGTGTTCCAGTTAATTGGTTGGATATTCATTCAAGAGTTAGACGGATGATCAAAAATGTTTTTGAGTCTGCTGCAGTAGTGCATCCAGAAATGCATAATCCCATGTCTAGGGCCATGTACGGTGTGGATGTCATGCTTGATTCTAATTTCCAGCCTAAATTACTGGAGGTGTGCAACTATTGTAAAGTTTCCTTCATTTCCAGCCTAAATTACTCGGTGATATGAAACTCTAAAATTTGATTAGTGAAATAATAATTATATCGTTTGCAACTGCAGGTGACCTACTGCCCCGACTGTAATAGAGCATGCAAGTACGACACTGAAGCCGTAGTTAAAGGAGGAGTTGAAACAGTTAAAGGTGGAGATTTCTACAATTATGTGTTCGGGTGTCTCTTTTTGAACGAGACTACCCACGTATCCCAACTGTAAGCGAGCTATCAATGAGAGATTGTAGTGCCTAATGATTTAAAGTAATTTGGACAGAATTTTCAAATCTAATCAATCTCTTACCATAATCATTGTAATATGGCCTTGGAAGAAGTTTCGACTGAATTGATATTATTTTTGGCTTTGCATAGATGATTGAAAGCTTTAGCTTGTTAATAGCAGCAGAATGAGTCCCATTCCCATTCCCATTCCCATCTTGCCAGCGAGCAGAGATTGCGCTCTTTCCTTCTTTCCAACCCATTCCCATCTTGTCTGTTGTATTTTAAAGAATATCTATGGTTTGCTTGTTAATATATGAATATATTTGTATTGGAGCCCATGATCCTCCTGCGTATTCAAAAAGATTATTATAAATATTTTGGAATATATTTTAAAAACCGAGCATATTTATCAGTAGATATTCTAAAGTTGTTTAGAAAAATACTAGAATGTTTATCCTAGGTAAACTTAAATTTAACTACAACATCGGGTCCTGAGAAATCTGTTTCTGATACCTCAACGGCCATATCTGATTTTCCAGACAGTATGCTGTTGTCATATAAAAGGAAATAATATTTTTCAGTGCTAAAAATATCATTTCTTATATAAATGATTGATCATTTTTAATGCAATATCCAAGCAATATAAAATCTGTAGGCAAATTCTATACATACATGAACCGACTTATCTGTACACTCGGACTATTTTTACCTACTGGTATTTCACTCTTGCGTATTCCTGTTCAAGTTATCCACCAAACAATGGCAAAAAGGAGGAAGAGAAAAAATAAAAGGAAATAATACAGAATCTAGGAACACACATGATGTCCAAACGTATTTGTGATTAACCACATGCTGCTAAGTTGGCTCCACAAATTCATGCTTTGTTTTACTCTTCAGTGTCGATATCTTCTTCTGGAGCTCCAAGTTCGACTTCCGCTCAATCTCCAATGTTCGTTCAAGCTATATCATGCACCAGATGTTAAGCATATGCAGCAGTGAGTCTAAAGTGAATAGAGTATGTTCAAGGTATCATGCACAAGTTAGAGAAGCAAATGGCATTATACCTTTGCTGCTCGAGTACTCCATTCTCCTAATATGGCTCTCAGCCTTTCATTCTCCTCAACATACTGTTGAGACATTTAAATCACCGAAAGACTAGTCAGGAAGGGAAACAAGCGAGGCACTGTCAAAATACATTCATTTTCAAAAGGGATTCAATATATACATATCATTGTTCTAGCAAGATCTATGGCTTTCCATGCCACTAAATCTCACCACACTATTCAATGATATAATGCTTCCTGACAAGGCTCAACATTTTAAAATTTCAATGCCAAAAAACAAAAGAATATCTTGACACAAATATACTCGATCGTGCAAATCTTGAGGTTGGAAATTTATTCTTGTTGTATTGCTTAAAGAGTGTTTTTGTCTTCTAGAAAAAGTATACTTGGGCTCTTGGTTAATTTAATTTCTCCCACAGACAATACCATATGGGATGATCATATTAAAAAAGTGCATCCAGATTTTATAAGCCGCACAGAGTTGCCAGATATTCTTACTAGCCTACCGAAGCGAACTGCCTATTGGTACTTATGTACCCAAACACAATGCAAAATTTTCGTTCTTCAATGCAAAAGACAATAGAAAAGAACTACGATTTTAAAAAAGAAAACACAATGCAACAGAAATTACATGCATCAGACAGACACCATAAGGAACAATACCTGGTTGTTGGTAGAGCGAAAACGCTGGATCTCTGAGTCCCTCTCAGCAATCAGAGATCGAGCAAGGCTTAGCTCAGATTGCGATTGGTTCATCTGAAACATGATATGATTCAGTCTACATACAGAAATTAATATCATCACACTACAATACTAAAGTACATACATGAGATTACCCCAAATATTATCACAGGTATTGTCAGAAAAAAAATAGTTTGAAACTTAAATAAGCACATGAAGAGGGGGCTCAAGTACTAACACTTTCTATGTTTAAGTGTAACCAAGTTCATAACATCCTATTAACATAATCACCAGTAGCAAATAGGTAATGATCCCATCAGTATACCAACATAAGTATGCGACACACTCTAAAACCCCACAACTAAGAAGCATAAACTGAAATCTAGCGTGAGGAGCAGGACAAGAAAATATAAGGCAAATGAGACATAATTGAAGAACATATTAAAAAGATAGCAATCAAAATTCGGAAGGTAACAACATTAATTTGATTGTGGACTAATTGTTCATCGGGCAGATATCCAAAGTATACCTCAGCTGAAAGTGTTCGTAATTCTTGATCACGAGCTGCTAATAGATGAGCAAGATCAACCTGAACAAGGGAAAAATGAACCATACATTGAAGTTCATTTATTACAACTCTACGCATAAGACATCACTGTAAGGTTCACCAAATGAAGACAACATAATATTAACTTGGAGACGGATTTTCATCTCTAGGTTTTGGTCCTCCAAAAGAAACCAAGAGAACAAGAAAAGGGATGAGGCACCTCCATCAAGCCAACAAATGGAAAGAAAGCAAGTGCTGCGTAGCGTAAAGTCAATTTCCCTCCATCAAAAAGATTCCTTGATCATAAGCACCACAAAATATTCTCTACTTCACCTTTATGATGAACATAATGTTCAAGACAGACAGTAATAGGGAAAGGGAGCAGGAGAAAATTGAACTCAAACATATACATCTAAGATTTGCTGAGGAAGGTGTGCCTGAGCTAGTTTAAGGATAGATTTCAGGGTCCATGACAAGGACGTACTATGGCTCAAGTACAGTGTAGCATACTTCCGAAAAACTTCCACTTCCAAGAGCAAGAACAAAAAAAGCTCAATTGCATACTTAGCTAACCCAAGATCAAGAATATAAATTGAAACATGTTAGTGTAAAATTAAAATACCAGGTCAAGAATTATCAATACCTGAGGTGTGCTCCCATCACTAGTCTTTTCATATTTGCTTAAGCATTCTTGCAATCGGAGAATCTACAAGTAAATCACAATGAAATTCAGCCACAAAGAGTATATACTTATTCAACAAACGTGTACACAAGTCACTAACATATCCAAAGATGGAGCTCAACCATGGCACGTCCCCCAAGCAGAGCTACAAAAGATACCCACATTCACTAAGAATACCTTTTTTAAGATAAATTCACTAATCAATGGATTGATTACACAATTTTATATATTAGTCTTCACTAATCAATGGATTAATTACACAATGTGGAGAGAATAATTGCAATAGTTTCCTCATTTCTGTGACCAATTAAATAGGAACCATTTCCAGGGAAAGCATGTGCCGACAGCATGCAAAGAAGCCACTACATTAACAAATTTTCCAATTCTCATATACCTCCTCACTCAGAAAGTGAAGGTTTTCTCGCTGATATTGCAACAAAACCATTTGCTGATCAGAGAGTCGACCACCATCATGATACCTGTCATACAAGAAACACTCAGTATTTACTAACAAATAATATATAATAGTTCATTTTGAGAATATTATATAAATTATTTACATCATTGTAAAATCCATCCTATATGTCCTATGGGAATTTCACCCAATATGTGTACCATGGAGTCTAACTTGTCAGAGTCCAATTACTACAAATTACTTCATATTATTTCTCAAACTTTTATGAGTTTTTTTCCAAAGTAAATCCTAGATCCATCCTTGCTTCAAATTACAATATAAATGATGTGAAATAACTTTACAAATATATATATATATATATATATATATATATATATATATATATACTTTACAAATGTATGCACAGACTGTACATACATGTTTTGTTATACGTACCCAAATCACACCCAAAACACTGTATTATGAAAAAATTTCAATTCCATAATTTTTTATTTATTTATTTTTAGTTGTTTTAAAAAAAAAAGCAAAAAAAAAAAAGGTCCGGATTTTAAACCTGTCCGGAGTCCGGACAGGATCCGGCCTATATATATATATATATATATGTATATACACACACACACACACATAAGAAAATGAAATACTTGAGATACATTAACACTACTAAGTAATAACCAAGTGACAAAAGAGCTCTTGAGCTAAACAAGTTTATATGATAGTGTTGTGTGTATACAAAGTGCATTGCCTTAACTAATTGCTCTAACTTTTAATTTTTTATCTGCTTGTACCCAAGCTTTTTACAACAGTTGAGGTATTAAAGCAATTATATGTATGCTGATCATGACAACATCTCATCAAATTTATTATTATAATTGTATCTTATTCTAGTTGTTTTTATCAAGAAACGCACAAATAAATACAGAGTAAGTTTATGATAATTATAGAATCTCATTAATTCTTAATTGCACTTTATTATTGTGGATTTTTCTTCGGCTTTTTTTTATAAGTAATTTTGGCCCCACGTATGGGGATCGAACCAGTGATCTAAGGCTAGATATATATCACTACCTCAACCCTTCCAAAGAACTTGATGGTTGAAGTGGAGAATACAATGACTTTAAGACATCAGGCTGAGATTCCAACGAATTATACTGGTGCACATAACCTGCAAGCGCCAACGAAATTAACAAGCAATAATGAAAAAGAACAAGCATAACTCGAGTTAGTTTCCAGTAAAAGATATCTCACTGCTTTACAAGACCAAAATATCAAATTACTTCTCCCCTACTGCTAGTCACCCCTTCCCAACCAGGCAACCAGTAATCTCAACATTATCATTACAGAAGCAGGAAATTTTAATGTATTATAACTTTTAACATTAGTTAGTCTCGACTAGTTTGGGTTGAATTTTCGTTCTCCTTACTAAAAGTGGTCTTTAATGTAGAATCAACTGTCCTTTCATGTAGTCCATATAATTTGATACGTGCATACACCATCCACAGCTTTTATCACGAATGCCAAAAACACTCATCCAACATCAGATTATATAAGTTATAGGAAATAAGAGGTTAATTTGATAACGCAAAAACATAAGTGCAGGAATGAGCAACCACCCCCAAGATCAGTTCTAACCATCCAAATGTGGCCTAATAGGGTTCACTTAGTAGCATTGCACATGAAAGTCCATCTAGAAGGTGAGCTGTATGGACTATTAACATCTGAAGATGCCTAATGGAGATGATGATAGAAGCTAAGCTATTCTAGCAATACTAAGCAAAATGATCTAGAAACTTCAAGCAATACTAAGTAACATGACTAAGAAGTCATAACAAGCCTACTTTCGGTGACCTCTGCGAGATGAAAATTATCAACTTCTAAATCTTTTTTAACAGCCCAAAGATCGGACAAACTAAACATCAATCAATATGAAGTAATTGAAAAAATGTATAGAGTACTGAGGACCAATAATAATGATATATTGCCAAAGCAATCATAACCAACAAAAAGTGCAGCCTTGGAAGAAACATAATTCCCTAACTTTAGGAGATGTAGCAAGAAATTTGGAAAGGATTAACAGCCACTTCGCTGGTTCAAACTCCTAGACTTATTATTGGTTCTTATGGTTTCTAACGTTTTCTATTTCTGCATACCTGGAACAGTTCTGAGAATCAATCTTTTATTACTTTTCTTCTAATTAACAACACCACACTTCCTACTTGCAATGTTGTTCAACCCATTTCCTCCAAGAACCATTGCGACCACCCACTACCGAGGTATTTTGAGGAATATTAATATTTTATAAACCAAAATTCATGGATTGAGCATCACTACAACAACCTTCAAATTATCTGTACAAGATACAACCTACCAATTATTTCGATTAATGTAACAAATTACAAAGGTCTAACAATATTTTGTAAAATCGCAATCATTTCATGTGTCACATGGTCCAGAGGTCACTTCTATAATATTATGGTGCCAATAAATAAGTACCAGGTACTGAAACTTTTTGGTGCTATAATAATAATAATAGTTCAGAACTTAAATAAACGAGTGCTTGCATAAAAGTGAAGAAGTTAAGCATAAGTTTTGTTAATTCAGCACTAAAGATTAGTATCGAATTAACAAACATAGAAATTTTGAGTTAGAACTTTAAAGTTTGCAGTGGTGTTGCTAAAAACTTAAGTAATAACAGTAACTTTGTTTGTTCAAATCAAAGCGCACAATACGTTCTAAACTATGTTGACCATTGAGCATTAATTCGGTCTCTAACTCAGTTTTTGAAGGTTCGGTACAACGGTAACAACAATACTAAAACAGAATAAAAACACATTAAAGAAATGAAGGAAACACAAAAAAGTTTAAATTGCTGAAGGCCCAACAAGAGATGTTTACTGCTCCACCCCTTAGTACCAGGAAAAAAAAAGTTGCTTCAGAGACTCGATCAGGGATAAAGTAGTTCTTTTTCAGATTAAATATAGTTATTAGACCCAAAGAAGAGAACAGTTAAAGGATAAGGAGTCCTCCAAAGAATAAAAGAAACAAAAATAAAACCCTCGGAAGGAATGCTCGTCGTACCTATAAAAATCAGATATGATAATTCCCCAAAAATCGGAATCCCAAGGGTAGAAACCTAAACAGAGGCTAGAAAGGTCAGAGTCTCCCAAAATAGATCAAAATGCATAAAATTGTCACTGAAACCCCCTGTGATCCTCTCCATCCATATGCCACAGAAGATCTCAAAGCACATAACCGCCATAAAATATCTGCCCTGACCTCCAAAAACATACCATTCTTGTTGCTTCCTTTTCCTTTCCTTCTCCATAGGTTGACTTGGCTCTCTACCTTATAAGCTTCTAGTTCCAACCTCTCCAAGGGTCAAGGCAAAACCAGCTGAAGGACAGGCATTTGAAATCCTGTTAGAGGACTCAAATTATGTGCAACAACTTTCTGCTCTCTTTTCTAAACCCTGCCTACACTCACATCTAACATGCACAAACATATACTGAATAGAAGGTGACCACCACATTTTATAAATAATCTTAAGTCATTCATAACAACACATTGCACAATGAAACACTTCTTTTTTCCAAGGTAGACATGTTTACTCACAGATGTAGACACTCATAAAAAAGCCAGCACAGATTACTTCAATAAGCATAATGATCCTGCAAAGTTGACATGAGAGCAAGGAGTCTCAGCAAAAGCAAAAATCAAGATCAATCATGATCTACTCAATGTAGAAAATACGGAGTCGCTTAATTTCAAATTTATAATGCATTAATACCTAGCAAGAAGAAACTAAACATTGTAGAAAGATAAGCCAAAAATCATCTATCCACCTTCACTAAATCCAAAAAGGCAAATGCAACCCCGAAAATGCCAATGGATAAGCTTGGATGTTAGTTGTCTATCCTTCAATATCAATATGCACCATAGCAATGCCAGGTCGAACAAGGCAACAAAGATATTGAAAAACTATTCATCCAATCCAATGAAATAAACATGATATACATTATTGGGTTGACTCTCCAACAACTTATTTTTTTTTTTCAATTGTGACTTACAATATTAGACCTCTTCGTTTTACAGGGTCTTCCCATTTGCATTTGCTTTCCCTTGTTATGATGTTAGTGCAATTGCATTCATGATTCTTTGTGCATTATGATGACAATGATTTATCTCTCCACAACTCCGCGTGCAAGTTGGGGATCCTATGCGGACTGTCAAAGCCTATTCTCTAAAGCTTAAGATTTTAGAGGAATTAGTAACTGAAGTACTGAAAAAAAAAACTAGCAGTTAATGCATTAATGATAACACATTATGATTAAATATGTATATTGTTAGCCATATTCCCTTTTATTTCAAAGTATAAGAAGTGTCACAAGCATCAACTACAACTGCAACAAAATGCACAATATGCACGACCCTAATGTTGCAATCCATATAGCAGCAGTTGAAAAGTAGTATAGAAGTACACGTGTCTTCATGCTGCCTGTCTTCCTCCATCACTGCCTTACATGAATTCATTTGAAAGGAGGAACAGCTTTAAAAACAAATGAAAAATAAGTCTAATATCAACCCAAGGCTTTAAAAAATGAAGAAGAAGAAAATGATTATTTAGTACTACTTGCTAGTCCTAGAGGCACAATGGAATGTGCTATAAATAGTTACAACTCTTGGCCTCGGGGTATCATTTACTATGTGACTTTAAAAAACTACAAAGTCTGACTGCACAGATGTACTCAAAATATTACATGAGAATAGAAAGAAAATGACAAAAACTAATCCCATGCTTTTTGTAAGTGTCACACAAATCCATAACAAATGCAACTAAATGAACAATCTGCACGAATCTAATGATGTACGCCATATAGCAACATTATAGAAGTACAAGTTACTTCTGCTGCCTTAACCTGAATTGTATCATTGATGTAAAAGGAAGAACATATTTAAAAACAAATGTAATATCACATTGCATCAGAGAATTTTAAAATTATATATGATAAAAGAAGTTAAAAACCTAAACATTGTACTTCTAATTCCCAATTTTCAAGAATGATGATCATATTCTACATTTATCTATATCTAATGATCTATAATGTGCCTTAGTTATTCACACATGCATTATACAATATTAAATATCGTTTATAAGACAACCAGAATAGTTTGTCTTGCATCATATTGCATCAGGAAACAATAAACAAAAATTTGAATACACATGAACGCAACAAAGATGATCTTGAATACAATACTATAAAGTAAATATCAAGGGCATAGAGCCCCATCCTTACGAATTTCCATAACCCAATAATCCAAATAATTACATGCTCAGCAATTACCTGAGCAACATAGGGATGGAAAGAATACCGATATGTGGTTTCCAAACCATGACAAGTAACATTGCAGCAGTTCCTGGCATAAAACCAACTTGTTGAAATTGGTACTACTAGAAAGAAGAAAGAATATCATAAACATATTTGAAAATTAGAGAGAATATATACATAAGCATAATATTATGGAGAATATAATAATTTTTTCACAACCTTTTACGGGCCGGATTACCATTTAACTCCAGTTTTCACCATTAAATAACAAGCTTCAGTGTCATTTCAACCGTTTTAGAGAGATTATATATTTATCTTTTGCTTTGTTGCAAGAAAAGATATTTTTCTTTGCTTCTTTATAAGTTTCCGCCATGGGTGGCTTTAGGGTAATTTATGTTTCTAATCTT
Organism: Panax japonicus; assembly: GCA_020205505.1. Lineage (NCBI taxonomy): Eukaryota > Viridiplantae > Streptophyta > Magnoliopsida > Apiales > Araliaceae > Panax > Panax japonicus. The sequence continues at coordinate 60,602,751 of CM035108.1, read as the reverse complement.
TGTAGGCCTTGGAGAACTGCCCTCTTCTGATTTCTTTCCCTCTTCTTTTGTGATGGGTCAACTACTATTCCATTATGTTTGTACTATCTCTTTTCATCCAATATTTCTTCATTTATCAATATATATATATATATACACACCGGATCAGGTCCGGACTCCCGGACCTGATCAAAAAACGGACCCCAATTTTTTATTTTTTTTTTTACAACTACTAAAAAAAAAATTATGGAATTGAAATTTTTCCATAATACAGTGTTTTGGGTGTGTTTTTAATACCTATACCAACCAATGTATGTACAGTCTGCCCAGACTGTACAGAAATGTTTTATTATACGTACCCAAATCACACCCAAAACATTGTATTATAAAAAAAATTTCAATTCCATAATTTTTTTTTAGTTGTTTTAAAAAAAAGCCAAAAAACAAAAGGTCCGGATTTTAAACCTGTCCGGGAGTCCGGGCAGGATCCGGCCTCTATATATATATATATATATATATATATATATATATATATATATATATATATAACCCCATTCATAGAAAGCCAAGGTGAGAGTTTTGTCATGTTGGTAATCTAAGAAACACAAGTGAACTACTCTATAAAGCTTGTTTAATTTACAGTACACAACTGAATATTCTATCCATAAAACTAAAGTATCTTTTTGCTCCAGAAATAATTGTAGATTTGTAGTATGATTAGATCAACAACTGCAAACAATTCATATGGATACAAAGGAAGAACGATATTCTTACATACCATAAGAAGTTGACGCAAATGGTAGGCGAACTATATGCTTCAACTTCTGGCTGAATATATAGTAACCCTACAAATCAGTGCAAATGTCATGATTATAAATTAATTAATCTAAACTAACGAAAGTCGAGGATTTGAGGAACAAAAGGCTGTATAGAAGGCCACAAATGGGTTTGGCAATAAAGTACTCCCTCCATCCCATAAAACAGCATGCTTCACTTTTTCTTTTTTCTTTTTTTTTGGGGGGGGGGGGTGTGGGGAAGCAGTTTAAGGGGCTGTTAGATAAGGTCTGTATGGGTCTGAATGACCTTAGAGCTGACCAAATAAGCCATTAAGATTGTTTGATAAAGAAAAGTGAAGTTCTTAATCGGTCTGGATTGATCTGACCGGTAAAGTAGAAATTTCCTGATTGAATCGGTAAGCGCCTTATCTGAATGACTTTTTAACTTTAATACCCTTCCACAATACACAAAATTAGTTTTAATAACCTTTCAACAACTGATACCTTCATGTGGCGATCTCAACAAAGAATACAGATGAAGAATTTGATTGACAAGAAAAAGTGGAGGTGGTGAGGCGAGACATGGAGGCGATGGAAGAGAGAGAAGAATGGAAGAAGACCAATTACTTGAGCTCTCAAGAACAACGAGACAATTAAAGATGAAGAATTTTACCAATTCATAACAAATTTATTCATCTATATATACATACATATATATATATATATACATACATATATATATATCACCGGATGAGAATGGACTTCTTCTCAAAGAGTGTTGTCTACTCATCTACCTTTATGTATATAATTAATATTATTTGGCAGTTAGTGGAGTTCCCATTTAATCACCATCCAAATACTAATTCATATTATATTTTTAATTTTTTGTTTTATATATATATATATATATAAATATTAATGATTGCTCAGTAGTTTATGCAACTGTTTTTAGATAAGATCATATATTCATAATTATAAATAAATTTATTTTAAACCATTCAGAAGGTTAAAACATAAAATACACTTATTCAGATATTTCAAAAAGAATCAAAAATGAATTTTATATTTAGCAACGAAGAGAGTATTTATATATTAATATTGTGGTAAACTTATTTTTTAGTACGTTCAAACTAATATTTTTTTTAGCATGGGTAAAATATTAAAAAAAAATTATTATTCAGATGTTTCAGACATCAATTATCAAACAACTTTTTTTATTCAGTATTCAGAATTCTACTTCATTCAGCTCATTTAGATTACTTAATCATTCAAAACTTTATCATTCAATTTTATCAAACAACCCCTAAGATCAACTGGCTTACAGGGGTTCCTAATAAGGCAGATGACATACTGAGAAGGTCCTGGATTGAATCAAGGACGAAGATGTCCCAAAAACAAAACTCTAAAAGAAGTTTTATTAACCTTCATTGTTGATAACAAACTGAATCAATTTCAGGCTATAAAAACATCACATTAAAAGCACAGTGCATAATTATCATTGTGTGAACTCGATAAGCCAATTTCAAGTATTCTAGAACCAAAAAGACCAAGCAAGCTATCTACCCATTATTGACACCTACCATGAAAATAGTTGTAAAAATGAAACTCTCAGGTGCTCAAGTTTTAAACGTGGCAGATTTCTCATATACATCAAATAAATACAGGTATTTACTTTGTAATAGGATGCCAGAGTTAGAAAGTGAAGTGTACATAGATATTCTTTGTAAAATAAAAATAAGCAAGCAAATGAACAATAACTGCAAAGTCGATAAGAAATAATAAAATGTTAAACCTGTAATCTTATTTTCTGGACTTGGTAAACCAGATATTGCTGAAAGATTCCTGCAAATATAGTGAAACAACCGACTTTAGTGAAAAACAGAATTTCTAAACAGAAGAAAATTAATCAAATTTTTTTTGTGCTAGGATTATGACTATTATAGTACAGATTATAGTACATAAGTAAACTTGAGAGATAAACTTAACATATAAGCAAACAACCCAAAGATTAAAACATAAAATCCATAAAAATGTATAAGCTTGAAAGAGCACCTGTGACAATCAAAAGTGCGACATCACAACTGCAAAGCAATGGTAAAATAAACTCTTGTATACGATGAAAAATCCATGGAGCACCCACAGCCAAAGTAGCATAACCTGCCTAGAATTGAAGAAAACAAGTTTACTGGCAAATAAGCATTAGTAAAAAAATAGAAATCATAACTTATCTTAAGAAACCAGGGAAAGGCCCACAAGAATGAAGAAAATGTACTTGCCAATAAAAGGCAGTAGAATATACTCCCAACGATGCTAGTAGGCTTCCGATGACCAAATAAAGGTGCCTCATGCAGTATATCAAGGAACCTGTGGAAGTGTTTGATCAACATTAGAGACCTAAGCCCTAATTCAAGTGGACCCAACAGAGAAGAAATTAATATCTGATGCTAAGAAACATAACTGGCTTGATGTAGACAAAGAATTCCATCTTTAGAGAACATATACCTTTTTAAACCCCATGTTACATAATTGAGCTGTGGAAGTGGAAAATGCCACTTCTCAACCACAATTAGATAGAGTCTACGAGTTACTACTGAAAACATAGCAAGAAGGAAAAAATATGGACCTCAATAAATCGGTGACACCCTGACATTACAAGAAATTGTGCTAATCACGTATTAGATGGGATTTCGATTTTTCTATAAAAAAAGTTGCAAAGGAAGATTGTAAGTTCATATCAGTGTTCTAAAAATCCCCGCCTAGGTCCGTCGCATAGGCCGCGCCTAGGCGCTAGGCCCCCCTTGGCGCCCCGCCTAGGTGCTAGGTCCCCTCACCTAGGCCCAAGACGACAAAGAAATCTTTTCAGGAAATTAGGCAGGGCCTAGGCGGGTCTAGGCACAGAAGTTTTTTTTATTTTAGTAACTACCCAAACCAAATCTTGATATATTTATTTTTCTAATAATTTATCATATTCGTAATACATGTTGTAGCATATCAAATCACAACAAAAAGTGAACAATATCAAGTTAACATGGATAATTTTATTATAGTTGTAATTTTTTGAACTTGTACCAACTTCAAATTATATAAATGATGATATATTTGTACTATTTAGTTTAATTCAATATAATTCTTAAATTTATGTTTAGTTTTTTAAGTTTAATATTGAATTAAATTCTTGAAATTATAAATTTTATTATTTAATAGCAATCTTATTTATGAATAAAACTAATACGTTAAAAATATGTTTGAACTTTGAACAATTGCATGTTTGTGTTTGAACTTTGACACTAGCAATATGGATGCGTTTGAACTTTAAACAAATACTTTTATTATCTTTATTATAGATTGTTTTGTTTTATATTATTATTTTGTTTGGATAAATGTAAGATAAAATATTAAAATTGACTTAAAATAAAAAATTCCGCCTAGGCCCCCTAGGCGCTAGGCCCCATCTGGCCGCCCGCCTCCCGCCTAGCGCCTTTTAGAACATTGGTTCATATGGCTTTTTAGTTACGATTGTAATCCCTCAAATTTCAAGATCAAGCAATTTGATCAGCTTTCAAACCCTTTTAGCACTCTGAATTGGTGTGACAAACACAAACATTACCCCCTCATTTTATACATATTCTATTTATTGCTAGGGAGAAAAACTGATGTCGTACTTTACTCTTCCATTTTTGTTACCAAAAATTCACTCTTAGCATTCTATTTTTCAAATGAAGATAATACTCAAAAAGTTGCATAAAAATTACTGTTCCCAATTATGTAGTAACACTTTTAACAGTAAGTTTAGCCAATCTACCTCAAAGTATTTGGATTAAATCAAATATGTCACAGCAATACCACACAGTTTCACTGTGATATTACTGTTGGGATTGACTCATACTTCTGTGGGTTCGACGAATGTTAGTAGCCCAGTGTTGGGTTTTACTAATGTATTGGGCATTATGTATTTGAGCTCATATTATAGCAGCTAGGCTAGTTACTATAAAAACATTGTTTGGTTGTAGAGCGTGTGAGACATCTAATGAATATATCAGACAAGCAGGACTAGCCAAATTTGTCAACCTGTATATCGTGTGTTCTAATCTTTCCGTCTTTCATATAATATTTGTGTGATGCAGTAAAGATGTATTATAACTATATTTCAGCTACTGCTTCGCAAAACTGAAAATACACAAGCTAGAACCCGGAAAAAATGATTGAATTACAGAAAAACAGCAATGGAACAAGACTAATACTGAACAAATACGAAGTATCTAGAGGACAATTGAGCATATGAATTATACATTCGAACATATAATTGCATATATATACGGAGAATAAAGAGTGTATATAGACAGAGAGCTTACATATTGCTTTCTTCAGGAGTTATGGAAGTGGAAGAAGCGTGCCTATCACCTGACATGATCTTCTTCTTCAATTTCTAGGGTTTTGTTGGTTCTCCAATTTTCAAATGGATTCAGATCATTCCTCCCGCATAAATTCGATCAAATATAGAGTGAACAAAGATCATTTGGAGTTTATTTAATAAACGTGAAACGTAATGAACCAAGATTTTGTGCGTTTCGTAACGCGAGTACTCGGCTTGGCTGCAGTTTTAGCTCAAGTATGCGATACAATTCGAGCAAGTCTACAATTATGGAGAGCAGATCTCTCTCCCAATTTTCTCTGTCCCTTCTCCCTTCAGAGATCTGGTTTTTATTTAATTTTAAAGTTAATATTAACTACTAAATAATAAGATAAAATGTCAAAATTTAAGTGGTACGACATGAAAGAAAATGAGAATAGGGATCTATGGATCTGTTCTCATAATTAAGTTGGATTTGAACTCGATTCGAAATATAAATAAGTCAAATATAAGCACATTTTAAAGTTCGATAAATTACTCGAATCTCCTCAAATTATAATTTTCTATTGATACTCGGATCATATTCGTTGGAAAAGTCCAAACTACTCGGGTTCGATTCGGAATCGTGTTTGACTCGATAATTAAATGAGCCTCAATCAAACATTATTTTATACTCGTGCGAACCAAATCTGAGCAACTCAATACTCGGATCAACTCGATTCGTTTACAGCCCTTACTTATAATTGATATGCAACTTTGGGTAGTCTAGCTGTTATGGGTCCATAGTCACTGCCCCTGACTCGACTCAATTTGTTTAGTTGATAGTTTGGTCGAGTGGAACGAGCTCGGTGCTCCTTAAGTGCTCTTCAATTTCGAATTTTGTGAATAGATAAAACGGTTTTAAGGAGTCACTCACTCTTATAGGTTCAACTGAAACTTAATTTTGGATTAGTCGTCCTCTAATAGTTGCCGGATACTGGAAGAAGATGAGAACAACAAAAAATAAAAAATAAAGCATAACGAATTTGAAAAGTTAAAGTCCAACTTAATTCAGTTCGTTTATAGCTCGTCCAAGTTTTTAATATTTAATTTTATTCTTTTAAAAAGTATCTTAAATTTTTAAATCAGTTACTACTATATATCTCTTTCAAAAAATTTCAATGCAAAAAATAAGATATAAATCTATTTCTATCTATATTATAAAGTTTTATGAAAAATTTGATGTAACTATGTCACGTTTTTTTATTTTTCTCTTTTGTTCTTACAATTTTAATTATATTATTATTATTTTATTTTTTTATATTAATTTTTTTTTATTTTTCTATTTAGTCGTTCAAAATTTATGAAATTCATATTTTATCTTATAAAATTTACACACGTAATGTAATATGCGCGTGCCACCGAGTTAGTATTGTTAGTTTCTCCATCTTTTGAAAAATGCACACCCTTAAAATATGTGTATTAGAGCGAATACACAAACAGGGACAATATTGGGCAATTCAGAAGAGAATCACAATGACAAAATCTAAGGCCCAGTAATAGAATATCCAATATAAGCTCAATAAAATCACTGGGCCAATAGTTGAGTCAGACTCCAATGATGAATTGTGCGTAGACCTGACAAACGGGTCGGGCGAATGACGGGTCAGGTTAAAAATGAGCAAACCAAAAATGGTCCAAATTTTGTTGTGTTAAAATTCTACAGCCTAAAGCCTGGCACGTGGCGGGCAAGTCGGGTTGGCCCGCAGGCTGAGACCAATTCATACATATTTTATGTTTTTTTTGTTTGACCCAAACGAGCCGGACGGGTGGCGGACCGGACCAAAAACGGACGAGCTAGAAACACCCGAGTTTTATTGGGCTAAAATTCTACAGGCCAAAGTCCAGCCCATGGCGAGGGACCAACCCAACCCGCGGGCTTGGGCTTGATTTGCCAGGTTTAATTGTGCCATGTGAGGCGACTAAATCTCAATTTTTCTGGGTAAGAAATGTTTGTGTTTGAATGCCTCTTAATTCATTAATTTTTAATTCAATCAGATATAAATCTTGTTTGGTAAATTTTTTTGCCTCTGAAATCGTTATTAAGACAAAGACTCAAATATTAACTATTAAGAGTTGCATTTTAATAGTTTATTTAAAATTTATAGACAAAAATAGCTTCAATAAATATTGTACTCCTTCAATTTCAAATTTTAAGATTATTTCAATAATTTTTTTAAATAATTCAGAGGGTTAAAATGGTAAAATAGTGTCGTTCAAATATTTTATGATTTTTAGTTATCAAATAATTTTTTAAATTCATATACTATTTTATTCAAATAATATTAAGATGTATTATCTATTTAGATCTTTATTACTTAATTTTATCAAACACATGAATAAATATCGAAGTAAGTGATGTTACTTTCCTAACAGAATGACAAGTGATGTTAGTAAAAGTAATAAATATTCTTTTTCCCAAAACAAATTATTATGTTATTTATATTTTATACTAGTCCCCTACAAACACTATCATTTTATTATCAGAAAAATATAAAAACATACTTATTTTGTTATTAGGAAAATATATTTCTCTGTCCCGTGATTATCAAATACGTTATTTCACACGGTTAAAAGTTGGAAGGAAATTATTAAATATTAAATATTAAATTATAGGAATCTATAATTATTACAGAAGTGTGTATTGGATCGATAAATCACTAGACGCATGCCATATTACATTTTCCTTCCCTTTTTCTTTTGAACGTGACAAATAGAGAAACGATAGTTTGCAAGAGTAACTCCAGCAGGCCGGAGCTGCTTGATTCGTAGACTATATTTAGTCTAGGATGAAAATCGCACTCCAGCAGATGGAGTAAATTTAGTGCGCCCTTTTTTCCGACAAGCTAAATCGACTAAATCAGCGAACCAAATCTGATGGACTATACTTTATATTATATTTAAATAGAAGGCTCAACGGATAGGAGAAGAAGGGAGGTTGAAGATAAAGGAGAAGTAGACAGATGAAAGAGACGAAGGATAAGCCAACAGATAGATCTCTCAATCAATTAGTTCAACATTTAGTAATTGTAAGTATTTTGTTAATTATTGTATTTTTATTATATTTAATTTAATTTTTTATTGATAATATCTCTTTAATTTTTTATTGATAATATCTCTTTAATTTTTTTTGGATTATGTCCGTTGAAGTTTTTTTGAATTCATTGATTATTTTAATCTTTTTATATTATAGTTCATGGGATAGTCCATCTGCCGGAAGGAGTGAAGACTAAATGACATTTGCTGATGTCAGATAAACTAATATTCTATATACTGGAGATGCTCTAAGTGGACGACAAAACCAAAAACGACAGCCTAGCACCGATGGCCGACGGCTGATGGTGACGCGCCTGCGCTGCAAATATTTCCCAAGAATTTGGAAATATAAATAGAGCAATTACGCAGACAGAATTGCTAGACAGGTTTATTGGACATGTTTTAATTTTATTTTATTTTTATTTTTTTTGCTAGTGACTTTAAAAAAATATATAGTATTTATTCCAACAGGATATTTGTATATGTATCTAAATTACACCTAAAATACTATATTTTATAAAAATTTCTGTTAGAATAAATACTATACATTTTTTAAGTCACTAGAAAACAAAAAAATAAAAATAAAAATTGAAACCTATCCAACAATCCTGTCTGCCAAAACTTATTCATATAAATATCATGGGTCAAACCAATTTTAATATTTAATATTTCATTGTTTAATTTTAAAAAATAAAATTGTATCTTTAGTACTCCATCTGTCCCATAACATATATAACGTTTTAAAATTGTGCACAAGAATTAAAGAAATAATTGTATAATATTAAATATATAGTATCAATTGTCTATAATATTATGTATCATACTTATCTCACACTCTCTTTCATCTGTAACTTTTTTTAATGAGGGGTAATTTTAAAAAGATGGTGGTTAATTTTCCTAAATTATATAAAATATCAAATAATTAAAAAAAAAAATCATCTAAAATATAATATATTATGGGACGGAGGGAGTATATAATAAGATATTTAGGGACAAGCCCCATTTTAATTAATTATTTGTAGGTCAAATTTTCACAAATTTGGTGGGAAATTCAAGTCTAGACCCGACAATATGGGTTGAAACTGATTTAGTAGCCCATATATGTTCATGATAAATGGATTTGGGTTTCAAATTATAAGGTAAAAAATATAAATAGTCTCACTCATGGGTGTGTGCCGATTGCCTGGGTCTCATTTATCTTTTCACTAAAGTTTTTAATTTTCATATTCTAAAATTTTTCATTTTCTCTATAGTTTTTTGTTAGTTATTCTCATTATTAAAAATGTGTCTAAATCAAATTGTATAAGTAGATTGATGACAATTAATAAATTAAATGATGCCCCGTTCAAGATATAATGACAATAAAATTATTTAACTGTGGTAATGGCTATCACTGGGCTGAGACAAAGATTCAAAATGAAGTAAATTTTATTTTAATTAAATGATGAAATAACATTACTATAGAAATTAATTAAATGACAAAATTATTCACTTAATTTTCAAATCATTTAAATCTAAACCAATTTATACCCCGCCCAAATCTGTGCGCACTAACCCATTTATCGGACCTAGTCACGTCATATATAAGAGTAATGCTACATATATAAATTATTTTATAAAAATTTATAAATGGCTGATGTGGCATACTCCATCTCAGTATATTTATCCATAAATTATTTTAATGTAGTTTTCGGCCCCACACAATATGCTAAGGTGGTGCATGCCACATCAACAGTTTGTAAAATATTTATAAAATAGTTTGTATCTCTAGCATTATTCTCATATATAATATGGTAAAATGTTTCAATCACTTGCACATATGTGTATACGCAAACTCTACTTTTGTATTACATTAAAAATTAAGGTCTCTCAACTCTGTGAGATTGTATATATATATATAGTCCGGCTATCTCTAACGAATTTAAGGAAGCGAATTAAGAGCGAACCTGTAACATCCCAGTCCCACATCGAAAGATAGGGGAAAAATTTATATGCATATAAGGAAATAAGTTACTACTAATACTATCTTCAAGTCATGACCTTTTTTTTGGGTGAGCCTGTGGTGGGCTAAGTTGACCAAAGAAGATACTATTGGGCCAGTAGTTTGAGGCCTTATTTTGATGAAATTGATTCGATCCGGACATTGGGATTTGACCCAAGATTTATTTCGAACTCGGGATTTAACCCGGGTTGTTACAGAACCGGCGTAGCCGGTTTGTTCTTAATTCGTTCCTTTCAGTTCGCTGGAAAAGCGGAGTAGTATATATATATATGTATGTATGAGAAATGATCCATAATACGTTAGCCAGAGTAGCGGCCAATGTGAGACCCCAAATTTTATGAATAAAAATTTAAATTTTTCTAAATATATTTTTTGAATATTATGATGTGGATTTGATATAATGTTATAGTTGTGGGTAATATTTATAAATTTTGCAAAGTAAGCAAGTTATATAATATACGATTGGTTGGGGAATATTCGTTTTATCAGGAAATATTCATACAGCGGCACAATCATTGGTGGACTCCACAACGGAAGTATTGTCGTAGTTAGAAAACGAAATAATTATCTTTTTACAAAAATAACGACGGAAGTTTTACCGTTAAACTGTTGAACTACCTGGTAGTAAAAGTACAGTAATACGCGTGGTTGCATAGTAGCACACAGTATTGATTATTGATGCTTACGTGAGAAGTTACTCAGTTATACTCAATTATTGCTACAGTAATTGCTGCATCATATCTCTCATATTATTGATTCAGTTATTGTCACAGTATCATCTGCATAATATGTTATATTATTAAATCAATAATTGAGACGACAAAGTTATTCATATTATTAAATTATAATATTTACAATGTCTAGAAGTTCTATCAAGTAGAGGTTTGGTCATCTAATTGCGCGCCAACAAAGAGAAATCCTTATCGGAAAGCCCCCTATTTTCTGAGAACGACCTGGTTGTTAAATATTGTGAGTTATAATATTAATGATGAATAAGTTCGTGTTGATTAAAGATGAAATTGATAGTTCCATTGTGTTGGAATTATTGGTGTTAGTGGAAATCGACATTTATTTCGTTAATAATTGATGTCTGGAAGGTTATATTGACCAATCGGGTAATTAACCGGATTAATGAGTAATTAATTGCTATTAATTCACATGGTTGTAAATATTTATTCACATGTGTGTACTATTGATTCATATTCTTGTACTATTAGGGGAGTTGGTGCAAAATTGATAATACTTGCATGACTAAGTTAAAAATGGAGGTATAGATGGAGGTATTATACTGTAATTCGTATTTTCACATGATTATAACTATTGATTCACATGATTGAACTATTGATTCACATTATTTACAATTAGAGGAGATGGTGCAAGTTTGATAATAATTGCATGACTAAATTAAAAATGAAAAAAAAGAGGAAGGTATTATACTGTAATATTTGGAGCCCCAAAACGTGCAATTATCGAAACTATATTTTCTTATAAATAGAAGCTAATTCTTCCTTCATTTTCACAAATTCACTAAAGCTATAGAGCAATTATTACAAAGAGAAATTATAGAGAGAAAGAAGAAGAGAAGTCTGCTACCTCACTATTCCAGTATCCAATCTTCTTTTGAGGTAAGGGGTATTATTCTTTCGTATTCATGAAGAGAGTTATTTTTTTTCAATACTCGTAAGAGTTGTTATTCCATTCTTTATTATTATGTTGGAATAACCTGTTTATGCGAAGTACCGCATACATGATGAAATTTTTCTGTTATTCCAATCTTTATTATTCTGTTGGAATAACCTGTCTGTGCGGTCTATCGCATGCCTGGTGAATTCTGTTGTTATTCCATTCTTTATTATTCTGTTGGAACATCATGTCTGTGCGAATTATGCATGATCTGGTTTCATTCTTTATTATTCTGTTGGAACATCTTGTCTGTGCGGATTACGCATGACCTGGTTCCATTCTTTATTATTCTGTTGGAATATCCTGTCTGTGCAGATTACGCATAACCTGGTTCTATTCTTTATTATTCTGTTGAGCATAACCTGTCTGTGTGGTCTATCGCATGCCTGATGAATCTTCTGTTATTCTATTCTTTGTTATTCTGTTGGAATAACCTGTCCATGTGGATTACCGCATGCATGGTGAATGATCCTTCGTATTCATTCCTTATTAAATTGTGGAAATGATCTGTCTACGTGGATTACCGCATGGCGGGCGAAAATCCATTTACAGTTTCATATATTCTATTATACTCAGTTGGTTAAAGTTTTGGCTTATATACTCCATGAAATTAGTAGAATATATTGGATATTTGCGCTTCATCCAATATCTTTTCATGGAAATATTCTTCTGAGCATTCTTGAATTTTACTCCACAAAACAATATCATGTTGACAATTTGAACGTAATTTATTTCAGGATAAATTAACTTATAAATCTTTAAAATTTATTCTTGAACTTGTTTTATTGAATTATTATGTCATTGTCATCATCCTCATGCTTATATTGTGATGAAAGTCATCTTTGTCTTACGTGCATAGATGGACTTGGTATGATTATGACCAGGGATCATTCGGTATAATCATGACCTGTAATGTTATAAATGATGTGGTATAAGTCCTCAGTGGCCTGTATTGCATTGATGGACAGTTTTTGGTATGATTATGACCAGGAATTATTCGGTATAGTCATGACCATTGATGATTTAATGAATATCCTTGGCCCGTAGTGCAGGGATGACTCGATGATGTGATTTATTTATTAAGCTGAGTCTCAGCGATAAAAATTGATGAAAACATTTTAAATCATAGAAGATAGTAGATATCATGCTCTATTTGACTCTTTTAATGGATTGCTTATTCCGCTTCAGTTAAACTTGATGTCTATGATATTTTATCAGTTTAACATTGTTGAAGACTAATGATAATTTATTCTGCATTATCTTATTCATAATATTTCTTACTGGGCTAGTTAAGCTCACCCTTTTGCTTTCATTGTTCTCTTCAGGAAATGAGAACGTAGCAGGGACTAGTCGGGGAACGGAGTGATGGTCCGAGATGGTGTATTAGTAGTCCTCATTATTCTATAAAATAGTGTGACAATAAATGTAATGAGGACTCTATTTGAGAGTGGATATTGTCTACAAGGCAACATTCTTGTTTAAACTTTCAGCTATATTTTGTTGTATATTACACGACTGTTGTATAATTAAGTTTGTATTTGTATTCTATACCATGTATTTGGTGACTCAAGATGGGTGATGTATACCTATTTTGGGGGCGTCACAGTTGGTATCAAAGCTCAGGGATATGATCCCTGGCTGAGATGTGAGACAAGAACTAGGAGGGGAGAGACGGGGAATTCCTTCGCTAGTATGACCTACCTAAGTTTATTTGGTATTTAATATGTTATTTAAACCTTTTTTTATGATAGTGTTTGAAAATGGCATCCGAAAATGTTGAAATAAACAATGAAGCACATGAGATCGTTGAGTCACCACGGAATAATACCCAGGATAATGTGCAACAGGAAGATAATAATCCTCAGGTAAACAACAATGATCAAATGATGAACGATGGGATGTTCAGAGGCTTTATGTAATTCATACAACATCAGGCGAGAGCGGCTCTTGTCCAAAATGCAGGTGGAAACACTGAAAACTCTCGGATGGTCACCGCTAAGCAGTTCAATGAGCTGGGACCACCGGAGTTTTTTGGAGAGCCAAAACCACTTAAGGAGGAGACGTGGATAAAGCAGATCAACAAGATATTTGATGTCTTGGGATGCTTCAAGGAGCAAAAGGTTCCCTTTGTCACCTTCATGTTGCGAGCAGAGGCAGATTACTGGTGGGAATCTGTAAAGCGTACTCAACCTGCCGCACTAAAGTTGTCTTGCGAGAAGTTCTAAGAACTATTCAACGACAAGTACTTTCCTGAAAGTATTCGTCACATGAAGGAGGTAGAGTTCATCAAGCTTTAACAAAACAATATGATCGTGGCACAGTACGAAGCTAAGTTTGCCGAGTTATCTCGGTTTGCGTCCCACTTAGTTAATAATGAGGAAAGAATGACGCGGATGTTTCTAAGAGGTTTGAAACCCGAGATACGTCATTACCTTATCTCTTATAAACTGTGTTTGTATTCAGATGTTGTGAATATGGCTCAGTTATTGAAGGGTGATAATGAGTCAACCCAACCAAAAGAGAGTAGCTGATAAGTTGATAATACCAGTGGTAGCAATCATCGAAGCAGTGACAAAAAATATGGAGGGAATCAACATCCCAGAAATGGTAATCACTTCGGTGGTAATCATGGCCATGACAATAAGGGTGGACATTTCAAGAAGAGGAGATTCAATAATATGGAAAAATGTCAACACCAGCACCTGTTGTTAAGGAAGGAGAACGACCACCGGTCATATGTTACAAATGTGGAGGGGAAGGACATATAAGTCCAAACTGCACGATGCAGTCCAAAGGATGTTACAATTATGGAAAAGAAGGTCACCTAGCCCATCGTGCACCAAAGTCAAGTCCAGCTGGGATGGAGGCATCAAAGGGTGTCCCAGACAAGACAAAACCGGTAGTTCAAGGGAGAATGTTTGTCGTAACCTCCCAAAAAGCGAGGAATCCGAACGAGGTGATCACGGGTAAGCTAATTATAAACTCTATCAAAGTTTATACTTTATTTGATACCGGTTCTACCCATTCTTTCATTTCTCCTATTTGCGCTCAACGTTTAAATTTGACTCTAGAGAAATTAGACTTTGACTTATCTGTTAAAACTCCATTGGGAGAAACCTTCATTACATCCACGGCTTATAAGTATTGTTTGATTCAAATCGGTAACCGCACGTTACCTGTCGATCTTATTTCTTTGAAAATACTTGTATTTGATGTGATTTTAGGGATTGATTGGTTAACTACTCATCATGCTAAAATCAATTATTTTCATAAGGTTGTTAGCTTTCATATTCCTAACCAACCTATTATGCGAATTCAAGCAACCAAACCACTAAAATCAATCACTGTCATATCAAGCCATAAAGCTATTCGTTTATTGAAAAATAGATGTCAAGCTTTCTTAGCCCATGTCACGGATTTAAATAAAAATACGTCTGATTTGAATAATATTTCTATTGTTAATAAATTTCCTGATGTATTCCCCGAAGAACTTCGTGGCCTACCCCCAGAGCGTGAAATTAAATTTGTATCGACCTTGAATCCGGTATAAAACCCATTTCTAAAGCCCCATATCTAATGGCTCCTATTGAACTTCAGGAGTTAAAAACCCAACTACAGGAATTGTTAGACATCGGTTTCATTCGTTTTGGTACGTCTCCTTGGGGTGCTCCTGTTCTATTCGTGAAGAAGAAAGATGGAAGTATGCGACTTTGTATTGATTATCGGGAGTTGAATTATGTCACCATCAAAAATAGGTACTGATTACATTCCAAAGACTGCTTTCAGAACTCGGTACGGACATTATGAATTCCTAGTCATGTCTTTTGGATTGACTAATGCTCCTGCTACCTTCATGGACATGATGAACCGAGTATTCAAAGAATATTTGGATCACTTTGTGGTTTTCTTTATTGATGACATCCTCATATACTCCAAAACCCGTGAAGACCATGAGAAACACTTGAGGCTAATACTTCAAAAGCTTCGTGAAAATAAGCTATATGTTAAGTTAAAGAAATGCGAGTTCTGGCTTGAGGAAGTTGCATTCCTTGGGCACGTGATATCAAATCATGGAATATCTGTTGACCTGACAAAAATTGAAGCAATTCAAAGCTGGGAGCAACCTAAGTCAGTGACCGAAGTACGTAGCTTTCTCGGCTTAGCTAGTTATTATCAGAGATTCGTGGAAGGATTTTCTCGAATCGCTACTCTATTAACTCAGCTGACACGAAAAGATACAAAATTTGGTTGGAACGAGGAATGTGAGAAGAGTTTTCAAGAACTCAAGAGAAGACTCATTTCAGCACCTGTTCTGACAATACCATCGGGCTCGGAGGGATTTGTTATCTACAGTGATGCTTTCGGCAAAGGGTTAGGATGTGTTCTCATGCAACATGGGAAAGTCATAGTCTATGCCTCTCGACAACTCAAAGAATATGAGAGGAATTATCCTACTCATGATCTAGAGTTGACAGCAGTCATTTTTGCGCTTAAGATTTGGAGGCATTACCTGTATGGAGAGAAGGTGGAGATCTATACGGATCATAAAAGCCTCAAATATTTCTTCACTCAAAAGGAACTCAACTTGCGGCAACGAAGATGGCTTGAGTTGTTGAAAGATTATGATCATACCATCCAATACCATCCTGGAAAAATGAATGTAGTAGCTGACGCATTGAGTAAAAGATCATATACGGGTACGAGTGCAATATTGTCAACGCAAAGACCCATTTTGTATGACTTACGAAGGATGGAGATAGAGTTAAAGACTCTAGAGACCCATGTGATGATGGCGAATATACGAGTAGAACCGACTTTAATTGATAAAGTTAAAGCTGCTCAACTTACGGACCTGAAGCTGATGCATATGAGGAAGAAAGTATAAGAAGGTGCTATTCCGGAAAAAAGAATCGATGAAGAAGGAATTCTTCGAGTCAACTCCAAACTTTGTGTTCCTAACGATTCTGAATTGAAGTTTAAAATCATGATGGAGGCACACAACACACCGTTTGCAATCCATCTTGGGAGTACCAAAATGTATCGTGATCTTCGACATACATTTTAGTGGAGCAATATGAAGAGAGAGATAGCGGGGTTTATCTCAAGGTGTCTAACTTGTCAACGAGTTAAGACGGAGTATCAAGTACCAAAAGGTCCATTGCAACCCCTTGAAATTCCATAACGGAGGTGGGAGCAGATTACCACAGATTTCGTTATTGGTCTTCCCATGGTTTCGCAAGGCATAGATGCGATTTGGGTCATTATTGATAGATTGACCAAGTCTGCTTATTTTTTACTGATACGAGAAACTTATACACTTGAACGTCTAGCTAATATGTATATAAACGAGATTGTAATATTGCATGGTATGCTAGTATCCATAGTTTCTGATCGAAACCCAAGATTCACTTCAAGATTTTAGGTTAGTTTGTAAAAAGCTATGAGAACGGATTTACGATTTAGTTCGGCATATCATCCTCAAACGGATGGACAGTCGGAAAGGACTATTCAAACTCTTGAAGATTTATTAAGACTCTGTGTCCTTGACTTCAAGGGAAGTTGGGACAATTTTTTACCATTGGTGGAGTTTTCCTACAACAACAGTTATAAAACAAGTATTAGCATGGCTCCATTTGAGGCGTTGTATGGAAGAAAGTGTCGTTCTCCAGTATGCTGGGATGAGGTGGGTGAAACAACGTTGTTGGGATCGAATTTGGTACGTATGACTACAGAAAAGATTCAAATGATCCGACAACGTATAAAAACCTCACAATATCGACAAAAGAGTTATGTTGATCTTCATCGAATGGACGTGGAATTCAATATTGGAGATTATGTGTTGTTACGTGTTGCTCCATGGAAAGGAGTTACAAGATTTGGAAAGAGAAGAAAGCTCAATCCTCGATTCATTTGCCCATTTTTAATCCTCGATCGAGTAGGAACTGTGGCCTATAGATTCGCCTTACCGCCAAGTATGTCTCGTGTTCATAACGTTTTTCACATATCTATATTATGTAAATATGTGAATGACCCGAACCACATTATTGAATTAGAACCAGACAAGATAGATGACAGATTTAACATATGAAGAGGTAGCTGTTAAAATCTTGAATAAGAAGGATCATATTCTATGCTCTAAAGTTATACCTCAAGTCAAAGTTTTGTGGAGAAACCACGATATTGAGGAAATGACCTGGGAGTTAGAATCTGAAATGAAGTCAAGGTATCCTCATCTCTTCGACATACTAAGTACGTACGTAAATTTCGAGGGCGAAATTTCATAACGAGAGGAGATTGTGAGACCCCAAATTTTATGAATAAAGATTTAAATTTCTCAAAATATTTTTTTTGAATATTATGATGTGGATTTGATATAATGTTATAGTTGTGGGTAATATTTATAAATTTTGCAAAGTAAGCAATTTGTTATATAATATTCGATTGGTCGGGGAATATTCGTTTTATCAGGAAATATTCGTACGACGACACAATCATTGGTGGACCCCACAACGAAAGTATTGTAGTAGTTAGAAAATGACATAAATATCTTTTTATAAAAATAACTGCGGAAGTTTTACCGTTAAACTATTGAACTACCCGGTAGTAAAAGTACAGTAATACGCGTGGTTACATAGTAGCACACGGTATTGATTATTGATGCTTACGTAAGAAGTCACTCAATTATACTCAATTATTGCAACAGTAATTACTGCATCATATCTCTCATATTATTGATTTAGTTATTGTCACAGTATCATCTGCATAATATGTTATATTATTAAATCAATAATTGAGACGACAAAGTTATTCATATTATTAAATTGCAATATTTACAATGTCTAGAAGTTCTGTCAAGGAGAGGTTTAGTCATCTAATTGCGCGCCAATAAGGAGAAATCCTTATCGGAAAGCCCCCTATTTCCTGAGAACGACCTGGTTGTTAAATATTGTGAGTTATAATATTAATGATGAATAAGTTCGTGTTGATTAAAGATGAAATTGATAGTTTTATTGTGTTAAAATTATTGGTGTTAGTGGAAATCGAAATTTATTTCGATAATAATTAATGCATAGAGGTTATATTGACCAATCGGGTAATTAACCGGATTAATGAGCAATTAATTGCTATTAATTCACATGATTATAACTATTTGTTCACATGTGTGTACTATTGATTCATATTCTTGTACTATTAGGGGAGTTGGTGCAAAATTGATAATACTTGCATGACTAAGTTATAGATGAAGGTATTATACTGTAATTCGTATTTTCACATGATTATAACTATTGATTCACATGATTGAACTATTGATTCACATTATTTACAATTAGGGGAGATGGTGCAAGTTTGATAATACTTGCAGGACTAAATTAAAAATGAAGAAAAAGAGGAAGGTATTATACTGTAATATTTGGAGCCCCAAAACGTGCAATTATCGAAACTATATTTTTTTATAAACAGAAGCTAATTCTTCCTTCATTTTTCACCAATTCACTAAAGCTATAGAGCAATTATTACAGAGAGAAATTATAGAGAGAAAGAAGAAGAGAAGTCTGCTACCTCACTATTCCAGTATCCAGTCTTCTTTTGAGGTAAGGGGTATTATTCTTTCGTATTTATGAAGAGAGTTATTTTCTTTCAATACTCGTAAGAGTTGTTATTCCATTCTTTTTTATTATGTTGGAATAACCTGTTTATGCGAAGTACCGCATACATGATGAAATTCTTCTGTTATTTCAATCTTCATTATTCTGTTGGAATAACCTGTCTGTGCGGTCTATCGCATGACTGGTGAATTCTGTTGTTATTCCATTCTTTATTATTCTGTTGGAACATCTTGTCTGTGCGGATTATGCATGACCTGGTTCCATTCTTTATTATTCTGTTGGAACATCCTGTCTGTGCGGATTACGCATGACCTGGTTCCATTCTTTATTATTCTGTTGGAATATCCTGTCTGTGCAGATTACGCATAACCTGGTTCCATTCTTTATTATTATGTTGAGAATAACCTGTCTGTGCGGTCTATCGCATGTCTAATGAATTCTTCTGTTATTCTATTCTTTGTTATTCTGTTGGAATAACATGTCCATGTGGATTACCGCATGCATGGTGAATGATCCTTCGTATTCATTCCTTATTAAATTGTGGAAATGATCTGTCTACGTAGATTACCGCATGGCGGGCGAAAATCCATTTACAGTTTCATATATTCTATTATACTCAGTTGGTTAAAGTTTTGGCTTCTATACTCCATAAAATTAGTAGAATATATTGGATATTTGCGTTTCATCCAGTATCTTTTCATGGAAATATTCTTCTGAGCATTCTTGAATTTTACTCCACAAAGCAATATCATGTTGACAATTTGAACGTAATTTATTTCAGGATAAATTAACTTATAAATCTTTAAAATTTATTCTTGTGATGAAAGTCATCTTTGGATTACGTGCATAGATGGACTTGGTATGATTATGATCAGGGATTATTCGGTATAATCATAACCTGTAATGTTATAAATGATGTGGTAAAAGTTCTCAGTGGCCTGTAGTGCATTGATGGACAATTTTTGGTATGATTATGACCAGGGATTATTCGGTATAGTCATGACCATTGATGATTTAATGAATATCATTGGCCCATAGTGCAAGGATGACTCGATGATGTGGTTTATTTATAAAGCTGAGTCTCAACGATATAAATTGATGAAAACATTTTAAATCATAGAAGATAATATATATCATGCTCTACTTGACTCTTCTAATGGATTGCTTATTCCGCTTCAGTTAAACTTGATATCTATGGTATTTTATTAGTTTAACATTATTGAAGACTAATGATAATATATTCTGCATTATCTTATTTATAATATTTCTTACTGGGCTAGTTGAGCTCACCCTTTTGCTTTCATTGTTCTCTTCAGGAAATGAGAACGTAGCCGGGACTAGTCGGGGAACGGAGTGATGGTCCGAGATGGTGTATTAGTAGTCCTCACTGTTCTATAAAATAGTGTGACAATAAATATAATGAGGACTCTATTTGAGAGTGGATATTGTTTAGAAGACAACATTCCTGTTTAAACTCTTAGCTATGTTTTGTAGTATATTACATGACTGTTGTATAATTAAGTTTGTATTTATATTATGTACCATGTATTTGGCGACTCAAGATGAGTGATGTATACCTATTTTGGGGGCGTTACAGCCAATAATTTTTTTGGCTTAATTATTGATTATCCTTCTACATACTACTTATTAATCAGTAAAATAAGATAATAAAAAATTATAAGGATAATCAGTAATTATCTTTATACTTACCCTTATACTTATTGTAAGACCCCAACTTTTATGAATAAAGATGATTTTTCTATAAATATCATGTTTGAATATTATGAAATGAATTTGATATAATGTTATAATCGTGGGTAATATTTATAAATTTTACAAAGTATGCAAGTTGTTATATAATATTCTATTGGTCGGGAAATATTCGTTTTAACAGTGAATATTCGTACGACGACACAATCATTGGTGGACTCCACAACGGAATTATTGTCAGATTGAAAAAGCGACAAAATTTTTTTATGAAAATAACGGCGGAAGTTTTACCGTTAACTGTTGAAACACTCGGTGTTAAAAATACAGTAATATGCGTGGTTGCATACTAGCACACGGTATTGATTATTGATGCTTACGTGAAAAGTCACTTAGTTTTGTTCAATTATTACTACAGTAATTGTTGCATAGTATCTCACGTTATTTGATTCAATTATTATCGATATTTTATATATTATTAAATCAATAATTGAGATAACAAAGTTGTTAATATTATTATTTGCAATATTAAAGATGTCTAGAAGTTCTGTCAAGGAGAGATTTGGTCACCTAATTGCGCGCTAATAGGGAGAAATCCTTATTGGAAAGCCTCCTCTTTCCTGGGAATGACCTGGTCGATTAATAGTGTGAATTATAATATTGATGATGAATTTTGTTTTTATTATTATTATAAATGTAATAAATAGAAAACTTTTTATATAAAACAGAATACTTTTTTTATAAAGTTTTGTTTTATTTTATTATAAATATAATATAATATATTTTATTATGCATAGTATTTGCATAGTACCTGTATAGTGTTTGTATAGTAAAATATTTTTATATAAAAAATAATACTTTTATAAATTTATTTATTTTATTAGATTTTAAATAAAATATATAAATATATATATATATATATATATAGAGTCCGGATCCAGTCCGGGATCCCGGACTCTACTAAAATACGGACCATTTTTTTTTTTTTTTTTTTGCTTTTTTTTTTTGAAACAAAAAAAAAAAAAAATTATGGAATTGAAATTTTTCCATAATACAGTGTTTTGGGCGTGATTTGGATGCCTATAACGAAATATGTCTGTACAGTCTGGGCAGACTGTACATACATTGGTTGGGGTAGGTATTAAAAACACACCCAAAACACTGTATTTTGGAAAAATTTCAGTTCCATAATTTTTTTTTTTTTTAGTTGTTCTACCAAAAAAAAAAAAAAAAAAAAATTTTGGGGTCCGGATTTGATCAGGTCCGGGAGTTCGGACCTGATCCGCTGTGTATATATATATATATATATATATTTTATAAATAGAATATATTATATTTTATTGCATAGTATTCTTTCCATTCTCCTATAAATAGGATGCTTAGTTAGAATTGAAAACACACCAGAAATTCTGAGAATTATTCTTCTATAATCTTGAGCGTATTTATTTAGAGTTTTAAGAAGTTTTGAGCATAGAAAACAGTATAAGTTTTCTTCAAGAATATCCTCACCCTACCAGTTGGAATACTCTTCTTTCTAAGGTAAGAGTATTATTCTTTCATTTTCATGAAGAGAGTTAGTTTCTTTCAATACTCGTAAGGGTTGTTATTCCATTCTTTATTATTATGTTGGAATAACCTGTCTATGCGAGGTACCGCATATATGGTGAAATTCTTATGTTATTCCATTATGTATTATTCTATTGGAATAATCTGTCTGTGCGGTCTATCGCATTCATGGTTAATTTTGTTGTTATTTCATTCTTTATTATTCTGTTGGAATATCATGTGTGTGCGATTTACGCATGACCTGGTTCCATTCTTTATTATTCTGTTGAAATATCATGTCTGTGCGATTTACGCATGACTTGGTTTCATTCTTTATTATTCTGTTGGAATATCCCGTCTGTGCGATTTACGCATGACCTGGTTCCATTCTTTATTATTCTATTGGAATAACCTGTCTGTGCGGATTACGCACGCCTGGTGAATTCTTCTTTTATTCCATTCTTTATTATTCTGTTGGAATAACCTGTCTATGTCGATTACCGCATGCATGGTGAATGATCTTTCGTATTCATTCCTTATTAAATTGTGGAAATGATCTATCTACGTGGATTGCCGCATGACGGGCGAAAATCCATTTGTAGTTTCATATATTCTATTATACTCAGTTGGTTAAAGTTTTGGCTTCTATACTCTATGAAATTAGTAAAATATCCTGGATATTTGCGCTTCATCCAGTATCTTTTCATGGAAATATTCTTCTGAGCATTTTTGAATTTTACTCCACAAAGAAGTATCATGTTGATAATTTGGACATTATCGATTTCTAGATAAACTAAAATTTTAAATCTTTAAAATTTATCCTTGAACTTGTTTTATTGAATTATTATGTCATTGTCATCATCTTCATGCTTATATTGTGATGAAAGTCATCTTTGACTTACGTGCACAGATGGACTTGGTATGATTATGACCAGGGATTATTCGGTATAATCATGACCTGTAATGTTATAAATGATGTGGTAAAAATCCTCTGTGACCTGTAGTGCATTGATGGACAGTTTTTGGTATGATTATGACCAGGGATTATTTGGTATAGTCATGACCATTGATGAATTAATGAATATCCTTGGCCCGTAGTGCAGGGATGACTCGATGATGTGGTTTATTTATTAAGCTGAGTCTCAGCGATAAAAATTGATGAAAACATTTTAAATCATAGAAGATAGTAGATATCATGCTCTACTTAACTCTTCTAATGTATTGCTTATTCCGCTGCAGTTAAACTTGATGTCTATTGTATTTTATCAGTTTAACATTGTTGAAGGCTAATGATAATTTATCCTGCATTATCTTAGTTATAATATTTCTTACTGGGCTAGTTGAGCTCACCCTTTTGCTTTCATTTTTCTCTTCAGGAAATGAGAACGTAGCCGGGACTAGTCGAGGAACGGATTGATGGTCCGAGATGGTGTTATAGTAGTCCTCATTATTCTATAAAATAGTTTGACAATAATTGTAATGAGGACTCTATTTGAGAGTGGATATTGTCTAGAAGGCAATATTTCTGTTTAAACTCTCAGCTATGTTTAGTCGTATATTACACGATGTTTGTATAATTAAGTTTGTATTTGTATTCTGTAACATGTATTTGGCGACTTAGAATAGGTGATGTATACCTATTTTAGGGGCATCACAGCTGGTATCAAAGCTTAGGGGTATGATCCCTGGCTGAGATGTGAGACAAGAACTAGGAGGGGAGAGACGGGGAATTCCTTCGCTAGTATGACCTACATAAGTTTATTTGGTATTTAATTAGTCGGTCAGTGTATTGGGATAATATGTGATATGATAATTAACCCTTTTTTGTGGCAGTATTTAAAAATGGCATCTGAAAATATTGAGATAAGCAATGAAGCACATGACCGCTGAGTCACCACAGATTAATACATAGGATAATGTGCAACAGGAAGATAATAATCCTCAGGTAAACAAAAATGATAAAATGATGAACGATGGGATATTCAGAGGTTTTATGCAATTCATGCAACATCAGGCGAAGGCGGCTCCTGTCCAAAATGCAGGAGGAAACACTGATAACTCTCGGACGGTCACCGCCAAGCAGTTTAAGGAGCTGGGACCACCAGAGTTTTTTGGAGAGCCAAAACCTCTTAAGGCGGAGACGTGGATAAAACAGATCAACAAGATATTTGATGTCCTGGGTGTTCCGAGGAGCAAAAGGTTCTCTTTGCCACCTTCATGTTGCGAGCAGAGGTAGATTACTGGTGGGAATCTGTAAAGCGTACTCAATCTACCGCACTAAAAATGTCTTGGGAGAAGTTCCAAGAGCAGTTCAACGAAAAGTACTTTCCTGAAAGTATTCGTCACATGAAGGAGGTAGAGTTCATCAAGCTTGAACAAAATAATATAACCGTGGCGCAGTACGAAGCTAAGTTTGCTGAGTTATCTCGATTTGCATCCCACTTGGTTGATAGTGAGGAGAGAATGATGCGGTTGTTTCTAAGAGATTTGAAACCCGATATACGTCAATACCTTATCTCTCATAAACTGTGTTTGTATTCAGATATTTTAGGGCTTAGTTATTAAAGTGCGATAATGAGTCAACCCAACCAAGAGAGAGCAGCTGACAAGTCGATAATACCAGTGATAGCAGTCATCGAAGCGGTGACAACAAACGTGGAGGGAATCAACATGCCAGAAATGGTAATCACTTCGGTGGTAATCATGACCATGACAATAAGAGTGGACATTTCAAGAAGAGGAGATTCAATAATGATGGAAAACCTTCAGCACCAATACCTGTTGTTAAGGAAGGAGAACGACCGCTGGTCGTATATTATAAATGTGGAGGGGAAGGACACATAAGTCCAAACTGCACGATGCAGTCTAAAGGATGTTATAATTGTGGAAAAGAAGGTCACCTAGCCAAATTTTTTCGTGCACCAAAGTCAAGTCCAGCTGGGATGGAGGCATCCAAGGGTGTACCAGACAAGAAAAAACCCGTAGTTCAAGGGAGAGCGTTTGTCGTAACCTCCCAAAAAGCGAAGAATCCGAACGAGGTGATCACGGGTAAGCTAATCATAAAATCGAGTGAAGTTTATACTTTATTTGATACCGGTTCTACCCATTCCTTTATTTCTCCTACTTGTGCTCAACGTTTAAATTTGACTACAGAGAAATTAGACTTTGACTTATCTGTTGAAACTCCGTTGGGAGAAACCTTCGTTACATCCACGATTTACAAGTCTTGTTTGATTCAAATCGGTAACCGCACGTTACCTGTTGATCTTATTTCTTTGAAAATACTTGCATTTGATGTGATTATAGGGATTGATTGGTTAACTACTCATCATGTTAAAATTGATTATTTTCGTAAGGTTGTTAGCTTTCATATTCCTAACCAACCTATTATGCGAATTCAAGTAACCAAACCACTAAAATCAATCACTATCATATCAATTCATAATGCTATTCGTTTATTGACAAACGGACGTCAAGCTTTCTTAGCCCATGTCACGGATTTAAATAAAAATATGTCAGATTTGAATGATATTTCTATTGTTAATAAATTTCTGACGTATTCCCTGAAGAACTTCTTAGCCTACCCCATGAGCGTGAAATTGAATTTTGTATCGACCTTGAATCCCGTACAAAACCCATTTCCAAAGCCCCATATCGAATAGCTCCTATTGAACTTCAGGAGTTAAAAACCCAACTACAAGAATTGTTAGACATCAGTTTCATTCATCCTAGTACGTCCCCTTGGGGTGCTCCTGTTCTATTCGTGAAGAAGAAAGATGGAGGTATGTGACTTTGTATTAATTATCGGGATTTGAATCTTGTCACCATCAAAAATAGGTACCCATTGCCACGTATTGATGACCTGTTTGACCAGTTGCAAGGCACCAAATTCTTTTCAAAGATCTATTTTCGTTCCGGATATCACCAATTGAAGATTAGAACCGATGAAATTCCAAAGACGGCTTTCAGAACTCGGTACGGGCATTATGAATTTCTAGTCATATCTTTTGGATTGACTAATGCTCCTACTACCTTCATGGATATGATGAACCGAGTATTCAAGGAATATTTAGATCACTTTGTGGTCTTCTTTATTGATGACATCCTTATTTATTCCAAAAGCCGTGAAGATCATGAGCAACACTTGAGGCTGATACTTCAAAAGCTTCGTGAAAATAAGCTTTATGCCAAGTTGAAGAAATGCGAGTTCTGTCTTGAGGAAGTAGCATTCCTTGGGCACATAGTATCAAGGCTTGGAATATCTATTGACCCAACAAAGATTGAAGCTATTCAAAGCTAGGAGCAACCTAAATCAGTGATCGAAGTACGTAGCTTTCTCGGCTTAGCTGATTATTATCTGAGATTCATATAAGGGTTTTCTCGAATCGCTACTCCATTAACTCAGTTGACTCAGAAAGATAAAAAGTTCGGTTGGAGCGAAGAATGTGAGATGAGTTTTCAAGAACTTAAGAGGAGACTCATTTCAGCACCTGTTCTGACAATACCATCTGGCTCGGAGGGATTTGTCATCTACAGTTATGCTTCGGGCAAAGGGTTAAGATGTGTTCTCATGCAACATGGGAAAGTCATAGCCTATGCCTCACTAAAACTCAAAGAATATGAGAGGAATTATCCCACTCATGATCTAGAGTTGGCTGCAGTCGTTTTTGTACTAAAGATTTGGAGGCATTACTTGTATGGGGAGAAAGTGGAGATCTTTACGGATCATAAAAGCCTCAAATATTTCTTCACTCAAAAGGAACTCAACATGCGACAACGACGTTGGCTTGAACTGTTGAAAGATTATGATCATACCATCCAATACCATCCTAGAAAAGCAAACGTGGTAGCTGACTTACAAAGGCCTATATATGGGTACGAGTGCAATATTGTCAACGCAAAGGCCCATTTTATATGACTTACAAAGAATGGAGATATAGTTAAAGACTCCAGGGACCCATGTGATGATGGCAAATATACGAGTAGAACCGACTTTAATCGATAAAGTTAAAGTTGCTCAAGCTACAGACCTGGAGCTGATGCGTATGAGGAAAAAAGTGCAAGAAGGTGCTATGCTGGAAGCAAGAATCGATGAAGAAGGAATACTTTGAGTCAACTCCAGACTTTGTGTTCCTAACGACCCTAATTTAAAGTATAAAATTATGATGGAGGCGCACAACACACCATTTTCAATCCATCCTAGGAGTGCCAAAATGTATCGTGATCTTTTTCATACAATTTGGTGGAGCAATATGAAGAGAGAGATAGCGCTGTTTATCTCAAGGTGTCTAACTTGTCAATGAGTCAAGGCAGAGCATCAAGTACCAAAAGGTGCATTGCAACCACTTGAAATTACAGAATGGAAGTGGGAGGACATTACCATGAATTTCGTTATTGGTCTTCCCAAGGTTTTTCAAGGCATAGATGTAATTTGGGTCATTGTTGATAGATTGACCAAGTCTGCTCACTTCTTACCTATACGAGAAACTTATTCACTTGAACTTCTTGCTCGAATGTACATAAACGAGGTTGCAAGATTGCATGGTATGCCAGTATCTATAGTTTCTGATCGAGACCCAAGATTCACTTCAAGATTTTGGGTTAGTTTGCAAAAGCTATGGGCACGAATTTACTATTTAGTTCGGCATATCATCCTCATACGGACGAAAAATCAAGAGAAACTATTCAAACTCTTGAAGATTTATTAAGACTCTGTGTCATTGACTTCAAGGGAAGTTGGGACAAGTTCTTACCGTTGGTGGAGTTTTTCTACAATAACAGTTATTAAGCAAGTATTGGCATGGCTCCATTCGAAGCGTTGTATGGAAGAAAGTGTCGTTCTCCAGTATGCTGGGATGAGGTGGGTGAAGCAACATTGTTGGGACCGGAGTTGGTACGTATGACTACGGAAAAGATTCAAACGATCCGGCAACATATAAAAATCTCACAAGATCAACAAAAGAGTTATGTTGATCTTCATCGAAAGGACGTGGAATTCGATATTGGAGATCATGTGTTGTTACGTGTTGCTCTATGGAAAGGAGTTACGAGATTTGGAAAGAGAGGAAAGCTTAATCCTAGATTTATTGGCCCATTTTTAATCCTAGATCGAGTAAGAACTGTGGCCTATAGACTCACTTTACTGCTAAGTATGTCTCGCGTTCATAACGTTTTTTACATATCCATATTACGTAAATATGTGGAAGACCCGAACCACATTATTGAGTTAGAACTGGACAAAATAGCGGAAGATTTAATGTATGAAGAGGTTTCTGTTCAAATCTTGGATAAAAAAGAACATATTCTACGCTCCAAGGTTATACCTCAAGTCAAAGTTTTGTGGAGAAACCACGATGTTGAGGAAATGACCTGGAAGTTAGAATCTGAAATGAAATCAAGGAATCCTTACCTCTTCAACATACCAGGTACGTACCCTAATTTCGAGGGTGAAATTTCATAAGAAGGGGAGGTTGTAAGACCCCAACTTTTATGAATAAAGATGATTTTTCTATAAATATCATGTTTGAATATTATGGAATGAATTTGATATAATGTTATAGTTTTGAGTAATATTTATAAATTTTACCCCCTCAGTCCCAAATTATCTGCTATTTTAGCAAAAAAAATTTGTCCCATAATATCTGTTTTTTCAAGATTTTAATGCATTTTCCCTTTATTTTCCAAGTTTACCCCTTTACCCTAATTGTTGATAGTCATTACTCTCATTCATACCTCTCCTCTTTATTAAGCATCTTTTCATATTCCCACCAATAAAGATACAAGTGTGAGAGTACGAGCCTTTTTGTTTGTTCAAATTTTTTTGATTCCTTTCTGCAGTTCATATAAATCTAAAACCTAGAAAAGAAGAATTCAGTGATTGGACTCATGGATTACTGACAATTGGAACTTTTGGTAACAACGATTTAAAAGAAAATCAAGAAAGCCAAAATGTTGAGGATGATGAGCATTTTGTGTCTCGAGATTTAGCAGAATTTACACCCGAAGAAGTAGGAAAGCTGGAGAAAGAGTTGACAAAGTTGTTATCACGAAAACCAGCAGCATCAGAAGTTGAAGGAGAAATCGCTAAAATAACTGTTCAATTCAAGCATTATATGAGTAATTTCTTGTAGATCCAGACACTCCCTTAGAGCATCTCCAGCAGATGGACTATCTGTTGGACTATATTTAGTCCATCTGACATCAGCAAATGTCTTTTAGTCTTCACTCCTTCCAGCAGATGGACTATCCTGTGGACTATCTCGTGGACTATAATATAAAATGATTAAAATAATCAATTAATTCAAAAAACAAAATTCAAATATAATAAAAAAACAAAAATCAAATATAATAAAAATACAAACTATTATTAATAAAATACTTACAATTATTAAATGTTAGAGTAGTTGATTGAAAGATATAAAATAAATTGATTTATTATACATATTTATAGATTTTCAATTAAGCTCTAAATTTCTATCCGTTTGTACTCTTATTTTACGGTTCTAAATTTTTTTTTTCTATCTGTTGGATTGTAATTTTTTGTACCGTTCATCTCTTCTTCACCAACTTTCAGTTCTCTCACTTCATCTTCAACAGATCTTCTTCATCTCACTTCATCTCCTTCTTCTTCTTCTTCTTCCACAGACTTCTTCAACATAATTTTTCTTCTTTTTTTTCTTCAATTTCTTCAACAGAGAGTTTTCCATAAAATAATCAATTAAATTATAGTCTGGCTCCTAGTTCGTTCGCAGATTTGGTCGTTTGGAGCGGCCGAAAAAGTTGATCGACTAAATATAGTCCATTTGCTGGAGCGATTTTGGCGTCCTAGACTAAATATAGTCTACGAATTTGGAGACTCCGGCCTGCTGGAGTTGCTCTTATGCAATGAAGTCACATTCAAGGACCGCAGATTTCCCAGCCTTTGAATAGTTTGGTCCATCATATCTTCTTAGATCAATAATGCCAAGCTTTCTCAGTTGGGTCAAATTTCCCAGTGCCTGTATTATTTCATGACCGCGATGTCTCTTTGCTTTGAGAAATGATAGCTTCTGTAAGTTCTTTAACATTCCAATCATGGTCGCGATGTCTCTGTTCTTCTCTCTCGGCATGGACTGTTGGCGAAAAATAATTTTGGAAGATGAAGATAAAAATAAATGATGATGTATTGAAGAGTATGAAGCATTTCAGAGTTTTTGTGGAAAGAAATTTAGGGAGACGAATAGTATGTGGGATTTTTGCAGAAAACAAAAAATTCTGTACATATGGGTATTTTAGTATTTTTATCACACATATTGGTATCTGTGTGAAACTATAAAACATCAGATAATTTGGGACGGAGGGAGTACAAAGTACACAAGTTGTTATATAATATTCGATTGGTCGGGGAATATTCGTTTTAACAGGGAATATTCGTACGACGACACAATCATTGGTGGACCCCATAATGGAATTATTGTCGGATTGAGAAAACGACAAAAATATTTTTATTAAAATAACGACGGAAGTTTTATTGTTAACTGTTGAAACACTCGGTGTTAAAATTACAGTAATACGCGTGGTTGCATAGTAGCACACAATATTGATTATTGATGTTTATGTGAGAAGTCACTTAGTTTTGTTCAATTATTGCTTCAGTAATTGTTGCATAGTATCTCACATTAATTGATTCAATTGTTGTCGATATTTTATATATTATTAAATCAATAATTGAGACGACAAAGTTATTAATATTATTATTTGCAATATTAACGATGTCTAGAAGTTCTGCCAATGAGAGGTTTGGTCACCTAATTGCGCGCCAATAGAGAGAAATCCTTATTGGAAAGCTCTTTCTTTCCTGGAAACGACCTGGTCGATTAATAGTGTGAATTATAATAATGATGATGAAGTTTTATTTTATTAGTATTATTAATGTAATAAAACAGAAAAGCTTTTTATATAAAATAAAATACTTTTATAAAGTTATTCATTTTATTAGACTATAAATAGAATATATTATATTATATTATGCATATTATTTTGCATAGTAAAATCTTTTTATATAAAACAGAATTTTTTATAAAGTTATTTGTTTTATTAGACTATCAATAGAATATATTATATTTTATTATGCATAGTGTTTGCATAGTGCCTGTATAGTATTTTGCATAGTAAAATCTTTTTTATATAAAACATAATACTTTTATAAAGTTATTCATTTTATTATATTATAAATAGAATATATTATATTTTATTTAAAAGATTTTATTTTATTAAAATATTTTATAGTAAACCAATCTGGACCATCCGTTTAAAAGTAAATCAATCTGGACCGTTCAGGAATTAGTTACTATTCAGTCCATTCTTCTATAAATAGAAGCTCATTCCTTCATTATTTCTTACGAATTCACTGAAACTCTAGAGAGAGAAACTATAGAGAGAAAGAAAAAAAGTATTTTGCTATTTCACTATTCTAGTATTCAGTTTTCTTCTAAGGTAAGGGGTATTATTTCTTTCGTATTCATGAAGAGTACTTCTATTATTCCATTTTTTTATTCTGTTGGAATAACCTATACGCGGTCTACCCTATACTTGGTGAAATTCTTCTGTTATTCCATTCTTTATTATTATGTTGGAATAACCCGTCTATGCGAAATATTGCATACATGCTGAAATTATTTTGTTATTCCATTATTTATTATTCTGTTGGAACATCATGTCTGTGCGTTTACGCATGACCTGATTTCGTTATTTATTATTCTGTTGGAACATCCTGTCGTTGCAAATTTCGCTTGAGTTGGTTCCATTATTTATTATTCTGTTGGAATATCCTGTGTCTACGTTTACGCATGACCTGGTTCCGTTATTTATTATTCTATTGGAATAACCTGTCTGTGCGGTTTATCGCATGCCTGGTGATTTCTTTTGTTATTCCATTCTTTATTATACTCAGTTGGTTAAAGTTTTGACTTTTATACTCCTTGAAATTAGTGGAATATCCCTGATATTTGCGCTTCATCCAGTATCTTTTCATGAAAATATTTTTCTGAACATTCTTGAATTTTACTCTATAAAGAAGTATCATGTTGACAATTTGGACGTTATTAGTTCCTGGATAAATTAATTCTTGAAGTTGTTTTATTGAATTCTTATATCATTTTCATCATCCTCATGTTTATATTATGTTGAAAGTCATCTGTGGCCTGTAGTGCATAGATGGACTTGGTATGATTATGACCAGGGATTAATCGGTATAATCATGACCGTAATGTTACAAATGATGTGGTAAAAGTCATCATTGTCCCGTAATGCATTGATGGACAGTTGTTGGCATGATCATGACCATTAATGAATACACGAATATCCTTGGTCCGTAGTGCATGGATAATTTGTGGTTGTGATACTAATGAATATCCTTGGCCGTAGTGCAAGGATGATGTGGATTATTTATTAGGTTGAGTCCCAGCGATAAAAGTGATGAAAAACCTTTTAAATCATAAAAGATAATAGATTTTATTCTCTACTTGACTCTTTTAATGGATTATTTGTTCCGCTACAGTTAAACTTGATGTTTGTTATATTGTATCAGTTTAACACTGTTGAAGGCTAACGATAATTTATTATGTATTATCTTGGTCATAATATTTCTTACTGGGCTAGTTGAGCTCACCCTTTTACTTTCATTTTTCTCTTCAAGAAATGAGAACGTAGTAGAGACTAGTTGGGAAACGGAGTGACGGTCCAGATAATAGCATTAGTAGTCCTCACTATTCTGTTAAATAGTGTGATAATAAATGTAATGAGGACTCAATTGAGTGTAGATATTGTCTAGATGACAATATTTGTATTAAAACTCTCATCTATGTTTTGTCGTATTTTTACACGACGTTTGTATAATTAAGTTGTATTTGTATTTTGTACCATATATCTGACGACTCAAGATGTGTGATGTATAATTAAGTTGTATTTGTATTTTGTGCCGCCGGGGGATAGCTCCGGTGTGAGAATGAGTACAAGCCGTTACAAGGGTAAACAATGGAGGCTAAGTGTTTAGTGCTCAAAAGTAGGTATTACCTCATAATGTTAACCTAGGCCTTGTATTTATAGAGCTCACCACCTTAGAATCCTTCTCCCAGCTGGATTAGGACTCCTTGTGTATGGTAGTTACCATAACTTGGGTCCAACACAATTTCCTTAAAAGGTGCAAGTAGAATCCAATCCCACCACTACCTTTGGAGTTACCTTTTATGCGTATGAATAGGTACCAGGACTCTACACGCAGGAGAGCCCACTGTGCAGGCCCAATCGGTCTTGTGACCTGGTCTGGGTTTCGGCCCAAAGGACTCGAAGACCTGACCCCGAACACCACAAGATTGGGTTCAACTCTAGCCCAGGAGGACTCAGATGCCGACCCGAACACCCCAACACCTTCACAGGCTTCGGACCATCGGTCTCTCAAACCCTTCTGACGGAAAGCCTTCGGCCCATATGGGGGTCGGTAAAACGCTCCCGAACAATTGTCTAGATGACAATAATTGTATTAAAATTCTCAGCTATGTTTTATCGTATTTTTACACGACGTTTATATAATTAAGTTGTATTTTTATTTTGTATCATGTATCTGGCTACTCAAGATGGGTGATGTATAGCTATTTTTGGGGGGTGTCACAGTCATAATCGGGTTTTCTTTATTCTCCGCCTTTCGATTGGGTTTTCTGTTTTGGGTCAAATCTGATTTACCATCTTTACTCTCGAAATTTTAATGGCGAAAAAAACAATTTATCAGTCATGAAAATTAACAATCAGAAGTCGACAACCTCTGATTAAACCAATAAACATACTGATAATTTAAATACATATGATTACCTCCAAATTTGGAAATCAATACCTCAAAAAGTAGAGAAAAATTGTGCCTCTTGAAACAAAGAGCCCGTGATTTTTTAGTGTTTTTCATGTGATTTTTGGAATAATATAGAAAGTGATGGAAAGAGAGAGAAAATAAAAGGTTTGGGGAACAGGGAGCAAATGTTGAGACTTGAGATTCTGAACACGATGACATTAGCCGTAAAGAGTTCAGGATAATATGATAAAATATTATTATTAATACATTTAAAAAAAATAATTATCAAACAATATTTTTTCATTCAGATACAATTCTATTCAGATGTTCTACATTATCAGATGTATAAACTGTTCAGATTTTAATATTCAGTTTTATCAAACACCTCATAATTTTTTTTTGTAATATTTAAAATTAGTTTATAAAATTTATTTAAATCCCTTCAAGTTTAATTCGTTCATTAATCTGTTATTTTAAATTTATTAATTTACGTATCTATCCTGACTATATATCTATAAAAAAAAAATTCAACAAATACCCATAACCAAGTCTTCTACTAGAAAATGACCATTGACCCATGCACTAAAAAGTCTAAACACCTTTCTAAGACTTAAAATGTGCATTTGTCAACACACTAGCTGTTTCCGGCGTACATTCTTGAAGAACATAAAATTAATAAACATTTTAATTTCTACTACTGGCCTAACAAATTACACACAGACAGACTCATTGCCTACATTAGTCCCACATAAATAAATGTCCACCTCTTTAATTACACGTAATAATATGGGTAAATTACATATAATAATACATTTTTAGAAATAATTACAAAAATCATACACCTATAAAATAATTACAAAAGTATTACACTTTTTTATTTTTATTTTCAATCTTAACATAATTAAAGGTCCTTAAATTAAGGGATTAATATGTAATGGCTGACATGACAATATTAGTATAATTAGGATTCCTTAATTTAGGGGATTAGTTTTGGTAGGTGCCATTTTCTCTCTCATCTCCTCTTAATCTGCCTTTTTATTCTTTTCTACCATTTTCTCTCTCATCTTCTCCTACTTTCATTTTCTGTACGTCACTGCACTTCTATTCTTCCATTTTCATATTTAAAGACAAAAGCTGAAAAGTAAAGAGAGAAGATGAAGACGCCATTGAAGAGAGAAGATGAAGACGCCATTTTGCCATTTTTTTCTCTCATTTTCTTCTATTCTGCCATTTTTTCTTCAAAAGATGAAGACGCCATTTCTGCCATTTTTGTATAAAAGTTGAAGACGCCATTTCTGCCATTTTTTTTATTCTGCCATTTTTTCTATCTCTTTCATTCTTCCAATTGTTCTTCATATTTCTTTGTACTCTGTTTTTGTAAGTACTTCTATTTTACCAAGGTAACCAATCTACCTTCACACCATCAGTTTTTTCATAATGCAGTTGGTAACCAAACATTCACACCAAGGTAACCAAACCTTCATACCAAGGTAACCTTGGTATAAATGTTTAGTTACCTCAGTATACAAATTTGGTTACCTTAGTATAGAAGTTTGTTTACCTTAGTATAAAAGTTTGGTTACCTTAGTATAAAAGTTTTGGTTATCTTGGTATAAAAGTCTGGTTACCTTAATATAAAAGTTTGGTTACCTCAATATAAAAGTTTGGTTACCTTGGTAATTATCAAGGTTTGGTTACCTTGGTATAAAAGTTTGGTTACCTTAGTATAAAAGTTTGATTACCTTGTTATAAAAGTTTGGTTACCATGGCATTACTAATGATTTCTCCTCTGCAGTATCTTGAGAATTTCCTTTTACTATCAGAAAATGGTTGCTCCCGCCACTACCGCCCCAGCCTCCACCTCCACCTCCACCTCCACCGTCTCTGTAACCACCACTTGAGCCACCACTGCCATCTCCGCCACCACCACCGCCATTGTTACCTCCTCCATAGCCATCACCGCCGCCTCTGAAGCCACCATTACCACCTCCTCCGAAGCTGTCACCTCCTCTGAAAATTGCCTCCTCCGCCTCCTGCAAAGTACAAAATTTGTGCAGTCTTTCCTATGAAATTTGAATTTGAATATTTGAAATTGAATTTGTTTTTGTGGTTAGATCCCAGATATTTGAATTTGAATGATTAGTTATGGCAAATATTTCTCCTTAATTTTAGGTTTCCTTATTAATATGAATTGCGTTATTTTTGTAATTATATTGTATGTGTTTTATTTTTGTAATTACTTTCTAATTGTAGTATATTAGTGTTAAGGACCCTAATAATATATGAAAATTGAAGCTAGCTAATCGGTGAAGGTCTTCAACCCTGATACGTATATATGGTGCCTCATATTCTTGAGCAGTTGAACAGAAACACACACCTTTATATTATATTTATTAGTTACCTAGCTCACACACGTACACTTCTTATGTGAAAATAAATAAATAAATAGAAATAAGTATTTAAAATAAGAATGACAATTTATCCGTCTCCGTAGTGATTTTCATGCCCCGCTTCGTACCGAATGGAGATGATGATTTTGATTCTGATCGGGAATGAAATCAGGGATGAAGAATGGTCTATTGTTATTTATGAGGATAGATAGTTAATGATATTTGTTTCTCTTGTACCATTTTCCGTCTCCGCGCCCGAATAATTATATATTAATTAAATAAATATTTATTCTATTATATTACATAATTAAAGTATATGTTTTTGTGTGTGTGTGTATATTGTTATTATTTGACTTTTATGATTATTATGTATGTGCTAAAATAAGATTAATTTTTATGACAAATAGAATTTTTTTTATTTAAAAAATTCACAAAATATTAATCTCCGTGGTGGTATAAATTTTTTGTGTAAATTTAAATTTTTTGTGAGAATGGGGATGATTATTAAGTAATAATCTCCATAAAAAATGAAATGAATATGAATTTTTTTTACAAGACAGGATATTATTTGAGTTCCTCGAGGAATTGTCAATATTTCTTTTATTTATATATTTGAATGTCTTATAATCTATTTTAATAATTATCTTAATTTAAAAGGAATGGGTTTAGACAATAAAAGAAATAATTAACTGTTTTCAATATTTATCACGAACAACTTTAAAATATATCTTTATAATATGTTATCAATAAAAATCAAACTCTCCACTCCTATATTTAAACAAGCGAGTAAATCACGTGGTCATGAGTAAAGTTGGATTCGGTTACTAATACATTGCTGATACGCAAATATAGATCACTTTTCGACATGCATGTTAATACTATATTATTTAATTGATCAAAATTAATTTCATACTAACCACACTTGATAAAGTTGAAGACCAACAATGTGGAAGAGTACTAAGGTTTGATTACAATTTTATAAGTACTACTATCATATTAGACAACGTTTTGAAACCTAGGTAGCTGTAAATTGTAATCATTACATGTCAATTATTTATTTTGTTTTTATAGTCAACAATCAACATAGCTAAAAGAGTTTGAAATTTTTGATTTTTTCAGATTAGTTTGGTAAATTTCCATTGAGATGGTAATTAAGGTTGTTAAGGTTTGATTTATTTGTTTATCTATTTTTGACCTTTATAAGCAAACTGCTACATTCTAAATAAATACAATACTAATGAAAGATAATTTAATCTTAAATAATTATCCAAACGTTATTAATTTAACCTCTGAAATAATCTGTTACTTTGAAATACATCTTTAGGTTAAGTATTTGATATGGTATGATAGTGAGAGATGGTATTTTTCACAGCTGGTGGCCAACTTTGGTATAATTTACTCAAATAAATAAATAAATAAAAATAAAGATGTAGCATGCAGCATGTCATAAAAGAGTCAACATATTTTAATTTGGACTTTTTAAAATTGCTTTATTATAAATAATGTCTAGGATCTTACTGCTAAAATGCATACTTTGATGTCACTATTGCGTGATGCTGACCCCGTTTTCAGTGTTAATCAAATGTTTGCTTAATTTGTTAGTATTATAAAACAAGATAAATATTTTCTTTGTTGATTATAAAAAAAGATTAATATTTTCTTTGTTAATTTGTTAGCATGAACATAATTAATTATAAATCATTTTACACATTTATGATGTGCATTGCATCTGCATACCTATCTAATGTATGAATTATTAGAGTTTCACATACACTAAATGGATAATCTGGACGTGCTGTATTCCCAAATATATGCCACATGACTAACTTAATTGTTTCTTTATGGTTCCTTAATTATTGCTATATTTGCATCTATCAATGTTTATTAACCGTTTCACGGCTAACGTTAATTGGGAGTACTATTTCAGTTAACAGATCTCTAACTGTTCATTTAATTAATCGATGGTTGAGATTAATTTTCGCATGGACCCAACCATAAGTCCTTCGTGCAACCGGTGCAAATCCTTCTTACGGCCACAAAAATGGCCTAAATGCCCTTAATTTGGAAATCGAATTCACCATGGTCGCCCTCCTTCATGAGGTCAGACAAAACGTGAGTTTGATTTCTAGCTTCAATTTGACTTACTTTTTAAGAAATACATAATTAGGGCATACATTTTACTCCATACGAATCAATTGTCTAAACAACTATCCAATTTAGATCTGGAGAGAGAAGTTGCTTAAAGAAATCAGTTGTGAAGAAGAGTAATTTTTGTTAAGTGTTCTTCAATGGCCTTCATACCTGCTACAAAGATATTTATGTCTAGTTCTTACGAATCTCTTGCTAGTATAGATTGTACAAATGCATCTGAGTATGTTAATGATGCTGAAAGTAGTAAAGAGGTAATGATCCCTTATGTTGGTCAATTGTCCTCTAAGTTAGAAGAAGCTAAAATCTTTTATATATCTTGTGCACACAAAAAAAGGATTTGAGATTAGGATTAATACGAGTCGTAAACATGCTGGCAGTAATGATTTGTCGTCCGTGTTATATGTATGTAAAAAGTCGGTACACCAATTGTTGTAAATAGTTTAACAGATGATGAATGTGATAACAATAAAATAAGAAGACAAAGAGTCTCGATAGGAAAAACATTATGTAAAGCTAGAATGTATATTGTTCACAATAAAAAAGAAGACAATTGGCGTATTTTGACCAATAAGTTAGGTTACAATCATCAATGGGTGGCACCTACGGAAGTAGATTTAATTGAGACACATAGGAATATTACGCCGGTAGCAAGACAATTAATTGACACCTTAAATAAGACTGGTATCACTACAAGAAAATGACTTATCAGCGACCGCATGCAGTCGCTGATATTAATTGGTCGCACAAAGCCTTCGCGCCAACATTTCCTGCCAAATTTTGGGAGGCAAATTTGTACTAGCGATCGCTCAGCGTCCGCCTGTTGAATAACAACTGAATTAAATTACGGTCGCAGATGTCGGTCGCTATTACTACTATCATCGACCGCATATGCGGTCACTGATATTATTGGTCGCTGTTAGGCCTTTTTCTTGTAGTGTATTGGACCTAGTAAGATGATGAACGTTTTGAGCACAATGGGTGGAGGGATGCATAACGTAGATTTTAGTGGCATGGATGTTCATAATGTAGTTAAGAATTTAAGGCGTGACTCGGAGGATGAAAATGATGCACTTGTTGCAGTCACTTATTTGAAAAAAATTGAATCCGGCAATGCGAGCAAATTCTTCTTTCGTGTCAAACTAGGCGAAGACAATCGCATAGTTTGTATTTTGTAGGTAGACGCCCAATTAATTGCCTATCAAATTCGCCACGATAGAAAAACATATGGTGATATGAATTCTCCTTCCTATCAGGATATTTATATTTGGCGGAGTATGCCCAGGTCGTTGCCCAAGGGAGCCAAAATAAGGAATCTGGCCTAGGGTTAGTGAAAGTAGTATGCATACACTTTGTAATCAATCTTATTTATTTATTAATAAAAGAATTATTTATTAAAGATATTTATTATCTACGTGGTGTTGTTTTAATAATATGTGATAAACCCATAGTTTTAAGCAATACTTTTAGAATCACTATGAGATCATGTTAATGAGATCTAAATTCTTAGATAGCTTAAAACTAAAATGTTCTCAATCAATGGATTACTAAAAAGGGGATTAGTGAATCCAGATAGATTGGTACGTACATTGCTTGCTCATTGGATGAGGATGATTGATCTCATAATCATTTGTGTGGAGACACTAAAGCAAGTATGTAAGTGCTTATTAGAGAATAAGTTCACTGAACATGTGTAAGACCCCAACTTATTATTAATGAAATTAAATTTTCTCTATTTATTATTTTGAAATAGTAAGGGTTGATTTGATTAATGTGGATAGTTATGGGTAAAATACGCAAATATTTCAAATAAGCAAGTGGTTATAAAATATTCGTTTGGTCGTGGAATATTCTTACTGTCGGGGAATATTCGTACGACGGCGTAGCCTTGTGTGGGCCCCATAACGGAAAGCGATTGGATGAAGAAAACGACAAATATAAGTTGTTTAAAAATAACGGCGTAGTTGTTACTGTTAATACTATTAAAATACTCGGTGGTTAAAACACAGTAGCACACGATATTGCACCAATTATTGATTCTTACGTAAGAAGGCATTACTCAATAATTGTTACAGTAATTACTGTTCAGTATTTTATTTTATTAATTCAATAATTGCTAAATTGATATTTTATATTACTGTTGTTTCAATAATTGTCACTACACAGTATTTTCCATTATCGGAGCAATAATTCATATTATCTGAATAATATTATTGGATAACATTATTGGCAATGTCTAGAAAGTTCTGTCTAAAGAGAGGTTTGGTCACCTAATTGCGCGCCAGTAAGGAGAAATCCTTATTGGAAAGCCCCCTCTATCCTGGGAACTGCTTGGTTGTCAGTATTGTGATTCTGTAATATTATTTGTGAATAATTAATTATTGATTTATATGATGAGGAAAATATTGATTTTATGTGGATATAGATGGAGAAAATTTTTAATGTGAAAATTGTTGAAAATTAATATTTTATCTTTTTCTGATAAAATAATTCTTTTAAATATATTATTATATTATTATAATATAATAACTGTGATATCTTTACAATGATTATGGGATATATGAGTATATGAGGAAGAGGAGTATTTTTATTACCAAAATTATTTAAAACATGTTTTTCATGTCTATGGACCCCATTTCTTGACTGAAATTTGATTATAACCTGTAAAATCGTCCGTTTGTGAATTTCGGTCAATTTCTGTTTGAAATTTGGAAAAATTTTCTTCTGCAAAGTTGTAGATAATGGAATTTCCTATTGAAAAGGTGCGAGTTTTGAATTTTCTGATAAAATGGTTATTTATTATGTGACGCCCCCAAAATAGGTCCATTCCATCCAACCCATTTTGAGTCGCCAAATACATGGTACAGAAATAACTATAACTTTATTATTACAACATATAAATTGTGAGTTTAAATACAGATATTGTCGTATAGACAATATCCACACGCAAATAAATCCCCATCATAATTATTGATGCATTATTTTACAAAAATGGTGAGAACTACTAAACAACTCTCTCTAGAACCTTCATTCCATACCCCAACTCGTACTCGCTATATTCTCGCCTCCTGAGAAGAAACATGGAACAAAAAGGAAAAGGGTGAGCTCAACTAGCCCAGTAAAGAATATTATGACTAAGATAATATATAACAAATTATCGTTAGTCTTCAACAGGGAAAAATCTAATAGAATACAATAGACAACAAGTTTTAAATCAATATTCGCAGCGGAAATAATAATTCATTAGAAGAGTTAAGTAGAGAATGCAAACTACTATCTTCTATATATGAATTTAAAGTTCATCGTCTATCTTTTATCCCTGTAACATCAATCAATATATATCTGGAATTAAATATTCATCTTTGCACTACAGTCCAAAGATATTCATCAGTTGGTCATGTTCATCTAAACACCTGTTCATCTTTGCACTACGGGCCAAAGATATTCATCAGAAATCATTCATCTTTGCACTACAGGCCAAAGATATTCAATAATATCATCATTTAAGACTGAGGATGATGAAAAATATTTTTAAAGAAACGAATCCAGTGAAACAAAATGACAAGGATTAAGGATTAAGGATTAAGGATTCGTACTTTGTTTTATCCATGTCCAAAAATACCTCAAAAATAATCATAGTGGTGTAAAATTCAAGAATGATCAAAACATGGATACAATCAAAGCTAGTATCCATAATAGATATTTTAGACGAAAATGAACATTTTCATTTTTCGATGAATAGTGTCGTATTCGTGAATAGTGTCATATACGTGAATAGTGTCGTATACGTGAATAGTAACTTTGACACAAAAAGTTCTAAATTTGATTAAAAGTTCAGATCAATACTTCGGCATAATGATATTAGAAGAAATAATATCATTTAAAAAAAAAAATATCCATTACCTCGAAAGATCAGTACTTCTACCTGAAACACCGGATATAAG
Organism: Panax japonicus; assembly: GCA_020205505.1. Lineage (NCBI taxonomy): Eukaryota > Viridiplantae > Streptophyta > Magnoliopsida > Apiales > Araliaceae > Panax > Panax japonicus. Next base: position 60,559,726 of record CM035108.1, on the reverse strand, counting down.
CTATGACTTGAACTTGCACCGTATAGCAATACTCAAAGTATACTCAAAATACTCACAAGAATACGCTCGATAATATAGAGAGAGAAAACTTCAGTTTCTGGTGTGATTTTCAATTCTAACCTAAGCACCCTATTTATAGGAAAATGCTTAGAACACCAAAGCAGAAAATTTAATAAATATATTATTAATAATAAATTTTCATATGCCTATTTGGAAATCAGCTCCTAACATTTCCCACATGCCAGCCTTCTAGAAAAGTAATAAAAACGTTTTTCTAATTTAAATTATTTTAAACCTCCAAAAATCAATTATTTCAGAGCTTCGGAACTTCAATAATTCATAATAAATAGCCCTTTATCAGAAAAATTCGAAACTCACGACTTTTCATAGGAAATTCCATTATCTACAACTTTACAGAAGAAAGTTTTTCTAAATTTCAAACAGAAATTGACCGAAATTCTTAAATAGACGATTTTACAGGCTATAATCAAATTTCAGTCAAGAAATGGGGTCCACCGACATGTTTAACATGTTTTAAACATTTATTGCAACAAAAATACTCTTTCTCCTCGTATACTCATATATCACACATTCATTATAAAAATATCATTATTATTATATTATTAAAATATAATAATTATTTTATCAGAAAAAGATAAAATTTCAATTTTTAACAATTGTCACATTAAAAATTTTCTCCATTTATATCCTCATAAAATCAATATTTTCCTCATCATATGAATCAATAATTAATTATTCAAAAATAATATTACAGAATCATAATATTGACAACCAGACAGTTCCCAGGAAAGAGAGGGCTTTCCAATAAGGATCTCTCTTTACTGGCGCGCAATTAGGTGACCAAACCTCTCCTTAGACAGAACTTTCTAGACATTGCCAGTAATTTTATCCAATAATATTATTCAGATAATATGAATTATTTCTTCGATAATGAAAAATACTGTGTAGTGATAATTATTGAAACAACAGTAATATAAAATATCAACACAGCAATTATTGAATCAATAAAATAAAATACTGAACAGTGTTACTGTAACAATTATTGAGTAGTGCCTTTTTACGTAAGAATCAATAATTGGTGCAATACCGTGTGCTACTGTGTTTTAACCACCGAGTATTTTAACAGTATTAACGGTAATAACTACGCCGTTATTTTTAAACAAATTATATTTGTCATTTTCTTCATCCAATCGCTTTCCATTATGGGGCCCACAAAAGACCGCGCCATCGTACGAATATTCCCCGACAGCAAGAATATTCCACGACCAAACGAATATTCCCCGATAACAATGAATATTTTATAACCATTTGCTTATTTTGAAATATTTACGTATTTTACCTATAACTATCCACATTAATCAAATCAACCCTTACTATTTCAAAATAATAAATAGAGAAAATTAAATTCCATTAATAATAAATTGGGGTCTTACAACCTCCCCTACTTATGAAATTTCGTCCTCGAAATTGACGTACGTAACTGGTGTTTCGAAAAGGTGAGGATACCTCGCTTTCATTTCCGTTTCCAATTCCCAGGTCATTTCCTCTATAGCATGATTCCTCCACAGAACTTTAACTTGTGGTATGACCTTTGTGCGCAGGACATGCTCCTTCCTATCCAAAATCTTGACAGGTACCTCTTCGTACGTTAAGTCTTCGGCTATCTCGTCTGGTTCTAACTCAATAACGTGGTTCATATCTTTCACATATTTACGAAGTACGGATATGTGAAACACATTATGAACACGAGACATACTCGGAGGTAACACGAGTCTATAAGCTTCATTTCCTACTCGGTCAAGAATCTGAAATGGACCAATATATCGTGGATTAAAGTAAATCTCGTCTTTACGCATCCATTGGCCTCCTGCCCTCTAATACCACCAAAATTAAGCTGATTCCTGCACTTATTCACCAAAAGGAGTTTTAAGTAAATGCAATACAAAATAACGTATAATGCAACTAAAACACAATAAAATATACTTGAGATAGGCATAATTCGCATGAATTGGTATTCAATAAGTAGGTAAAAATACCACTTATCAGAGGCACATGGGATACTAATGAAATCGGTTCATCTTTGTTGAATCTTACAGTTAAATCATCGTCGTTCTCATTTTCTTGGTTCGGGTCGTCCATATATTTACGTAACATTGGTACATAAAAAACGTTATAAACACGCGACATACTTTGCGATAAAATGAGTCTATAGGCCACAGTTCCTATTTGATCGAGAATTTCAAATGGATTAATAAATCGAAGGTTTGAGCTTTCCTCACATCACCGATTCTCGCTTTTGAAATAACAACTTCTTGCACCTCCTTCTTCAAATTCATCAGCTCCGGTGTGTAGCTTGAACAACTTTAATTTTATCGATTAAAGTCGATTATACTCGTATATCATCACGTGGGTACCTAGAGTTTTCATCTCCATCTCTATTATTTATAAGTTATACGAAATGAGTCTTTGACAATATCGTACTCGTACCCGTATACGATCTTTTACTCAACACTTCAGCTACCACGTTCGCTTTTTCAGGATGGTATGGTTAGAACATGTGCCGAAATGAGTCTCCTTTTGAGTTCTTCGAAGCTCTTCCCACATTCCTTGCTCCATTCGAATTTTGTATCTCTACGAATCTGCTGAGTTAATGGAGTACCGATTTGAGAAAATCTTTCCACAAATCTTCGATAATAACCAACTAAGCCTAAAAAGCTACGTATTTCGATTACTGACTTAGGTTTCTCTCAACTGTGACTCATATCCCAATCTTGGATAGCACGTCACAATGGCACCTATCAGTTTACTACCGCACGAATATGGCGTCCTCTACAGAGAGACTGGCTTCGGTGCATTCCTCAAAAGAAGTCACCAGTTAGAGGCTCGAGTATCAACTTCTATAGTTGGGTTTTTAACTCCTGAAGTTCAATAGAAGTCATTTAATATGAGATTTTAGAAATGGGTTTTGTACCGAATTTAAAGTCGATACAAATTTAATACCACGCTCTGGGAGTAGGCTAAGAAATTCTTCAGGAAATACGTCAAGAAATTCACTAACAACAGAAATATCATTCAAATCTGACGTATTTTTGTTCAAGTCCATGACATGGCTAAGAAAGCTTGACATCCATTTTTCAATAAACGAATGGCTTTATGGCTTGATATGAAAGAGTTTGACTTCAATGGTTTGGTTACTTGAATTCGAATAACAGGTTGCTTAGGAATATAAAAACTAACAACCTTACAAAAGCAATCAATTTTGGCATGATGAGTAGTTAACCAATCAATCCCTAAAATCACATCAAAAGTAAGTATCTTTAAAGAGATAATATCAATATGTAATGTGATGGTGCCAACTTGGATCAAACAAAATTTATAAGTAGTGGATGTAACGAAAGTTTCTCCTAACGGAGTCTCCACAGATAAGTCAAAGTCTAATTTCTTCGTAGTTTTAAGACTCCAATTTTTATGAATAAAAATAAATTTTCTATTAATATCATTTTTGAATATTATGGAATGAATTTGATATAATGTTATAGTTGTGGGTAATATTTATAAATTTTTCAAAGTATGCAAGTTGTCATATTATATTCGATTGGTCGAGAAATATTCTTTTTGTCAAAGAATATCCGTACGACGGTACAATTATTGGTGGACCCCACAACAGAATTATTGATGAATTGAGAAAACGAAAAAAATATTTTATTGAAAATAACGGCGGAAGTTTTACCGTTAATACTGTTGAACTACTCAGTAGTAAAATTACAGTAATATGTGTGGTTGCATAGTAGCACATGGTATTGATTATTAATGCTTACATGAGAAGTCATCACAGTTTTGTTTTATTACTTATATATATATTAGAGTTATATATATAAGATAGGTATTTATATATATATATATATATATATATATATATATATATATATATATATATATATATATATATAAAGTTGTCAAGTTGACAAAGTGGGTGGAGGAAAATGTGTGTTCACGTGGGAGGAGAAAGCAATTATTATTATTATATATATATATATATATTTAGGTTTACAACATATGTTGATTATATATATAGATATGTTTTATAATCTTTCTCCTTTATTCTAATTGGTTGGGGCCTTGACATTTGGTAGCTTTGTTTGGCAGATTGTGGGATGATTTTCAAACCTAGACATTCATTGGACAACTCTTTGAAAAATGAATACTGATATGTTGCTGTGATGTTTCATTTGTGATTTTTTAAAAAATAAATGTTGCCTCCATTTCTTAACAGTACACCTTCAATTCTCCTATAAATAGAAGCGCATTCCTTCATTAGTTTCTTACGAATTCACTGAACTCTAGAGAGAGAAAATTATAGAGAGAAAGAAGAAGAGTTTTCTGTTACTTCACTAGTCTGATATCAAGTTTATTTTACGGTAAGGGATATTATTCTTTTGTATTCATGAAGAGAACTTCAGTTATTCCATTCCTTATTATTCTTTTGGAATAACCTGTATACGCGGACTACCCTATACTTGGTGGCATTCTTCTATTATTCTGTCTTTATTATTCTATTGGAATATCTTGTCTATGTGTTTTACACCGGACCTGGTTCCGTCTTTATTATTCTGTTGGAACATCCTGTCTGTGTGTTTTACACCGGACATGGTTCCGTCTTTATCATTCTGTTGAAATATCATATCTGTGTGTTTTACACCGGATCTGGTTCCGTCTTTATTATTCTATTGGAACATCCTATCGGTGTGAATTTCACCTGACTTGGTTTCGTTATTATTATTCTGTTGGAATAACATGTCTATGCGAAGTACCGCATGCATGGTAATTTCTTTTGTTATTCCATTCTTTATTATACTCAGTTGGTTAAAGTTTTGACGTCTATACTCCATGAAATTAGTAGAATATCCTTGATATTTGCGCTTCATCCAGTATCTTTTCATGGAAATATTCTTCTGAGCATTCTTGAATTTTACTCTACACAGAAGTATCATGTTGACAATTTGGACGTTATTGGTTCCTGGACAAATTAATTCTTGAACTTGTTTTATTGAATTCTTATATCATTGTCATCATCTGCATGTTTATATTTTTTTGAAAGTCATCCGTGGCCTGTAGTGCATAGATGGACTTGGTATGATTATGACCAGGGATTATTCGGTGTAATCATGACCGTAATGTTAAAAATGATGTGGTAAAAGTCATCATTGACCCGTAGTGCATTGATGGACAGCTGTTGGCATTATCCTGACCATTGATGTATACACAAATATCCTTGGCCCGTAGTGCATGGAATTTGTGGTCATGACCCTAATGAATATCCTTAACCGTAGTGCAGGGATGATGTGGATTATTTATTTAGCTGAGTCTCAGTGATAAAAGTGATGAAAAACCTTTTCAATCATAAAAGATAGTAGATTTTATTCTCTACTTGACTCTTTTAATAGATTGTTTATTCTGCTACAGTTAAACTTGATGTCTATTGTATTTTATCAGTTTAACATTGTTGAAGACTAACGATAATTTATTATGCATTATCTTAGTCATAATATTTCTTACGGGGCTAGTTGAGTTAACCCTTTCTTTCACTGTTCTCTTCAGGAAATGAGAACGTAGCTGGGACGAGTCGGGGAATGGAGTGATGGTCCAGATGATAGTATTAGCTAGTAGTCCTCACTATTCTGTTAAATAGTTTGACAATAAATGTAATGAGGACTTATTCTGAGAGTGAATATTGTCTAGAAGACAATATTTGTATTTAAACTCACAGGATATGTTTTGTCGTATTTTACACGACTGCTGTATTATTAGTTTGTATTTGAATTTTGTACCATGTATTTGGCGACTCAAAATGGGTGATGTATACCTATTTTGGCAGCGTCACAATAGTCAAGTTCAAACGTTGAGCGCAAGAAAGAGAGATAAAAGAATGGGTAGAACCGGTATCTAGTAAGGTATAAACTTCGCAAGAATTTATAATTAACTAACCCGTGCTAACTTCGTTCGGGTTCCTCGCATTTTGACCGGTCACGACAAACGCTCTTCGAGGAACCGTTGACTTTGACTGTTCTGGGACATCCTTTTGAGTCACCATCCTCGCTGGACTGGGTTTTCACTACCGTACAATCTCGAGCGATATGTCATTTCTTTCCACAATTATAACATACCTTGAATTGTTGTGGGCAGTTTGGGCTGATATGTCCCTCCTCTCCGCATTTGTAGCATCTAACCGGCGGTCGTTCTCCTCCCTTAGAACCAGTTGCTGTTGGTGCTGACGTCTTTACATGGTCGTTGTTGAATCTCCTCTTTTTAAAATCTCCTCCCGACTCGCTTCTTCTATTCTCATGGCCATGATTACCACCAGAGTGGTTACCGCCTTTGTCCGTATTCTTCTTTCTCCGCTGGTTATCGTTTTTCTAATGACTGTTGTCCCCAGTATGATCCTGGTTATGGTTCCTCGATTGAACGTACTCTTTATCTCGCTCTAACAATTGAGTCATGTTGACAACATCTGAATAGAGAGAAAATTTATGAGAAATGAGATACTGATGTATGTCGGGTTTCAAACCTCTCAGAAACAACTGCGTCATACATTCCTCATTCTCCACCAAATGAGGTGCAAAACTGGATAACTCTGCAAACTTCGCCTCGTACTGGGACACCGTCATGTTGTTTTGTTCCAGTCTAATGAACTCCACTTCCTTCATATGACGAATACTTTCAGGAAAGTACTTGTTATTGAACAGTTTCTTAAATGTCTCCCAAGACATGCTGAGTGCGGCTGGATGAGTACGCTTCACAGATTTCCACCAGTAATTTGCCTCATTACGGAACATAAAAGTGGCGAATGGAACCTTCTGTTCCTTCGTGCATCCCAAGACATCGAATATCTTAGTAATTTGTTTAACCCACGTCTCCGCCTTAATCGCATCCGGTTTTCCCCATAATTCTGGTGGTCCCAACTCTTTGAACTGCTTGGCTGTGACAAACCGTACGTTACATTCATTTCCACCTGTATTTTGAACACGAGTCTCCCTCGTCTGATTTTGCATGAACTGCAGAAAGCTTCTAAACATCCCGTCGTTCATCATCTGCTCAGTGGCGTTGTTCACAGGAGGAACATTGCCAGCCTGTTGCACGTTCTCCTCATTGGTGAGTACAGGAGTCTCCACGGTCTCATTTACTCCACTGTTAACATTCTCAGTTGTCATTCTTAAATACTGCCACAAAACAAGGGTTAATTAAACCAATTAACATATCACATAATATCCCTATACTCTGACCAACCAACAAATAAGCTTAGATAGGACACACTAGCGAAGGATTTACTTGTCTCTCCCCTCCTAGTTCTATTCCCTGATCTCCGCCAAAGATCATATCCCTAAGCTCTGATACCAACTGTGACGCCCCCAAAATAGGTCCATTCCATTCAACCCATTTTGAGTTGCCAAATACATGGTATAGAAATAACTACAACTTTATTAATACATCATAAAAACTAAGAGTTTAAATACAAATATTGTCTTCTAGACAATATCCAAACCCAAATAAATCCTCATCACAATTATTGATACATTATTATACAAAAATGGTGAGGAGTACTAAACAACTTCTAGAATCATCATTTCATACCCCGACTAGTACTCGCTACATTCTCGCCTCCTAAGAAAAATGAAACAACAAGGAAAAGGGTGAGCTTAACTAGCCCAGTAAAGAATATTATGACTAAGATAATATAAAACAAATTATCGTTAGTCTTCAACAGGGAAAAATCTGATAAAATACAAGAGACAACAAGTTTCAGATCAATATTCGCAGCGAAAATAATAATTCATTAGAAGAGTTAAGTAGAGAATGAAATCTACTATCATCTATGAATTTAAAAATTCATCATCAATATTTTATCCCTGTAACATCAATCAATATTCATCTTTGCACTACATGCCAAAGATATTCATCAGTCGGTCATATTTATCTCAACACCTGTACATCTTTGCACTACAGGCCAAAGATATTCATCAGTCGGTCATGTTCATCTCAACACATGTACATCTTTGCACTACGGGCCAAAGATATTCATAATAAAATCAACCATCTTTGCATTACAGGCCAAAGATATTCAACAACATGTCATCATTTAGGACTGAGGATGATGAAAAATGTTTTACAGAAAACGAATCCAGTGAAACAAAAGAACAAATATTAAGGATTCGTACTTTAACCAAACCGAGTTCAAAAATACTTCATAAATAATCATAGTGAAGTAAAATTCAATAATGATCAAAACATGGATACAATCAAAGCTATTATCCATAATAGATTTCTTGGACAAAAAACGAAAAATTTAATTTTTTTTGTGAATAGTGTCGTATTCATGAATAGTGCCGTATATGTGAATAGTGTCGTATACGTGAATAGTAACCCCGACACTAAAAGACAAGAATTTTACAAGAAAAATTATCATGCTTTGTGAATAGTACTCGTGAATAGTAACTCATGAATAATGACTCGTGAATTATAACTCTGACATAAAAAGATCAGAATTTCACAAGAAAAATCTTACCAATATTCCGGTATAATGATATTGAAAGAAATAATATCATTTTAAAAAAAATAATATCCCTTACCTCGAAAAGACGGTACTCCTGACGGGAATACTAGATATAGTGCTGAAGGAAACTTGCACCGTATAACAACACTCAAGGTATCAAAATACTCACAAGAATACGCTCAATATATCGAGAGAGAAAGAGAGAGAAGATTTCAGTTTCTGGTGTGATTTTCAATTCTAAACTAAGCACCCTATTTATAGGAAATTGCTTAGAACACCAAAGCAGAAAATATGGATCACATGGATCTATTTGGGTCAATCCCAACAACAAGCCTTGGAGGGAAGAGATACTCATTGGTCGTAGTGGATGACTACACCAGATTTACATGGGTGTTCTTTCTAAACTCTAAAGATGAAACAAGCTCCCAACTCATCAAGATGTTCAAGCTGGTGATGAACGAAAAAGGGGAGAAAATCAAGGCTATGAGAAGTGACCATGGTAGAGAATTCGACTTCTTTGAGATGAATCATTTTTGCACAGACAATAGCATCAGTCACAACTTCTCAGCTCCGCGAACTTCATAGCAAAATGGAGTAGCTGAAAGAAAGAACAGAACGTTGATTGAAACTGGAAAAACTCTACTAGCAACAGCTCGTCTGCCTGAATACTTCTGGGCAGAAGCTGTCAACACTGCGTGCTACACTCAGAACATGTTTCTTGTGCACTCTACGTTAAAAGAAGACTCCCTACGAGCTGTGGAGAGGAAGAAAGCCAAATGTCAACTATTTCCATGTGTTTGGTTGTGCATGCTATATTTTCAACAATGGAAAATATTTATTTTGCCGGAGAATATTCGTTTTAGTCGGGAGATATTCTTTTTGTCGGGAATATCCGTACAACGGCGCAATTATTGGAGGACCTATTTTGGGGGCGTCACATATGTTATTATGTATGCTTACATATTGTTGTGTAGATGCTTGCTGCAAACTGAATATATGCTATGAGATTCTATTAATGATGCAGATATTTGTGTACACTGATCTATATCGGTATGATGTGTACATTACAAGTTTGATGAAATGTCAAAAAAGAAATATACCTTGGTATTTCATAATTCTTAGAATATATATTAATATAACAATCTTTGATTGTATTTTCTTAGGCAATTATCAAGATGAAAACAAGTGGATCCTTCTATTTGAATTTTTTTGGGAAAAATTCACTCTCAATGTATGGCAAATCTGTTGATAGCTAGCAGACAGTTGTTGAATCTTAATTCAAGTTATTTTATTTGAGATATTTTAACTTATGATCTTCTATTTTTAAGTTGACTGATATTCTGACATAATATTTGTTTTTATGAGTACAAGTTCTCATGTAGCATTCTTGATTTCAAGTCGTTTGAGATTCTTGAATGCTTATTCATTTTTTAATGCATTAACTTATTCATAATTTGCTTCTCATTGTTTGAATTTTTTTTAGCTCATGGGATTACTTCAATACATAAAACTATAGAATTTTATTAGTAATGTTCATCTCAGTTGTTGATGTGTCATGTGTGTATGCAGTACTTAAGTAGTCACCATCTTTTAAGTTTTTTAGCCTAACGTCTCTTGCGTGATTAGTAAAAATAAACAATAACGCCATCGTACTAAACTTTAAGCTCCCATCTTAACTTCTTTAATTTGCTAAAAACACGCTTACAAATTTCACAAATTATCCCGTACGTTGCACAGACTATCAAGCTTGTTAAAATGATAATAATAATTAATAATTAAAGCACATCATTTTGCATGTCAATCAAGAAGGGAAGGTTAATTGGTGAGATAGATCAGGTGTCTAAGGACATTGGCAATAACAAGATGATACGGGATGGTGCCCCCAGCAACCCGTCTGATCGTCCCACCTGAGATCTCATATCTTCTTAGGTCCAATTGGACGGTTGATTAAGATTATTGTTTAATTAATACATTATATTATGATATAGAAATTGTCCCATTAATCCCCTAAACAACAAGAAATATATATATATATATATATATATATATATATATATATATATATATATATGTATGTTCACTAATTATTTTATTGTTTTGATTAACGTACGCACCATTATAAATATCCATGAGTATAAGATTCTAGAACATACACTACTACATCAGTTAGTTGAAAGCAAACATCTACCAACCTCCTTCATTATTTGTGGAAATTGCCCTCTGACCAAATCACTAAGTTAACCATACGTTCCAAAGAGAGCAGCTGTGCATGTTTTTCCTTCAGTTTTATCATACGGGTTGTTTATTTATTTATTATTATTTGAAATAAATAGGTTAATATATATATATATATATATGATCCAATTTTTAATTGAAAACTAATGATAGAAGATAAATTCATATTGCAAAACCATGCAATTTTTTTACCAAGTACACACGTTGTTTGTGACTAGTGAGTGAATGCATGTGATTAGTCTCCTAGAAATGGTAAAATAAAACTTAAGAAAATAATAATGTGTCAAATTTTTAAATACAACTTCAACCATTTCGTAGTAGGTCTATTTGCACAAATTAATATGATTAAAAGGATATGAAAAATAATTTATATATCGATTAATTTTATGTCAAATTTGAGTTATGCCTAACATACGTGGATAGTTTGTACGTGGTACTATCGTATAAATAATTTATATATTAATATGCGAGTCTCTTTTTTATATCCCATACATGCATGTAGGCCGTTATTTAATATCATCATATATAGCAATACATAAAAATATATTGTAATCATTTTTTGTTTGAATATATATTTCATTGATATACATTAAACCCTATGACAAAATCCTTACCTAAATGTTCAATATTTAAATACTTTATTCATTCTAAAACATATAATATTAATGTTTGTCTTAATTTTGAATTAGTCAGTTTAAAACATTTTTAATCTCAAAATTAATATTAATTTATTTATCTATAAATAATTTATACTATTGAAAAAAGATTTAAATTTGAAAAAATAAAATTGATATTATATTTTTGAACGAGAGGGTAAGAACTTTATTAAAGGTAATTAAGACAATAGTAGTATGAAAAATTGTTATTCTTAGTATACATATTTGAAAAACTCCGACAACCCGCGTAACAGAGGAGGCCGTTGACCCCAAAAAGGGGATCGAAAACACCAGGTAATTAAATCACCTTTTTATTTTATAACAAGTTGAAAATTTTGTCAACTTTACGGCTCTAAACCACTAACCATAGAAGATTAGAAAAAGGTCACGATTGGAAACAGCTTTTTTCTCACAATCACAATCATTAATTCAAAAAGATTAGTATATAGTTTATGAAACCAAATTAAGTCAAGTTGGGTAGCCAAGTCATTTTCCATTCAACCAAATTTCATAGACTTAGAAACTCCTTTCCCACTAATAATACATCATTACTTCTTCTTCTTTATATATATATATATATATATATATATATATATATATATATATATATATAATTCAAGATTTTTTTATTAAAAAACTTAATCTTGAAGGATAAAACTACGTAATTTTACTAAAATTTTACGTTAGCCAAATTTTATTAAGACATGTATTACATTACTTTTTTCATATCTATCTAATAAAATACAAATGATTTTGAATTCCCGCTCATTCAATAAGTCATCTGGGCCGTTCAAAGTTTGGGATAAATCTCACCATCCATCTATCTAATAAAATACAATCTATCTAATTCTATCTATCTATATCTATATTCTATATATCTAATTATATCTAATAAAATACAAATAATTTTGAATTTTCCGCTCACTCAATAAATCATCTAAGACGTCCAAAGTTTGGGATTAATCCTACCATCCATCTATCTAATAAAATACAAATGATTTTGAATTTCTCGCTCACTCAATAAATCATTTGGGTCGTCCAAAATTTGGAATAAATCTCAATGTCCATATAGTGCCGGAGGCACGGCATTGTTGCTAGTATATATATATAGTACAACCTTAATATATACACACACGTATACAGTATTTTGGTCAAAACGCACACATACAAGTAGTATATATACGTGTACATATATAAAGAGAGAGAGAGAGAAACAAAGAATAATATAGAAGCTTTTCGATCATATATATATAAAGGAGTTGCAAACCTCTACCTCTTTGTAGGGTAGAGAAACTACTCAAACCATTTGAATAATATCGGTTTTATTTCTTATATAGAGCTCTCTAAATATATATATATATATATATATCTTCTCCATTTTCAGTAGCATTCAAATTAAATTATTTTTATTTTTCTCGTTCCAATTCGCATTCCAGTCTGCTAACCAAACGCACCATAAACCCCTTACACCGGAAGAAAAAATGACTGTCAAGAAGATAGCATGGAAATCTTTGCTTCCAAGTTGTGGCAAGATTGAGAATTCGTCGTCGTGTAAGTCTAAGACTACGAAAGTGGTTCCAAAACCTTCTTCATTTCAAAGGATTTCTCTATCGGATATTAGTTCTTCGACACTTTCGGAGGACTTATCTAATTCCCTAGTAGGGTCTAATCTTCATGTTTTTACGCTAGCTGAACTTAAAGTGATCACACATAGCTTTTCGTCGAGTAATTTTCTTGGCGAAGGAGGGTTTGGACCGGTTCATAAAGGGTTTGTTGATGACAAGCTTAGACCTGGTTTGAAGGCTCAACCTGTTGCTGTTAAACTTCTTGATTTGGACGGCATGCAAGGCCATAAGGAGTGGCTGGTAATTAAATTTAGTTATTGTTTTTTTCACTAATTAAATTAAAATACCTTTTTTTTGGTTTAGTTAGTTGACGAAGTTTTGAAGAGTTTGTTATGTATATTGATTTTGCAGACTGAAGTGATATTTCTTGGGCAATTAAGGCATCCACATTTGGTGAAGTTGATTGGGTACTGTTGTGAAGATGAACACAGGCTTTTGGTTTATGAATATATGCCCCGAGGCAGCTTAGAGAATCAGCTCTTCAGAAGTATGTCTCTTTTTGTTAATTTACTTTGTAAGTAGTTTGTATGTAATGATAGTGTTATTTGACTTTTTTTATGTGGTTATGCTAACTCACTGTATATGAGTGAAAAAAAAACCAAAGCTCTAATAAGAATATTTACTTCTGGACAAGTACATATTATTGTTCATCACTTTCATAGGTTTTCAATTTTTTTGGACCTGTAAGTCTTAAGAAAAATGGCAGGATCCAGGCTTTTTGTCAATAAAACAAGATATAATAGTTTAATGAGAAAAAGGTGGAAAAAAAAGTCAAAACTTGTGGTTGCTTTTGGATAGTTGACACAAGAACCGTACGTAGTAGCCTCTATATTTCAAAATCAAGACTTTGTATCATATATATATACACTGTTTTCAAACCCGGACCGGACCGGCGGTTGAACCGGAAAAAATCGGACCCGGTTCACTCAACGGTCCGGTTTGGACCACTAAACCACTTTTGCTCAAAAACCGCTCAAAATCGGTGACCCGGCGGTTGAACCGGTTGACCCAGTGAACCGGTAACCGGTTCACGGGTTTGACCGGTTCTCTCCTTAAAGATTAAAAAAATATATATATTACGGATTTTATTTTATTTTAGTAATTTAGTTGAGACTTTGTTTGGTATTTTACATATTTTTGCATTCATTTAATCAAACACTTGAACTTGTGGTTGAATTTCAGAATTTGAATGTATTTTAGAGATGTTTAGTTTTTTTTTTGTAGATAAATTGATTAATTTTACATATTTACTAAATATTATATACAATATATAATAATAATTAATATAATTAATTATTTATTATTTATTACATATTAATGACGTCACTGAGTCAATAACGGTCCGACCACTGGTTGGACCAGTGACCCATCCACCCAATAACTTTTTCGGTTCGATGACCGGTCCGGGTTTAAAAACCTTGTATATATATATACTAGCAACAGTACCGTTCCTCCGGCACTATAGACGTTTGAATTTATTCTAAATTTTGGACGACTCATATGATTTATTAAGTGAGCGAGAAATTCAAAATCATTTGTATTTGATTAGATAGATGGATGGTGGGATTTATCCCAAACTTTGGACGTCCTAGATGATTTATTGAGTGAGCGGAAAATTTAAAATCATTTGTATTTTATTAAATATAATTAGATATATAGAATATAGATATAGATAGATAGAATTAGATAGATTGTATTTTATTAGATAGATGAATGGTGAGATTTATCCCAAATTTTGGATGGCACAGATGATTTATTGAATAAGCGGGAAATTCAAAATCATTTGTATTTTATTAGATAGATATATATATATATATATATATATATATATATATATATATATATATATATATATATATATATATATATATATATATAGGGTCTCCATCCACAGCAACCGGTTGTTGGGGAGCAACCCCTTTTTGGCCAGCCGGTACAGCTTGTTACGGCTTATAAAAAAAAATTTTAAGGCCGGTACAAGCTGTTACGGCTGGCCAAAAATGGGTTGCTCCCAACAACCGGTTGCTGTGGATGGTTCTGGGCAGACTGTACATACATTGGTTGGTATAGGTATTAAAAATACACCCAAAACACTGTATTATGGAAAAATTTCAGTTCCATAAATTTTTTTTTTTTAGTTGTTTCAAAAAAAAAAAGCAAAAAAAAATACGGGGTCCGTATTTTAGGACCAGTCCGGGAGACCGGACTGGATCCTCATTCTCTATATATATATATATATATATGGGGAGGATCTCCAGCGGACCAATGAACGGACCAAGGCAAAAAAACACGCGGGTCGGGTTAAACCCGCGTGTTTTTGCGGGTTCAACCCGACTCGCGTGTGTTTTTTGCCTTGGTTCGTTCATTGGTCCGCTTTAGAACGGCTCCGTGTATATATATATATATATATATATATATATATATATATATACAACCAGGATCCTATCAGGGATCCCGGATTTTACTAAAAGACGGGCCTTTTTTTTTTGTTTTTTTTGCTTTTTTTTTTAAACAACTAAAAAAAATTTAATATTTTATGGAACTGAAATTTTTCCATAATATAATGTTTTGGGCGTGATTTGGATACATATACCAAAAAATGTATGTACAATCTGCACAGACTGTACAGACATGTTTTGTTATACGTATCCAAATCACACCCAAAACACTGTATTATGTAAAAATTCAAGTTCCATAATTTTTTTTTATTTTTTTTAGTTGTTTTAAAAAAAAAGCAAAAAAAAAAAGGTCCGAATTTTGTTAAAATGCGGGAGTCCGGATCTGATCCGGACTATATATATATGTGTGTGTAATTAACTGTCCAAAGTTTACGAATTCCTTAGTATTGTGATCTAGCCATGAATCATCTCAGTACTTTAAACAAGTCAAAAGAATTTAATTACCAACTGGGCAGGATAACTTTTTCAAGAAAAGAATTTTCATTCAAGCGATAATTATTTACAAATGTAACTCAAAATATTAATTTACCTTGATTTCAGAATACTCGATGTCACTTCCATGGTCGACAAGAATGAAAATTCTTCTTGGTGCCGCAAAAGGCCTTGCTTTCCTCCATGAAGCTGAAAAACCTGTTATATATCGCGATTTCAAAGCTTCCAACATTTTGCTGGATTCTGTAAGCTTCTTCCCCAATATGTCGAGCCAGCTTTTCTTCTTCACCTTGTTTTGATTTTCATTACTGAATTTTCTTTCATGTTATTTTTCAGGACTACACCGCTAAGCTCTCGGATTTTGGGCTTGCGAAGGATGGTCCAGAAGGAGATGAGACGCATGTTTCGACACGAGTTATGGGCACTCATGGCTATGCTGCCCCTGAATACATCATGACTGGTAATTAATTTCATCTTTTTCATTACGATTTTTACACTCTCTAATAGGCTAACGGTTTAAGCTTTTAGAGCAGTCGGTAACTTAACATGATATCTGTCAACCTAATTAATTAAGGAATTTATGCCAAGTTTGAATGATTTAGAATGCTACTGATTCTTGTGAATTTGAATTGTTTTTTTCAGGTCACTTGACAGCAGCAAGTGATGTTTATAGCTTTGGAGTGTTACTTTTGGAGCTAATAACAGGGCGAAGGTCAGTGGACAAGACCCGGCCTAGAAAAGAACAATGCTTAGTAGAATGGGCAAGATCATCCTTGAGAGAACCACGAAAACTAAGCCGGATAATGGACCCTAGGCTTGAAGGGCAATATTCAGAAATCGGGGCTCAAAAGGCGGCTGATTTGGCTTATCAATGCCTTAACCACAAACCAAAGTTCAGACCAACCATGAGTACAGTGGTCAAAACCTTAGAGCCATTGAAGGATTTTGATGTCACTGCAGTCTCTCCGTTTGTGTACACAGAAGCTCCATCACCATCTCAGTCAAGGTCAGGGCAGTGGAGTAAATCACCAAAATCTTCAGCTATTTTATGAGGAACTGATCTAATCCAAAATGTCAAGAATGGGTAGTTAAGAAGCCCATTGAACTTTAGAATAAAAAAGTATAGGCTGTAGTAGAAATGTATATCATGCCAGAGCTAGTCTTATGATCCATGATTTTCTTGGATTGTGTCAAGTGTAAGAAAATCCTGTGAGAACAGGTTGAATTTTATTTTTTTTAATTTATTCTTTGATTTTTGGATTTTGTCAAATGTTTATGAAAAGAAAAGACTTTTGAGTTACCAGTTTGAATAGATCAGTACTGCGATATAATTGATGACTTAGTGCTCGCTCCTTGTCAATCATTTTGAAAAAAAAAAAACAAAGAGAGTAAACCCTTTGTTTAATACTCCAAAATTAGGTTTGTTTTGAAGTAGGCTCATGTTTTTTTCAATGAAATCCCCTGTTTTTTTTGTTTGTTGTTCTACGTTTAATCGTATAATATTGGTTGTAAATATCCCGCGAAACATCAAGCAAATGTACGCTAGCTGCATTACCATCCTGCCCACACAGGACTAATTCATCTGCATATATAATTTTTCTCTGCTTTAATATCAAGAATGGTACACAATTGTTAGCTGGCATACATTACATAGATGTATATACAATTTTCATATTTTCATTGCCACCTTCTGCTTCTGCAACTCTAGTAAACAACTTGTTAATAGTACTTGTATAGTTGTATGCTACGAGTAACACGAAAGATAAAACCGCACCTTTCTGCAACACAAATATATTCAAAGGAATTGAGACATTTAGAAGCCAGTCGTGAGTGCGATAAATTGAAAGGCCTTGGCGCTAATAAGGTCCATAGGGAGCCCATGTTATGCTGCTGCCGGATTCAATTATCATAAAGTTAACTTGATGGTAAGTTGATCAATTGACCAATACAATGCTGACACATACAGATATCACTTTTCACTTGCGTGTCGACACTGTATTGGTCAATTGACCAAAGTCAACTTCATGTAATCACCCAGATGCTGCCAACTGCTGTAGCTGCTGGCTAGGAAGCCAATACATTGAAATAAGTCTTAAAAGTTGCTTTGTCAAGAGGCCACTATAACTGGGCATGAACCAAATTTGAAGCTGCAGTAAGTGTCCATATTTTGGTACAGTTTGTGAACTGCAGCACAATCTTTGTAAGCATGTTTAATTGGTTTGTTTTTTGCTACATCTATCTGAAAAATAACAAGAAGTTAGTACCAAACTAAGTAATTCCATTCGAGTCCTTTATGTGAACAGTAAATGAGTCACTGTTCAATGGTGATAAAACTAACAAAATAAATGAGAAAAATAATGGTTTCTTATAAATTAATTAGAAGATTAATATTGACTTTTTAAAAGTCAATTTAACATATTTTTAAATTTAAAATTGACATTATTCATTTATAATTATAACTAGTATTTTTTTAAAAAATAATTAATAATATTTATATTTATATTGGCATAAATTGCATGAAAATTATGAGTTTCAAAACATTTGAAAATAACTTTTAAAAAGTCAATATATTTTCCTTTGGATTGAAAAGAATAAATGTATCATTTGCACACTCTCCTTTGTTTCCATTTACATAAAAGAAAAGGAAAAAAGTGTCGACATTATGAGCATATATTAAGTCATAACATCCAATATATTATTTAGTCAAATTCTTAGTCCAATTTCTTTTTCTTTTTCTTTTATTTCTCCCCCCAAAACCTTTATATGTAGTTGCACAGTACTCCTCGAATATATGTAAACCCAAAGGGTGTCCCAAATTCGTGCCCTAGCATTTCCGGTCTGCTTCAAGTTCAGAACAATGGCTTCACTGGACACTGACGTGACTATGGTTCCTGCTGGCGAAGGATCGGGTGGCGCGGGACCTTCTTCTTCCACCGTTTCAACATCATCTTCCACTAGGAAAGCTAAGCGATTTGAGATCAAAAAGTGGAACGCTGTCGCTCTCTGGGCTTGGGGTATCATCAAAACCATAACTTTCAAATATATATGTATAGTTTATATATTTATGTGTTCATTTGTTACTTTTGATCGCGTAATGATTTGGTATGTGGATTGACTGGTCGATGCAGATATTGTGGTGGATAATTGTGCTATCTGCAGGAACCATATCATGGATCTCTGTGAGTTTCCACTTTTTCTGATTTGATATTGATAAACATTTCGTTTCTTTGATTAGTTCTTACTGAAGTTTTTGAATGTTTTGTTTTATAATTAATTTATGGTTTGATAGGTATCGAGTGTCAAGCTAACCAAGCTAGTGCTACAAGCGAGGAGTGCACTGTTGCTTGGGGTATGGATACCCTCTCAATAAACTTCAATTTACAATAGCTTGCTTGATTTTTATCAGTGTATTTTGTTTTGTTTATCTTTGATTGCTGATTAACTTAAATACTGATTGGATGTTTAATGAATTACAGTTGTCAATTTATGCTTATAATAAGAAGCTAGGATAACAATCTTTTTGGTAGTTACAGGTTTTGAGATTGGGAATAGGAATGGTGGTTTTTTGAATACTGATATCTCTGTTTGATCAACAATTTCTTTCTATCCTTTTTTTCCCTTCGCGATGCTTCATATGGCCCTATAAGTATTTTGATGTTTTATGTGGAACCCAAATGATTTCGTTACTTGTTCGGCAGAGGGATTTACAACTTGTTAGAGCCTAATTGCGTTGATACTGATTAGGGAGCCTGTAATTGGATAGAATAGATAATAAGTTGGTTTTTTAAGCTTATTATTGGACTAGGTGTTTCTAAGGCTTCATATAACTTTTTGACAAGTACTCTGCTGAATCTCATTAGATGTTAAATATATGACCAGAGTGGTCACATATTAACATTGATGTTGGAGTACATATGTTTATCAGATTATGGACTTATGTTTTTAGTACTAGTCTAAGGTGGTGTTTGATAAAATTGAATGTTAAGATCTGAACAGTTTAGATATATGAATAATATAGAGCATCTATCCAGAATTGTATCTGAATGAAAAAATGTTGTTTGATAATTAATTTTTTTTAAATGTCTGAATAACAGTATTTTGTTATTTTAACCCTTAAAACTTGTCATACAAACAGGACAAAAACTACACACAGGAAAAACAAACAAATCTACAAACAGGAAGAAGAAACCAAAACAAATCTGCAAACAGAAAAACAAAAACTACAAACAAAAATTAAAAAACAAACACTACATTAAAAACTACAAATCTACAAATAAGATAAAAGCCATTTTATCGTAGGGATGGATAAGACAGAGAGGACAAACAGGAAGAAGAAGACGAACAAGAAAAAGGAAAGAAGAAAATCTGCAGTCAAAGAAAATTGAAAACAAGAACTACAAATCTACAAGTTCACTAACAGACTTTAATCCATTCGCCCTTTTTTCCTCTCTTATATTCATATCTATACACTCATATATGTATAGATCTGCGCAATTCTGTCGAGATCTACGCAATCAAAAGCCATCCATGGATGATTTCGTAATGTTTGCCAGAGACTTGGGGTTTATCATCTACAGAGGGCTGTTTTGGAGAAAGAAAACATATGGCTGTTTCTAAAGCACAAATAAATTTACAGAGGAAGAAGAGGAGAAAGGGTTACAAAAAATTCAGGCATATGGAAATCGAAGAGAGAGAGGATACAAAAAGGAATTTTGTAATATTAAAGAGGTTATTTTTGTCCAAAATTAGCTAATTTCGTTCAGACATACCTCTGGATGGTTTAGAATTAATTTTGTGTCTAACCGATTAAGAGGTGTTAAGAGGCAAAAAAATTTTACCAAACAAGTTTTGCCTCTGAACGAAACAGAGGTATGCCTATTAAGAGGTAATCAAACGCAGCCTAAGACCTTGCTATGATATTCTAGTGTTTTCATTATCTTTTACTCGTGCCTAATCCTTCTATTAATAGTCTGTAGCTATCAAAGATAAAGTGGGGTTAACCCATGGTGTTGTTATACCATGTTCATTAAGATAATACAAATATTGCACTTGCAGATATCTTTTATTGCATCTTTTAGCTTTTCCCTTGAATGAAGTTTTTCTGTAAAGGGAATGAACCTGTAGATGGCACCAAGTATAATATATCGATTCATAAAAATGATTTCAATGGAACATGAGTTTAAACTTTCTCACGATTCTCAAACTTCAAGTTTTACTAGAGTGATGAGTAATGAGCTACTGGCTGAGATTGTTTCAGTGACATTGATAGATTGAGAAATCATATGGTGAAGTGTCTTAATATTGCTTTTATAGTGTAGTTTTCCCTTGATTTTCCTTTCCTGGAACTCCCACCAATGATTAGTTGTAGGAACTTAGTGTTCTGTAAAATGAACTTACAATTGCCATGCTCCTATTATTGATTTTGTAGTGTTATTAGAGTAGCTATAGGCCTGTAGCTTATTCATCTAACAATATAACACGTCTATTGCAATCTAAGGTGTTACTTTCTTTCTTTTTTGATAAGTTAATGTGTTGCTATTTTCTAGGATGTATTTAAAGTTTGTGCATAGTTCTTAGGCTTGATAATAATTTTGGTTCTAGAAGAATGTCAGCTTCAAGCTGTGAATTAGTGTTCATGTCATGGTAGTGCAGCCTTTTCGATAGATTGTATTTTTGCTAAATAAACTTTCATCTGTTGTTGGTCAGAAAGTACAAGAATAAGTGAGATGGCTTCAGTTATTACATCACACTTGAATGTGCAATGAAATTGAATGGGTGAATGCTATTAAATTCGCCTCTCGTCCAACTTGTCATTTACAATAAGTTTATATATTTTTTCTGAACTAACTAACTTGTAATTATTTACCAAATTAGAAACACAAGCTGACCAACCCTCGTGGCATAAATAATAATTTATTATATTAATAATTAAAAAAAATTGTGATTTCGAGAACGTAATTGTAGTTATTAAATAGTTATATATTTATTCAAATGACTAATGATTGAATTATATATAGTAGGTTCTTTCAATCAATTTTTAAGCTAAATATTTGAATGGATTATTGTAGATTTATTTAGTTCTGATTATGAGAAATTAATTATTTTAATTTTATTTAAGTTTGTAATGGAACTCTATATTAGCGTTTGTATTGACAAAATTTGCTTGAAATTCTATTCTGAACAGAATAATGAAACTCAAGTTTTAATAAGTTTTAATTTAATTATGACAATTAGTTAGGAATGAATCCACTATAATTTTTCAACTAATATTACAGTTATTATGTTTCAAATTTACATATATTATTAATAGAATAAATCATGAGATTTAATAAAATTTCAAGTTTTAATGAATTAAATTAGTTAGGATATTAATTTAATAATAAAGTTCACGACTAATATTAATATAATTAAATTGCGTGATATGTTAAGAGATTTTTTCAACATCTTAATATTTTAATAAAATTGTAGCAATAAAATTATCCTATACAAATTTATTAAGATATATAAACTAAATAAAACTATTAACAAAAACACATATAGTAATTATTGATGGATAACATGTAGTAATTATTCAAATTTGTAGATTATTTATACTAATTTGAACAGAAAAGAAAATATCTTTTTTCTATTATTCTTAGAGATAGGAATACTTTTAAGTTTGGATAGTATTTAATTAATACAAATTTGGACAATACTTGTGCTAATATGAATTAGTAAAGCTGAACCAAAAATTGGTGAAACCAAACCAAACCAAACCAAACCAAGTTTGTGCTTTTAATTATATAGTTGATTTGTCAGGGTTGCATGTTAATAAGTTAAAGAAAAACCTTGTTCAAACTTACCTTAGGGGTCAAGTGGTTGACATAGTTGTCTACTTTGATTTTTTGTGTTCAACTCTGATGCATGGTGAAACAGCCAATTTGTTGATGGCACATAATGGGATTCTCATGCAGTCATGCCATCAGCAGTTGGTTATAGCTGAAAACAACTATACACCCGAGGATCAGCTGAACTTTTGCTTAAACAGTGCTCTGCATGTTACGTTATTACTGAGATTTTGAACACATGAGAACTGTAATTTTACCACCTTCATTTTGGTAGTTCTCAATATTATGTAACTCTGGAAGCAGATGCTCCGATGGAGGATTACGTGTTTGTTTCTTCATTTGATTTTGAAAAAGGCCTAATTTTTATGTTCCAATACTGATTAATGGTGCTGATTTTAATTAACTGCCATATCTTATTTTTATCATTGTCTGATGAAAGAAGTTAATTTCAGGGGTCTGCAACCATGCCTTCCACTTCCACTGCATCAGCAGATGGCTGAAGACTCGTCAAGTTTGTCCATTGGGTATGTTCTCTATCAATTTCTCTCTTTTCTCCTCTGTTATTTAATTTTTGGGCATCTAAAATAGTGTAAAGTTGGATGTAAGATGGAAGTGGGGTTTGGACCCATGTCATTGCATGGGAAGATGGAAGGTTTGTCATATGTGCTCATGTGCAAGCATGTCTTCCTTCTTTTAGTGCCCATATATTTCATATCTATTCCATTTTGTGATGATGTGTTTTTGCTCATTCTCTTAAATCTGTGTTGTTGCAGATAACAGTGAGTGGGAATTTCAGAAATATGGTCACTAGTACCTTTCTGCTGCTAAACCGTTTACTCTAGCGACTATATGTGGGAGATTTGAAGTATTGTTTTATTTACCGTCTTTTAGTTGTCAATATTGAAAACTTTTGTTCAAAAAGCTATCAACAAATATGATGTGTAATGCAGCCGGTATTTAGAACTAGATGATATGCACTGTGTTGAATGATGTTATGAAGTCGATTTGATCTCTCTTAAAACCATTTCTCCCCCCTCTCCATGCGAATCGTAGTGTAGAATCTTCAGAAAACGTTTTTGCATGGATTAGAGGCATATTTTAGAATACCAAGGATGAGGCCTAATGTCATCTTGCAGTATCTAAACAGATGCAATACCCGTCATCTAATTGATTGATTAGGTTCAATGTATTAATCATTTTCTTTTGTTTCTGGCTGGGAAATCAATAGGTTAACAATATTTTGTTTATGCCCCTTGTGCAGTTTTTAGTTGAACATGTTCAATTTCACTTTGTAATGGATCAAATCTGATTGAAACTTGAACTCCCAATGCTGTGCATGTAGCTTCCTCTATTATTCCCCCTCTCGAGAAAAAAATGTAGCTTCATCATTTGTCTGCTTTTTAGCGAGAAAACAATGGTTCTTTCAAGTTGAAGCTTCCTGTATATTATGGTTTTTGAAACAGTTCAATATCTTTTCCGCTGCAATTTGGTCTAATAGTTTAAACTTCATCCAACAGTCCAATTCCAAATGAGAGTTTACTGTTAATAATTTTATTTTATGTATGGGCAAATTCCATTATAACATCCTAAATTGACATAACAATATTGGTATTTGGTTTAAACGCAAGTTTAAACACCTTTAACTAGGGACAAAATTGAACGATTATGTCGGTCGGAGTCCTTTTAGGGTGACATTTTTAGTGACATTTTATGACCTTTTTTTTGTAGTATCTTCTAAAAAATGTATAGTATCTATTCCAACTGAAATTTTTATAAAAACAGTGTTTTAAGTGTAATTTAGATACATACAAGAAACAAGATATGTACAGTCTCTACAATCATGTTTCTTGTATGTATCCAAATTA
The DNA here is from genome assembly GCA_020205505.1 of Panax japonicus. Lineage (NCBI taxonomy): Eukaryota > Viridiplantae > Streptophyta > Magnoliopsida > Apiales > Araliaceae > Panax > Panax japonicus. The sequence goes on along the minus strand of CM035108.1, from coordinate 60,535,058 downwards.
CACTTAAAACACTGTTTTCTGTAAAAATTCAAGTTGGAATAAATCCTATATATTTTTTGGGAGGTACTACAAAAAAAAAACCAAAAAAAAGGGTCACTAGAATGTTACTATAAAAATGTCCCCCTAGACTTATTGTGTCGGGAGTGGTTATCATGAAATAAATTTTATGGTAAGATCATTTCATGCACAATACAATGCTGATACGCTGGCGAAGATATTACCCTCTTGTCTGTATATCAGCAATGTATTAAGCATAAAGTAAACTTACTTCGTGCTAACCCAAATCCGATTATGTCAACAATAAGTCTAGGGGGACATTTTTCTAGTGACTTTTTTTTTTTGTTTTTTTTTGTAGTATCTTCTAAAAAATGTATAGTATTTATTTCAACTGAAATTTTTATAAAAAATAGTGTTTTAAGTATAATTTAGATACATAGAAGAAACATGGTATGTACAGTCTATACAACCCTATTTTTTGTATGTATCCAAATTACACCTAAAATACTGTTTTCTGTAAAAATTTCAGTTGGAATAAATACTATATTTTTTTGGAAGGTACTGCAAAAAAAATAAAAAAATAATAAAAAAATCACTAGAATGTCACTAAAAAAATATCCCCCTAGAAGTAAGAGTGAGTAAAAAACGGATAAAACCAAATTACCGAACCGAACCGAATCATTTTAACCGAATTATTTCGATTTTTTTTTTTGGAATTTCGGTTATATCCAAATTATTATTCAGTATTCAGTTTCGGCTCCGATTTTCAAAAAATAGATTATTCGGATACCCGAATAACCGAATTTTAATATTTTAAAAAAATAATTATTAATTATATTTTCTATTAACTTGTGATAACTTCTATTCGACTATCAGAGACTCAGTATTCCCTCCCCCATTTTGTTTTCTGTGTTTTCCCCCAATCCCATTTTGCCCTAACCCTTACCTAGTTGCCAGTTGCCAGTCGCCAGTCGCCCAAATCTGAGATCTCAAAGACTTTCATTCTCGATTCCTCACTCAATCACTCTCGATCGACTCTCGTCTGAGTCGTCTCGACCCTCTCGTCTCGACGGACCCTCACTGACTGTCGTCTCTGCCTCACTAACTGTCGTCTTGACCTTCTCGTCGTCGCCGACTCGTCGTCTCACTGAGTCGCTGCCTTTCAAGTAAGCATTAATTATTTTGGTGGTGCTATTTTCCTTCTATGATTTTTGTCTGCACGTTTGTTGCTTGTTGCTTCAAATCTAGCATGTTGGCTTGTTGCTGCGGTGCTGCCTGTTGAGTGTTGAGTTCATTTGCTGCTGAGTGCTGTAATTTGTAACAGTTAATTTAAACTTTATGCTGGACAGTTAATTTGTAACAGTTAATTTGCTGCTGTAACTTTTAAGCCTATAACAGTTAATTTGCTGCTGAGTCACTGAGTGTTGTATTTGTTGGCTTGTTGCTGTAACAGTTAAACTTTATGTTGGATACTTGGATGTTGGATGTTGGACTTGGATGTTCTGTAATCAGTTGCTTTATTCTTAATTTTAATTTTGTGCACATGTTCGGTTATTATCCGAATTATCGAATTGTACATTCGGTAATTCGGTTAGTTTTAAATTTTAATTTTTAATTCGGATAGTGAAATTAGCGTCAGTTCGATTTTCGGTTATAATTGAATAGTCATTTTGGTTCGGTTATAACCGAATGCTCACCACTACCTAGAAGTACTCTTATGCAGGGGCGAAGCTATGGTAAATTTGTGGGGTCAATTGACCCCACTCAATTTTTAAAAGCACTTACAAAATTTTTTTTACTCCACTCAATTTTTGACCTCCACTCAATTTTTGACCCTACTCCGATTTTTTTTTTAATTAGAGGTACCCAAGCGGCCAAGCCACAAAATAGAGAGAGATGGGACAAAGCCAAATCGCCAAAGGCAAAAGCCAAACCGTGAACCATCAAAGCCTTTTGCAAGTGGTCGAAGTGGGTACTGGCGACTGGCGAGCCGCGAGCGTGGAGAATGGAGTGCGACTCTATTCTATTGTGACTCTCTTTCGGCTTTGTGCCCTTGCAGGTAACATAAATTACTCTCTCTTCAATTTCTCCAACCTCAGTTTTATTTTTAAAAATCAATTGTGATTTTCCCCTTTTGTTAGTATTATTAAATTAGATATTTGGATGTATTCGTCTAATCTGAAAGTATAAAGTATTAAAAAAATTGGCTCGGGGGCGCTGCCCCGAACCCTCGACAATTTTTTTATAATTTATTAATAATTTTGACCCCACTACTATACGTTGCTGGCTTCGTCAGTGCTCTTATGTCAATTAAAAAAGCTACATTCTCATTTTTATTGTCACTGTGGTCAGTTAAAGTTTTTTTTAGGTATGTATGCATGAAAAGATAGTATGTCACATCATAAACTTATTATTTTCGAGACAGAAGAACAGTGAGATGAAAATAAAAAGAAAAGAAAATATAGACGTCGCCTGAGAGATTCGAACTCTCGCGGGGAAACCCCATGTACTTAGCAGGCACACGCCTTAACCACTCGGCCAAAGCGACGATTTGTTTAGTAACTTAGCAAGGCATTTTTTTGTCTTTGGTTCTCTGTATATTGTTGTAATAGATCTATGGTTGCTGCTTGGTTCGGCTATTTTCCAACTTTGGGATTTTTTGTTTATAATATATTACCTCCAATCCATAATAATACTCGTTTTAGCTCCATGAACATAAATGAAAAAAATTATCTAATACTATCATTTAATAATTAAAATTTGTGTGAAATTTTATCGCCTATCCCTTTACGAAAGTTGAAAAGTATTAATATAAGAGAAAAAAAAATATTTTAAGGTAATGAGAGAAGTTAGTGGTGATATAAAAAAGTAAATAATTGATTTTTTTTTTAAATTATAAATAATAAATAAATTAAAATATATTTTTTTTATCTAAAAAATTTATTATTATGAAATAGAGGAAGTATAAGTTATCAACATAGCCACATAAAAGTGAGACACCCAACAAAAAAAAGGAACTTTCACCAAACTTAGGATCTGACATATATATGCACTTGATGAAAACTCCATGGTATTCTAAAGTTTTTTTGTGCCAAAAGAACTCCATAGCTGATTGGCTATGTTATTGTTTCACCTAATAATGCATGCAACTATGCAAGTAATATATATATATATATATATATACAGAATTGATCAGGTCCGGACTCTCGGACCTGATCAAATTCGGACCCTTAATTTTTTTTTTTTTTTTTTTTGTAGAACTAAAAAAAAAATTATGGAACTGAAATTTTTCCATAATACAGTGTTTTGGGCGTGTTTTTAATACCTACACCAACCAATGTATGTACAGTCTGCCCAGACTGTACAGACATATTTCGTTATAGGCATCCAAATCACGCCCAAAACACTGTATTATGGAAAAATTTCAATTCCATAATTTATTTATTTTTTTAGTTGTTTCAAAAAAAAAAGCAAAAAAAAAAAAAGGTCCGTATTTTAGTAGAGTCCGGGATCCCGGACTGGATCCGGACTCTATATATATATATATATATATATATATATATATATATATATATATATATACACGGAAAGGATCAAGAGCATAATTCTTAAATAGTATAATGGTTTAAATAGTATAATTTTATCAAAACGACGTAGTTTTGATAAGACGCGGTGATATTTTTATAAATACGCGGTGACATGGTATTTACAAAAATGTCACCGTGTCCCTCCAAAACTATATCGTTTTGATAAAATTATGTTATTTAAGTCATTATGCTATTTAAGAATTATACTCTTGATCCTTTCTGTATATATATATATATATAGAGTCCGGATCCAGTCCGGGATCCCGGACTCTATTAAAATTCGGATTTTTTTTTTGCTTTTTTTTGAAACAACTAAAAAAAATTATGGAATTGAAATTTTTATATAATATAGTATTTTTGGCGTGATTTGGATGCCTATACCAAAACATTTATGTACAGTCTGGGCAGACTATACATACATTGGTTGGTGTATGTATTAAAAACACACCCAAAATACTGTAGTATAGAAAAATTTTAGTTCTATAAATTTTTTTTAGTTGTTCTACAAAAAAAAATAGGGTTCGGATTTTGATCAGGTTCGGGAGTATGGACCTGATCAGTTTCATATATATATATATTTATATATATATATATATATATATGGGTATCCATCCACAGCAACCGATTGTTGGGAGCAATCCTTTTTAGCCCAACTGCTACAACCTGTAGCGGCTTATAAAAAAAATTGTCTAAGGCCGGTACAGGTTGTAGCGGCTGGGCCAAAAAGGGTTGCTCCCCAACAACCGATTGTTGTGGATGGAATCCCTATATATATATATATATATATATATATATATATATATATATAGCAAGAATCAAGAGCATTCTCTTAAATAGTATTTTTTTTAAAATAGCATTGTGTTATTAAAACTATATTATTTTGGAGTCTTTTAAAAGAGAGTGGTCCCACTTATATTCCTTTTATTTATAAAAATACCACTCACGACCCCACTTATTTTTTTTAAAAAACTCCAAAACGACTTAGTTTTAATAAAAGAGTGCTATTTAAGGAGGAATGCTCCTGATACTTGTTCTCTCTATATATATATTCAATCAATTATAGTAATATAATTTAGCAAAAAAAGGAAAAAAAATATAGTAATATATGTGTATCATCAATATTCTAATCCTATAGTTGCTTCTGCCTAGATTGGTAATTAAGACGACAACAATATCTTTATTTTCCCTTAAAAATTAAATGATATATGTCTCTTTAAAACTCAACCATGTTTTAAAATATATGCATTATGTATGGATAGTGAAAGTAAGTTGTAATGGATTGTTTAATAATTAATTTATTTTGTACCATTTATTTTTTTTTAAATAAACAAACGATACCAATAAGTTAACTATTTAACATTTCATAACTAATTGTAATTATGAACCACCCACTTATATCCAACTTCCACATTCTACCCAACTTTTAAAAATCCACATTCTAGATTTGTAATTTTGAAAGAAGAGGTACAGGGAACTACTTTCTGATTCCTTAGGCGCCTAATTAATTAAACTTAATTTTAGGTGAAAATAAAATACAATATTTGGATCTCTTTATTACGGTCCGGATCAAGTGCATACTCCTTATCTTACTTACCCGTGTTCACCCCCCTTTAGGCGACGGTTTCGATCATACAACCGTCGTCTATACTTTTAGCGACGCTATATGTTGTTCGTCGCTAAAAGTATAGACGACGGTTGTATGACCAAAATCGTCGCTTAAAGGAGAGTAAACACGGGTGAGTAAGATAAAGGGTATGCACTTGATCCTTGCTACTCTTTATTATTATTTTTATCAGATATATTTATATACGTTAAAATTTTATGTCGATATAAATTTATTGTCATATATAACACTCGGTTAAAATTAATAGTGGTTAGCATGAAACGAACTTCATAATAAGTTCACTTTATGATTAATACAGTGTTAACACGCGAACAAATAAATCACCCCGCATATATATTAATAATGTATTGAACATAAAATAAATTTACTTTCATGCTAGCCGAATCCCTCAAAACTCTACTCGTTCGTCTTTTTCAAGTTTCAACTATTATCCTCCCCCACCGGTCAAATGAAAGTTTCTTTGATTTAATACTTTAATTTTCTTTTATAATTAAACCATGAGAAGAAAAGAGCAAGAGAACTCCCGGCATATTAATTTTTGAAAAAATAAATTATTTTATAAATATATCTCTAATTTTAAATATAAAAATAATAATATAAAATAACATAATATTTTTAATTCATCATCCTAATTTTATCATTGTATTATTATTAAAGGAAAAAATTATTATTAAATAAACATTAAAATAAATATGATTATATATTTATAAACGAAACTCTTTCTGGCTTGACTGGTGCCGCTAGCTAAGGCCATCCCCATTTAATTTCATGTGATGTGCCCCCATCGGCCTATCCTACTGAACAGTATTTGTGCAGACATTTGACTGCACCAGGAGTCTACTTATCAGAAAATATACATCCCACTGATAAAAATCAGTTATATTTTTTATTTATTTCAGATTTAATATATGGACAAATTATCCTAAATTACTAAATATTTTTAAGAGCCTATTTTATAATATTTCAATTTCTCATCAAATCATACATTTGATGAGTTTGTAATGTATTTAATTTATTTTAAAATATTTAATAATAAAAATACATATTAAAATGAGACTCAATATTATATATAAATATTTTTTAATCACGTGACGCTGTCATTTAGTCAATTTTTTGACGTGAAATTATCAATTAATTAGAAAAAAATTAAAATTTTAAAATCCTAATTAAAAAATTAAAAAAAAATCACCAAAATAAAAAAATTAATTTATTAATTGAAAAAATTATCTCTAAAATAAAAAAATATTAAAAGTACAGAGTATTAGCCATAAAAAATATAGTTGTGGCTCGCTAAGTGTGAGTTTGTTTATAATTAGAACGGGAGTCTTTAATAATGTAAAAATAGAAGTGAGAAATTAACATAAACAACTTAAAAATGGCACACACGTAATAAAAACAATATACAGACCTCTTTCAAAAGTATGACATGTTTATATACCCGACACTGGTCCATCGTCCCTTCTATCCTCTCTGACAGTCACTGCAACATCGACTGTCTTCTTCCTCCCTATTTTCTTCACTTCAACCCAAATTCATATATACAGTATATACACATATATAAATTTAATTTCTCATTTCTATCAGTAACCCTTCAATCTCCATTCGGAAAATGGGGTCTGTGAGTTGGTTCTGTTTAATTGCTCTTCTTCTTCAATCCATTATTACTAATGTTACTGCCAAACAGACTTACATAGTCCACATAAAGCACCACCAGAAGCCTGAATCTTATGCCACCCATCACGACTGGTAATCTTATGCCACCCATCACGACTGGTACTCCGCCAACCTCCAATCTCTCTCCTCCTCCGCCACCACCGACTCCATCCTCTACACTTACACCACCGCCTACCACGGCTTCGCCGCCGCTCTCACCCCTGATGAAGTTGAATCCCTCCGCCAATCTGACTCCGTCATTAGCGTCTATGAAGAATCCGTTTACACCCTCCACACTACTCGAACACCCGAATTCCTTGGCCTGCAGAGAGAAGTCGGTTTGTGGGCAGTGGCGGAACCACAAGGGGCAAAATACATCAATAAAAAAAATTTATTTATTAACGCTTGAAGAGCTTCTTTCGGTTGTACGAGTGAGAGCAGACAACTGTATCCTGCGAGTTTGCATAGTTTGAAAACGTCTCAAAATTTGTTCGTTTTCAATTGTTGAAAAAATATCCTTCTCAATATAAACTACTAGACTGTCATTCATCCACTCATCACCCATTTTGTTACGCAAGTCAGTCTTGACAATTTTCATCGCAGAGAATACTCTTTCAACAGTAGCAGTTGCAACTGGTAAAACCAAAGCCAACTCGATCAATCGATATACCAATGTAAAAGTCATGTCTTCTTGTTTCAATCAGCTTCTTAGCAAGACTTCCCAAACCCAAATTTTCGATCCCAAAAAATTGATTATCGCATCGCATATCATAAATGTAATTTTCAAGTTGATCCTCAAGTATCATGCGATCAGTCAATGAAAAGTCTTCTGGATAAAGCTCAGCAAGACGGAGTAATTTATTTTTGTCAAATTGAGAGAACGAATCCCTTGGATCAAGGCATGATATGCATAAAAGTAACTCTGTGCTTGCTTCTGAAAAACGATTGTTCATCTCTTGAACAATTGAATCAACAACCTACATTGTAATAATGAAAAATTAAAAAAAGATAAATTTTTAGATAGAAATAATGAAAAAAGATTTATAGAGATTATACCTGACAAAAAATCTCAACACGATAATGATGAAAATTAGTAATAATTTATCCATTGCGCCTGCTACGACCGCGGGATCTCATGTTTTCTTCCATATTAATTATTGGGATCGCGTTCTTCTCACAAAATATATTGACTTCCTTCAAAAATTTCTCCCATTATGTCTCCCTAAATTCTTGTAGTCGAGCTTTCATTACCCCAATCAATCTCACAGCATGCACAATGTTTTGATCTTTTTGTTGCAAAGCAAGTGACAAATCATTTGTGATTCCCAATATATATTTCATCAAATGCATCACAAATACAAATTCATAATTCTCCATCTTATCAATCAAACTCATGGCTATACCGCTGTTATCATCAGAAGCACCATCATCATGCACATTTTCAAGCACTTGTAATACGGAAGTCCACATAGACATAAGACGGATTATTGTTATGTAATGTGACCCCCAACGAGTATCACCTGGCCTTCTTAAACTGATTTCTTGATTTTTTTTCCCTTACCACTAACTAGAGGTGCACAACAGGCTTGTCTGGCCTGGTCCGGCCTGGGCCTGCCAGGCTTTAGCCGTTGACCAGGCCAGGCCAGGCCTTGACTTTGGGCCTTAAGGCCAGGCCAGGCCAGATCTATCTCACAAAATTCTGATCTGTTTATGTCTGTAGGCCAGGCCAGGCCAGGCCAGGCTTGGGGCGTGCAGACTGATTCTTCTCTCTTTATTTTTAATGTCCGGATGGCCTGGGGGGTGGGGGTGGGGCTTGGGCCACTTGGCAGTTAGCAACTTAGCACTTAGCATTTTCACTTAGCTTTTTTTTTTCTTTTGGTCCAAATGTCCAATCAAATCATCATCCATCATTCCATCAAATCAAATCTCATCCAAATTTTAATTTTCAAGCCTCAAGTTCGGTTTTAGATAATATTTATATACTTCACTTTTCATCATTTCATGCTAAGATTACTAATATATTACATTGTTACTTAATAAACAAACTAACTATTAATATTAAATTTAAATTAACTAACTTAGTAACTTATGAATATTAAATAAACTAAGTAGTACATTAATATTATAATTTAAGCAACTAATTTATTAATATTAAATAAATTATTAATATATTAATTAAATGTAATTACTATTTACAATAAATCAATAATGAATAATTAAATTTTAAACTTGATTGATTTATTAATTAAAAATAATGTATTACAAACTTACAACTAACAAATTACAACAATGAATAAGTAATAATTTATTGAATCACTAATTTGATAAATAATTATAAGTTTGTAACTTTAAAGTATAACTTAAACAATAATAAAAAATGAATCGGTTACAAATATTTGTCTTCAAAATTTTTAAAAATGTCTTCAAATCTTCAAAAATTATTTGTCTTTCAATCTTCATGGATGTACATTTTCGGCAGTTCCTGCTGCGACTTCGAGATCTTCCGAGCTATCTTGATCGTCTATTACGTCTTGTATTCTTCTTTGTGCGGCAAGATAATCTCTATAGCAAATACATATCTCCAACGAATCTGGACTAAGTCTACTTCTTTTTTCATCAAGTACCCTTCCAGATAAAGAAAAACAAGATTCCGAAGCTACGGTACTAGCTTGGATAGTTAGTAAATCACGGGCCATGGCGGCCAAAGTAGGATATTGTCGGTTATGATTTTTCCAAAATGCAAGTATATCAAAATTTTCAAATTCTTGATCGGTCATAAAGCTTCTAAAATCAGTACTACAATATAAACCAAGTTCGTTTAAACTGCTTGTGTGTGATGAAGTTTTTGGTTTTTTTGATAATGATTTTAATAATGATGAAAACTTAGAAGATGAAGGGGCAGGAGGTGGTGCACGTGTAGATGTAGCATATATAGACTCATATTGTCTATAAAATTCAGCAAATGTATTATTAAAATTTAGTTTAATATAATCATATTTTCAGTACCTATATTTTCTACTATATCTTCTAAAACACTTTCCACACCTTCTAATTTTATTACGGGGTTTAACGCTGCTGCACAAGTAATAACAGTAGGCATGTATTCAAAATATTTTTTAAATTTTTCTTCCATACTAAAAATAAGGTTACTCCAAAAAGGATCATATTTATATTGTTGAAACATATTTGTTATTTCCAAACATGCAAATAGAACATGATGAATTGTAGGATAATAAACACCACTTAATATTTTTGTGTGTTTTTTAAAAACTTTAAGAATATTTAAAAGTTGACATAATAAATCCCAGTCTTGATTTGTTATTTCATGATCAGTTTGTGTGTTATAAAATTCCATAAGTATATTTTGACGTTTATAAACATCTTTAAATAAATCATATGTACTATTCCATCTAGTGTTATTATCAAATTTTACTCTTTTAAATTTTTCACCTCTTGTATGACAAAAAGTTCTAAAATCTTGCATTCTTCTATTAGAACCATATATATAACCAATCATAAAACGAATTTTATTTATTGTCGTTTGCAAGTAAGTGAATCCGGATTGTACAATCAAATTTATTATATGACATACACATCTAACATGAAAAAATACACCATTTACTACAGGTTTTAAATCATTTTTTAACATATTAATAGAACTAGTATTATTTGTTGCATTATCTAAACTAATACTCATTATTTTATCTTTAATTTTGAAAGTACGGATTATGGACATAATTTGAGCATATATTGATTGACCATTATGTGGTAATTCAAAATATTCAAATCCTATAATTCTTTTTTGCATAAACATATCAGAATCTATCCAATGAGCTGTAATACAAATATAGCTAATTCCAGGTTGATGATTAGCGGACCAAGTATCACTAGTTAAACAAATTTTTCCATCAAAATTATCAAAATATTCAATTAATTCATTTTTAGCTTTATTATATAATTTAATTGCATCACGTTTAGTAGTCATTCTACTTACTTGTTTATATTTCGGTTGCAATGCGCCTTGAATGTAGTCGGTACAACGCGCATCGTCAAAAAAATTGAATGGAAGCTCCTTCTCGATCACTAACTTAGCTTGCCACTCCTTTTGTAATATTTGATCGTAACTCCAATTATGACCAGAACGATCAATTTGTGATTGAGAGCTTTCATCGGTTATTTTATGCTTCTTCAAACACGACTCGTAGTGACGAAGTAATGTATTATTTCCTTTAACCCCAAATAAGTTGTTACATATTTTGCATTGAGCTTTTTTAACACCTTCCGCAATCCACACTTCGATGAAATGATCCCAAATAGCCGCTTTACGTTTATTTTGCTCGCCGGTAGGACGTGGAAATATTGTACTCGAATCCGGAACGACACTTTCAGACATAATGATATTTGGATCATTTTGACTAAATGATGAGACTGGTGGAATGTTGGAAGAATCCATTGTATTAAAGAATAAAGAGAGAAAGATGTGAGGAGTTGTAAATTTTATAGAGTAAATTATGGGATTTTTATAGCGAAATAAATAGCCGTTAGAAAAATTATAGCTGTTACGAAATGGCATAAGAAAGTTTATTTAATTTTTGAAATATGAATTCTAATGAAATTTTGATAGATATATATGATGGATGGATAGATGGATATTGGATAAGAAGGTGTGTCAGCTTTTTTTTTTTCAATTCGTTGGTCATTGTCTTATTACCAAGTAGAGTAGCTAGTGCAGTAGTGCTACAAAAACACAATAATATGTCATTCATGTAGCAGATTAGCTACTGACTACTGTTAATATATGTACTATTAACAGTTAATATATTAATATGTACTGTGTACATATGTATATTAATTTACCGTTAATATATATGTATGTTAATATATATTAATATGTTAATCACCATGCATTCTTTATGGAAGGCCAACATTCTTCCTTCTCGAACTCGCACCACAATAATAAAAAAAATGAAAAAGAAAACATATATTACTCATTAGTCATTACATACGAAAGTCAAATTATCATCATTTATAAATGAGAAAAAACGTGTCCCATTATAATTATAATAATAAATGACAACTTAATTATATATTAAACTAAATTAATATGTTAACATACATATTAATTTATATTAATATGGTAATATATATGTATGTTAATATATATTAATATGTTAATATATAATATGTATGTTAATATATATTAATATATATGTATATATGTTAATATTTTTTAGTAGTATACTAGTGTTACTGTTACTGTTAATATATGTATATTGTTAATGTTAAATTGTTAATATATGTACGAAAATGTCATTAAGTTTTTTTTAGTTACTATATATATATATATATATATATATATATATATATATATATATATATATATATATATATATATATATATATGACTTTTTTGTTGATGGATGTGAAGCCTAAGTGAGTAGCATAGAAATTAATGCTTGGTAGGTCTTGCTTTCTTGCATGTGCATTGGGAGTAGTCCTTCCTTTGGCTGCTTTACCTACAGAAACAAAGTTTGACAGTGAGAGTTCAATCAATCAATCACTGTTTTGACTGGTTGCATATTTTAACTGATGAGTGTCTCCCTTTTTTTTAACCGTTACATTCAATTATTCAAGGCTGTTAGGTTATAGGAGTATTATTCACTAGTACTAGTGTACTACTAAACAGTAAACATTAAGGCTGCTGCAGTTAGTGTTTGGGCTGGCTGGTTGCATTCACGGTCCGTTAGACACTTACACATTAAGGCTGCTGCGGTTAGTGTTGGGTTGGCCCGCCTAGCATTTTTTGTTGAGTTTGATAACTAAGAAGCCAGGCCAGACATGTTATGCCAAACCAGGCCAGGCCCAGGCCAAACTCAAACCACAGGCCAGTCCAGGCCGGACTTTTAGCCAGGCCGGTCCAGGCCAGATTTTTGTACTGAAATGGCAGCCTTTTTAAGCCTTTCAGACCGGGCCAGGCCGAACCAGGCCTTGACCAGGTCAGGTTTTGACCAGGTCGGGCCCAGGCCGGATCAAGGCCAGGCCGCGGGCCTCGGGCCTTTTGTGCATCTCTGCCACTAACTATCTCTCCCTTTTCCAAACACTCCACGATCCTATCATGTTCAAGCTGTCTAAGTTTATCTTTCCTTTTACATGATGCTCCAGCCACATTCACAATCATAGTAACATATTGAAAAAAATCACTCACAATACGGCTGCTCTTGGCAACAGCAACAACAACTAATTGGAGTTGGTGAGAAAAACAATGATATACCTTGCATTTGGATTTTCTTTTAAAATAAGAGCCTTCAATCCATTGAACTCGCCTCGCATATTTGAAGCCACATCATATCCTTGACCTCTCAACCTCGATAATGATAATTTATGCTTTGCAAATAATTCATCAATAGCATTGATGATGGCAAGTGTAGTTTCCACGGCACAAGCACTTGTTAGTTCTTTTTGAATTATTGGAGAAGTCATTTGATTGTTTCTAGGAGCATTCTCATTAACTACCTTGCCTACCTCTTCATTTCGAAGGCTGTACCACTCAAAAAACTCAAGAAAATATTCATTATTTGATGAAGTCGATGACTCATCATGGCCACGAAAAGGCAAACCTTGCTTCAAAAGAAGGCGTGTGACATCCAAAGCCGCCGTTAAACGTGTGCGATAACAATGCGCAATATGATTGTCAGCAATATTTAAGCATATTAACAATGCGCCTTGAGTCAAATGGATCAAATTAACAAAATTGTCAACCTCAGAAACACAAAAAATAAGCAAATTTTACAGCAATAAAGCTAAAATGAAAACAAAAACAAAAAATAATTTAGCAAAAAAAAAACAAAAAATACAATAACTAACCTTGTAAATCAGATCTGTATTTCCCTCATCTTTCAGACTTTCACATAAGCTTTCTCTCTCTACGAAGGAGATCTCCGTTGAGTTTTCTAAGAAGCACAGAAGCAGACAAGCAGTGGCCAGTGGGGAAGACCGGCAGTGGGGAAGACCGGAAGAGAAGGAGATGAAGCTAGCGGCGGCCGGCGATCCGAAGAGGGAAGATCGAAAGAGTTGAGCCGAAGAGGGAGGACTGAGGTGAGGAGGCAGCAACCGAGCAACGGGCAGTAGGAACTGCTAACTAGGAAGGGGCTGAAGAAATAAACCAAAACCTAGAAAAAAAATATATTTTTTTTAAATTTTGTAAGTGAAACGACGTCGTTTCACTGTAGGATTAAAAAAAAAGGAAGAAGAAGATCTGAAGATGAACGGAAAGAAGGAATTGCAGTTGTCGCCGGCGTGCCGCTGCCCCCCGCCCCTGCTCGGCTGCTCCGGTGCTCCCTACTCCCCTGCCGGCGCCACCGTACCAGGGTCAGTTGCCCCCCGCCCCCCCTAGTTCCGCCCCTGTTTGTGGGCCGGCCGTTCTTCCCAACAACTTAACCAGGCTTCCCAGGATGTCATCATCGGTGTCCTGGATACCGGAGTCTGGCCAGAATCCAAGAGTTTTTCCGATACAGGAATGCCAGCTGTACCATCCCGGTGGCGAGGCCAATGCGAATACGGCGCCGATTTTGACAAATCTTTATGTAACAAGAAATTAATCGGAGCTCGAGCCTTTTCTAAAGGCTACCGCATGGCCATTGGCAATTATCCCAATAAAATAATAGAAACAGAGTCCCCCCGTGACGTGGATGGTCATGGGACGCATACCGCCAGTACGGCCGCCGGGTCCAACGTGGCCAACGCTAGCCTCTTGGGCTACGCTAATGGGATCGCGCGTGGAATGGCTACTCACGCTCGGATCGCCACTTACAAAGTATGCTGGAAAGCCGGTTGCTTCAGCTCCGACATTCTCGCTGGCATGGATCATGCAATCACTGACGGCGTTGATGTCCTGTCGATGTCGTTGGGCGGTGGTTCTGGTCCTTATCATCGTGACACGATAGGAATTGGAGCATTCACAGCCATGGAAATGGGGATTTTGGTGTCTTGTTCTGCCGGTAACAGCGGTCCTACTCCGTCGTCGTTGGCTAATGTGGCGCCATGGATAATGACTGTCGGTGCCGGAACTCTAGACCGGGATTTTCCGGCTTATGCCAATTTGGGAGATGGGCTCCGGTTCACTGGGGTGTCGTTGTATAGTGGTAGCGGTATGGGGGATAAACTGGTGGGGATTGTCTATAATAAAGGTGGGAATAGTTCGAATAATTTATGTTTGCCCGGTTCGCTTGACCCGGAGTTGGTACGTGGGAAGGTGGTGCTGTGTGACAGGGGGGTTAACGCACGTGTGGAGAAAGGAGATGCGGTACGGGATGCCGGAGGAGTGGGGATGATTTTGGCAAACACAGGCGAATGGGGAGGAGCTGGTGGCGGACAGCCACTTAATCCCGGCAGTGGCGGTGGGGAGGAAAATGGGGGACGTGATAAGGGAGTACGTGAATAAGGAAGCGAATCCCACGGCGGTGTTGAGTTTTGGTGGGACGGTGTTAGACGTTAAGCCGTCGCCGGTTGTGGCGGCGTTTAGTTCGAGGGGCCCAATATAGTGACTCCGCAGATTTTAAAGCCAGATGTGATTGGGTCTGGAGTTAACATTTTAGCTGGATGGTCAGAGGCTGTTGGGCCAACTGGGTTGGACTCGGACACTAGAAAGACTCGGTACAACATTTTGTCAGGTAACCCACATTTCACCATTGTAATTAAATTTTACTTTTATAGTGTTACAAGTGTGTTTCCAATTATAATTTCAACTTTAATAGTCCACATTTGATTCTTAGGTTTATTCGAGACGAGCAGTAAAATATTGTGTTAAAAGTACTTTATAAATACGACATAAGTCTTCAGTAAAATTCAGTGGGGCTTTTCATTTTTAATAAATTATAAAGTGATAAATCTTTTTCTTTTTTTTAAAAAAAATAATTAAAGAAGATAAGTTTTGGGAAATTAAAGTAATAATGTGGTAACATAAGTCTTTATTAAAGTCTTGGTATAAGGTTTTTCATTTTAAATAATAATAAAAAAGTGATAATTTTTATTGCTATGGATTATAAAGTAATAATCTTTTTTAAAAAATATTGAAGAAATAAGGTTTTGGGACAAAAAGTGAAAAAGAGGGACAACTAGAGATGGGGCACTGAAAGGATTTTTCTTTTTCTTCTATATAATCCATAATCCATAATGTGATACTTTGTATGACAGTTCAGTCAGTCTAGATTTAATTATTTATTTATTTTTTTTCTTTTCCCTTTTTACTTTTTTGGTTTGGACCTTTTGGTGGAATATGAGTTGAAAAGTAACTTTAAAGATTGACGGGTGACTATAATCTAATTTGATTGATGAGTGACTATAACCTAATTTTCAACATATATTATATATTATAGGATTGATTAGCATAAAGTTAATTTTGATCAATTAATTAATGCAGTGTCGACACATGTTAGGAGGTCTCTGCGTATCAGCATTGTATTGGTCAATTAATTAACTTACTATAAAATTAACTTCATGATAATCTGATCCATATATTATGACGATGATAAGTGTCACTGATTGGGGTATAACATAAAGAATGCGTCTCCTTTATTATCTTTTTACTTTTTTGGTAGGTGAGTGTTGCTACTAATTGAAAGCAGTATTTAGTAATTAGTAAAAGTTATGGCTATGCTAGTAGTACTTATTAGTTAGCATCTTTCTATCATGTGCCAGGAAAAAAGTTTACTTGGAGATGATTTAGTTTGGCTCTTTGATTGTGATATCCATCCAACCCCTTGAATGTTTTTACACATTAAAAAAAAGCATTTTTGCATGTGGGAAACTGAGTTAAAATTGATCTTTATAACCATATAATAAGATTTGTACTTGAGTGTAGATTCCCTGCATATTTTCTTGAAATATTTATATACCAAGTAGTGGAGTTGCATATACTTTATCCCATGATTTGTTGGATGGGAGATAATGGATTCATACCATTTTTTAGTTTCTCACTTAGAAAAACTTTCAAAAGAAAAATGATAAAATGATTTGATAAAGTGGTGACTGAAATTGAAGTTGGTCACTTTCTTATGTCAAATTTACTAACACCAACTTGTTACTGTATTTTTGTTTTGCCCTTTGCATTGATTGATCTTTTAAACATTATGCCATGTTTGGATATTTCAACTTATTATCTTAATTATTTTTGTTATATCAGTGGGCTAGCAGCATTGCTCAAGGCAGCACATCCAGATTGGAGCCCAAGTGCAATCAAATCCGCCCTCATGACCACTGCCTACACTCAAGACCACCAATTCCCCACTCTGTGATGCAGCCACAGGTGTGGTCTCCAATCCATGGGCATACGGCTCGGGCCATGTTGACCCTCACAAGGCCATCTCCCCAGGCCTTGTATATGATTTATCAGCACAAGACTACATTGCATTCCTTTGTTCCTTGGACTACACCATTGAAAACATTCAAACCATTGTAAAACACCCGAATGTCACGTGTTCCAAGGAATTCTCCGACCCCGGACAGCTGAACTATCCGTCGTTCTCGGTCCTTTTTGTGAAGTCTAGAGTTGTACGATACACTCCTGAGTTGACAAATGTGGGAGCTGCAGGATCCACGTACGAGGTTGCCGTGAATGCACCTTCTGCCATTGGGGTGACTGTGAATCCCACAAAACTTGTTTTCAAGAATGTAGGAGATAGGCTCCGGTACACAGTTACATTTGTGTGGAAAAGGGGTATGAACCTGATGGGGAGAAGTGCATTTGGGTCCATAAGCTGGAATAACGCTGAACACCAAGTTAGCAGTTCAGTTACTTTTGCCTGGACACATTCGTAAGATGGTGTGGTTTTAGTAGTCTATTTGGGGGTTTTCTTGTTCCTCGTCTTTGGTTGAATAGAGTTCCGGAAGAGCTCTTGTCCTCTGTTCTTGTACAAACTTTGCAAATCTACAAGGAAGGTGATGAAGAATGTAGAGGGAAAAGTTCCTCTTTTAAGTTAAATTTGGTGTGGTGTGGTGTGGTGTGGTTAGTAGTAAACTAATGTAATAGAATTAGGCATGCATTATTGCAATAGTATTGGAATGTAAATCCAACACGACACACAGTGGGATTTATTTTCTAATGCAAAACCAAGAGGATATGATATTTCCCACTTGCAAAGAGAAAACTAACTAAACCATTCCATGGGCTTTTGGTCTAAGTTTTTTTCATGTGAAGAAGTAAAGAAAGAAGCATTACCCCACAAGACCATGGTCAAAACTCATTAAGTTCTCTCTTTTTTGGTTCCTTGTTCACATAATTTCTCATGGAAAAATCAGCCTAAGACAATGGTCAAAACTCATAAAGTTTTCTCTGTTTTTTGGTTCCTTGTTCACATAATTTTTCATGCAAAAATTAACTTTTGGTGTGAGACACGACTTGCAACAAGTTGATATCTAAACTGAAAAAAGTAACAATTTGGTACTTGTACTAGAAAAAATTTACAAGTTGTTACTTATTAGAGTTCTATCCGGTTTCTGTTTAAAATTTTAACACGTCAGAAGAGAACGATAACATGGCGACAAGTCAGTTGAATGAATAGGTGAGCTACCATTGTTTTCCATTTATCTATGTAAACGAACGTTAAGGCATTTTGGGGAAAAAGTTAGGGCTTCCAAGTCGTCTTCATCTTTCTCTCTCGATTCTTCAACCTAGAGTAAAATTATATGTTTTGTCTCTCGATTACTGGTTCACACACACATATATATAGAACAGATTTAAAACACTACTCTTAAATATCACTCTTTCTTAAAAAATAAGTGGGACCGCGTGTGACATTTTTATTAATAAAAAGAAATCAAGTGGGGCGTGCTATTTAAGAGGAGTGCTTTAAATTCGTCCTCTTTCTCTCTTTATATATATATATATATATATATAAATTTTTATATATTCTCATATTGCAGAATGACTTAACTCTACGTTTTTACGATCGTAGAGTGAACCCTCAGATCGTAAAATGACTTAACTTTACGATATTAGACTTCAGTGTA
This sequence comes from Panax japonicus, assembly GCA_020205505.1. Taxonomy (NCBI): domain Eukaryota; kingdom Viridiplantae; phylum Streptophyta; class Magnoliopsida; order Apiales; family Araliaceae; genus Panax; species Panax japonicus. The sequence goes on along the minus strand of CM035108.1, from coordinate 60,516,191 downwards.
TAAACGTAGACTGAATCCTCAGAAACGTAGAGCGAATTCTCATATCGTATAGTGAAACATAGAGTGAATCCTCATATCGTAGAAAAAAACGTAGAGTGAATCCTCAGATCGTATGGTGAAATGTAGAGTAAATCTCCATATCGTAGAATGACTTAACTCTACGATACTAGATTTTAGTGTAAAAATGCAAACTGAATCTTCAGAAAAATAGAGTGAATTCTCATATCGTAGAAACTCTCGCAAAGTCTCATCCCACTTGGATAGTGAAGTAAGCAATCAAAGGGCTGACATTAGTGAGCACTCATAGCGTCCTTGCTTTCTCTTAATCAATAATTAAGGATCTCTCCTCCTTCTAGTAGGTCAAATTGTAGAATGATTTAATTTTACGTTTCTACGATCGTAGAGTGAATTCTCATATCGTATAAAATGACTTAACTCTATGTTTCTACGATCATAGAGTAAATCCTCATATCTTATAATGACTTAACTCTACGATACTAGACTTAAGTGTAAAAATGTAAATTGAACCCTCAGAAAAGTGGAGTGAATTCTCAGATCGTAAAGTGAAACGTAAAATGAATCTTCAGATCGTAGAATGACTTAACTTTACATTTCTACACTAAAGTCTAGTATCTTAGAATTAAGTCACTCTACGTTGCCCTTTTTAACTGTGTGGAAAATTTTACACATATTCATTGCTTCTAATGCCCTAAAATCTTTAAACTACAAAAAAAAAGATGTTTGGATGCTTACTTCTTATTAAATTTGTCACGCAATCAACACTTAATCTCGCTGAAACCACTAATTTTGAAAGATCGCATCTGCTATTTTGGATGAATCATGTCGTGTTTTCACTCCCTCTCTCTGTGTGTGTGTGTTTGTCTCCAACGTTCTGAATTTGCTAACCCAAATTTGTTCCTTTTGCCTCTACCAATCTCCTCATGTGACCCACATGTGTGACTAAGATACATTTTCCTCTCCAATTTTGAATTTTAACGAGTCTCAGATACAAATGTCATTATTCACATAGGATATGTTAGTTTATTAAAAAAAATCGTTATATTCGTTAGTCAAATTTTAACGATTTTACATAAATATTTAATTATAATAATCAACTAATAATTTTTTTTTCAGTACAAACACCAATTTCTTACAATTTTTAGTTTGGTGCCACTTATAAATCGAGTCTCAGTACATGAACCAATAGTTGATTTTTCTCTTATTTCTCACTTGTAATTGCATTTTGTATTTGATTATTTGAATATTGAATATTGAATAGTAATAAATGCATCCCCTTAAACAAATCAAGACACATGAAGTATCCTAATAGGGTTGAATTTTAACTTGCCCATATTAAAATTACAAGACAACATTTGTATGAAATTTTTTGCCAAAGGAAAAAAAAAGTTCCCTTACAAATTTAAATTTGTTTTAAAAAACGGCTATTGAAATTGACAAACAAAAATGATAGATCAAGATACATTTATTACATCTATCTTCTAATTTCTCTTAATATAGTTGACGACACAAATATCACATTTAGCAATAAATAAAATTGTCGTCAACAATTTGCAACAAAATAATTCTTTTTGCAAATAATTGTGTCGATGAAAGTTATATTTATGTCGTTACATGTGTTTTAAGCATATTAAGCGTAAATTAAAGCTTAGATTAAAAAATAATGTAATAGAAGGGATAGTAATCCAAAAATAATAATGAGTAAATATATATTTAGTGGGGAGTGGTTATCATAAAGTTTATTTTTGAGTAAATTGGTCAATTGACCAATAGAGTGCTGACATGTAAACGAAGCTCTATGTGTGTCAACATTCTATTGGCCTGTTGAAAACTTGTGGCTTAGAATAAAGAAGCCACTAGAAAAGGCTAGTGCGGAGTGAAGCGACGCATTAGCCCATCAGAGTTGCACCGAAGGGCGCGGGGGACGGGGGAAGGGGGAGGGGGGAGGGGGGAGGTGCGGGGAGCTTCGCCCCCCCCCCCCCCCCGCGGTATGGTACATAATTTCTGCCATGGTAGCGCGGGGCGCGCTGGGGTAAGGCTTGGAGTGGCGCGGGGCACGCCGATACTGGAGGAACTACTACCCATGTAGCACGGACCGCGCTATAGTTTGCCTGTGAGCGGCGCGGGCCGCGCCGATCGGCGGACAGAGACTTTCTGGGTTGTTAATTGAAAATGTTATTATGGGTAATTGACCATAATATGAAGTAGGGTTGGAATATGATTAGTAAGTATATATACTATCTATTGTAAAGCCCTAGGGTAACAAAGGAATCATCAATAAACAAAAAGTCGCCTATGGAGTACCCAAATTGGGGAACCACGTAAATCTCTTGTATTCTTAATTCTCTATCGTTTGTGTACATGTGTGTGATCCTATATTCTAACATGGCCATTTGACCAACTTACCAAAAAATAAACTTCATGCTAACCGGATCCCATATAATGAATCTTTTGTAATTTTTTTGATAAAATATAATAGTTTAAGTAATATTTAATATTTTTTTTGTTGCTCAAACTTTAAAAATAGGATTAAGTTCAGAACACCACATGGGGTTTAGGTAGTCAGTAAAGTTACATTTAAACTTCCGATTTTTTGAGTTGAAATAAAAACGTCACATTTTTCATCTAATTTAATCGTGCGTGTATATCAAATGTCAAAAACGCGTGAAAAGAGTCTGTCTATAAAGATAAAAAAACAACTGGTAAATACCCAAAATACCCTCTTTTTCTTCCAACTGATTCTGGTGGTACAAATCCTCTCATGGCTACCCCCAAAATCTCTGCTCCGATTCTTGTGCGTATCCAAATTATGGTGCACTCTAATTTGATGATTCCCACCATCATTATGCTTCGTCTTCTTCGTCTATCCCTCAATCGTAAAGAAGAGCTTCTCAGTTCTTCGTCTGAAGAGACTCTTCAATCCCTTGGTGTCATCTCAGGTGACCTTGTTTTCTTCTCCGAATTCATTTTCCTGTCAAAGCCTAGCACTCGGATTCAACGCCTTTCAAATACCCATGTCAGAACAACCTCAGAATTTCCAAGGGAGTCCAACCCTAGACCCGGATAGCCAAATTTGTACCCAGAAAGAGGATATTTTGAATTTCAATTCCCAAAAAGAGGAGGGTGGGGGTTGAATTTGAATACCCAGAAAGGAGAAGCATCAAACGTTGATACCCAGAAAGAGGAAGTTCTAAAGCTGAATGACCAGAATGACACCGTTGATTTGGATACCTAGATGGGAGAAACCGTAGATTCTATGGAGGTTGATGATGATGGGTCTGTTATTGATATTGGTAAGTCATTTTCTGTGCCTGGTTTTTTGAGGAAAGTGTTCATAGAGGAATTAGGGGATGATGGTGGGAATCATCATAAGCTATTGGTGATTGCTGGGTTTTGGGGCCGCGTTGCTGAAGGGTTACGGTTGGTACGAGGGGAGAGGAATTGGGAGGAATCATAAAAAGGATGTGAAGATTGTTGAATTCGATAGACGAGCTGGGAAGGAAGGGTTAGGTTTTGTGGCTGCTCCATTAAGCAATGTTGATAATGGCGATGCTAAAGATGGACGCAAGAATAAAGAGAAAGATATGGGTGGGTATTTTGTGGGTAAAGATGTTAGGATTGTTGGTGGGAGAGAAATGGGGTTAAAGGGTAGGATTTTGGAAGTAATGGGTGGTGGTGACTGTTGTTTTGAAGGTTTTCGATAGTGGGAAGGAAGTGGAAGTGAAAGTGCGGGGTCGGGATGTTGTGGATTTGGGCTCTGTGGAAGAAGGGAGATGTTTGAAGAAGTTGAAGGAGTTGAAGATTGAAAACAGAAAGAAGGATAGTAAGAGGAGTCGAGGTGATCAGAGGGAGGAAAAACCGGTGAGGAAGGATATAATGTCTTGGCTACTTAGTAATATTAGAGTTAGGATTATTAGCAAGGAGTTTAAAGGAGGGAGGCTGTATTTGGAAAAGGGTAAGGTTGTGGATGTGGTTGGACCGACTACTTGTGATATATCTATGGATGGTAGTAGGGAGCTGATCCAAGGTGTTGAGCAAGACTTACTTGAGACTGCACTTCCACGGTCTGGTGGCCCTGTTCTTGTTTTGTATGGCAAGAATAAGGGTGTTTATGGAAGCTTATTGGAGAAAGATATGGAGAAGGAAACTGCTGTTGATCAAGATGCTGATACTCGAAAGCCGCTCCATGTTCTACTTGAACAAATTGCTGAGTATACTGGAGACCCAAGTGATATTGGATACTGATGGGGGCTGTTAAGTTTACATTGAAGGTACTTTTGAGTTATATGTCATTGGCTTAGATAAAGACTTTAATTTCTGAGTATTGTTGATATCGATTTTCTGGTTTTTGAATTTGATGTGTAACATTTTCTTTGCCTGCCTTTATGTTGGCACCACCCAGTTTCCAAGAACAGTCGGCAAGCTATCTGATGGTTGTCTAGTTGCAGACTTGCAGTCAAGGTTTTGAATGAGACAAAGAGCAATGGGGAGGAGTTCATTAATGAAGTTGCTAGCATTAGTAGAACTTCTCGTGTCAATGTAGTCACTCTATTGGGTTTCTGCTTTAAGAGAAATAGAAGAGCTCTTATCTAAGAAACTTAAGATTGAATTAAATGGAACGGAATGGAGTGTTGTTTATATAATATAATACCACCGGCTTATGTTACAATACAAATTCATGAAGGATAATCAAGTCTTTAGCTAAATCATTTAACGGAGTTAAGACGAAAAATATTTTTTTACTTTAACTCAAAAAGTCGGGAGTTTAAATGTAACTTTACTGACTACAGGTGGTTAAGTAAAAAAACGCTTAAATCACATGTGGACATGTGGTCATCTGAACTTAACCCTTAAAAATAAGTCAAAAAGTTAAATGGTGCTTTCAGTTTGGAATGTTGCAAAAGACACCTTAGAGCAGAAAAGAAGATATAGGTGGTCATCCATGAGACATCAAATCCAACTGAAAGCCTGCTACGTCTCGTGGCTATAATGACGCAGGAAATTGGAAAATATTCGACTGACTGACAACACGCCTAATAATCCAAAAAGTTGGCCCATAATGTGTTCAGAAATACATTTCCTAGGAACTCAAGCTAAAATATAGAAACAGCTGCCTGCAGAGTCCCAATTAAAAACTTGCTTTGTTCAGAAACATACGAGTATCTGAAATTTTATTTGAAACATATAAGACGTGCATAATTCCCAGAATAATCAAACTCTGAACGGCCTACTGATTTGATCGACTGTGACCATGTGATGTATTAAACACTAAGCAGCCAGTCTGCTATTTCTCTTCGAAATCCAAACACCTTACCTTTCTTCTTAGTCTGACCCTGACACTCCAGACCTCGGTTCTTGGAGGGATCATCATAAATGATCAAAGCGTGCCAGAGCGGCTCCTGTCCGAATGGTTAATAATGCACGCAAGTATGATGATATTGAGCTATGCAAATCCAGGGGAGTATTACATTAACAATCTTTCGTTCAAACCTGATAGATTGATTAGTGCCACACTCAAAATGATTCAACCTTTCATACATAGTCAAAAGAGGTTTGGATTCAATGACTGCACTAGGATAAATATAGCATTTTGTGTCGCAAAGTATGAAACTTCGACTTCTGCAGAGGGTCCTTGGAGATAGAAATAAGACGAAAAATGGCTGCAAGAGGAAACTTGATGCTGATAATTATCAGGTAATTCCGAAGGAGGCCGAATGTTGTGAATGGAGGAGGTTTTGTAGTCACAGATTGCAGCCAGGAAGTTGTTTTCAGAGTGGATGGTTCTGGTGTTCTGGGCAAAAAGGATGAGCTGCTCCTAAAAGACGGTAATGGAGATGCTTTGCTTCAATATATTCTCCCTCAAAACAAAAGATGTAGGCATAATTCAATCACATAAGCATTTATAAAAGACATACTCCCTCAATCCTAAAGAGTTTCAATTCAGTTGCATAACCATTCGTAAAGGCATACCTTAGCAGAACTTGAAACAAAATCTCTACTTCATGTTTCTTTTCTTCGGGAACAGGTATAATTATGAGGATAAAGAAATAAATATCCATATTTCACACATATAAGAATACAACCATAAAACAAGAACAAAAGATTCAACGAGCATCAAATTAAGTAGAGAAAAATAAGAACTAAATTATATTACAGAGTATGGAGAGAGATTAAGAACAAGCGCACCCGTTAAAATACCCGACAGAAAGACCAGACACTATAGCAATAAAAATGCCACCATTAAAAGTCATGATGGTCAGCATCACCATATCCAATTGCCGAGTTTAATCCGAACAACAGGGTAGACTTCAGCCTGACCCACCTACAAGCCAGGACTGCTTTGAGGAGAAGGGTAGTATTGATTGATGGCAACTGTGAAGATTTAGCAGAGCTGGAAGCTTTAAATTTGTGCAGTTTACCTTCGATGCGCTAGTATAAGACGGAATAGAGGAAACAGAGGAATAAAAGTTGGAAGTAAAACCCCCATGAATCGGCCTTCCATAAGGCGAACAAGAAAGTTACATCTTTACCCCAGAAGAAGGTCATATGCATCATTTTCTTCATTTTTTGCTGGTCACTGAAATCAGATCATATACACAAGTCATTAACAATATATATACAGATAGAAATCGGACTTGGCTTTGGGTTGAAAAGTATGCGGGAAAGACAAAATAAAGTCAAACCAGTGGCACAATTGTTTAGTTCTTGTACAACAACTCAGGATTCGGTAATACCCCCGAGTTGTTATAATTTACCATGCCATTGACATTCAAACAAATCTGTAGCAAGCCCCATACTGCTCTTTCACTGAAGTCTGTCTTTCATTTGTAACTTGTGCAATTTTATAACATCCCATTTGGCTTCACTTCAGATGGTGCTAACAGCGGAAAACATGGGATTCAATTGTAAGAGAAAACTCATGAGCAACAAGGCAAAGCTTAAAATGAAAACAGCATACATATACAGAGGGTGTTACTTATCAATTGTGAAGTCATGCTGCTAAAAGTCTAAAAACCTTTAATTGTCATACAAAATCAGAAGCAGATCTTGTAAACAGTTGCTGAACAGAATCTAATAAGATTGAAAAGGGAGGGCACATTGGAGATATATAGCATCTTATATACTGCCCTGCATTACAAATAATAAGAACAGAGCTCAGTGGATTAAAATGATCATGTTCAAAGGTGAAGAGAGGAGCAAAACAGCAAACAAAGAGGTCTCAAGAAGAATATAACAGTACAATGTTTATATGATACAATATAATTACATAAATTTTAGATTTTTGGATACTTAGTTCAAGTAATTTCATTTACTATATGATTGTCGAGCATATTATGATTCCGACATCAAACATCTTGTTATTCTACATAAAGTGTGTTGTATGATACATAAAGGTCAATAATTCTCTCACACGTTCTATGAAAACACATACTAATGCATTAGCACTGCATAAAAACAGAGAAATTAAACATGACAAAAATGCAAATTCAAAAGTTAAACTCATGCTAATGAAGTTCAAGGAGCTACTGCTAACTTTTCTCAACGCATTAATTTGTGTGGATTATCAGAAGGACAAATTGCTTTTTGATTATGTTAATACATGTTATCAGGCATCAACATCCATATGCCTCTGACGTGTAGGTATACAAGTTAAAAAAGATTGCTAGATTGCCAAAATAAAGAAAAAGGATGAACTGGCCATTATCTACATGTCCTACTCCTTTTAGCTCGGTACAATAACTAATCTAATGTCAACTTTAACCATTTAATGACCCCTCACCCAAAGCCATGCTTACTCTGAAAGAGAGAAAAACTAAATAGATAATCATAAGGCCGATCCCCAACTTCTTGCTAGGGCGCATGTCATTTTTGGGTAGGACAATCAGTGACCAAACAAGCCCTAGCATAAGAAAACCCAAGGTAGAATACAAGCTAGTGTCTCGAGGTACTGCATAAGAAGCTGGTCTCTTAGACCAAGCTCCAAGCAGCATAGAGATTCCCAAACCAACAAGTGTGTTGAACATTGGCCCGGCAAAGCACCCAGACATGGCAATCTGCACGCCATCTCCACCATTCATTGCCAGTGCTACATTTGACATTAAATCACCCATTGAGTTACCCCATGCCAATACAGTTAATCCCAGGAGAGATGGACGAACTCCAAATATAACACCTAAACACACCAGCAGTGCAACAAGTTCATTGGCAACAATGTAGAACCAAATGATACTCATAAAGAAGCCGCCCAGAAGCCATGGTAAAAGGTAGTTTTGAGGTGGCCGGTCCGATCTAGTGCACATAAATGCAAGAAGACCAAGAGTACAACCAACTACAGCACCAACTAGATATGCAATTTCACCACTCTGCAAATTGACATCATCTTGGGTGTTCCAAAGAAAAGCAAGAAGCATGGGCGCCAATGAAGCAGTGGACACTGCAAAACCCTTCGACCACCGATCATCCTCAATTACAGGAATAGTCAACCGTCTGGGGAGCGCCAATGGTAATTTCAGCAACGAGCATATCTTGGAACATGAAAACCATGACTGGCCTTCCATTGTCTCCTCGTCATTCCAGCCCCACAAAGGTTTTGGACTCTCTTGCAAAGTTGGATTTACCGACTCATTTGCATAGATTGCTACATTTGAAGCCCACATCCAATGAGGTAACTTGGTTTGGAGATGTGGTACCTCATTCCCAGAATCTGACAGAAGAAGGTTCACATATAATGATTCCTCGTCTCCAGTTTCGTGAGAAAACATACTTCCTGTAACAGGTAGCAATTGCCTAACAGAATCTAGCTTCAACCTTGACGAATCTTTTCTCAAAATCTCATGTACAACTATAGAGAATGCATAAACAACATAAATAGAAAGAAACACAATTGCACCTCCTACGTTCAACTTTCCAATAATCAAAACAACAAGAAGGGAAAGAAGAGCAAATAGAAAGAAACATACATCTCTTATAAAACATCTCTTATCAATCTGAACCCGTTGCTCCCCCATGGAAAAGGAAATAGTTGCAACCACAACACAAGTCACAAATACAGCTCCACCCAACACACTATTAAGTCCAACATCTCCATCATTACTTCCCATAAAAGAAGCAATGCTCGCAAACACATCGGGCGCCCCGTTACCCAGAGGAAGCAGAGTCACCCCTGCAACAGTGGGCGGCAAGTTCAAGAGATTCGAGAGCTTCTCAAGAGAACAACAAAAATAGTCCGTAGCGGTATTACCCAGTAAATAAAACAGAGCAACCAACCAAATTCCCAAAGCCAAATAACCCAGAAATTTAACCTTCTCACACCCACAAGAGAAGAAGCGAATGTAATCAAGAAGTCCCCCTGATGTGCACTGTGGATTAGCAGTTAAAAACTCACACTGGCTTGTGTAGCCTTTATGCTCATTAAATCCATTACAACCAGTGGACTCTTTAGCCCCAAAATCAGTTAAATTCAACAAATTCAAACTAACTTCACCTAGATTTCTCCGAATAACCTCGACCCGATTAGCCTCACCCGGCAACAAACCACCTCTGAAGTCCCATTTCTGAAAAATTGAGGACGACTGTCTGAGGAATGGACTAGTAAAAATGTCTTCTTGGTAGAACAAGAAACAAAACAGTACAAAAGTACACAAACCATTCAAAGCTCCACGGAATTTCAAGCGCCTCGGGTAATAAAACCCATTGAAAATTTCCATGAAACCCTCTTCACAACACCCTAATTCAAGAAATCTCGACTGACAAACAAGAAGAAAAAGAGCAAAAACTACAAAGACTGAATCTTTATGATGAAAGGTTGAAAATTAAGCCAATTGAGACCCTAATTGCGTTGAATATCAGCAAATTTATAACCCCCAAAATCAAAACACTTCATAAATACAGTAAACAGAGCAAAATTATACAGGTGTTTGATATATTAGTAAAAAGGGGATACGTGAGTTCACCTGAAAAGGAAAAGCAGGAGATAAAGAGAAGCTTCGTAGGAGTTGGGTAGAGAAATTAATGGAGTTTGGAGTTGTTAGTATTATTATTAACTGATTATGGGAACTAGGAAAGGGAAAAGAGCCTGCTGGAGAGAAAGAAAAGGAGATAATTGTGGCTCCCGCGTAGCAGAAGTTAAAAGCCAAGACCCGACACCATTATTATATATTAATAATTTGATATACTCCCAATTACATACACCGTACACGTTAGGAGGGATGATATTTGTTTGATTGCATAAAATAAATAAAATCATCAAAATTATTAGTATAATTTAATATTATTAGTATAGTATTAGTACTAGATTCTATGCCTTCCCCTACAAGAAAAGCCTTGTGCAGCAACTCTTCCCATCGCCACACGGCTACACCATTACTTCACCGCGTAAAAGTATATATCCAATCTTTGATTATGAAGTAATAATACTATTTTTTAATAAATATTAAAGTGCAAGAGTTTTGGGACATTCAAAAGTGTAAGAGGAACAACTAGAGATGGGCACTGAAAGGATTTTTCCTTTTTCTTCTATATAATTCATACTTTATTATGAAAGTACCGTCCAGACATGATTTTTTTTTTCTCTTTTGCCCTTTTCCTTTTTTGGTTTTGGACCTTTTAGTGGAATATGGTATCAAAAATTTAGCTTCAATGGGTTGTCGAAAATTAACTTTGACAGGGTGTTGGTCAAGGAGGATCACAATAGATATTTATCTAATCATAAATTCTTGGGTATCCCGTATTCTATAACTGATCGTTAACGTCAAGATCTTTTTACGTGTTTCAATGCACGTTCAATCCTGTACAATTTAACAGATCAATACCAGAAGCTTGACGGCTTGGACCGTCGGGAGATAGCTCCGTCGTGAGAGTCAGTACAGGCAGATACAAAGATTATAACAGAAGATAATAGCTCTACTGTTTTGATAGATAAAAATATCGGTTACTTCTAATTGTGTTGTATCTGGTCTTCATATACATCAACTCCGATTTAACGTGCAACCGACTTGCCTGACACCATCCCACTGCCATCGCCAACCGATTCTGTCCAATTCTCATTAATGCATTGCAGGCATCATGTTGTTTTGTAATATTCTAACCTTTTTGTTTTGATGATGACTTAATATTATAGACTAATTTGTCTATTGTGAAATTTCAGGAAATTGATGAAAGATCATTGATATGAAAGACTTTGAAGATTTGAGTCTTAAGAAAAATATGTAAGGTCATTGCAAATATTTAATTTTTCGATACAAGGCTCTAGGACACTTTATGTGTGTGATTAAATATTTTATGCATGCTTAAGAATTTTATATGCTAACTGATTTTAATGCTTATATTTTAAGTGGTTAGTATTTATATTATGTCATGCGTGAATATCCTTGAAAATAGTTGTCACAATTATTTTGTTTAAATCTATCACATGATTTAAGGGATTGATATATGATATATGGAAGTAGGTATTTTTAAAAGTAATGATTACTCTATATTTTACTTTAAGTAGAGTATGAAGTCTTTGTACTGCACATTTCTTGGAAATGTAAGATGATCATTATCTTAAATATCATATACATATCTTTCTCCTATTTGCTTTTTGGTTGCTATATTAGTGGCGGTAGACTTCATGAAATCATGATATCTTTTGTTGCAACTGTTGGCAGACTTTTAAGTCTAGAAGAGTTTTTATCTGACTTGGTTTCTTTGTGGATAACTAATTGAAGAGTCCAATATATGTTATCTAATATTTGTACTTGCAACGTCAATATTTGTTGAGACTGATCTTATCAGTAGTAATGTAATCTAGTTTGAGAAACGGATCAATAATTATCAACGGAAAGATTTTTTCAACGTAAAAGTTTTGTGGCAACGGTAATATATTTTTGGCCTATAAAGAGCAGCTGAGATCAGTAATACGGAAGAACAACACTTGAATCAATTATTGCACTCATATACTTGAAAAGCAATTTTATCTTCTGTGCAAAAATTACAGCTGCTGTGATATTATAATTCTGATTATTTTCAGCATATTACTGTGGGCTAAAAATCGGTAATATCTTTCTATTACTATTTGATCACTGCATACATTAGTTGAGCCTTGCATTGTTAAATTGTTTATTTGCTTTGATCATTAGACCTCTATAAATTGTAATCTTATATTTTTAGACTAAGTGTTGTCTAAAGGTTTTTTAATCCGGGTGGATTAAGTTTTGTTTACAAACAGGATCAAGGAATCTTAGAAGCTTAAGGAGTGCATTGGTGCACAAGGAGCAAGTGTGCTCAAGTGAATTATTGTAATTCAATTTGATTGAATCTATTTTGTAACAAGGGTCATTTTTTAAAGGAATAAAAGTGAGTTTCCAATACTAGTTGGTATTGGACGTGGACTAGGCTATTATTATAGAGGGTAATAGCTGAACCACGTAAAAAATCTTGGTGTTATTTTATTGCTTGATTTTCTTTAATATTTCTCAAGATAATTAGTTTTCTTAATATTTAAAATATAAACTTTTGCTTCATCTTGAGATAGTATATTTACATCAAGTATTTTATCTGATTTATAAATTCACCAAGATATTTTCTTAAACAAAAATTCAATTCGGTAGACTGCATTCATTCAGCAAGCTGCATTCTTTGATTCAGTAGGCTGTATTCATTTAAAGTTTTAAAATTGGTCATAGTTTGCTTCCACACTTATTCAACCCCCCTTCTAAGTGTGCCTTATCTGAATTTCATTTGGTATAAAAGCAAGGCTCTACTTACTTGGTCTTAAAGGTGACTTGTAGGGAAAGATTCTGACATGGCACAGTTCGGGAGCAACAATCAAGAAGGTCAATCAACAAATATACCTCCTTTGCTATATGGAACAGAAAATTACAACTTCTGGAAATTTCGAATGAGGATCTACCTTCAAAGAGATCCTTGGGAATGGCGGGTTGTGGAGAACGGACCAGTTATTCCACGAAGAGAAGATGGGACACCAAAGATTCTACTAGAAATGGATCCAAACGAAATCTACATGGTCTCATATAATTCGAAAGCAATGAACACACTTCTCAGCGGCATGGTACAATCCGAGATAGATAAAGTCTCTTCATGCAACACAGTCAAAGAGATGTGGGATACTTTAGTGGTAAGTCATGAAGGTACTTCAAAAGTTCGAGAAGTCAAGCTAAGCATGCTCATGCATGATTATGAAATGTTCAAACTCGAGAAAGATGAAACCATAAAGATGGCTCAAGCAAGGTTCCTTGTTCTTCTGAACTCATTAAAGCTACTGGACAAATCTATTCCACAAAGTGAGATTAATCGTAAGTTACTTCGGGCTATGCCCAAGAGGTTTGCTTCTAAAATCACTACTCTTCAAGATTCCTCTACTATATCTACTATGGATACATTAACCCTTTTTGGTGAACTTGAGGAATATGAACATCAGTTAAAGAGGTATGATGATGAGGACGAAACTCCTCGAAGAAAGGTTTTAGCTCTTAATGCAGGAAATGAAGAAGAGCTTGATGATGATTCGGATGAAGAGATAGCCTTGATGACCAGGAGACTCAAAGGACTTATTCAAAGAAAGAATAAACGAAAGAATATCTTCAATTCAAATAAAGGTAAGGGAAAACAAATTGAGGAGACGTGTTTTGAATGTGGACGTCCAGGACACTTCAAGAAGGACTGTTTTCAACTAAAGAATAAAAGAAAAACAAGCTTCAAGGATAATAAGAGAAACAAGGCACTAGTCACTTGGAGTGATGAAGAAGAATCTGAAGTTGAGGTCGACGCCAAGGATGAGATAGCTCAAGTATGCTTCATGGGAATAGAAGGTGAATCTAATGAGGTATCTATTTTTGAACTTATTTCTTTGAAACAAGAAAATGAGAAATTGAAAGAAAAAAATGCATGTTTGAAAGACTTAGTCAACACATTAATGGGTGAAGTAGAATCTTTGATAGATGAAAAGAAAAATATTGAAAAGGAATCTATATGTAAAGAAGAAAAAGTTTTGATTGCTAAAAACAGTTTTCTTGAGAATTATAACAAAGTTCTTTTCAACAAAGTAACTTACTTGAACAATGAAGTTGAAAAATTGACTAATGAATTAAAAATGAGAGATTTGTGTATTGATGCATTTAGTGATAAATCGCCTGTTAAAACATCTCCTAATGACGAACTTCAAAAAGAAATAGCTTCACTAAAATTATCTCTTGCTAAATTCGTTCAAGGTGAAGAAAATTTAAATGTCATTTTGGGTAAACAAAGACCTACTTTTGAAAGACAAGGAATTGGTTATAATTCTATGCATGAAAAGAGTAATATGAAAATGCTAAAGTCAAAATCACGGTTTAGATTAAATTATTGTTCACCTTTTAAAACGTGTAGGAAATGTGGCATTAAAGGTCATTTAGACATAAATTGCTTTAAGAAAAATAAGATTAAGAAAGTTTGGGTTAAAAAGGATGATTTACCTGCAACTAACGTAAAAGGACCCAAAAAGATGTGGGTACCAAAAGGATGAATTATTTTTTCGTGACAGGTATGTTTTAAGGCAAAAGTTCCTTCTCAAAAGTGGATTCTTGATAGTGGATGCTCTCGTCATATGACCGGTGATAAATCTAAGTTCGTTGAACTGAAACTCAAGAAGAAAAACGGAACGGTTACATTCGGAGATAATCGAACTTGTGAGATTATTGGAAAAGGTAAAATTGGTAATGGTAAGGTTAACATCGACAATGTTCATTTAGTTAACGGCCTCGAATTTAATCTTATTAGTATAAGTCAATTAATGGACAATGGTCACCAAGTTAGTTTTGATAAAGAAAAATGCACTATTTCTCATGGTACTAACAATGTTTCTCTAGTTGCACAAAGAGAAGGAAATATATATACTATTGATTTTGAGCAACAAGATGAAGAAGTATGTTTAGCATCTGTACAAGATGAGGCTAATTTGTGGCACAAGAGGATGGGACATGTTCATATGGATTTAATCAAGAAATTATCCTCAAAGAATCTCGTCAAAGGGTTGCCGAAGATCAAATATGAAAAGAAGGGAATTTGTGTTCCTTGTCAACTCGGGAAACAAGTAAGAACGTCATTTACAGCAAAGAACATGGTATCAACCTCTTCTCCTTTACAACTACTCCATCTTGATCTATTTGGACCAGAAAGACATCCTAGTATAAATGGTAAATTTTATGCTTTTGTAATAGTAGATGATTTCTCTAGATATACATGGGTATTATTTTTGAGAACTAAAGATGAAGCATTCAAGGAATTTGAGAAATTAATCAAAAACTTGGAAACAAAATATAGTCTAAAACTTGTAAGGATAAGAAGTGATCATGGTACTGAGTTTCTAAAAGACTTTATAATATTTTGTGATCAAAAGGGTGTTAGTCATGAATTTTCTGCTCCAAGAACCCCTCAACAGAATGGAGTTGTAGAAAGAAAGAATAGGACACTACAAGAAACAGCTAGAACTTTATTACAAGAAAGTAAACTTCCTAAAAAGTTTTGGGCCGAAGCTGTAAACACATCTTGTTATGTTTTGAATAGAGTACTTATTCGTCCAATCATTTTGAAGACCCCTTATGAACAGTTAAATAATAAGATTCCTAATATTAGTTATTTCAAAGTTTTTGGATCTAAATGTTTTATTCTAAATACTAGTGATAACCTAGGAAAATTTGATGCTAAATCTTATGAAGGAATTTTCATTGGGTATTCACATAATAGTAAAGCATATCGTGTATTTAACATTAACAAGTTGAGTGTTGAAGAATCTGTTCATATTCAATTTAATGAAACTCACAATGATCTTCCAAAAGAAAGAGATGAGGATGCAGGTACATTGGAGATCTTAGTAAATCCAGCAAACCGAAGGAACCTATTCAGCAAAACAAGTGAACAAATCCAGCAAGTTGAATTGGAAAACCTTCAGGATGAAGAACAAAATACAATAGAAGAACTTGAGGCAGACCTTCCTCAACAAGAAGAAGTAATACATGATGTACAAATGCCAAAGACTGCAAGATATCTCAAGAACCATCCACCGAAAAACATCATTGGAGATATAAACAAAGGAATTACTACAAGAAGAGGATTGCAAAATCAATGTGCTTTTTCAGCATTTTTATCCAAAGTTGAACCAAAGAATGCTAAGGAAGCTATCCTAGATGAAAGTTGGCTAATGGCAATGCAGAAAGAACTTCAACAATTTGAACGATGTCAAGTTTGGGAATTAATGCCTTCTTCTAAAGATAGTTCCATTATTGGAACAAAATGGGTATTCAAAAATAAGCTTGATGAACATGGGACAATTACTCGAAACAAAGCAAGGTTGGTGGCTCAAGGATACAATCAACAAGAGGGGGTCGACTACGAAGAAACTTATGCTCCAGTCGCAAGACTAGAGTCTATCCGTATCTTGTTAGCATTTGCTTGTTACAAGAAATTCAAGCTTTATCAAATGGATGTAAAGAGTGCGTTTTTTAATGGCTACATCAATGAAGAAGTATATGTCAAACAGCCTCCTGGATTCGAACATGAGAAATATCCCAATCATGTTTTTAAGCTAAAGAAAGCTCTCTATGGTCTCAAACAAGCTCCCAGGGCTTGGTACGAGAGGTTGAGTAAGTATCTTCTTTCAAGTGGTTTTACTAGAGGTAAAATAGATTCTACATTATTTATTAAACATGAAAAATAAGAAATAATCATTGTTCAAATATATGTAGATGATATTATATTTGGTGCTACTAATGATTTTCTTTGTGAGTGGTTTTCAAAGTGTATGCATAAGGAATTTGATATGAGCTTAATGGGAGAGCTACATTACTTTTTGGGACTTCAAATCAAGCAAACAAAGGAAGGGATCTATATTCATCAAACCAAATACACTAAAGAATTACTCAAAAGATTTGGTTTTGAAGAAACCAACCCAAAGACTACACCAATGAGTACATCAATAAAGCTCACATCAGATGATAAAGGTATAGATTTAGAGGTAACTAAATATCGAGGTATGATTGGATCTTTATTATATTTAACTGCATCTAGACCTGATATAATGTACAGTGTATTTCTTTGTGCTCGATTTCAATCTAAACCCAAAGAATCCCACTTGCAAGCAGTTAAAAGAATTTTTAAATATTTAAGTGGTACTTTAAATTTAGGATTATTTTACCCCATAAGTAATCATTTTGATCTAATGGGTTACTCAGATGCTGACTATGCAGGATTTCAAATTGATAGAAAAAGCACAAGTGGTGCGTGTACATTTTTGGGACATAGTCTTGTTTTGTGGCATAGTAAAAAGCAAACTTCAGTTGCTTTATCAACTACTGAGGGTGAATATTTAGCTGCAGGAAGTTGTTGTTCTCAAATATTATGGATGAGACAAACATTATGTGATTTTGATATTATCTGCAATAATGTGCCTATATATTGTGATAATTCTAGTGCTATTGACATATCAAAAAATCCTGTTTTGCATTCACGAACAAAACATATAGAAGTAAGACATCATTTTTTAAGGGATAATGTTTCAAAAGGGTTAGTCAAATTGGTTTTTATACCTACCGAAAAACAATTAGCTGATATTTTTACTAAACCTTTAAGTGAAGAAAGGTTCTGCATGCTAAGAAGAGAACTTGGAATGTGCATGGTTTAATATGTTTATGTACTAAAATAATTCATGCATTAATATCTCATAATTACAATATATTTGCAAGTTATTATTTTAACTATGTTGCTAAACTATCTAATGTAACCGGCGTATCTGCATTGGCACGGTTCACGATATCTATGGGATTTGATATTTGAAAAGACAGAAGCTGAAGAAGTCTGTTCGCAGTCCAACACTTTCCATTTAAGCTATAGATACACGTTTCTTTAAATAATTAATGTCTATCGCCGACTTGGGAGAGTTCTCAATCTTGAAATACGGAACAGCAGCCGAACAGTTTTTTTTTGAAAATTGAAAAGACGCACATCTTTTGTTAACAAGCTCTTAATTGATCTGTATTTTCTGTGCCTTTATATCCTCCATTACTTATCAAATACCTTTCATTTTCATCAATCGGTAACACCATGGAAACCAGATCTAGTAAGTGATCGGCTGGAAAGTCAACCAACGAAGGATCTTCGTTGAAGAGTCACACCGGACTAAAAATGAAATCTAAGCGAGTGCCAAAGAAATCTTCTGTGCATGTGTCGTCTGATGCAACAATTCTATCCGACGACTCAGATTCTAGTTTCTCTTTCCTAAAAGCTTCAGACATCGAACCGTCTCACCAAGGAAAGTTGAAGCAGCCAATAGATGAAGAACAATTTTTCTCACAGCCAGAATTTCCCTCAAATCTGGTAAATCCATTCTCATCTTCTTTTGATTTGCAAGACAATTTCTTTAGAGGACCCAGTTTCGAAACTCGTTTTAAAAACTCCATTGCTACAAAACAATTTGTGTATGAAAAATCTTTGGATCTCTTTTATCCCAAACACTCTGTTTTGGAAAAACTTTTCACCGAGTGCAACATTTTTTCTATGTTATTTCCTCCTACTGTTGCCTATCCTCGGTTGGTCCAACAATTTTACACTAATCTTGAGTGTAATGGAGATTGTTTTACTACATTTGTCAAAGGAAAATCTTTGTTTTTCACGAGTATAGATTTTGGAAGTATTCTGGGTATTTCTTCTACTGGTTCATGTCCTTTCACTCTCAAAGGAGCGGCAAATATTCCTTTTACTCCTTTAGAACAACTTCATATAGTCATGAATGACTATTCTCTTTCATCTCTGTATTTACCAAAAACTGTCAATGTTTGTCCTAATGCATGTGTGTTGCATAAGTTGGTTCGGTATAATCTGTTTCCTCGCCTTGGTGGGGGTTCTGATTTTACTTATCAGGATTTGGTTGTTGTAGCTATGATTCTCAAAGGAACGGTTTTTAATTTTTCAAAAATGATGTTATCTCACATGCAAAGTTGCATTCGTCAAAGCAATAAATGTCTTCCTTACGGTAAATTTCTCACCAAGCTTTTTCAACATTTTAAAATTTCTTTTGATGATGAAATTTCTGTTACAAATCATGAGCTTATTGACACTGCAAATTTGACAAAATCACACATCACGTTTCTTGCTGGTGATTTTGTACGTCTTCTGTCTGATCCTCCTATTATTTCTTCTTCTATTTCTCATACTCATGAATCATCCTTTTCGTTGCCAAATTGTAATGGGTCTGATGTTATGACTGTCTTGACCACAATTTTACAAAATCAAAACTCTTTGAAAGATGAGTTGGTGGAAATCAGACAACGTCTTGATCGTCTTGAGAAAGGAAAGTTACCAATGGATGCCCCTGAAATCAATAAATTATATCATCGAATTGAAGATGAATTTATTGACCTTCAAGCTGGTTTTGAGATTCAGACATTGGCTATGGTTGAAGCACTTCAACGCAAGGTTAATCGAAACACTTGTCAATTGAGTCAAGAGGTGAAATTTGTTAGTTATCAAATTGGGGAGTTCGCAGATTTTATGGCTACACGGTTCAATGCTATTGGTCAGAGGTTTCATGTTCCAACAATGTTTTCTCCAATTCCCGAATGGCCAATGAACAACTGGATGACTGAATACAAGGGAGATTTTTTGGATATAGAGCTTCCTCCTGCGACTTTTATTCCTCGACCACCTCGACTAGCCAACGATTACACCTTGGAAGAACGTCTTCATCGCCTTCGTCATCGTCCATACTTTACCACTCGTGCAGAACAGCAAGCTAATCTTGAGGAAATTAATTAGAGTCTTTTTGCATGATGACAAAGGGGGAGAAGTTCTGCGATTCTGTTTTTGTTTAAATTTCTGTTAAAAGACTATGGGTTTAAGTTGGTTTTAAGGCATGATTGCCTGGATGATTAAACTGGATGTTAAGATGGTTTTTGCTGCATGTTTTTAAACTAATTTTGTTGCAGACATTGATTGTTTTAATATTTGAATACTAACATGCAGGTGTTATAAATTTTTCCTGAAATATGCATCAATTCAGGGGGAGTTATGAATTCAGGGGGAGTTATAATTTTTGGTGTTGTCATCATCAAAAATGGGGAGAATGTTGTTTTGTAATATTCTAACCTTTTTGTTTTGATGATGACTTAATATTATAGACTAATTTGTCTATTGTGAAATTTCAGGAAATTGATGAAAGATCATTGATATGAAAGACTTTGAAGATTTGAGTCTTAAGAAAAATATGTAAGGTCATTGCAAATATTTAATTTTTCGATACAAGGCTCTAGGACACTTTATGCGTGTGATTAAATATTTTATGCATGCTTAAGAATTTTATATGCTAACTGATTTTAATGCTTAAATTTTAAGTGGTTAGTATTTATATTATGTCATGCATGAATATCCTTGAAAATAGTTATCACAATTATTTTGTTTAAATCTATCACATGATTTAAGGGATTGATATATGATATATGGAAGTAGGTATTTTTAAAAGTAATGATTACTCTATATTTTACTTTAAGTAGAGTATGAAGTCTTTGTACTGCACATTTCTTGGAAATGTAAGATGATCATTATCTTAAATATCATATACATATCTTTCTCCTATTTGCTTTTTGGTTGCTATATTAGTGGCGGTAGACTTCATGAAATCATGATATCTTTTGTTGCAACTGTTGGCAGACTTTTAAGTCTAGAAGAGTTTTAATCTGACTTGGTTTCTTTGTGGATAACTAATTGAAGAGTCCAATATATGTTATCTAATATTTGTACTTGCAACGTCAATATTTGTTGAGACTGATCTTATCAGTAGTAATGTAATCTAGTTTGAGAAACGGATCAATAATTATCAACGGAAAGATTTTTTCAACGTAAAAGTTTTGTGGCAACGGTAATATATTTTTGGCCTATAAAGAGCAGCTGAGATCAGTAATACGGAAGAACAACACTTGAATCAATTATTGCACTCATATACTTGAAAAGCAATTTTATCTTCTGTGCAAAAATTACAGCTGCTGTGATATTATAATTCTGATTATTTTCAGCATATTACTGTGGGCTAAAAATCGGTAATATCTTTCTATTACTATTTGATCATTGCATACATTAGTTGAGCCTTGCATTGTTAAATTGTTTATTTGCTTTGATCATTAGACCTCTATAAATTGTAATCTTATATTTTTAGACTAAGTGTTTTCTAAAGGTTTTTTAATCCGGGTGGATTAAGTTTTGTTTACAAACAGGATCAAGGAAGCTTAGAAGCTTAAGGAGTGCATTGGTGCACAAGGAGCAAGTGTGCTCAAGTGAATTATTGTAATTCAATTTGATTGAATCTATTTTGTAACAAGGGTCATTTTTTAAAGGAATAAAAGTGAGTTTCCAATACTAGTTGGTATTGGACGTGGACTAGGCTATTATTATAGAGGGTAATAGCTGAACCACGTAAAAAATCTTGGTGTTATTTTATTGCTTGATTTTCTTTAATATTTCTCAAGATAATTAGTTTTCTTAATATTTAAAATATAAACTTTTGCTTCATCTTGAGATAGTATATTTACATCAAGTATTTTATCTGATTTATAAATTCACCAAGATATTTTCTTAAACAAAAATTCAATTCGGTAGACTGCATTCATTCAGCAAGTTGCATTCTTTGATTCAGTAGGCTGTATTCATTTAAAGTTTTAAAGTTGGTCATAGTTTGCTTCCACACTTATTCAACCCCCCTTCTAAGTGTGCCATATCTGAATTTCACATCATAGTCAACCATTATCTTGGTTATCATCACCGGTCAAAGCCCAAATGAAGATATTATTCACCTAATGGGTTGACCCAGTGATCCGACCCAATACTCTTAAGATCCAACAGAGATAATCCAATGATTTGGCCCAAAAGTTCGGCCCAATAAGCATGAAATACCATGGCCCAACTGTGACGCCCCCAAAAATAGGTATACATCACCTATTCTGAGTTGCCAAATAAATGGTATAGAATACAAATACAATCTTAAATATACAATAATAGCTATAAGTTTTAATACAAATATTGTCTTCTAGACAATATTCACTCTCAGAATAAGTCCTCATTACATTTATTATCACACTATTTTATAGAATAGTGAGGACTACTAAGACACCATCTCGGACCGTCACTCCGTTCCTCGACTAGTCCCGGCTACGTTCTCATTTCCTAAAGAGAACAATGAAAGCAAAAAGGGTGAGCTCAACTAGCCCAGTAAGAAATATTATGACTAAGATAATGCAGAATAAATTATCATTAACCTTCAACAATGTTAAACTGAAAAAATACAATAGACATCAAGTTTAACTGCAGCGAAATAAGCAATCCATTAAAAAGTCAAGTGGAGAATAAAATCTACTATCTTTTATGATTTAAAAAGGTTTTCATCACTTTATATCGCTGAGACTCAACTTAATAAATAATCCACTTCATCCCTGCACTACGGCCAAGGATATTCATTAGGGTCATGACCACAAATTATTCATGCACTACGGGCCAAGAAAATTTATGTATTCATCAATGGTCATGATCATGCCAACAACTGTCCATCAATGCACTACGGCCAATGAGGACTTTTACCACATCATTTGTAACATTACGGTCATGATTATACCGAATAATCCCTGGTCATAATCATACCAAGTCCATCTATGCACTACTGGCCACAGATGACTTTCAAAAAAAAAACAAGTATGAGGATGATGACAATGATACAAGAATTCAATAAAACAAGTTCAAGAATTAATTTATTCAGGAACTAATAACGTCTAAATTGTCAACATGATACTTCTTTGTAAAGTAAAATTCAAAAATGCTCAGAAGAATATTTTCATGAAAAGATACTGGATGAAGCGCAAATATCAAGGATATTACACTAATTTCATGGAGTATAGAAGTCAAAACTTTAACCAGCTGAGTATAATAAAGAATGGAATAAAAAAAGAAATCACCATGCATGCGGTACTTCGCATAGACAGTTATTCCAACAGAATAATAAATAATGGAACCAGGTCTGGCGTAAACACACAGACAGGATATTCCGACAGAATAATAAGTACGGAATAATAAATAATAAAACAAGTTCCGGCGTAAACGCACAGACAGGATATTCCGACAGAATAATAAAGACGGAATAATAGAAGAATTTCACCAAGTATAGGGTAGCCCGCGTATACAGGTTATTCCAATAGAATAATGAAGAATGGAATAACAGAAGTTTTCTTCGTGAATACAAAAGAAATAACACCCCTTACCTTATAAAGAAGAGTACTCCGACGGTAGGGCGGGGATATACTTGAATAAACTTATACTACGCTCAAAGCTTTCTTAAACGCTAAAGAAATACGCTCAAGATTATAGAAGAAGAACTCTCTCTATAGTTTCTGTGAGACCCCAGATTTTATGAATAAAAATTTAATTTTCTCGAAATAATTATTTTTGAATATTATGGTCTGGATTTGATATAATGTTATAGTTGTGGGTAGTATTTATAAATTTTGCAAAGTATGCAAGTTGTCATATTATATTCGATTGGTCGGAGAATATTATTTTTGTCAAGGAATATCCGTACGACTGTACAATCATTGGTGGACCCCATAACGAAATTATTGTCGGATTGAGAAAACGACAAAAATATTTTTTTATGAAAATAACGGCGGAAGTTTTACCGTTAATACTATTGAACTACTCGGTAGTAAAAGTACAGTAATACGCGTGGTTGTATAGTAGCACACGGTATTTATTATTAATGCTTACGTGAGAAGTTACTCAGTTTTGTTCAATTATTGCTATAGTAATTGTTGTATAGTATCTCACGTTATTTGATTCAATTATTGTCGATATTTTATATATTATTAAATCAATAATTGAAATGACAGAGTTATTAATATTATAAATTGCAATATTAACGATGTCTAGAAGTTCTGCCAATGAGAGGTTTGATCACTTAATTACGCGCCAGTAGGGAGAAATCCTTATTGGAAAGCCTCCTCTTTCCTGGGAACGGTCTGGTCGATTAATATTGTGAATTATAATAAAGGTGATAAATGTTGTTAAAATTATTAAGGTGATTTTTATGAAGTTTTGCTTATTTTATGGACCCCTATTTACCCATTTTTCAAAATAATCGATAGAAAATTCTTTAAAGTTGGGCCCACATGTGGGGCCCATATGTGTTGAAAAACTAATTTTTGAAATGGGGGTGGGAGGGAGTTACGTATAGGGGGGGAGGTTTATATATTTAAGATTATGATGTGGGTATATATATATATATATAATATTGAAAGTGGGAAATGGTGGGGGAAATGATGTTTGCTTTTACAAAAGGTAAGTAGTATTATATGTATATAACATGTGTGGGTTATATATATATATATATATATATATATATATATATATATATATATATATATATATATATATATATATATATATATATGTATTATATTTTTACTTTATTCTTATTGGTGGGTTGATTGACAAATTGTGTAGGTTATATGTATTATATTTTGCTTTATTCTTATTGGTTGGTTGATTGACTAATTGGGTATGTGAGTTACAAAATAATTTTCATCCGATTGCATAATTGTTGCATTACACAGTGTCTTTCCATTCTCCTATAAATAGAAGCTCGTTCCTTCATTATTTCTTACGAATTCACTGAAACTCCAGAGAGAGAAATTATAGAGAAACTATAGAAAAGTATTCTGCTACTTTCCTACTCTTATATATAGTTTCTTTTACGGTAAGGGGTGTTATTCTTTCTTATTAATGAAGAGAACTGTTGTTATTCCATTTCTTATTGTTCTGTTAGAATAACTTGTATACGCGGGCTACCCTATACTTGGTTACATTCTTCTATTATTCTGTTGGAACATCCTGTCTGTGTGTTTTATACCGGACTTGGTTCTGTCTTTATTATTCTGTTGGAACATCCTGTTTGTGTGTTTTACACCGGACCTGGTTCCGTCTTTATTATTCTGTTGGAATATCCTGTCTGTGTGTTTTACACCGGACCTGGTTCCGTCTTTATTATTCTGTTAGAATATCATTTTTGTGTGTTTTACACCGGACCCGGTTCCGTCTTTATTATTCTTTTGGAACATCATGTCGGTGCAAATTTTGTCTGACCTGGTTCCGTTATTATTATTCTGTTGGAATAACCTGTCTATGCGAAGTACCGCATGCATGGTGATTTCTTTTGTTATTCCATTCCTTATCATACTCAGTTGGTTAAAGTTTTGACTTCTATACTCCATGAAATTAGTGGAATATCCTTGATATTTGCGCTTCATCCAATATCTTTTCATGGAAATATTCTTCTGAGCATTCTTGAATTTTACTCTACAAAGAAGTATCATGTTGATAATTTGGACGTTATTAGTTCTTGGATAAATTAATTCTTGAACTTATTTTATTGAATTCTTATATCATTGTCATCATCCTCATATTTATATTTTTTTGAAATTCAACTGTGGCCTGTAGTGCATAGATGGACTTGGTATGATTATGACCAGGGATTATTCGGTATAATCATGACCGTAATGTTACAAATGATGTGATAAAAATTCTCATTGGCCCGTAGTGCATTGATGGACAGTTGTTGGCATGATCATGACCATTGATGAATACACGAATGTCCTTGGCCCATAGTGCATGGATAATTTGTGGTTGTGATACTAAAGAATATCCTTGGCCGTAGTGCAGGGGTGATTCGATGATGTGGATTACTTATTAAGCTGAGTCCCAGCGATAAAAGTGATGAAAAACCTTTTAAATCATAAAAATAGTAGATTTATCCTCTATTTGACTCTTTTAATGGATTGCATGTTTCGCTGCAGTTAAACTTGATGTCTATTATATTTTATCAGTTTAACATTGTT
The DNA here is from genome assembly GCA_020205505.1 of Panax japonicus. Lineage (NCBI taxonomy): Eukaryota > Viridiplantae > Streptophyta > Magnoliopsida > Apiales > Araliaceae > Panax > Panax japonicus. Next base: position 60,490,278 of record CM035108.1, on the reverse strand, counting down.
GAAGACTAATGATAATTTATTCTGCATTATCTTAGTTATAATATTTCTTACTGGGCTAGTTGAGCTCACCCTTTCTTTCACTGTTCTCTTCAGGAAATGAGAACGTAGCCGGGACTAGTCGGGAAATGGAGTGACGGTCTAGATGATAGTATTAATAGTCCTCACTACTCTGTTAAATAGTGTGATAATAATTGTAACGAGGACTCTATTTGAGAATGGATATTATCTAGAAGACAATATTTGTATTTAAACTCACAGCATGTATTTTGTCGTATTTTACACGACTGCTGCATTATTAGTTTGTATTTGAATTTTGTACTATGTATTTGGCGACTCAAGATGGGTGATGTATACCTATTTTGGGGGCGTCACAGTTGGTATCAAAGCTTAAGGATATGATCCCTGGCTAAGGTGTGAGACAAGAACAAGGAGAGGAGAGACGGGGAATTCCATCGCTAGTTTGACCTACCTAAGTTTATTTGATATTTAATTGGTCGATCAGGGTATAGGGATAATATGTGATACGTTTATTAACCCTCATTTTGTGGTAGTATCTGAAAATGGCATCCGAGAATGTTGAGAACACCAATGGAACACAGGAGACCGTTGAGTCTCCACAGATCAATAGTCAAGATAATGTGCATCAGAAAGGCGACAATCCTTAGGCAAACAACAACACTGACCAAATAATGAACGATGGAATGTTCTGAGGCTTCATGCAATTCATGCAACATCAGGCGAGAGCGGCTCCTGTCCAAAATGCAGATGGAAACACTGGCAACTCTCGGATGGTCACCGCCAAACAGTTTAAAGGACTGGGACCATCAGAGTTCTTTGGATAGCCAAAACCACTTAAGGCGGAAACATGGATTAAACAGATCAACAAGATATTTGATATCTTGTAATGCTCCAAGGAGCAAAAGGTTCCTTTTGCCACCTTCATGTTGCGTGCAGAGGCAGATTACTGGTGGGAATCTGTAAAACGTACTCAACCTGTGGCACTGAAGATGTCTTCGGAGAAGTTATGGTGTTTGAAAATATTTTAAGTTATTTTTGATGACTTTTAATATTTTGTGATGAAATTCATTAATTAATAAATATTAATGATAATTAGTTTATTTAATAGATATATTAAATAAATTATGGAAAATTAGAAATAATGATTTAAAAATCATATAAAAATGATTTAAGTGTTATAAAAATATTTTAAGTTATAAAATATAACTTTTGATATTTTGTCATGAAAATATTAATATTCTAATATTAATAGCAATTATCGGATAATGAATTTAATGGTTTAAAAATCATATAATTATGATTTTAAGGTATTAAAAATACTTTGGTATATTATAATTATATTATAATATTATGTTATGATTTTCATTAATATTTTATATTAAATGAATATTAGTGATTAAGAAATTATGTGATGTTTAATTCAATTAAATATGATTTTAATGATCGAAAAATGTTGATAAATGATAATAATTATTTGAAAATTATTATAAGTCTTTAAAAATTATTTTGACTGATAAGATAATTATCTGGGATAATTGTTAAGCGTTTAAGCAGAGTTTAATTGAACTTAAACTCGAGTATTGTCCGACTAGACCGTCGGGATGATAGAATTGTGTCGGTTTCAAGTCAGACTGAAATAGTTTGACCTGATACTAAGTTTTATGTGTGTTATAGACTGATAGGGTTATGTGCTATGTGTTTAGGTTATTCTATGTATATATATAACAGTATTATACTGTGATGTTATTATTCTAATATTAGAGATCTATATTACTAATATTAGGTCTTCGAGATAATGCGTTATAAATTGCGTTGCGGTAATCAACGGTTCAGGCAAGTTTCTTTTTACTAAACTCTAATAAGAGTGTTTTATTCAAGCTTATGGTTAATCATTGTTGATTGCCACGAAAATTGTATTATGTACATCTTGCATGTATAAGTCAGGTAAGAAAGGCTGATCACCTTCATTACCAGTTGGTTGAGAAATGTTTGTTCATGTTTAAAATTTGTTCAGTCAAAATTTTGTTCGTGCTAGTTCTCAATTATATTGATGAATTATAGCCAACTTATTATTCATACTCTTCAATCATGATATATCGTTATATTATTGTATTTAAACTTGTTGGGCAACTTTCATGCTCATCCTTGCTATATCATGATAAAACATTGCAGATAAGGCGAACGTGTTCGGATACAGAAAAAAGATAATGCCAAGTTCAGTTTGGGATATAAAGTGCGGCTAGTTTGTAATATCGTATTTTGATAAATGTGTTGTATTTTAGATAGTTTATGAATTGTGTAAAAGTTAAGGTTACTCGACCTTGGGGATAAGTGTTTAAAGTTTAATGTATAAACAATTTATGTTTATATCTTCCATAAACAGTTATAGAATGATTAGTGTACCGAAACCGCGGCGATTTGGGGCCCAAATTCGGGGCTATCACAGTTGGTATCAGAGCTGTTGGTTATGAAGCTTAGGTAGGAATACCTGAGACCAATAACCGCAGTGATTAGGATAAGATCTAACTCACATAGAGTTAGTTGGTCGGTAAGATTCAAAGATGAATCTCGGCGAGTGAAAAGCACAGAGTTCCCTAACTCTGATAATAAAGTTGAGCAGTAATGGTGAATAGATCGAGTCTAAAAGACTGAAAGTGCAGGAATATGAGATCGTAAAACAAAACGATCAAGTCATAGAATTGAATCGTAATATATATGATGAGATCACCCCGTGATCTGATAAGGTTATGACAGCCAGAAAGAATCAATCTTATCATTGAAAAGTTTACAGCAAGATGTTGTGTATCAGTTGTACTATGAAATGGTACTATGAAAACTCAAGAAAGAGTTATGGATTATGAATACGGATTAAATGAAATTCGTATTGAAAAGGGGGTTAGTGTTAGGTGGGGATTCAATTGAGGACTCGTGTCAGCCGCTGAGTTGTATGATTCCTTGTATGGGCGGAAAATTTGTACTTGGTTTTAGAATCATTTAGCTTCCTGGTCGATGTAGTGGTTAGGTTGACCAATTCTTTGTATGGGCGGGGAATTATTCACTTAGCTTCCTATATTGATTAGTGGCCGAGTTTGGTTTGACAACCACTTAGTTTCTGGCACTGATAATCATTGAAATGTTTGTGTCGCGCTATTTGCTATATGCGTGTTAAGAGGTTGATTCTTTTCTCATGTATATAACAAATAGATAGGTCATAGGTAGAGGATATAAAGTTAAATACGAGTTCTTAAAACTAATACTTATGTGACATTCTTGACTCATAGTTATATGAAATGTTTATGAACCCCTCAGCGAATGGACGCCAAAGGTCTGTCTAGGAAAGTTCTTAAACTCATATAATTGTGGTCAGGCTATGAACTCATAAGTGTGATTTTATGAACTGGGTATAGTTGTGTGTGAATGAATTGTTAAAGATAATAGGAATAGATAGAATGTTTAAGCAAATGATTTGAAATATCAAAATTTGTTTTTAATTATCACTTATGTACCATGTAACCTGGTGCAGAGATGATAAAAATGTGATGGAGTTGTAAATACAGGAATACATAGTGTGAATTTGACCTTTGCGCGCGTTTTGAGTATCTTTGATAGATACCCGAGAAATTTACGTATGTATCAAAGTAAATCTTTGATAGATACCCGAGAAGTTTGAGTATCTTTGATAGATACCCGAGAAGTTTGAGTATCTTTGATAGATACCCGAAAAGTTTAAGTTTCTTTGATAGATACCCGAGAAGTTTGAGTATCTTTGATAGATACCCGAGAAAATAAGTTCAAGATCTTGTTTGATCACTTAGTATAAATGATGTAAGGTGCACGGTGTAAGGTGTAAGGTGAATTTCGGGGACGAAATTCTTATAAGGAGGGGTGAATGTGACAACCCGAGAATTTAGAATATTTTTAATTTTTTATTAATTGATTTAAGGTTCAAAATTAGAACCTAGACAGAAAATAAGTGTATGCATTTGATATTTTTGGGATGGAATTTTGAGTATTTCAAAATTTTGTGAAGGATTTAGGTGAATTATTCAGGATTAAGGATTTATGTGATTAAGTTCTGTAAAAATGGTTATGTATGTGTACAGTATGTGGTTAAGGGTCAAGGCTTGACCAGATAAAGAATATCTGTGTCAAATCCTAAGTTTATATTAAGAACGCCAACGTTCAGTTAGAAAACCCTAACGTCTGATAAGAAACCCTAGGAATCGGTTCTGAAAACCCTAATTTCAGATCTGGGAATACAAAGCCCTAATTCGGATATTGAAAACCCTAGATTGGGAATGCATTGATATGTATAAGGTTAAACGTCATTAATTTTAATTTATTAGGAAAAACCCTAATGAATTATTGGAAACCCGATTTGATTATTAGAAAACCCCAATACCAGATCTGAAAACCCTAGTTTCAGATTCTGATAAATTGAAGCCCTAATCTGGGAATAGTAAGGAAAATTATAATGCTTTAATGCAATTAAGTATAATATTAATTAGGAAAAAGCTTAATTATCTAGCAAACCCTAATTTTTAGAATTTGTAAACCCTAATTTCCAATTTTTGAACCCTAATTATACAGTAGTGGATTTAATTGCTAAATTAGCAATTTTAATTAGAAAATATTAATCCTAAATTGTTTAAGTCCTAATATGATGAGGAAATTATAATCTAATTAGGAAGCCCTAATTACAATTTAAAAATCATGATTTTCTATTTTAAAATATAATTAGAAAATCTTAGAATTTTAATTTGCTAAAATATTTAGGGTTAAAACCCTAACCCTAAGGGTTTTTAAACCCTAAACCCTAGATTGTTCAAACCCTAAACCCTAAGGGTTTGCAACAAATGAGAAAGCTAGAAGTAAAAGAAAAAGACCAAAATGCCCTTTTTATATTTTAAATGAGCTAACTTGTAAAAATTGGCTTAACTTTAGTTGGTCACCAACTATTTTGACATTTGTGACTTAAATCTCAGCCATTTAATACCCAATTGACAGCTATAACATATCATACATTGCATCTAGAGAGTATATAAGAGAATTAGAGAGAGAAAGTTCATAAAAGCTAGCTATTTTGCAACTTTGCTCTCACCAACTCTCTCTCTCACCAAAGCTCCGAAATTCTAAGTTAGATCAGTTCTAATTTCAGCCCCTTGATCAATCAATAACATATTGGAGAGTTTAGATCAAGAATTGAAAGCTAAAGGTATAAATCAAATTTTGATCTTTGTTGCTTAGAAAATTTTTGTGTTTTAGTGTTTAATCTTATGTTATAATATGTTTTTAGTTGTTATATGTTGATCCATGATGGATCCATAGCATCAAAGTGGAGAAAAATCAAAGTTTTCAAAAATTGTTCATGAACCCTGAAGTGGTCTGACATGCATATGTCAGTCGCTCTAGATCTTTCCTTGATTATGATTTTTGTTGTTTTAAGGTTTTAAACTGTAGCTTGTCATGAGGTCTTTCATCTGGAATTGGAATTACAGCCATAACAGGTCTAGATCGTACGTTATTAATGGTCAAACCCTGTTGACCGGCGTTGACTATGACGAATCTGGGTAACCCAGATTACCCAGAAATTTCTGACAACCGATTTGAATACTCTGATCTTCATGCTGTTAATCGATCTGGACATGTTAGTGTAATATAATTGTAGACTGACATTTATACTTCAGTTTCATGCTTATATAACTCACAGATCATGTATAGAATCAAAGATAAAAAGGGTCAAAGTAGGGTTGACCGGCTGTTCTTGAGGATTTTTGGAAAACCCAAAAATCTTCATGTACGATTTTTGTGTCAGACTTTGACCAGCCATGATCTTCTTGGTGTATTGATGAAATGATGATATGTTGCTACATACGTTTTCCCTGACATCCCTATTTCATTAAGAAATCAATAAAACATACAAATCACGTCTAGATTGCACGTTATAAGGATTGGAAAGTGGGTACCTCGACTGTTCTTCAATTCTGGAAAACCCAGAAATTGAAGAACATGTCTGACAGTGAATTGAGGAGCTTAGATCTCATTGATATGTTGTGTTATGATTGAGATGTTGGTTTTGTGTTGTAGTGTTACATACATACTACACGATCACACTTCGAACAAGCCAAGAAAACCTTAAGAACACTGAATTAGAATCGGTCAAACGTGCCTACTTAGCCACTGACATGAAGGTCTGAAGAATACCAAGAACACCTATAGCGACGGTTCTGTCGCTATAGTGCCCTTTTAGCGACAGTTTAATTAAGAAATTAATTATTAATTTCTGAAAATTATTTAAAAATAGATAAAAATAGTTTTAAATTATTAAAAATACATAATAAATTCTGAAAAAATATTTTAAAGTCTGAAAAATAGTTTTTAATTATTTTGGGTATATTTCAAAAATATTTAATATTTTTGGAATATAAAAGGTATTTATTTATTTAATTATTATATTAAATAAATTATTTAAAAATGGTTTTAATTCATGAAAAATCATGAAAAATTACATTATGGTGTTTGAAAATATTTTAAGTTATTTTTGATGACTTTTAATATTTTGTGATGAAATTCATTAATTAATCAATATTAATGATAATTAGTTTATTTAATAGATATATTAAATAAATTATGAAAAACTAGAAATAATGATTTAAAAATCATATAAAAATGATTTAAGTGTTATAAAAATATTTTAAGTTATAAAATATAACTTTTGATATTTTGTCATAAAAATATTAATATTCTAATATTAATAGCAATTATCGGATAATGGATTTAATGGTTTAAAAACCATATAATTATGATTTTTAGGTATTAAAAATACTTTGATATATTATAATTATATTATAATATTATGTTATGATTTTTATTAATATTTTATATTAAATGAATATTAGTGATTAAGGAATTATGTGATGTTTAATTCAATTAAATATGGTTTTAATGATCGAAAAATGTTGATAAATGATAATAATTATTTGAAAATTATTATAAGTCTTTAAAAATTATTTTGACTGATAAGATAATTATCTGGGATAATTGTTAAGCGTTTAAGAAGAGTTTAATTGAACTTAAACTCGAGTATTGTCCGATTAGACCGTCGGGATGATAGAATTGTGTCGGTTTCAAGTCAGACTGAAATAGTTTGTGTCGGTTTCATTATCTAGATTCGCCGACATCTATGGTGCAATTTCAGATCTGGGCAAGTAAGGGTTTGAAGATTTGTTTTTTCCTCGTGACTAATTTTGTGGACGGAAGTCATGGTGGTTTTCCCTGCAGATTTCTTACGTGTTTATTACCTTATCCCCTCCATTAAATCAGTTATGGGTGTTTTTGTTAGATCTGTTTGCCTTAGTTCAAATGGCTTTAACTGTGTTTTTCGACATCTTTGCCGATTTTATCATCGAAAATTTCTCTTTTTTGAATTCAGTTATACAAGGATATATAGTATTCATGGGTGGTGTGTTTTGTTGAAATCATCCCGTGGCTAGAAGCCGCTTGATCCCATTCTTGATGGTGGTGGTTCACGGCGGCGCCGATGGAATTGGGCAGTGAAATTTATAGGATTTTTCAAGGAGAAGGTAGAAACATAAAACTCAGAAAAGAAAGAACAAAATTATTTGTGTTGATTTAGAAATTAAGGAGTGGATTTTTAACCATTGAATGTTTGTGACAAATTATTGTAATGGTTGGCAGCTAGTCTTGATCGATCGATTGCAATAGATTTGTAATGATATAGGTTTGTTTTATTTTAATTATAAATATTAAATTAGGTTTTAACCATTTTGCCCTTTATTTAAACAAATTTATTTATTTAATGATTAGAAAATTATTTTTTTTGCCACATAAGCTTCTTAAAGCCCCACACAATTAGCCACATCAGTAATTTTTGACATGACATGTTTAATTTGGTACAATTAAAAAAATTGATAATTTAATCTTCTAATTAATAAAATTAAAAAATGAATTACCGAAATAGAATATGACCTATAATTTAAATTACTAATTCATATTTAAGCCAATAATTTATCAACCACACTAGCACGAATGTCTCCAGGAAATGAACTGTAGGTCTAGTTATTCTCACTCATCTGAGCCGAGCCGAGCCGAGCCGAGCCGACATCCCTTCCAATGTACTCATCGTCTCCTCCTACTCCACCTTCTTCAATCTGTTCAACTGATTCCCACAGTTCGACGTTGCCATTTAAACCTCTTCCCTTTCTTCACCAAACCCTAATTTTAGATCTATTATTTTCATTTATTTGATCCAAATTCATTCATATGAATTCCAACTTCTTCCCTTCACTACCAATTCCAACTTCTCCATCCCTCTTTTGATTTTGATTTTTTATATTTATTGATGATGGTGGAATCTGTTACGCCGCCGTCCTCGTGGCGGTTCTATTTTCACCACCGGCGCTGGATTCCGACGTTTTTTTCCACTCACAGAACTCTATTCATAGTCCTCTGGATCATCGCTATCTCCTCTGTATTTATTTGGCAGCATAACATCGTCGATGGCTTCTCCATTTTCCGGCCAGTGGTTCCGGTTAAGCCGATGCCGATGCTTCGTCCAGTAGCGTTCAATCTGACCGACTTTGGAGGGGTCGGCGACGGCGTCACTCTCAACACAGAGGCCTTTAAAAGGGCTGTGCTTGCTATTTCCAAGCACGCGAAAAAGGGTGGCGCTCAGCTCAACGTGCCAGCAGGGAACTGGCTGACGGCGCCGTTTAATCTTACTAGTCACATGACTCTCTTCCTCGCTGAAGATGCTGTTATACTTGGCATTGATGTGAGTTTCTTTTTCTTTGTTTTTACTTAGCATAGTTCTTCAAAGGATAAATCTTGCTTAGGCAATTGCTAAAATTATTTCTTTTTCTTTTTTTGGCAATTACTCAATTATTATACTGTTTTGATCAGGGGCGGATTCAGAAATTTACCCCAGCAGATGCGGATTTTAACTAATTTTTTTGATAAATTTAAATAAAAAAAATTTGAACTAATCATAATAATATTTACAAATTACAATGCTATCTTCCTAGACCCCATAGCTTGAAAATGTTATAAAATAGCTTCATTATCAATAGTTTCAAATACATCATTTTCAATGTAAGGAACCAAACAATCGTTCAACCATTTATCGTCCATTTGGTTTCGAAAAGTGGTTTTAATGATATTCCTTGCTGAAAAGGGTCACTAACAAATGAAGTCTAGGAGTAACTTTTGCCAATTTGGCCCAAGAGGAATCTAGCAAATGAATTCTAAGAGTCTTTAGACATTGTTGCCAATTTGGCCTAAGAGGAATCTATCTATCCTCAAATTGTATGTATGCTAATTGCTAAATTACCTCATATTCAATTGGGATTGGTAAAAAATATGTAATAAACTTCAAAGGCTTACCATTCCTTTTAATATCACTCCCAGAAGAAGAGAGTTTTATTTTTTATGGTTGTTTTTTTGTGAATATTAAGATTTTCGTAACACAATTAGAATCCATGAGTTGCTATGCAACATCAAACTCAATAAAACAATCAAATAACCACCAACAATGACATAATATGTGCAATTTCACTGATTATGTACAAAAATCATGTGTTCACCTCTTTCATTATGTGAAAAAAGCCCTAATTAGTAATAGTGAAACTTTAAACTATCAAACAAAAAAGCCCTAATTAGTAACCTAAGAAGTCCAAAATATAATAAATACGTCAAATAAATTGAATTGAGTTTAATACCAAGTCCTAAACCAACAACAAATTCAAACAAACTACTAATTTTAAATTATCAAAACAAAAAAAAGCCCTAATTTAGTTACCTTTTAAGTTTGATTACTCTAATATGCGCAAGAGTAGTGGCGCGTAGTGGGCGGGGGTGGAGGCGGAGCCGCGGAGGAGAAGAAACTAGAAGTAATAGATTGGAGGAGTCAAGAGTATGAAAAATAAAAGAAGCTGCAGAATGAAAAGTGAAAAGGCGAAGAACAATCTGCCCGCTCCTTTGTAATTTAGACTTAGAGTTAATTTATGAATTTTGTTTTGATCCCTCCAAGTTTAACTCTTCCATCAATCTGCCCCCTTAAGTTTATTAACTTGCATATTTGCCCCTACTTATATACCTATATAAAAAAAATTGAGCATAGGCAGATGCCTATGTTGCCACCAAAGAGGTCCGCCCCTGGTTTTGATGATTTAACATGATCCGCTGTTATTTGTAAGATGTGAAAGAGACCGGTATTATTACACTGCAATACTAACACCCAATTTACAACTTATAAATATAGCTACTTTGGAACATATGATTTGTGGATTTGTCTGGTCATCTAGACCTGTTACTATTGTTATAACTAATAAAGTTTGTTCCTTTAAATGCAAATGATAGATTTCGGGAGTATTAAACTTTCATACAGACTATGATGTCTGTTGACTGCGTATCATGATCTTTTAGATTGGTGAAGGTTTATGTAATTAGGATTTGTTTTGTTCTAGTTTATAACTAGATATATGATTGTTTTTGTTAGCAAAATTATTGTGTTGAACACTTGGTAGCAATTTCATAAACCTTCAACGGAGGCCAAGCCTCAAGGAGCGTCAGTAATCCTTTAAGGTTAATCTTTTGAATCATTTGCATTGATATCAAAAGTCACCCTTCATCTATACCATCAATTTTCCGGTAAGTAGTTATCGTCTCCTTTGTGCATTGCCTCCGCTGGCTGCCTTTCCCTATAAGGCATTAAAAAGTTTGCTTCTATTTAGTATTTACCATTTGGAAGGGACCTATCAACACGAATTTGGGCCATTTGAAAAAAACAATCTATCAACTTTGGGAGCTAAAAAAGGAAAATACAATAAAAAAATTGTTTTCAAATTCTTGGAACATCTTAAACCATCAAAACTTTAATGAGATCCAACCATCAAAATTTGTTAACAGCAAATTACAAATTGAATAACTAGCCTTGTGGTGATCAAGATATGAGAAAAATGGATAGGAACCTAACATTCTATGCTTGATATCACTTTTAGTTAGGCCTGACAAAATATGGTTATAGGTTGGTTTTGGTTTACAAAATTTGATTATAGTTCCATTTATGAACTAAAACTACATTACATAATTTTAATATGGGTTGTGTAGGTTCCAACCATATAATTATAGGCCAAATATAAGTAAACACATATTTCAAATTTCAAGCTTTCCATTATCATTATTATGGTCCAATTAAATAAATTATTTATGATGCTTAATTTTTATATTCCTTCACCTTCTATCTCTAATGTTTTATACATTCTTCCTCTCTAAAAATGTTTATACACTCAAATTTTTAGATTTTCCCTCTCTAAAAATTTTTGTACACTTGCTTTCTCTAAAAATTATTCTACGCTCAATTTTTTTTATTTACTTTTTTTTTCTCTCTAAAATTTTTATACTCTCTCAAATTTTTAAATAATTTATCTCCATCTTAATTTTTTATACACCCCTCTCAATTTTTATGCTCCCTAAACTTTTTAAAGATATGTGACATGTATACTATATTAACAGTACAAAATATAAATATCAATGTTGTATTGTTAATTTCTCTAAAGGTATATTATCTAGAGAAATATTTATATAAAAGATGACTATATATATATATATATATATATAGAGAGAGAGAGAGAGAGAGAAAGAGAGAAGATAAGATGGCGCAAAAGTAAAAGACGACTATATATATATATATATACATATATATAGAGAGAGAGAGAGGGGTGTCACAGCTCATCTAAGAAACAAACAGAAAGCCATAAGCCAAAGCTAACAATCCCCAAAACACGATTACAGAGAGAGAGAGAGAGAGAGAGAGTGATAAAGGTGTAAGGGGATTAAGGATATTTAATTAGATACGTATTTAATTTGGAAGTTCGAAGTATCATGGATGGTCAATTTGGATTTGGAATGAAAAATCTAGGTCGAAAATAGTTTAACCGGTTTGGGCCTATATTTCTTTTTAGAGATATGGTTCTAAACTTTACTCAAATAAATAAAAACAGTTAACCAATTTAATTGGTTTCAATTAATATGGATTGACCCAACAATTAACTAACTAGATTGTCATGCCTACTTTTAGTCCAGATTCACCTCATGTTGTTGGGAACTTGGAAGGGTCCCTCTTCAAAAGTATAGGGCAAAAGTGTCTTGGAGAGTTATTTCTGTGCCTTCTTGGAGGGGGGCTTAAATCTGAAGGAATGGAATAAGGCTCTCATGCTTCGTCACCTGCTAAAGGTAATCAGTCTCTCCATCATCCCTCTGGGCTTGTTGGATACAGAAATCAGTACGTAAAAACTTCTGGCATCTGTCTTCCCCTTCGGACTGCTCTTGGACTTGGCGAAAAATTCTAAAGCTTAGGCTTCTGGCTTCGCAATTCATTTCTTATCATGTGGGCAAAGTGGAGAATATCAGTCTGTGGTATGACCATTGGTTAAACAATCAGAGTGTAAATCCCTCTTCTTACCTGCTTTTGAATTCTGGGCTGCCTGCTTCTGCTCGAGTTTCCAACATTATTTCCAACATTTGCCTATTAGTAATTGTAGTAATCATCATAATCATCACGATGTTACCAATATTCTTAACTTATTGCATAATGTCCCTGTTCCTATATAAATTCTTTAAAGACAATCATATCTGGAACTCTATTCGCCAATCTGCAGGTCAGGTTTCTTGGGCTAATATTTTGTGGCACAAACACTATGTTCCCCGGTTCTCTTTCACCCTCTGGCTTTCTATGCACAAGAGGCTCCCTACAAATGGTACCTTTGTGCATTTCTCAAATTTGTCACTGTTGCGTTGCCCCTTGTGCTCCTCTACTGATGAAACTTTTAATCATATGTTTTTTAACTGCTTTTACTCTAGTGAAGTTATCTCCTCAGTTTTGGTTGTTCGGGGTTGGTCAAATGCTTCTCCTGGCTGGACCAACTTGGTTGATTATATAAAGCAGTATAGAGGCAGGTTCATGCATAAGGAAATTTTGAAGCTGATTTTGGCAACTACTGTTTATAAGATTTGGGGCTCTCGAAATTCCAAGCTTTATGAATGAACTTTGTTACCGCCATCCACCTTAGCAAAGGAAATTGTTAGCTTGATAAAATCTAGACTCTCAACTTCTAGGAAGTTTCACAAAGCCGCTCATAAATGTTATACTTTTCATAACTGGTTATAATTTACTTTTTTGGCCCTGTTTTGTCTCGTGATGATCCCTCTATAGTTTTCTGGGTTATGCCCCTTAGCCATTGTATATATGGTTTTTTTAATGCACAAACAAATTTAGCCAAAAAAAACTTGGGATAGGTTTTGCTTTTCAACTTTCCTTCGAGGAGCTGGGATGGACACCTAGGCAGATAGGAAAACGAATCTAGTCTATCTATGTAAGTTAAAACTACTATTTAAAAACAATGCCTGCTTTGTCTAGTAGAATGATGCATGTATTGCTCTCCCAAAACCTCGTTTTCACAGTTTAGGTTGTTCCCATTTTGCTCACTGCTATTACGCGAATAGCTTTTGCTTTCTTTCCTCTAGCTTCTAAGATGTTTCGGTTCGTCAGTTTGTTTCTTTCTTGCCATGGATTCAGCAGTAGTTTGAAAGGTTAACCTATTCGAGAATATCCGTCTTGCTTATTTTCAACTCCCCAAAGCATTTGTCATTCGTTGCTTACTACGCCCTTCCTTGTCCCGGTGCCTAGGATAGTAAGCCTTTCCTTGTTTGAACATCGCCCTTAAAGTTTAAGGCTATGCTGTCCTAAGGTAATGCTTATAGTATGTGCTTGTTTATTACCACATAGAGTTAAACCAAGTTGCTTAAGTCATCCATCTATACACAATTGATTATCTATCCCATTTATTTCAGGAAGCTTTTGAGGTCGGAGTTCAGTCTTTACATCAGGCTAGAAAATTGTATTTGTATTCCTTTGCTTATGGTACTAAATGATACTCTAAACCTTTATGCCTTTGTTTGTATCACTTACTTATGGTACTAGATGGTCCTATATAGAATGCCAAATATCAAATACGACACGGTATAGCTTCATCACACGGTTCACTAACCTGAACTAATATTTGGAGATATATTTTTTTTACCATGTATTAATGTGGTTTAGATGATATGCTTGTCATGTTTATGGTCGGTATGAAATGGCTAGACACTTGGATGGATTATGTCTCTTAGAGCTCAGAATGCATATCATTTTTTTAATATAATTTATTGCTTCTTATGTATATACTTAATAGGATGAAAAGTTGTGGCCTCTATTGCCTCCACTGCCTTCGTATGGATATGGACGAGAGCATCCAGGAGCTCGATATGGGAGTTTGATTCATGGTCAAAATCTCAAAGATATTGTAATTACAGGTTAGTATCTTGGTCATCTCAAAGCACTTCAGTACTTATTTATACTTCCAAGTTGAAATAAATTACCAGGATTTATAATTTATATACAAAAGTGAAGTTACTACTATCCGATTATATCTCCATTGCTATAAAATAGTCATAATATGTTATTGAGCTGCATTCTACATAGCTGGGTAAACCCAAAAAAAGAGCAACAAGGGATCAGTCTCTAACTCAAGTTCTTGTTGTATGCCTTCGATCTTTCTGCCATGTAGTCAATCTATTCTTGGTTTGGCAATTTGCCCAGGGTTTTTTCTTATAAGGACCAACTTTCAAGGCATATGCAATTGGATTTCTTTTTGTGTCGGTGGACCTCCACCTATGTTCATAACCATTGCTTGAATGAAATATTGTATGCAAATACAAGAATTAATCTTAGATACAGGCTTTTTGAGATGACCAAGCTTGTTGGTGGAATCAGATGATCATGGATGATGTAACTGAGTTCTTGATCTGATTTGTATATCTTATTCCTGAATCTCCTGATAACAGGGTATAATGGTACCATTGATGGGCAGGGTCAATCATGGTGGAAGAAGTATCGCCAGAAGCTTCTAAACCACACAAGAGGCCCACTTGTGCAGATTATGTGGTCAAGCGACATTTTGATTTCTAACATAACTTTGCGTGATTCTCCCTTTTGGACTCTCCATCCATATGATTGCAAGAATGTAACAATTAGAAATATGACAATCCTGGCTCCAGTCATTGGAGCCCCAAATACTGATGGCATTGATCCTGGTAAGTGTGTACTGTTGGTCTACTTTTATGTTTTGATGTACTAATTAGCTATAATTTCTAGGATTAGTAACTCATTCTGTTAACATGATCGCTAGTTTATCAATTGTATCAATAAATCAAAATTATAAATGTTGAAGCTCAACTTCCTCAAAGTTTTAGGATATTTCAACTCACTTCAATATATGATAATAAGCGATATATGTCAATGCACGCAAGCTATTCTTAACATCGTTATATAATTTTTTAATAAGATAAGTTCTATAATTTTTAAGTCGTAGCTTTTCTGTATTATATGCTTATGTTTCCCGTTTTGTTGGTTAGCCTATACTAGCTTTTTGATTACTTATTATTTTCTTACCAGACTCATGTGAAGATATGGTAATTGAGGACTCTTACATAAGCGTAGGAGATGATGCCATTGCAATAAAGAGTGGTTGGGATCAGTACGGGATCTCATATGGACGTCCCTCGAAAAACATACTCATCCGAAATCTTGTAGTTCGCTCTATGGTCAGGTGAATTTTTCATCTACTACATTTTCAGCTTAATAAATAAATTGTTTTCCACAGCTGGAAAGCAATGAAATTCATGGCATGTTTCTTTAGCATGTGTGCAAATGTCCCATGGAACAATTTTACAACTTAGTTGTGAGCATGGTGCAACAGTCAAGTGCTCACTGTTGAATGTTTGGTCAAGTGTTCAAGTATTGGAAACAGCCTCTCTGTAAGACTGTTAATAGAGGTAGACTGTGTAAATCTGACCCTCATCAGACCCTTCTATAAGTGGTAGCCTTGTCCACTAATTACGACCTTTTGCGTAGAATTATTCAGTTTGGCGTCAAAGTTACTCATCAAGGCCTCTGCCGTTTCTCCTATCCCTTGGGGTTAGAGACATTAAGATGTTGTTTGATAATACATAATGGGCATTTAATAGGCCCAAATCTGATCGAATAAGATGTTTAGCTCATTAAGCTTTGTTTGACAAACATCTTAATGGGTCCAAAGAGGTCCATAAAGTGAGTTTTGTCAAACACCACTAAGAGAGTTTTGTCGAAATGGATAGTTTTGTCAAACAACTAAGTGAGTTTTGTCCAAAGAGGTCCATAAAGTGAGTTTTGTCCATAAAGATGTAATCAAACACCAGGGAAGACCCAATCACTTGATAGGATAGCTCATTCAATTTTAAATGCCCCATAGTTATTCAGACCATTTCACTCCTAAATCTGATTGCTTCATTTGCCCCCAAAAAATGAAAACTGATTTTCCCATGTTGTGAGAACTTGCCCCTATCTCCAAATTCCCAACAACTAATAGATGATTACGGTGATGCATCTACATTGTTAAATTGGATCTCTCTCACTAGTCTTTCAATGCCATATCAAAATATTTCAACAACTTTAGTGTGTCATATCATCCAATTGTAACCCAGATCTACGTTGGCTGAACTATAACAGTGCTGGCATATCAATAGGCAGTGAGATGTCTGGTGGAGTGTCAAATGTCACGGTGGAGAATCTTCTTGTGTGGAATTCAAGGCGTGCTGTTCGGATCAAGACAGCTGCTGGTAGAGGGGGATATGTTCGACACATTACATATCGGAATTTGACATTTGAAAATGTTCGGGTTGGAATTGTCATCAAGACAGATTACAATGAACACCCTGATGGGGGTTTTGACCCCAAGGCAGTCCCAGTGCTTCAGGATATAAGCTACACCTCAATCCATGGCAAGGGTGTCCGCGTGCCTGTTCGAATACATGGGAGTGTGGACATTCCGGTGAGAAATGTCACTTTCCGGGATATGTCCGTGGGAATTACATACAAGAAGAAGCATATATTCCAGTGTGCTTATGTTCAAGGTCGTGTAATAGGATCCATTTTCCCCGCCCCCTGTGAAAACCTTGATCTATATGATGAGCAAGAAAAACTTGTTAAAAAATCAGTTGCCCAAAATATATCAGATATAGATTATCAATTTTGAGATGATTTCATCTTCTTGGACCTATCTTTCTCTGGTCATTGGCTTAGCATGCCTGGAAAGGGGACAGGTCGTAGGGAGGTGCCTGGAATGGTTGACCATATTCTCCCGTTGTATTGTTTAGTCACTCGATTTTCTTCCTTTTTTTTCTCTGTAATTTTTCTTGTATATAGAGCACGCATAAAGCAAAAAATATTCTCGATTACGAAACACTTCTTATGCTGTCCAATGGCGATGTTTTTCATGCCTCCGTTGATGCATGAGTACTGAATTCAGGATCAAAGCCTCTGTTTGTTTCAAAAGCAAACATTTTTCACAATTTTTTTTCTCTGAGATATCGTTTTCAATCAAAACGGAACATTTTCAGTGTTGGGTTTTTAATCATAGTAACCCATTTCGTTGTTCGAGGGAGGGAGGGAGGGAGGGAGGGAGGGAGGGAGATAAAGTTTTTAGAAAGAGTGGGTAAAAATTTTAGAGAGAGAAAGTATAAGAAAATTGGTGTATAAATTTAGAGAGAGAGAGAGTGAATGTATAAAAAAAATTAGACAGATAAGTTAAATGAAGATAAAAAATTAATATATTTAGTAATTTATTTCACTGTGCCATAATAATTGTAAGTTTGAAATATAAAAAATAGGTACCCATAACCATTTAGTTTCAATCTACATTACCTATATTAAAAATAAATTATATGATTTTAATTTTTAATAGAATCATAACCATTTTTTATAACTCTTAACTAGGCCTGACAAAATATGGTTATGAGTTATTTTTGGTTTTCAAAATATGATTATGGTTCTATTTAAGAACTAAAATCATATTAACCATTTTTAATATGAGTTGTGTGGATTGGAACTATATGGTTATGGTTCAAAACCATATTAATCCATTTTAGGAACAATTACATTTTCTATTACATTTTTAAAAATTATTACAACAATAATGCACTCATAAAATATTTATAAAATTAATGCATTTAAATATTTTATTTATAAAATTAATATATTTATTATCCCTTTACCTGTGTCTCTCCCAAATCAAAACAAGACAAAAATGTTTACAGATCTAACTCACTATTTTCCTCATCTTTTTTTTCTCTCATCCATCAATTCTTCCATCAACACACAATATCTCTAATTGAAAGTAAAGCAATGTCCAAAACAGAAAATGACCCCCATTTGTCCATCTCTCATCAGAATCCTCGTAATCAAGATCAACAACTCCCAATTGATTGTCCCCATTTAGCGAATTTTCGATCGCGGCACAGCGCCGTTCCAGAAATCATCGTTCCGGTGGGTCCCTTCTTGTCCTCTCAGGCCTGACCCTCGCCAGAACGATGATCGCACTGACCCTAGCCACCCCTGTGATGTTTCTTTGCATTCTGGTTTTGGTTCTGGCGGCGATAACCACGTTTTTGTTGCTCTCTCGCTTTTTGGTTTCCGGAGGATTTGGTGTGGCGGCAGTATCTGTGCTGTCATGGATCTACAGCACAGATAAAAAAATGTGTATGTTTGGGTTTAAGCTAGGTGCATGCCCACTTACTAAAAAAAATGTTATTGACATTTATTAATTACTCTATCTAGGTGCATTTTTTCATAGTGCAGTTGGTAATCAAACCTTACACCAAGATAACCAATCCTTCATACTAAGGTAACAAAACATTCGTACTAAAGTAACCAATCCACATCCATAGCTGCAGTTTTTTATAGTGCAGTTGGTAGCCAAACCTTCAAACCAAGGTAACCAATTCAGTTTTATTAAGTTACCAATTTTTTTGAATGTAATGCAGTTGGTAGCCAAAACTTCATGCTGTTGGTTGCCAAACTTTCAGATCAAGGTAACCAATTCATAGTGCAGGTGTGGAGGTAGATTGGTTACCTTGGTATAAAGGTTTGGTTATCTTGGTATAAAAGTTTGGTTACTTTCGTACGAATGTTTGATTATTAATATTACATTACACATCACTCAATTATCTTTCTTTTTCCTATGCTATGTTGTTTTTTTCTTTTAAACATGAAATTGGAATTGAAATTTCCGGACATGAATAAATTGTAAAAAATCAAATAGTCATGCTTCTCTATCCAGTTGCTAAAGCTTGACTAATATTTTCTCTGCGAGTCCACTGTAATATTCGATGATGAAGGTTTCTACTTGAGGTGGCTCGCGCCGGATTTCAATGGCGGCCAATGCTCTGCTCTCTCTTCGTTAAGAAAGAAAAAGTTTGTAATACATCGGGTTTTATTTTAAGTAATTTGTTTTGTTTGGGTTATTGGACTTACTGACTTAGAGTTGGTGAATATTTTGAATTTGAATTTATTTTTGTTGTTAGATCTCAAATATTTGAATTTGAATTATTAATTATATCAGTTATTTCTCCTTGATTATAGGTTTCATTATTAATGTGAATTGTACTATTTTTGTAATATGGGTCCTAATTACAATCTTTTTGTAATTATTTTGTTAATGCACTAATATTGTAATTACTTTCTAATTTTTGTATATTTATGTAAAACACCCATCATTTTAAGATGTTTTGACTTTTAAACAGAACTTTTGAAAAATAAAATTGTGACAGACACGATTAAATTAATTAAGTAATAATATGATATAAAAATTATTAATATAAATAATAAAATGCTAAAAAATTATACTAATAAAATTTTAAATTGAAATTATTAATACTCTTCTATATTTAAAATTCTTAATGACGAGGAACTAGGTTTAACCCCCACCCTCAAATTATCAAATAAATAAATAAAATAAATAAAATTTATAATTCTATCTTATTAGTTTTTTTACTTTTTCTTCTTCTAACGTAGATTGATTAAGGTTTTCCTAATATTCTGAAAAATTAAAGTTTTTGTATATAGGACAAATCTATTTCACCAAGGGAGAGTAGAAAATTTTACTACTTTCTGAAACCGAGTAAACTGTAACTTATAGAAGAAAAAAAATTAGTTAACAAATATTGAAGTGGACAAGTATTACAAATTAAGTGGGTCAATTTTGATGTTTATATAATAAATTTTCTAGATAGATTAGTTTCGGTTTATGCATATATGTGTATATATATATATAGGGTCAGGATCAGGTAAGGACTCCCTTACTTTGTTAAAATGCGAATTTTTTTTTTTGGTTTTTTTAATAACTAAAAAAAAGTTTAATATTTTATGGAACTGAAATTTTTTCATAATACAGTATTTTGGATGTGATTTGGGTACGTATAACAAAATATGTATGTATAGTCTGGGCAGACTGTACCACCACTTTTTGGTATAGGTATTCAAAACACGCCCAAAACATTATATTATTGAAAAATATCAGTTCCATAAAATATTAAATATTTTTTTTAGTTGTTTAAAAAAACCAAAAACAAAAAGTTCGTATTTCAACAAAGTAAGGGAGCCCTCACCTAATCGGTTTTGTATATATATATAAATATATATATATAAATATATATATATATATATATAACCAGTCATTTGGTTTGACAAATTAAAATTAAAGATCTCATGAAATTAAATTAATTAAATCGAATTAAAGAGATTTTCCAACTTTGTTACAGCAAATAGGAAGGTATCCGTGAATCATCGAGCCATTATTGCGGAGCAAAATTTAAACTTAGCATTAAATAGAAACATGGCATTGACCCCCTGCACATGCCACATGGTATGATATGCTATGGAATATGGGTTGAAAAATGGTTAATCGGTTCAGAACTATATTTGTTTTAAAAAATATGGGTCCAAACTTTAACCAACCTAAATAAATAAAAATGGTTAACCAGCCCATTTGGTTCCAGTTAATATGGTTTGACCCAACAGTTAACTAACTAAATTGCCAGGTCTACTCTTAACCAAACCAAATCCATTTTTTTGCATTTCTTTATATCTTATTCAGCTAATACTTTGTTCTAACTTCACATGCATGGTTACACGTAAATTATTCTTTTCAAACTTGAATCAAAGAATCATTTACAGTTCACACGCTGATGAATAGTCAAAATAAAAAAATTATATAAAAAATACTTCTAAGATTTCACCAAGTTTTAAACCTAAGAAGATTTTTGTACTTGTATTTAGAATTGGTTTATGAATATTTTTTTACTTCCTCCAAATTTAACTCTTCCATTAATGTCCCCTTAAATTTATTAATTAACATATTTGCTCAACCCTTATACTTATAAAAAAAAGTACAGCAGGAGCAGTTGCCTATGCTTAAAGGTGCTCATCGTTAAAAAATTGAACCGGAACCCAAAAAATCGAACCGGTACCGAATAACCGGTTCGGTACAAAGTCGGTACCAATTTTTTCGGTTCGGTTTTCGGTTATACCACAATAATTAAATACTTTTTTTATATTAACAATTTTTTTAAAACTAAGAAATGAGACTGATAAATTACATTCTTACAAATACTAATTACAATTGTTAGTCTAAGAGTATTTATCTATCATAATTGTAGTAAATAATAATTGTAGTTTAAAAATTTTGATTAATTCTTTTGATGATTGTTAATTACAATTGTTAGTCTCAGCCGAATTACAATTGTTTAGCAAGTTACTAAACATTTTATTACCCAAGTTTCTTTCAAATGCTAAAAGTTCAATCAGAGGGAGAACTAGTGCAGCTATGGACATGCTCCACTGTATTAGATTACAAAGAATATCAAGAATTAGAATATATATCAAATTTTACACGGTTGCTACAAGAAATGCTGTAAATATATACACAACTACAGTATAAACTATGAGTATAAAATGAAAACAAAGAGTACCTGCTTTGATATGTATATAGTCGGTAAACATTTGATGTGTATATAATTTATATTTTGTGTGTAATTAATTAATTTTATGAATTAAAAATAAGTATTATTAAAATGAGTAATAAATGAAAAAAAAATAATAAAGTTAAAGAGCGGATTTCAAAAGTAAATTTTTTGAGACCAGAGAAAACAATTATATTTAAGAAAACTTTTAACTTTTAAAAAATATATCTAATATTATTTAAAAATTTAATTATACTGACATGATAATATTCAAAACAGAATGATAGTTTGTTAGGAATCTCAATTATGTTACTTTCTAGATTTATAAATGTATTTTTTTATTTTGGAACAAATTCATAATATATATATATATATATATATATATATAATATGTGTGTGTGTGTGACGCCCCCAAAATAGGTATACATCACCCATCTTGAGTCGTCAGATACATAGTACAAAATACAAATACAACTTAATTATACAACTGTCGTGTAAAAATACGACAAAATATAGTTGAGAGTTTTAACAAGGATATCGTCTTCATAACAATTATTATCACACTATTCACAGAATAGTGAGGATTACTAAAACAACCATCTGGACCGTCAATCCGTTTCCCGACTCGTCCCAGCTACATTCTCATTTCCTGAAGAGAACAATGAAATAAAGGGTGAGCTCAACTAGCCCAGCAAAAAATATTATGACTAAGATAATGCAGAATAAATTATCCTTAGCCTTCAACAGTATAACAACTGATAGAATACAATAGACAACAAGTTTTTGATCAACAACTGCAGCGGAATAACCAATCCATTAGAAGAGTCAAGTAGAGCATAAAATCTACTATCTTCTATGATTTAAAAAGTTTTTCATCAACTTTATCGCTGAGACTTAGCTTAATAAATAAAATAGAATCATCTATGCACCACGACCAAAGATATTCATGTAATCATCAATGGTCATGATCATACCGAATAATCCCTGGTCATAATCATACCAACAACTATCCATCAATGAACTACAGGCCAATGAAGACTTTTACCACATCATTCGTCACATTACGGTCATGATTATACCGAATAATCTTTGGACATAATCATACCAAGTCCATCTATGCACGTAAGTCAAAGATGACTTTCATCACAATATAAGCATGAGGATGATGACAATGACATAATAATTCAATAAAACAAATTCAAGGATAAATTTTAAAGATTTATAATTATAATTTATTCAGAAATCAATAACGTCCAAATTGTCAACATGATACTTCTTTGTGGAGTAAAATTCAAGAATGCTTAGAAGAATATTTCCATGAAAAGATACTGGATGAAACGCAAATATCAAGGATATTCCACTAATATCATGGAGTATAGAAGCCAACACTTTAACCAACTGAGTATAATAGAATATATAAAACTGTAAATGGATTTTCACCAGCCATGCGGTAATCCACGTAGACAGATCATTTTCACAATTTAATAAAGAATAAATACAAAGGATCATTCACCATGCATGCGGCAATCCACATAGACAGATTATTCCAACAGAATAATAAAGAATGAAATAACAGAAGAATTCACCATGCATGCGATAGACCGCACAGACAAGTTATTCCCAACAGAATAATAAAGAATGGAACCAGGTCATGCGTAATCCGCACAGACAGAATATTCCAACAGAATAATAAAGAATGGAATAACAACAGAATTCACCAGGCATGTGATAGACTTCACAGACAGGTTATTCCAACAGAATAATAAAGAATGGAATAACAGAAGAATTTCACCATGTATGCGGTACTTCGCATAGACAAGTTATTCCAACATAATAATAAAGAATGGAATAACAGCCCTCACGAGTATTGAAAAAAAAATAACTCTCTTTATGAATACGAAAGAATAATATTCCTTACCTTAGAAGAAACTGGATACTGGAATAAAAAGGTAGCAGACTTCTTTTCTTCTTTCTCTCTATAATTTCTCTCTATAATAATTGCTCTATAGCTTTAGTGAATTGGTGAAAAATAAAGGAAGAATGAGCTTCTATTTATAGAAAAATATAATTTTGATAATTGCACGTTTTGGGGCTAAAAGAATTACAGTACAATATCTCTAACTTTTCTTTCATTTTTAATTTAGTCCTGCAAGTATTATCAAACTTGCACCACCTCCCCTAATAGTAAATAATAAGAATCAATAGTTCAATCATGTGATTCAATAGTTATAATCATATGAAAATACGAATAACAGTAAAGTACCTCCATCTATACCTCCATCTTTAACTTAGTCATGCAAGTATTATCAATCTTGCACCAACTCCCCTAAAAGTATATGAATGTGAATCAATAGTACACACATGTGAACAAATAGTTATAATCATGTGAATTTTTATAGCAATTAATTTCTCATCTATCCGATTAATTACCCGATAACTTCCAGACATCAATTATTATCGAAATAAATGTCGATTTTCACTAACACTAATAATTTTAACACAACGGAACTATCAATTTTATCTTTAATCAACACGAACTTATTCATCATTGATATTATAACTCGCAATATTTAACAACCAGGTCGTTCCCTTGAAGATTCGAGTTTCCTCAGGTACAAGTTCACCTCCAATCCTTTTCGCATTCAACTTGAATCCACCGGGTTTGGTTCCTTCCTTTGATCAATGTTTTCAACCCAAGTGTTTGGCCTCTAGAGGTAATCCACCAAGGAAGAAGAAGGATTCAAGAAGATGGGTATTTGACAAAATCCTAGTTTTTCTATCTCTCATATAAAAGGGTGTACTCTCCCAACTATTGGAATTACGTATTCTATGAATACGTCAACAACCACCTCACCCATAGTAAGACTCATCTTATTTATAGATGTAGGCAACCCTCCTTAACAATTAAGCAATTGGGCTTTATTTTAATTAATTAAACTCTTTTAATTAATTAGACTCCTAATCTTATTAGGAATAATTAATTAAACTCTTTTAATTAATTAACCTCCTAATCTTATTAGGATATATGAGAGTACTAATATTAAATTAATTTCTAACTCTTTAGAAATTAAAATAATTGTAATTGTAATAATATTAATAAGACTCCTCTTATTAATTTATATATTTAATATTTCCAAAATATTAAATAATAAATATTAAGCTATTTAATTTATTCTATCACCATAGATTAAATTAAATACACTTAACATATTATTACGATTATGCCATTAACTTCTTAAATAATTATTCTTCCTTTTATGGTGTGACCCTTTATGTTCTCCATATTAAACCAGGGAACAAATATTGTAATTTAATAATATGAATAACTTTGTCGTCTAAATTATTAATTTAATAATATATCATATTATACAGATGATGTGACGCCCCCAAAACAGGTGTACATCACCCATCTTGAGTCGCCAAATATATGGATAAATAAAATCTTAATTATACAACAGTCGTGCAAAAAACGACGACATATATACTATGAGTTTTAATACAAATATTGTAACGTATATAATGCGACAATATTCATACTCAAATTAATACATGCCATATAAAGTACAGCAACAAATATTTCAAGTCTCCAAAGGGACATGAGAAGATTTCTGTTCTCTTCATTTTACTGTGGCGCTTTCAGGGTCGGGTTCTCATCACCCTATTGTTGTTCACCAAAATCAATTATTAAGTGACGTATAAAATACGACGCACACATTGTAGGTCCTTAAAACAATTATATATTGCATGTCATGCCATAGTGAGGACTAATAATGATATTATCTGGACCGTCACTCCATTCCCCGACTAATTTCAACTATATTCTCATTTCCTGAAGAGAACAATAAAAGAAAGGGTGAGCTCAACTAGCCCAGTAAGAAATATTATGACTAAGATAATGCAGAATAAATTATTATTAGTCTTCAACAATGTTAAACTGATAAAATATAATAGACATCAAGTTTAACTGCAACGAAACAAGCAATTCATTAAAAGAGTCAAGTAGAGAATAAAATCTACTATCTTCTATGATTTAAAAAGTTTTTCATCAACTTAATCGCTGAGACTCAGCTTAATAAATAAACCACAGCATCGAATCATCTCCGCACTACAAGCCAAGGATAGTCATTAAATCATCAATGGTCATGACTATACCGAATAACCCCTGATCATAATCATACCAAAAACTGTCCATCAATGCACTACAGGCCACTGAGGACTTTTACCACATCGTTTATAACATTACAGGTCATGATTATACCGAATGATTTCTAATCATAATCATACCAAGTCCATCTCTGCACGTAAGCCAAAGATATACAACTATAAAACCAATAATCAACAGTCCATCTTTGCACGTAAGCCAAAGATATACAATTCAATAATCAATAGTCCATCTTTTCACGTAAACCAAAGATAACTTTCATCACCATATAAACATAAGGACGATGACAATGATATAAGCATTTATCAAGCGAAAGTAAGGATAAATATTAAAGACTTTAAATTTATCCAAATATTATCAGCCGCCTAATAAACTCATAATCTAATATTATTAATATTATAACAATATTTTAATCACTTCTTAAACTTATAAATAATTTATTTCAATTGTTTACATTTTACCACATAATACATTTAATCATTCAAAATGTCATACTCATAAGATTTCATCACCAATGATCAGATCCCTCCCTCATCAAAAATCTACATATACCCTATATAGATTTTCAAGCCATAAAATCATATTTACCAATTTTTCAACTTCACATAACATATTTAACTTATATGTTCGTAACTAAACTATTTTCATAAAAAATACCAAATTAGTTCTAAAAATATTTTTTTTCTGGAATTTAGCATAATATAGTCCCATAATAAAGATATATTTTTTTCGGAAATTTTAAAATTCATTTACTATTTTTCAAAAATCAATTTCTAATTAATTTATTAAGAAATTAGCTACCTCAAGTTTAACTCCAGAAATTCCCAAATCTTGGTAGAATCTTACACATGTTAACGTGAGCTTCCAGTTTAAATTTCATGGTCATAGGAGTTATAGAACTCCGGTTATAGCATTTTTCGTCGAAAAAATCTAAATATTGAAATGGTCATAATTTGTTCATTTTAAGTCGGAATGAACTCATTTTTGGACAGGATGTTCTTTATACCATATACTTTCATGTCCCAAAAGGCCAGAATTTTTCAAACAAATTAAGTGGCCGAAACAGCCCTTTTAAATTTCTGGGTAGTAGCTTTTTTGCTATTTTGCAGCTTTTGCCTCCTTTGCTAAAAATAGTCCACACGAAAATTTACAACACCTTTTTCAGTGATTCCACTTGGATAAATTAGAAGACTCATAGATCTAACTCTAAAACTTGACCACACCCAAAAATTCAAAATATAATAAGAGATATGGTCAATTGAATTTCATATTCCATTTTCACGAAAATCTGATTTTCAACCCTTTGTGATTTCTAAGAAACTTTCATGTTTTCACATAATAACCAACATAACTCATCATAACACTTACTTATACTACATATACCCATGATTTTCATCAGTCCAATAATTTTATTATGACTTTCATCATAATCAACAGTCCAATGCTTATATTATGACTTTCATCATAATCCACGTAAACAGATCATTTCCACAATTTAATAAGGAATGAATACAAAGGATCATTCACCATGCATGTGGTAATTCACATAGACAGGTTATTCCAACAGAATAATAAAGAATGGAATAACAGAAAGATTCACCATGCGTGTAATAGACTGCACAGACAGGTTATTCCCAACAGAATAATAAATAATGAAACCAGGTCCGGCGTAAACGCACAGACAAGATATTCCGACAGAATAATAAAGAACGGAATAATAGAAGAATTTCACCATGTATGCGGTACTTCGCATAAAAAGGTTATTCCAATAGAATAACAAAGAATGGAATAATAGAAGAATTTCACCATGTATGCGGTACTTCGCATAAACAGGTTATTCCAACATAATAATAAAGAATAAAATAACAACTCTTACGAGTATTGAAAGAAATAATTCTCTTCATGAATACGAAAGAATAATACCTCTTACCTCAAAAGAAGACTGGATACTGGAATAGTAAGTTAGTAGACTTCTCTTCTTCTTTATCTCTATTTCTCTCTATAATAATGACTCTAAAGCTTTAGTGAATTGGTGAGAAATGAAGAAAGAATGAGCTTCTATTTATAGGAAAACATAGTTTCGATAATTGCACATTTTGGGGCTCAAAATACTACAGTACAATACCTCCAACGTTTCTTTCATTTTTACTTCAGTCATCCAAGTATTATCAAACTTGCACCACCTCCCCTAATAGTAAATCATGTGAATCAATAGTTCTAAATATGTAAAAAAAATAATTACAGTATAGTAACTCAATCTATACCTCCATTTTTAACATAGTCATGCAAGTATTATCAATCTTACACTAACTCCTCTAATAGTAAGTGAATGTGACTCAATAGTAACTCGTGAATAGTAACTCATGAATAGTACTCCGACACGAAAAGTGCTCTGAATACCCGATTGAACAATATAATCTCCAGACATCAATTATTATCGAAATAAATGTCGATTTTTACTAACACAAATAATCCCAACACGATAGAACTATGAAATTCATCTTTAATCAACACGAACTTATTCATCATTAATATTATAACTCACAATATTTAACAACCAGATCGTTCCTAGAAAAGAGGGGGCTTTCCAATAAGGATTTCTCCCTATTGGCACGCAATTAGGTGACCAAACCTCTCCTTGACAGAACTTCTAAAAATTATAAATATTGCAATTTAATAATATGAATAACTTTGTCGTCACAATTATTGATTTAATAATATATCATATAATACAGATGATACTGTGACAATAATCGAATCAATAATATGAGAGATATGATACAACAATTACTGTAGTAATAATTGAGTATAACTGAGTGACTTCTCACGTAAGCATCAATAACCAATACCGTGTGTTACTATGCAACCATGCATATTACTGTACTTTTACTTCCGAGTAGTTCAACAGTTTTAACGGTAACACTTCCGCCGTTATTTTTATAACAAGATAATTCTATCATTTTCTTACTACGACAATACTTCCGTTGTGGGGTCCACCAATGATTGTGCCGTCGTACGGATATTCCCCGACAAAACGAATATTCTCCAACCAATCGAATATTATGCAACAACTTGCATATTTTTCAAAATTTATAAATATTACCCATAACTATAACATTATATCAAATCCACACCATAATATTCAAAAAAATATTTCGAGAAATTTAAATCTTTATTCATAAAATTTAAGGTCTCACAGATGACACTGTGACAATAAACGAATCAATAATATGAGAGATATGATGCAACAATTACTGTAGCAATAATTGAGTATAACTGAATGACTTCTTACGTAAGCACCAATAATTAATATTGTATGCTACTATGCAACCACGCGTATTACTGTACTTTTACTACCAGGTAGTTCAACAGTTTTAACGGTAACACTTTCGCCGTTATTTTTGTAAAATGATAATTCTGTCGTTTTCTAATTACGACAATACTTTTGTTGTGGGGTCCACCAATTATTGTGTCGTCGTACGGATATTCTCTAACAAAAAGAATATTCTTCGACCAAACGAATATTTTATAACAACTTGTATATTTTGCAAAATTTATAAATATTAACCACAACTATAACATTATATCAAATCCACACCATAATATTCAAAAAAAATATTTCGAGAAATTTAAATCTTGATTCATAAAATTTAGAGTCTCACAATATATATCTACAATTCTAGAACAAATTAATAGTGTGTTTTATTGAAAAGTTTTCACAAAAACAGAGAGAATATATATGCCAAATTATGCAATCAAAGCATCAAAAATATGAGAATATATTTTTTATAATAATTTTTAGGTGGGAAAGAGGATCGAGTTAGCATTACGAAGGCGTGATACACTATACGTCCATATCCTTTCAACTCAAATTATTCTTTAAACTCCGCATTTCAAAAAGATAGTTAATTACTTTAAATAATTAGCCAACCATAACAAATAAATTGATGTTCAACTGGAACTTATAAACTGTCACTCACAAATTATATTGCTGCCATTAGGACATTACTAAACAGACAACAGCTTCTGAATTACAATTATTCGATTTTCAATTTTTTGGTATTTTTTTGTTTTTCGGTATTTACAGAATTTAAAATTTTCATTACCGCTATCGGTACCGAAAAGTATAAAAAAACCAAAAAATCGGTACCGAAAAAAACAGGTACCGCCGGTACCGATTTCAACCGATTCGGTAAAAAACCAAAAAAATCAAATTTTTTGAGCACCCTTACCTATGCTGCCCCCAAGTAGATCTGCCATTGTATGAAGGTGTTTGACTAAAATGACTTATAAGTTAAAGTATGATGTAAAGACTATTAAAATAAGGGTAAAACAATTTTTATATTTAGTCTAACTTATTTATTTTAAATGACTTACAAGTCATTTTTTAATAAGCTAACATTTGTTACTTATCAAAAATGACTTATAAGTTAAAATATAAATTATCCCAAAAACTTTTGTTGTGGGGTCCACCAATGATTGTGTCGTCGTACGGATATTCTCTAACAAAAAGAATATTCTTCGACCAAACGAATATTTTATAACAACTTGTATATTTTGCAAAATTTATAAATATTACCCACAACTATAACATTATATCAAATCCACACCATAATATTAAAAAAAAATATTTCAAAAAATTTAAATCTTGATTCATAAAATTTAGAGTCTCACAATATATATCTACAATTCTAGAACAAATTAATAGTGTGTTTTATTGAAAAGTTTTCACAAAAACAGAGAGAATATATATGCCAAATTATGCAATCAAAGCATCAAAAATATGAGAATATATTTTTTATAATAATTTTTAGGTGGGAAAGAGGATCGAGTTAGCATTACAAAGGCGTGATACACTATACGTCCATATCCTTTCAACTCAAATTATTCTTTAAACTCCGCATTTCAAAAAGATAGTTAATTACTTTAAATAATTAGCCAACCATAACAAATAAATTGATGTTCAACTGGAACTTATAAACTGTCACTCACAAATTATATTGCTGCCATTAGGACATTACTAAACAGACAACAGCTTCTGAATTACAATTATTCGATTTTCAATTTTTTGGTATTTTTTTGTTTTTCGGTATTTACAGAATTTAAAATTTTCATTACCGCTATCGGTACCGAAAAGTATAAAAAAACCAAAAAATCGGTACCGAAAAAAACAGGTACCGCCGGTACCGATTTCAACCGATTCGGTAAAAAACCAAAAAAATCAAATTTTTTGAGCACCCTTACCTATGCTGCCCCCAAGTAGATCTGCCATTGTATGAAGGTGTTTGACTAAAATGACTTATAAGTTAAAGTATGATGTAAAGACTATTAAAATAAGGGTAAAACAATTTTTATATTTAGTCTAACTTATTTATTTTAAATGACTTACAAGTCATTTTTTAATAAGCTAACATTTGTTACTTATCAAAAATGACTTATAAGTTAAAATATAAATTATCCCAAAAACTTCAATAATAAAAAATAACTTATAAATTAGTTTGATCAACTTATAAATTGTTTATAATAAGACTATTAAAATCAGTTACAATTCAAATGTTTTTTTCCTCTTTTTTTGAAGCCCCATTTTGATGGGATTTGAATTACAAGTATAATAAATTTTATAATTAACATAAATTTTTTATTTATAAATATAATATTAATAAATTTAAAGATAGGAAATTACAATAATCATCCATATCATACAATTATATAAAGGTGAAAAATAGCTTTGAAAAAACCGACGAGTGTCGAATTTCAAATTTTAAGATATAGTAATACTTTGATGACAAATAAATCTTACAAAAAGTTGCTTATAAAATAATATGGTTGATTATGGTTGGTTGTTATCACTAGACACACCCATATATATTGGATCATCCATTATTTACATTATGTCACATCATTTTGTAAAGTTTTTTTGTCACCATAGAGACACTATTAAAAATATGCGTGATAATCGTGTTTCAGTAAGTGTAAATGAATCGAACTGAAATGAACATAGAATTGTTCATATTTAACTCGAAAAATTAAATTTATACTTAAATTCGATATTCGAATGGCATTTAAAAAATTGTACTTAAATTTTACTCGACTCAAATATTCATTACTCAAATTCGATTTAACTCGGATCGAATTATATTCAAAATATTTGTGAGCTTCGAATTTAAGTTTGAATTCGAGTTTATTCATAGTAACTAGTTTTATAATAGATATAATTCTAAATTGAACTTATTATTT